>CM053747.1:33708769-33745717 GCA_028658305.1 Pachyuromys duprasi
TGCAGGCGCCCAGAGCGGCTGCTCGTTCAGATCAGAGCTGTGCGCCGCTGGTCACCCGGAAATTTTTCCGGGTAATAACTGGGTGTCCCTAGGGTTTTCCCACTTGATTTTCTCACCGTAGGAGTTCAGCTCACCTGGCAATCACAAATGCTGGCGTTTTAGGTCCCAGAGTTCAGTCTCCTGGTTGCTGCGTTGTTTCTGCTGTCCTACTCCTCAGACACAGTGTTCTCTCGTGGCAGCCATCTTGGATTCCTCCACGAAATATTTTTCTATGTAAGGGTTTTTTATCTTTTCTCTTTTTCACTCCAAAAGGGCCTTGTATAGACACTAATAAAATGATCTCTTACGTCTCTCTCTTACTCAAGTGTAAAATCCACACAGGTGTACATATATACATACACATTTACACCTTAAAATTACACTAATTGATCTAATCTCCTAGAAGCTTGTATTATGAACTTACAAAGTCTTTTCAAAAAGTTACACTTCTTATTTTGTGATAATTGTAAAGTCACTTACAGCTGTAGGAAATAATACAGATGGATCTCATCCCATGTACCCTTTCTCAATTCGGGGGGGGGGAAGTTAAGATTTTTGTTCACACCAAAAAATCTGAATGTGGTTGTTCTAGGAGCCTTATTCACAGCATCCTGAAGCTGGGAGCAGATATCCTCCAGCCAATGACAGGGCCCTGAAGGTGACAGCATGGAAAACTGTACTATAGTATCTCAGGAAGGATATTGACATAATGACGGGCAGATACATCCCCATGAGCACAAGTATCCCTCGTATTGCCTTCATACGGGCACATTTACCTTCTTCCCATGCCCACCCATTTTATCTGCTCTTCATTTCAGGTTTTGCCATTTCAGCAATGTCCTGTGAGTAGAACCATGCAGTGGAGGACCTTTCGGGACTTGCTTTTGTCACTTTTGTTGATCTGTACTGAGAGCTAGTTTTTTTTGTTTTTGTTTTGTTTTTTCTCTGCTAAGTAGTATTTCATATTATAGACATACTACAGATTATTTGACCTTAAATGGGTTGTATTGTCACTTTGACCATTCCCGCGTGCATCCAGCCATCCGTAATCAGTGCATCAGCTGTACTGTCTTTGCTACTCCTTCTCAAGCTGACATTCCCCAATCCTGTTTTTCCTGGTGGCCCCCTTTAATCATTCATAGATATTGACTTATAAAAAATATTTGGGGGCTGGAGAGACATCTCAGAGCACATACTGTTCTTGTAGAGGAACTCAGTTCAGCTCACCGCACCCATGTTGGGTGGTTCAGGACAGCCTGCAATTCCTAAGCAATCCAATGGCCTCTATTGGCTTCCATGAACATCTGCACATATGTGGCATTCAGACACACACACACACATACACTTTAAAGCTTTATTATTATCATACATGTGTGTATATGTGTAGTGTGTCTGGAGGTCAGATGATGACTTCTTTGAGGAATTAGTTTTCTTCTTTCACCTTTAAGTGTGTTCTGGAGATTGAACTCAGGCTGCCCAGTTTGTGAGCTAAGTATTTTACCTGCTGAGCCGTCTCACTGGCCCATGGCCAAAACGGTTTCACTGCATTCATTGTTAAGATCATGAAACTTTCCTTCATGTTAAAATTTGATTTTCAAATATTCCACCAGCTTTGTATCTCTGGAATATAGTGTATAATTTACTTATGTATGTATGGGTGTGTGTCATAGTTTTGTTTCTGTTGATATAGTAAAGTACTCCGATGAAAGTAACGGAGGGAGAAAGGTTTATTCCAGCTCACAATGCTATGCTACAGTCTGTCACAGCAGGGAAGTCAGGTAGCAGAAACTGAATGTAGCTAGTCACATCCACAGTCAAGAGCAGAGAGAGAATAAATGCACCAAGGGAATGGTGCCACCCACAGTGGACAGGTCCTTTCACCTCATAATGTAACAAGACAAATCCACACATACGTATCTATAGGCCAGCCTACTTAGACAATTTCTCATTAACACCATTGTCCCACGTGATTCTAGATTGTGTTAAATTGACAAAAAAATAACCAGAACAGATAGATAGAGTCTGTGCTGGTTAGTTTTAATTCTCAACTTTACATAACTAGAATAAACTACGAAGAGGGAATGATAGTTGAGGAGTTGCCTCCATCAGACAGGCGTATAGGCAGGTCTGTGGAGAAATATTCTTAATTAGTGATTGACGGGGTGGGGTGACATTGAGCAAGTAGTCCTTGGTGTATAAGAAAGTAATCTGAACCAGCCATAAAGAGCAAACCAGTGAGCAGCATTCATCCACAGTCTCTGCTTCGGTTCCTGCCTCCAGGTTCCTGCCCTAATTTCCTTTAGTGATGGAGAATAATTGTTAAACTGAATAAAGCCTCTGTTCCACAAGTTACTTTTGGTCATGTTATCATAGCAACACAAAACAAACTAGGACTCATCTATCTATCTATTCACCTTTCTATTTATTTTATTTTGAGGCAATTTCTGATGTAACCCAGTCTGACTTTGATCCTTTGGCCTCTAACTCCCATTTACTGGGATTTCTAGCATGTCCTACCATGCCCAGACCATAATTTACTCTATCTATTTATGAGTTCCATTTGCTGATATTTTGTTAAGGAATTTTCACATCTATATTCATGAGGGATATTGATGTCTAGTGTGCTATCCTTTGTCCTATCTTAGTCTGATTTGTGTATTAGGATAATACGAGCTTCAAAAATAAACTGGCATTCCTTCCTCATCTATATGCTGGCAGAGATTATATAGAGCTTGTGTTAACTCTTATTTAAACATTTAATAGAATTATCCAGTGAAGCCATCTGTGTCCAGAGAGTTCTTTTTGGGGGGAAAGTTTTAAAATTATGAATTCAATTTCCTTAATAGTTATAGGAATTATTCAAATGAAATTCTGCTTCATATTGAGTGAGTTGCAGGGATTTGTGTTATTCAAGAAATTCGTTCATTCTGTCTAGGTTGCTATCCTGAAGTGTACAGAGTTGCTTGGAGTCTCTACTCACCCCCATAACCTCACTCACCTGCTGTTATTTTGATGTCTACAGGGCCTCTACTGACGTCTCCTTTCATTCCTGTTACTGGAATTTAGTTCTCTCGCTCTCTCTCTCTTACCCACTCCTTCTGACCCTCCCCCTACTGTCCCTCCGCAAGTCTTGCTATAAGTGTGTCAATTTTATTGATTTTTTTTCAGAATTATTCTCCTTTTTTAGTTATCTTAATCCTGCTGTTTTGATATTAGTTGCTTCTTTCTACTTTCTTTGGGTTTATTTTGTACTTCTTTTATTGGATTATTATCACTTAAAATTCTTTTTTTAAAGATTTATTTATTTGATGTATATGAGTGTTCTATCTATATTTACACCTGCCAGAAGAGGGAATCAGTTCACATTATAGATGGTTGTGAGCCACCATGTGGTTGCTGGGAATTGAACTCATGACCTTTAGAAGAGAAGACAGTGCTTTAAACCACTGAGCCATCTCTCCAGCCCCACTTAAAATTCTTAATGAGTGAATTAATTGAATGTGCAGATCAGTTAGTTAATTGAATGTGTGACATGTGCAAAAGTCAGAGGAAAACTCTGAGTTGGTTCTTTCCTGCCATTTTATAGGACCTGGGAACTGACCTCAGGCTGTTGGTGCTTTTACCCATTGCCTTAGTTACTGTTTCTATTACTGTGAAGAGACACCTTGACCAAGGCAACTAATAAAAGAAAGCATTTAATTGGGGCCTTGCTTATAGTTTCAGGATGTTAGTCTGGGACTGTCGTGGTGGGGAGCGTGGTGGCAAGCAGGCAGGCACGGTGCTGGAGCAGTAGCTGAGAGCTTATACCTTACTTGCAAGATGGAGGTAGAGAGAGACCAGAGAAACTTGGTCTGGCTTGGGCTTTTTGAAACCTCAAAACCCATCTCCCAATGACATACCTTATTCAACAAGACCGCACCTCCTCATCCTTCCTAAATAGTCCACTACTGAGGAACAAGAATTCAAATATATGAGGCTATCATCATTCTCATTCAAACTACCATACCCACTGAGCCATCTTTTTCTATACCCTCCAGGTGGGGGTGTGTGTTATATTATTGATGTGTATTATTTTATTTTTGTATTATGTTATTGATTTATATTATGATCCCACCCTGGATCTTGCTATTTGGCCCCACTGACCTCTAACTTGCAGTCCTCCTGCTTCAGCCTGCAGAGTGCCGTGTGTACAGTGTATGACACCACTCCCGGCTTCCAGTTTTTCCAACACGCACACTGCTTTTAGTGCTATAAATGTTCTGCTCCATGTTGCCTTAGCTGCTTCCCACAAATTATATACTTCACGGCCACATGTCACCTAAGGACATTTCCGTCAATGACAGACTGCCATATGATGGTGGTTCTGTTAATGTCATAGCTGTTACGTCATAGCTGTCTTATTTTGTTTAAGTATACTCTATTGATATTCACACTATAGCAAAGTTGCACATTAACACATTTTGCAGAATGTGGCCCCATCATTAAATGATATGTGATCAGATTTTCTTCCTCTCCCTCTGTAACTCTGAGGTCATGAATGGTCCCCATGGCTTACTTCAGTCTTGTTCCCATCCATTTTCTCTTTTGTTCATGGTGGGTAATTTCTATATTCTATTTCAGCTCCTTATTCTTTCCTTTGTCTTCATTCTGCTCTTGAGTCCATCCACTGAGATTTTAATTTAATTACTGTAAGTTTCTGTTCAAACGTTTATATTGGTTTCTTTGCGATAGCTTCGCCTTCTTTGCCTAAGATTATTCCCTTTTCCTTGTTTGTTTTAAGCATGTCTATACTTTTTTATTAAAACATGAAAGAAAAATTATAGCTATAGCACTAGAAAAAATGACTCGGTGGGCAAACCGCCTATTGTGTATCCATGAGGACCCAAGATTGGATCCCCAATGTCCATGTAAAGGATCAAGTGTGGCAACGCATGCTTGTAAGCCTATCACTAGGATTCCAAGACAGGTGGATCTCGGGAGCTCACTGGCCAGCCAGACTAGCTGAAATGGTTCAACGAGAGACTCTGTCTCAAAAAACAAGATGGTGAGGGACTGCAAAGAAAACCAGTTTTCAGCCTCTGGCCTCCAAATGTGTCTGTTCAAGCTGGCACGTCTACATGCATTGCACATACCTGCACACCTCCATCCCTACTCCTGGGAACAAAAGTCCCAAGTATCCATAGATCTGTCCTGATACTGCATAGGGGATAGCCTTGTTACTAATGGGCAACCGTCAGTGTCTTGACTCTCCACTGAACCTCCTCTGGCTCCACACCAACGGGGACAGAGAGACACACATCCCTGCCATCAGATGGGGCTCACACGAGAGTGATGGTGGCAGGCTTCCCACTTGCTGGCAGATGTCCTCTCCCTACTCTGCTGTCTCTGACCCAACTTCAGCAGAGTTTTGGGGAAGTCCGGTGCAACCCCACAAGCTTGGGAGTTGAGGTTCCTCAGTTAGACTTTGGGGTCAGAGTGAGCACCATGGGGTGGAGAGAGATAGCAGGAGGGACATATGTCATATATTTTTTTCTGTGATATTTGAATGCATTTAGGGACCTTGTCTATTCTACCGGAGAGCAGGCTTTGCTTAGAATTTTTCTTTCCCTGCAGCTGTTTCTGTTTTACTTTGTGTCACGTCTGGGATCCATGAGGCAAAGGCCAAACCCAGGGAACTATCTTGCCATTGCTCAGGTACAGAGGTCCCTAGAAAATCTGCATCTTTTTTCATCTTTCTGAGTCTTCTTATATTTGTTTTATGGTCAAATCTGGGTTTTCAGTTGTTCTGAGTGAGATAAAAGGAAGGAAGTACATCTACTCTATTTTCAAGTAGCAAAAGTTTCCCCTTTGTACTTTTAACAGCTTAATTGGGTACCATTCTCTTGCCAAGCAGTCTACACAGAGTGTCTAACTCAGTGGGTTTTTGTATATTCTCAAAGTTGTACAATCAGCACTACAGTCAGAATGTTTTCATAGCTCCTAGAAGAAGCCTTCTACTCTACCCTCAGCGAGGCTCTTCCCTCCAGATAACCACTAATCAGCTTTCTGTTTCTATAAAATTGTGGATCCTGGATATTTCATTTAAGTGGGATCTTTCAATACACGGTGTGTTCTGTGTCATCACACAGATGAGTCATTTCTTCCTTCCCATCTTGAGGTCATAGAGATTAAACCTAGGACCTTGTTAAGCAAACATTCTACCGTCAAACTACATCTACGGCCTCCTTTTCTATTTTCTACTTTTATTTTTTATTTATATTAGATTGTCCTTGAATTCACCCTGTAGCTAGGCAGGCCTCGAACTTGCAATTTTCCTGCATAGCTGAGTTTCCAAGCTTGTATTACCAGCCCTGGCTACTACTTCATTTCTTTTTCTCTCTGAATAAAAGGATAGCAAGGACTTATCACATTTCACTGATCCACACACCACCTGATGAATGGAGAGATGTTTACACAGTTGCTATGAACAGTTCTGTAGAGGGTCTTTTTTTGAGGGCGGGAAGACATATGTTTTTACTTCTCTTGCATAAACACCGATGAGCGAATTTGCCAGATGAAGTCGTGACATGTCTAACCATTTGATGAACCGCCAGACTGTTTTCCTCAGTGGCTGCATCATTTTACATCCCCCATTAGCAATGTATGAGGGTTGAGCGTTCCCCACATCCTTGCCAAAGCTCGCTGTTATCTGTCTTTTTGATTACAGCCATCCTAGTGGGTGTGAAGCTGAATCTCATTGTGGTTTTGATCTGCATTTCCTTGATGACTAATGATGTTTCGCCTCTTTTCCTGTGCTTACAACCAAGTGTTTGTCTTTTTCAGAGAGCCGTCTATTTAGCATGTCTGCTTGCTTTTGAATTGGGTTATCTGTCTTTTTATTATTATGCTTTTTGGGGGGGGGTTGTTTTTTGTTTGTTTTGCTTCTTGAGACAAATCTGGAATGTGCTGGGTAGTCATACAAAGGTTCAAGGCTGACCTTGAACATATGATCCTTCTACCTCAGTTTCCTGAGTACTGGGGTTTGAGACAAGCAACTCTCTGTGTAGTTTGTCTTTGAACTTCCTTCATAGTGTTCTTTGAAACACAAAAAGTCTTTGAAAATTTTTATTACATTTATTTATTTATTACTATTCTCTCTGTCTCTCTCTTGTCTTTCTCTGTCTCTGTGTCTGTCTGTCTGTCTCTCTGTGTGTGGGTCTGTATGCACATATGTGCCACAGCATGTGTGTGAAGGTCCGAGGACAACTTGGGGCAGAGTGCTTGGTGACAAGGGGCTTCATCTTCTGAGCCATCTCACCACCCCCACAAAGTTTCTAGTTGGTGATATCTAGAGTGCCGATTTTTCCTCTATTGCTTGTGCAAAAAAAGAAAAAAAATCACTAACAAAGGTCATAAAAATTAGTGCCCAAATTGAAGAGAAGAAAAAACCATTTTCCTGAAGGAGTTTTGCAGTTTTATCTCTTACATTGATTCCATCAGTTTGGGTTGACTTTTGTGTGCGGTGTGAGCAATTGATCCAGCGCCACTACCATGCGTGTGGCCGTCCAGCTGCATCCGTCGGAGAGGCTGTTCTTTCACTATTGAGTGGCTTGACATCCTTGTGGTAAATCAATTGACCTTAAACGTAAGGTCCAATTGATGGATTCTCAACTTGAGTCCATTGAACTGTATGTTCTTATTATGTGGTAAGCTCCTCCAGACAGCACCCAGGCCTTATCTTCATATTCCTGGCCTCTGTTGGGGTCTGGGCACATGTAGGCAAATGCCAGGATTTTAGTCTGCTAGGGAAGATGCTACAAAATGCAACAGACTGGCTGGCTCAGAAGGCTAAAATTATTTTTTCTCACAGTTCCGATATTCAGAAGTCCAAGATAACGAGTCAGCTGGGGTGTTTTGTATGAGCTGTTCCCTCATCTAACCAATGGCTAGCTTCTCCCCTTGTCCCAACAGGCCTTACCTTAATGTGGATATGTATCTCTGGTGTCTCTTCTTAGAAGACTGCCCATCTCATTGAATTAGGACCCTGCCCTTTTTCGTCATTGAACACTCATTAAAGGTCCCATCTTTAAAGCAATCACGCCGGGGTCTAGAGCGCTAACGTATGAATTTTGAGTGACACCACTCAGCTCATAATCCTAGGTAAAGGCTCTTGAACTGAAAAGAAGTAGGAACACATGAGCAGTACCCACGAGGGAAGGAAACAAAGATGAGGCTTCCAGCAGCAGGGTGCCAGCTGCTTGTAACTCATCAGAGCATGCCCAGTAAAGACAAGCCTGATGGGAAACCAGCTAGACTTTCTCAGGTCAAGTGAGGACCCAGCAGGGACAAAAGGGTTGTGTGTGTGTGTGTGTGTGTGTGTGTGTGTATTAGGAGTGAGTGGCAGTTGTGAGAGAGAAAGATTGGCCTGAGAAAAGTCCCTTGTGCAGAAATGTGTATACCCATATGCTGTACCTTCAAGTGGACTGTGTACAAGGAATCTTGCTCTTTTGGACCAGAGAAAACTGGAGGTCTAATGGCCATTCCTTTCCCTGCAGTGATGCAGGATATTTGCTGTGGACCTGAACGGGGCAGGTGTAACAGGCCAGGCCCAGATGAGGCACACTTCCAGTTAACAAGAGCTGGTGGTAGAAAGACAGCAGTGTCACTCTGTTGCTCTCCTGGGTTCTTTTGAGCCCCCTCTACTGTCCATCCTTTGTTCCGAATGGTCTGTGGAAGGGGTGCTCTGCACAAGAACCTCCCTAAGAAATTGCTCCACCCCCATTATCCTGGAGACATGCAATGCTATAGCAGTTTATCAGCCAGTTTTCTCAAGAGCTGGGGGTGAGGGATGGCGGGGAAGAGTGAGGTTGGGCAGAGAAAGGCAGGGTAAAGCAGGTCTTGCAGCAGAAGCCGCTAGAACTTCCCAAAGCATGTTTAAGTGTGTCACGATGCTGGGTGCAAGCTTATTGTGAGGGTCAGAAACGGGAACAGTCAGGCAGGAGGGAGAGCTGGGGAAATGACTGTGAAACTCCACTCTGTTCATTCCTCCCCAAGAGCAGAACAGGCAGACGGCAGAGCTTGTGTGGACATCAAAGCCACTTTCCATCCACTGAGTTGAGAGGAGACTGTTAATGTCACTCAGGCTGGGAAGGTTAGACTCCCAAAGGCAAAGGACTGATCTTGAGATGCTGAGGTTCCCATCTTCCGCCTCCTCAGAGGAGATTGACAGTTCCCTCTGAGTCATTTTTTTTTCCACACGGGTGGACCACTGTGATGAGGCATTGACAAGTCTCAGCTGTAGGAGGCCATTCCATATGCTTGAACCCTTCGCCTTGTCTTCTTAATGCTTAGGGAATTTTGCTTGTTTGATTGTTTAGTTTTTTTTTTGTTTTTTGTTTTGAAAGTGGGGTGGTACTGACCATGCCTATATGACTTTCAACCTTCCACTGTGTGTAGCATCTCCTCAGGCTACTGGCAAGCCTGAGGTGAGACATGGAGAGGCTGCATGTCTTTACAACAGGCACATTGGTAAGGCTAGAAAAACCAGAAGCCAGGGGTCTGGGTGCTTGGTTTCTTTGTGCAGGGTTTCTCTTTCCCTAAATAAGAAACATTCAACTGACTCTGGCACATTTTTGTTACAATACTCTATCCTTCATCTCTTCCCACCATCCATGACACCTTGTAGGGTGTGTGTGTGGTGGTGGTGGGGGGGGAGAGGGATGCATCTTGAAAGCATTCTTTGTGAATCTGTCCCAGAGATGCTGAGATTAAAACAGGGCAGCTCTGGTTTGGGGAACTGGGCAGCGGAAACACTAATGGGTACAACTGATTATAAAACATTGAACAATAAATATCCCTCAGACCAGTGCAATAGATGAATAAATAGACAGGCCGATGATAACTGCATGAGCTGGAGAGAGAATGAGAGGAGAGAGAGAATGAAAGAGAGAGAAACTCATTTACCACCAGTGGAGGTGACTATTGAACCAATTCTTTATTCAGAAAATTAGTAATTGAAAAGGAAGAATTAGCATTTATCCATCCTTTGTAAGAGGAATTGTAGTTAATTCCTGTTGATGAGGGAAAATTCCTTTTTTGTGAAAAACACTAGCCAATAAATATGTAAAGAATGGTAGAATTATAAAAATCATCATCTTTCAATATTCAAAGAAATAATCTATTCAGGCAAACACAATCAATAGAAGCCAATGCATCAGGTAAAATTGGTTGAAAACAAGATCTTTTAGGCAGAAATGCATTGTCCCCAGTGCCTTGTCAGAGAGAAGATAAACCTTTTCACTGGCTGGCTCAGTCAGGGGACACCTTAATCAAGTGATGAAAATTAGTGGGCCAGCTTAATACTATATGCTCCTTCTGATGTTTGTAATGTGAATTTCACAGCATCGCCTATGAAGTTGTATTGCTCACTCAGGCTGGCACAACAGCCTATAAAGACAGGCTGTCATAATTTCCTAGACTGGGTAGGCATAGATCAGTTTCTCCCTTCTGGGTGGGCTGTCTTGCTGGATTGAGACAGCGAGCCTAAGGCTGTGTTCTTACATAGGGATGGAGGAAGCGTGCTCCCTCTGTTAGTCCACCACCAGAAGACTGAAACCTCATTTAAATGTATTACCTCCACAAGATCCTACCCCAAATATAGTTGCAATTGGGCTTAAGACTTTAACATATTAATTTGGTGGTGGAAAGGGCTTGTGGGAAAGACACAATTCAATCTATTGTCTATATAGCAAACACCAAGTAGCTTCAAGCAACAACCATTGATGACTGCAGTGTTTCTGGGAGTCAGGAACGTAGGCTGGATGTCTTCAGCTCAGGGTATCTCATGAGGTTGCAGTCAAATGGTTGCCTAGGATTAGGCTGCATCTGAAGGTTTACCTCGAGTTTAGGAGACCTGCTTCTAGGCTGACTCATGAGGCTGTTAGCAAGCCTTCACCCCTTGCTCATTGGGCTTCTGCACAAAGCAGCTTGCCTCCCTAAAGGCAAAAAACAAGAGGTGGGGGAAGAGAAAAACAAGACAGGAGCCAGTTTCAAACAATCAAACTGGACATCTGATAACTTGGCCATGTTCTCGTCTCAAAATCTAACCTTCGTTCAAGAGGAGGACTTTCATAAGGACAGAGAGGCTGTCTCGGAGGCTTCCTGCTATGGAAGTATTCAAGCCAATAGCCTCTGATTTGAACATTTAGTGTACAGGAAGTACAGAGAGGAAGTAACAAGTTGAACAGCACTGCAAGGGGATAATCAGACAAGTCTAGAAGGTTGGACTTCCTGCAAGACCACTGAGGTGGTTTGAAGGAAAATGGCCCCCATAGGCTCATAGGGAGTGGCACTATTAGGAGGCGTGGCTTTGTTGGAGGAAGTGAGTCACTAGAGGTCTTTGAGGCTCAGATGCTCAAGTCAGGTCCTGTGTGGCTCTGTCTTCTATGTCTGCCTGCAACCAGCCATGCTTCCCACCATGTCGGTAATGGACTAAACTTCTGACCTGTAAGCCAGCTCCAATTAAATGCTTTCCTTTATAAGAACTGCAGTGGTCATGGTGTCCCTTCATAACAATAGAAATCCTAAGTAAGACAACCACTAGCTCTAGCTCTTCAAAAAAGCCAATATCATGACCATTTCAGACAGAAGAGGCACAGTCGAATCACAACCAGAAGAACGGCACTTCTGCTTGGGATCTATTAAAAAAAGCAGCTTGAATGGATGATTTTGAGATAACCACAGACACCTGAAGATGGGTTTAGAGGTGTCCAGTCTATCGCCTGTGAGCTGCACACAGCTTAGGATAGATGGTTGCATTGCAATGCTATACAAAATGAATGTGGGTACACTCTTGAAACCTGTGAGCTTGGGTGCTTCTGTGATGTGACCCAAGGTAATCCTTTGTCCAGAGAAGCCAGAAGTTTGGAGACCCTTGGAGATAATTTCATAGGTATAATAATGGTGTTTGGAGTTAGAAGCATGTCCTTATTTTATGTTACTTTTTTAAAGAAATAGGCTGAATATTTAGGAGTTCACTGATGCGATGGTTACAACTTATACTCAAAGGCCTAGAAAAACACATAGTTGAAATAAATGTTGCACAGTGCTCATTTTGAGCATGTGGGCTATTCACTGAGTCTCCCTGCATGTTTGAAAAAACATTTTTTGAGACCAGTCTTATTTTGTAGCTCAGGCTAACCTAATACACTCTATCCATCTGTCTCAGCCCCTTGAGTTTTCTAGGCATGTGCCACTACGCCTGATTTGGCTTTCCTTTTCTTTTCCCTTCCTTCCTTCCTTCCTTCCTTCCTTCCTTCCTTCCTTCCTTCCTTCCTTCCTTCCTTCCTTCCTTTCTTTCTTTCTTTCTTTCTTTCTTTCTTTCTTTCTTTCTTTCTTTCTTTCTTTCCTGCTTTCTGATAGGGTCTCACTATGTATCCTTATCTCTAGCTGCCTATGTAGACTAGCTGGCCTCAAACACACAGAGATCTCCTTGCCTCTGCCTCCCTAAGTGCTGGAATTAAAGGTATATACCACCATGCTCTGGGTAGCTAAAATACACTTAAAAAATAATCTATTTTACGTGTATGTGTTTTTGTTTTGCCTGCATGCACGTCTATGTACCATGTGCATGCAGTATCTGTGGAAATGAGAAGAAGATGTTGTATCTTCTGGAATTGGAGTGACAGGTGGTTGTAAGCTGCCGCCTGTGTGCTGGGATCTGAACCTGGGTCCTCTGCAAGAGCAACAGATGCTCTTGGCCACTGAGCCATCTCTCCAGACTGAAGTCAATTTTAAATATTATTCGTTTATTTGTGTATATGCATGCATGTATGCACATGTATGGAGACCAGTAGACAACTGTGGGA
Organism: Pachyuromys duprasi; assembly: GCA_028658305.1. Classification (NCBI taxonomy): domain Eukaryota; kingdom Metazoa; phylum Chordata; class Mammalia; order Rodentia; family Muridae; genus Pachyuromys; species Pachyuromys duprasi. The sequence goes on from CM053747.1 coordinate 33,721,654, forward strand.
GTTAATTCTCCCTTTCTCCACATCAATTCTCAGGTCATCAGGTTTGGAGGGCTGCACTTTCACCCTCTGAACCATATTGCTGGCCCTGAAATTCACTTTTGTGGCAAAAGCTAAGAGGAGGCCCCAGCCCCACAGCCCAAGGTGGCCAGAAGCCTCCCAAGAGCCCACCCTAGCCTTGTGGTGGGTGCTGCTATGATGAGCAAACATGTTATGGAGAGATGGGAAAGATGGTATGCACAGTGGAGAGAGGAGAGAAAGTGAAGCCGATCCATTTGTGCACCGTGGAGAGAGGCGGAGCTGGACACACGGAGGTGGCGAGGAACAGGCAGCTATGAAGAGCTTGCAGAACCACCTGAGGCCATGGTGATGTCTGTGCCCAGGATGCCACTGAGGGCCATGTCTGGGTCCATGGCCTTACTGCAGCCGAGGTCTGTGTTGATGTCTGTGCCCGTGTTGCCACCAAAGGCCATTCAGATGTCAGTGGCCTGGGCTTCTGCCTGAGACCGTGTTGATGTCCAGAGGCCAAGCTGATACTGGGGGCCAAACCCATCTGAATGGTGTGCACTGTCCCCTGAGGCCGTGGTGACATCTGGGCCCGTGCTGCTGCCTGGGGCCATGTCTGGGGCCATGTTCCTATTGCAGCTAGAGTCTGTGCTGATGTCCGAGGCCCACATTATCATCAAAGTTCCTAATGTGGGCTGCCACCTGAAGCCATGTTGATGACTGAGAACTGTGCCAAGCCGGTGAGAGCTGGCCCTACCCCTTGTGTCCTGGGTGTGGGAGATATGGCTCTGCCTCTTGCCTGGTCAGAGAAGGTGCAGGAGAGCTGGCCTTGCCCCTCCCCCGGGCATTGCAGGAGAGCTGGCCCCTTTGGCAACGGTGCAAGAGAGATGGTGGGCTGACCAACTCAGCTACAACCCAGGCCCAAATCCTGGGCTTTGAGTTGGCCTATCCCATCATCTATCCCAACTATGAGCTGCTGGAGTTTGTGAAGGGGCTGGGCCTGCAGAACCAAAGCTGCAGGATCTCCATGACTCAGGCAACAATAGGATAACCGAGATGAGTCCCAGTGAGGATCCGCTAATGATGGTGTTTCAAAAGTCAGAGACCTTGAATCAGACCAATGACTCACTGCAGTGAGCATTTGTAAGTAAGCTGTTTGGACAAAAAAGTATACTGTGTGACATGCCATGACACACTATGACTTCCATGATAAGACTTTTTTTTTTTTCTTTTAGGGTGGAGATTACAAGAGTGAAGGGCAGATAAGGAAGGACTGGGAAATGAGTGGCATTGGTGTGCATGATGTGAAATTCACAGAGAAACAAGAAAAAAAATTAAAAAAAATTATGACCAACTAATTATGACAGCCCCCTCCAAATAAAACAAGATACTCCTGGCCCCAAGGCTGAGAGGAAATGAAAAATCAGGTTTCAGATCAGAGCTGTTTAAACCTCAGAGTGGAACTTCAATACTTAACTTAAGTTTATGGAAAATGTCCCCAGTTTTTCACTGAGTGTCTATTTCCCCACCCAGTCTCATTCTAGAAAAGACTTAAGGGGACTCCTGCCCTCCCCTGCTCTGGCTTGATCCTGGGGCACCAGAGACTGGAGAGGAAGGGACCTGTCCATAGCTAATTACTCAGCTCCTTCCCAGAGCTGGCCCTGGGATTCTGGTCACATGAGGCAAATAACAAGTAGACAAACAGATTTGATTCCTGGCTCTGCTACTTGTCTTATCTAGATCAAGTGCCTTAATTGTTCTGATTATTATGAGTCTTTGTGTCTACGAGAACGTATTCTCCCATAGTTTGAGGGAAGGCTGAAAGCCATGATGGGCGCTCTTGGTGCCTGTGGCTCTTGGAGTATGCTGGTTGGGCATTGTTTATACATGGCGATGTGTGATATTCTTGGCTAGATGTCAGGCAGGGCAGAAAGGCTCTAAAGACTCCCTGAAAAACAAAGGGTATTGAGTGAGTGGCTAATCCATAGGAACTTCTTCCAGGTACTACAGGGCTCTGGACTATGTAGATTGTATGTGTCATTCAGAACAGCAGGCCAGAAACTCGCCTTAGAGAAGATCCCCCAGGTCTTTTTATCCAGCCTAGCCTGGGATCACAGCATACAGTCCCTCCTGTGCCTGTCCCTCTCTGTGATGCCGTTAGTCAGTCTCTACCCCACCCCTCAGCTCACGTCTAGTGACAGGAAGTCTGCAGGTGGTTAATAACCAGCAGAAGGTAGAACTGGAGAGAGGCACCAACAGACCCCCTTCATTTGTTGAGGGCATTTGCTGCCTGAGGAGTGGGCTGGATGGAGACGCCCCAACAGGGTGAAGGTAGGGAATACATGGGTACAAGAACTGTCAGGTTCCTTCTCTTTGTCCAAATCTAAAAACCCACAGACAGGAATCACAAATGAGTGCAGCCTGGGGCTTGGCACTTTGCTGACAGGAGGAGCAATGAGGAGTTAAGTCCATTAGGTAGCTTCTCTGAACACAGAGAGAAGCAAGCAGACCCAACATCCATCACAGTCACGAAAGGGTCTCAGAGCTCATCTGAATGGCCAGGAGGCAAGACTAGGAGAGAAAGCCTTTGTGGAGCCCTCAAAACATAGGCACAGATGGCTTGAGAGGTGTCAGGAAGAGTCTGGGAGCTACAGTGCCTAAAATTCCATTAACACCGTCTGCCTTTGGGCTAGGCATCTTCCTGAAAGTCAACACGTGCCCTGAGAAGTAAGCAACGAAGTCATTAACTCAGGCCTTCCCTAGAGTCCACCAACAAACACATCCCAACTCCCTGGTTCAACCAGGCCAGTGCCAGGCTCTGAGGATACCCCAGGAATAAGCAATAGTTGCTCTTTCTGCCTGCGAGCCCAGTGGGTAAACAAGCAATTGCAATGCTGCGGCCATAGCCTGGCCCTGTTGTGCTCTGCAGCAGCCTGAGGCTAAAGCCCAGTGAGGGCGAGGGTGCTGGGAGGGGAGGAGGAAGGAGACAGAACTGGGAGAGAGGAGGAGGCAAGGTACAGAGGACGTGGGAGGCCTATCCACCATCTTCAAATTCTCTCCCAAAAGTCTGCCCCAAACAAGCTGGTGAGCAGGAGACTTGACTTGCTGAGTTGCTAAAGACTGCACCAGCTACTCTTTAACCCAGGTGACCCTCTGCAAGTCACTTCTTGATGCTTTGATCAGTTCGAGGAAACGAAGAGCCTACTGAGGTTGCTTTCATGGACCTGCCGAAACAGAGGTCTCAATTTTGGGAGGCGTGAGCATCTTTTGGGGTTGCTTGGGCAGCCCAGACTTAACCCAAGTACTATCAAGAGGGCTGGGGTCTCCCTTTCAGTTACCTAAATATATCCCCAAGGGACTTGGCTGAGGTAGGGTTCAGCATCAAGGAAAGTAGCAGAGATGGGAAAGGGGAAGGGAATGTGAGGAAAGCAGATGTCTTTAAATTCTTGATATCCCAGGACTTGTTTGTGTAACTACCCAGAATCCAAAGGAGTCCCCTGAGGGAATTCAGCACCTCCTACTGTTGGATTAAATGAGATAATGCTACCAAGTGTGAAACATTTACACTGAGCTCAGTAAAAATGCATCTTCCTTACTCCAGTACATCCCAGTAACTGAATGGCTGGTGGGAGGAGGATTGCACAGAAATATGGCAAAAATATCTTCCAGTATCTTCCAAGAGGGAACGGGAGAAATGGTGGACCCCTTCTGAGGTCTCTAGGCAATTTTGTTTTTGTCTTTGTTTTGTTTTGTTTTCTGAGGGTTTCTCTGTGTATCCCTGGCTGTCCTGGACTTGCTTTGTAGACCAGGTTGGCCTCGAACTTACAGAGATCCGCCTGTCTCTGCTTCCCTGAGTGCTGGGATTATAGGAATGTGCCACAGTACTCAGTTCTAGGCAATTTTTAATTTAAGACCAGTGTCAACATTGGTTCACCTTGAAAGGAGACTCTTGATGGGTGAATCCTTCATTATTTGAAAGGTAGGAAAGGCATAAGAGGCTCCAGAATACAACTGGAGGTTTGGGTAGGGGTGAGAACAGGGAGAGAAAGGGCTTTAGATTTCCTATGAACTCATGATAGGAGGCAGTGTCTGCTCTGGGTCTTGATGAGGATAGTCCTTCAGCCCTAGCCTGTCTCTGGTTCTTAGAACTGAGGCTCCCTGGGAGTGTGGCGGGGAGGGGAATCTCCCAGCATCCATTCTGCTACAGAGCAGCTTAATCAGGGTAGGATTTCAGTGGATTCCAGGTAGGTATTAGGACAGCTAGATTCAGGAGGACTTTGGGTTGTGGAGGCTGGCTGGAGAGAGAAAGTGGGAATAGGGAGTCAGAGAAATGATGGCATTTCTGCCCCACCACAGGGCTGCAAAGCAATGGCTCATACCAACCACAACTGACACCTCTGAACCTATGCGTTGAAATAAGTCTCACCTACTTTTAAGTTGTTCATATCAGGTTTTTGTTACTGTCAAAGAGGACCAGGTTCTCATTGATCTCTGTGAACATGCATTTCCCTCTTGTTGGATCCATGTCCTCCATCTCATCCCCACATATTTCCATGCTCTTGCTTCTGCCTACCTTGTCTTGGATGTCCTTCCTTTCCTATATGTGTTTATTCAAATCCTTTCATTCTTTCAGCTCCAGAGCCTTACTGATACTCTCCTAGACAGCTTCAGCATGTGCACTATTAGTTTTTCTGCTTGTTTCATTTGTTTTTAATTTTGGTCACACTGATCCTTTGTGGCAAGGTCTTTCCCTGAAACTACAGTTCAGATTTTCCCAGCCAGGGTAGAATCTGGCAAGACCCTGAAATTCTCCTGTTGCTACTTATCATGCACAGGCTGCCTGGCTTGTTATGTGGGTGCTGGGATCTGAACTCTGGTCCTCACAATTGCTCTGCAAGTACCCTCCCTGCTGAACCATCTTTATGGCCCCTTGGTAGATTTTGGGAGAGAATGTGGGAATGGAGCAGACACCCATCCGTCCAAGGGACATGTGGTAGTTTGGGAGCAAGGACCTGAGTGTGAGTTTGTGTTGGAGATTTAAGAAATACAAACTGCGGGGACATGGGGAAGCAGTTCCCTATTACTCACACAGTTCTGATGGAGTTGTCCTAACCCATCTTCCACCCCTTTGTGAATTATCTCTACAGCCCAGAGACAGATGGATGTGCCGCCTGAGTGTGTAAGAAGTACCAACCTTGGGTCTGCTTGGCTCGAAGCCTTCTGAAGTTACACCTACCTCTCCCTGCATATCAAGGGAAAGAGGCCGGCCTGTTCGGACATGTTTTATTTTATGTGGCTGCTCTCTTGAGTGACAACTGTTCAGTGACGGCACGAAGGACTAGATTACATGGTCTTTGAAACACTGGGCATTCTGAGCCATGTAGCTTCTCATTATTCTTGAGCAATTGAACTGGGAAAGCCAGACCACCTCTGATAGGGAACCCAGACGCAAATGTCAAAGTCTTCACTGAGAGTAAAAAGCCTGGTCATGGGCCTTGGGCTGTACCACAAGCCACCACTGATGAGAAAGCGATACTGGGAAGGAGAGAAAGGGCTCAGCAGAGCAGGGAGGACATGAGCAGACAGTAGGAAGAGAATCAGAGAAGGTGCAGGGGCTGGGAAAGCAGCTAAGCAGGTAGGATGCCAGAGGCAGAGAGCTTGTCTAGGACATACAGTGCTTTCGCCCATGTCAACTCATCTGATCCTCATCCCGATGTTATAGGTAGGGGCTGCTCACCCATTTTATAGATAAGGAAACACACAGAAGCAGAGAGCTTAATACTCGACCCCCGACCCAGGTTCACATAGAGATAGCAACAAAGTTCTATTCTTCTAAGCTGACTCCCCCACATCCTTCAGGCACTGAGATCTGGAGGCTGAACTTGAGGTTAGACTTTCCTTGGAGTTCTGTCTTTTCCACCCATCTTTTTCAATACATCCTTTTGACACATGTTTGAGCTTGTCCCCTGTGTAACTGATCTATCATTCACACTAGAATCGTTTGGGCATTAACATCAAATATTTATTTAAAATTTTTCTCTCATGTCATCATTTTCAACTGTAGGCTGTTGAAATCATATGCTTTTCTGTCTCTTTGACAACACGTTGAGCGGATTCGATAAAGTCTTCTCCGTTAATAAATAAATCAAGTTTCAGATTCTAGAATCGTGAAGGATTGTAGCTCACCCTTTTGCAGGCTGAACAGCCTAGGCCCTGGGATCCATCATTTTCCAGGAGTGAAGAGTTGGGGGCTAGTTTCTAGCTGTCAGGACCTGTTACTTCCCCATCAAAGGTCTCCTCCGTGTGAGAGGGAGGAGGATGGGTGTGCCACACATGTGCTGATGGGGAGTGAGTACTCCCACGTCTCAGGTTCAAGCTGTCACCATCACTACAAGCTCTTCAAAAGAGTTCCAGGCCAGCTCAGTGCTCTCTAACTCTATAAACTCCTGGCCTCTTCCTTAGGGGCGGGATCCCTCACCTCACAGATTGCCTTCTTGGGTTGGCTACCATTGTAGTGACTCCCAGCTGCTGCCTTCTGCTGTGTTCCTTGACCCAAGGAAAACTCATCGTCCTTGTCACATCATTGGTGGGGCCAGCCATTCCATTGCCCTACTTCTAATCGTCCGTCTCCTGTGCAGGTACGCATAAACTCAGCCAATATGCTGATAAGCACGTGCTCTGCCCAGAAGAGCTTCCCAATTTCCTTCCTGCATCTCAAAATGCATCTCTGAGAGCTGAAGTCTCCGCCACAAATATGACATCTGGTGAGTGAAACACAGCCCCTTCGTTACACTTTCTCCCACAGAAGGGGAGTGTCAATCCTTGCACTATCCTAGCCTTGACACTTTCCATCTTGACCGCACACCAGAGCCAGGAGTCAGGACACAGGACAGCTTCTGGTTTCTCTGGAGAGCAAACTGCACCTGTTTATTTGAAGACATGAGGTTCTTGCTGCTCTGGCTTCTCAGCTTTGGGTCTCAGTCACCCACTCCAGGGTAGCAGAAGAAAGTAGATTTACAATTCAAGTATCCAAGACTGCTGACCCAGGGAATCTGGACACTTGGGGACAGGCTGGCTCCACATGGCTCAGGGATGACACTGGCTCACCTTTGACTGGACTCAGTGCCTCTGCTGAGGGAAGACTTCCCACCATGTCCTGCAAGCATCCCTAAGAGATCAGGTACTGGACCAGACTCTTCAGGTGTAGGTCCTGTGCCCATCACCCACACTCTCCTTCATCTGGCTCTTTGTCTCCTCTCTGCTTGCACACTACGCTTGCCTTATGGGTCCTTCCATGACTTTTCCAGTAAAGCTGCCATTGGTTCTCGGCCTCCCAAGGTGTTCCTCCCACCCTTCAATGCACACTTCCATTGCTTCCAGGGGGCTGTGCTGCTCCTGCCGGCTCTTCCCCTTTCTGTTGCTCTGGCTCCTACCGGCAGGCTGAGCAGGTCTAACTAAGGGCAAAGCCTGGTGAACGCAGCCTTGGTGGAGCTGGCTCTGTTTCTGGAGAAAGATGCCCCGCTGTTGCATAACTGTCCCATTTCTGAGGCTCCAGTCTATGGAATCAAGAATGGGGAGAGACAGACTGCCTGGTCACTGTGGCTCCTGGCCTGGAGCTTATTCTGGGTTTTTCTGGGGTGACCAGTTCCTTCGTCGAACCTGCCAAAGGTGTGTACTCATCATTGTGGCCTGCTGGTGCTGGGTCTTCCATGTTCTCCTTCAGGGAGACAGAGAGAGAGAGAGAGAGAGAGAGAGAGAGACAGAGAGACAGAGAGAGACAGAGAGAGACAGAGAGAGACAGAGAGAGACAGAGAGAGAGAGACAGGGAGAGAGAGAGGAGTCAGGAAGCAGCAGGACAGTGTGCTGGAATGCTGTAGACAGGGGGAAATGATAAGGTTCATTTAGAAAGCAGTAAAGTAGAGATTTCAATTTCCTTTGAAAATCACAGCAGTTATTCTTCCAGAGCACTTCTCAGGAACAGTAGGGGTCTGCTCTTGGACCCACTCAGGGGAAGCTAACAGAGAGGGTGGACGGGGCACGGGTGTCACACCAATGTGAGGGTGACTTTCTGGAGATCAGGGGTGGCTCATGAAAAAGGTGGAGTTGGGTCAACTTTCCACAACGGCAGGTGTCAGGGACTTGTTTGCACACCTTCTGCATGTGCCCAAGAACTGGAGTGTGTGTGTGTGTGAGTATCTTCATCTTCATTTGCACAGGTGCTGACAGTGTTATGTGCCGACTTGGTTGCGGGTAAACACGTACTTCATCTGCCTCATGACCAAACTGGGGTTTGGACCCCAGCTGCTTCTGAATTTTAGCTGTGTGACCTTGGGTAAGCCACTGGACTTCTCTGGGCCTCCATAAAATGGTAACAAACATGGCACTGATATGATGCTTCATGAGACAGTGTGAGACACTGTGACGATTCTTGACAGTGATCCAAGCGTTAGGTTGAAAAAAAAGGCTTTGAAATATCTGTGGACCTTTTTTTTAAGTTCAGAATTATTTATTATTAATTATTATTAATACTGTGTGTATATGCATATAGGCATGCATGCCTGTGGCTGAGTGTGGAGGTCAAAGGACAACTTTGTGCAGTTAGTTTTCTCCATCCACCTTTATGTGGGTTACAAGACTTGAACTCACCAAGTGTATGTGACCAAAGCCCTCAGCACTGAGGAATCTTCCCAGCCCTATCTGTGGGCTTCCTGAAAGAGTGCCTTAGACGTGGGGCCATTCCGCACACAGTCAACCAACCTTTGCTGTCGATGACTTCAGTACTGGGCCGCCCTCTTGTCTCCGGCTCCTGGGGGATCAGCTATCAGAGGACCTTCTGGCCTCAGGCCCTTGGAGTAGGTGAGACTGCTGTCAGCACTTTCGCACTGGGCAGCGGAAAAATGCCCAGCCCCTTTGCGTGCACCTAGGCCATCTGCTCTGTGTCAGTAAGCTTAACGACGTGTGACAAGACTGATAGGGAATCCAAACTCACTCTAATCCATCTATTGAAGCAAGCGATGGTGGCAGAGGGTCAGGTTCCAGGGAAAATCAGCGTGACGGTTGCTGGTGCCCTGCACTGGGGGTGGACAGTTAGAGAGTAGATTCCAGCAAGATTGACCCCTAGCATCTAGCCTGGAGCAGACTGGACAGACAGAGGCAAAGGGAGGGCACAGGTGTGGGGAGAGCTGAAGGAGTACTGCCACTCCCCCTGTCGCAGGCCATTAGCATTCCTGAGGGGTTTGCCTCTGGCTTGAACCTTACTGCTCCTGTGGAATGACTTCTTCTTCACGCCCTGGCTTGTGGCTCCACCTACAGCCCTTGGTTCATTGCTCCTGAAACCCTGTGGCTGGGCAGCTGGGACCTTACTGTAGATCTTAGTTTTTGGCCACAGATCTTGGCACATAACTCCAAGGTGAGCTGTAGGATCTAGAACGTCCCATCTTCAAGACGGTGCAATAGAAGCTCTGATCTTTCCCATCTTTCAAGGCTGGTCAGCCACAAAGAAATTCCCCAGGGGCCTTAGACACCCTCAGTGCTTAAGGGCGCTTGTTCTTACACAGGACCTGGGTTCAGTTCCCAGTACCCACATGGCAGTTCATAACGGTCCAAAACTCTGGTTCTAGGAGAGCCTATGTCCTCTTCTGACCTCCATGCTCAGCAGGCATTTACTTGGGATACATGCAGGCAAAACACTCATACACAAAAAATAAATAAACCTTAAAAAAAAGATGAGTTAGCCAAGGTCAAGGTGATAGGCTGTTTTAAAAGAAAGAAAGAAGGAAGGAAAGAGAAAGAAAAAAAGAAAGAAAGAAAGAAAGAAAATCTCAATCTGCTCTTGTCAGAAGGGGGCCATTATAGAACTTTTCTCAACACAGAGAGGTCACACAGTCTGCAGACATTTATGCCTTCAAGATACAGGCTCTGCATACATGCAAAAGGATAATAGGGTTTAGGGAGCCTCCAGGTGGCGGGGTTCCTGGAAGGTACCGAGTCTAGAGGGGGCATGGAAGTTCATACCCTTGCCCCATACCTTACTCTACCTGTCACTTTCTGTGTCTTTCATAATGAGCTGGTAAGTGGGGCTCCCTGAGTCCTGTGAGCACTTTAACAGATAGTGGAAACAAGAGGATTCTGTAGAAAGCAGAAGCATAGGCAAAAACAACCTAAGGAGGGTTCAAGGGAATCTTGGAACTGAACCTCGGTCTGTGGGATCTGAGCGGATACAAGGCAGACACTGTTAGAACTGACTGAAATTCTGGGGCCATCTGACCCCACACCCACTGGGTTTGCTTGATGCATGGGGACAGAGATCTTCTGTATTGCCTATTGTGTGACAGTAGAGGGAGAAATCAAGCCATTTTGTTTTTCTCTGCACAGCCTGCCTAGTGAGTTATGGATCCTTCACCTGCACCCATCATTGCCAGAAAGGGAGTAAAAAGCCTTTGCTTTAGGGGGCTTGATTCAAGGTAGGAGGGGAAACCACCAAACTCTACATGGTATTTGCCCTTCAGAGCTCTGTACAAGAGCAGGCTAGAGACGGGACTCCCCCAAATCACAGCCTTTTGGGGTTGCCTCTCCCTACAAACTGTCCCTACCTGGCTAGTCCCCTCAAGTGACACTCCACTACTAAATTCCTTGCCCATCTAACCTTCTCCCAGGGTCTACTTCCTGGGAACTCGGAATATGCCAATTTAGAAAAGGGTCATGCCCAGTGACAGCTTTAGTTTATGTCAGCTTATAGAATGTGACAGGCTCCCATAGTGTCCCATGACTTTGGGAAGAGAATTCTAGAACTGGCTCTGGGAGGCTTCAAAACAACTTCACAACACATAGTGACTGTACATGCTTTTGGGGTGCAGTGTGACATCTCAGTACATGTGTACAGTGTGTCATAATCAGGCCGGGTAATTGGCAGATCCATCACCTCAAACATTTATTTGTTCTCTGTGATGGGAACATTCGGAATCCTCTCCGCTGATTTGAAATATTCAATTAATTGTCCTCGGCCTTAGCTACTCCACTGGTCTGCGGAACACTGGAAGTCACTCTCCTGTGCACCTGTGCCTGTTAACTCTTTTCTCCCCATCACTTCCTGCTGCATCTTTCCCTGGGAGAATTTTTATGTGCTATGCTCAGTTAGCAAGCGAACTAGCATTCCCTGGCAAGCAATGGGCAGCTAGAGTATGGGCTAGCTTGCTGAATGAAGGGACTGTTAGAATAGAATCCTTTGGGGAAGGGACAGGGGGACGCCAGCCTCGAGTTAAACAGCGGATATGGATAATTTAGAGAAAATTCACCACATACAGCCAGTTGAGAATTCATTTTAAATGCAGCCTGTTTTCTCAGGACGAAGCTCCCTCAGACTTCCTGGAGTAGGGAAGAGAAAAGCCACGTCTTTCCTTTTTCCATAGTGCATCCCCTTCCCCTCCTGAGAGGGAGAGCAGCTCACGAATCCTGTCGCACAATAGATACTTTCTGGGCATCCAAGTGCAGACTCCTGCTGTTGCCACGCTCTCCTTACCCTGCACAAGGCAGCCAACGCCCAGGTTCTCTCTGAAAAATGCTCTTTTCTTTATCTAGTTTCTTTTAGATAGTGTTGACTCCACCTCCAAGTGGACAAGTGATCCTGCCTGGCCAATGAGAGCAGTGTCTCTCCATTGCCCTCCACAGACAATCCTTGCGCTAGGATGGGATGGTAGTACTGAGAAATCCACCATTAGATGAAGAGAGTGGAAGTAAAAATGCATCAAGTACACCTAACAACATCACAACACCCTCCTTAGCAGAACTACATACTGCAGTACATGGGTGGTTCGTCTCGGCCATCCTGGGCTGCTAGGCAGCTTACACTCACTGCCCCAAGCCAGCATCAGGAGAGAGGACTGTCCTGCTTCTTTTGAGCCCAGGAGGTCATCAGCATCCAAAACTCAAAGCATGCTTTGTACCAAATGAGTATCACCAGCACATTCACACTGTTGTGAGGTAGAAGGATTGTAAGCAGGGCCATTGTGACCTGGGCCAGCTGTAACCCGTTGAAGGATGGGGAGGCGACAGATGTGGGCCACCGAGGGTGGATTCTCTTGGAGTTTGTCTTGTTTTTGTTTTGTCACAGAAGAAACTCTGACTTCAACTTGCTAGGTGTGAATTGAGATGAGGGCATGTGTAAGCCTCTTTGGGCACATGAGCTACCCCGTCCTGCCCTCAGACTACTCTTAATTACTCTTTCTAGACCCCAAGACACAGGCAGCCAAGTTCCACCCTACAGGAGTGGCCTGGGAGAGAAAGCCCAAGATCAAGCCACAGAACCCACCAGTCCCTGAGCTTGCCTTTCCAGGGTCAGGCCACTCTGGAAAGCTCTACCTCCCCCAACCCTAAGAAAGCTTATATAAAGCCCCTGCCTCCTGCTCAGTTCCTTGCTGCTTCTCTCCTGAGCAGAGGCAGGCACGCTCTTGTATCTCTCCCAATAAATGCTTGTGTGAGGTTTGTTGTGCCATATGACTTTGTGGTATTCTTTGGCTTCTGACATCCAGGATACCTTCTCCTCAGAGCTGTAACACAATATGTGTCTGGGACTGTGAGCAACCTCAGGGTATCTGGGTTTGGAGGGGGGACTTAGAAGACAGTAGAGGGACCTTCAGAGTTGGCTAAAGACACCCTAAGACCAAGTCCTCAGCACAAAGGAGATTTATTTGGCCGAGAGGGTCAAAGTAGAGAAAATAATAGGCAAAGACAGGAAACAGACACATAGTGGACTGCATGAGCAGTGGAGATGGCTGGTGAATTGGGTGATCAGTGGTGGTGGGTGGTAAATAGGTAAGTGGCGGTGATGGGTCATGAATGGATGAGTGATGGTGTTAGGTGGTGATGGGTCAAGAATGGGTGAGCAGTGGTGATGGGTCATGAATGGGTGAGTGATGGTGATGGATGGGTGAGTGGTGGTGACAAGTGGTACAGGATCAACGGTGATGGCTGTTGAGAACCAGACCCTGGGATGGAAATCTGGAGTCCTTGTTAAACAGAAGCGACCTTCTGTGAGTTTCTCCTGGAAGTAGTAAGCACAGGTTGAAATGGGCTCTCTCATAAACACATGATATTTGCTTTAGGCTTTGCTGAGAGAACCACTTCCTGTCTGTGACCTGCAATCTATGACATCTGGGCATCAGAGATGTGGAGGCTTGCAAGGGTGGTAAACTGACTGAAATACACAGCTCAGGAACATTCAGCTTCCCCAGACTCTGCCCAGGCCCCCATGGTAAGTTCCCTTGTTCAGTTAAAACAACACACTTGAGGTCCAAGAACCCAGCCACCTCCTCCCATCATTCTGGGCCAGTATTCCAAGTGTCTTCAAGGAGGTAGGGTAGGGTGGAGGGATCTGCTGGTTGGGAGCATGGCTGAGTACTGGTTGTGAGCTTAAAGCCTATTGGCTATTGAGAGGTGGGGTTCAGCAGACAGAAGCAGAGCCCACAGCTTACTGGAGATCTGAGCAAATTCTACAGGGAAGCAACGCATCTGATCCACCACCTATGGCAGACATTCATCTCGAAAGGCCCACAGTGGCTCACAGGTCTCTACTATTGCAACAGCATGGGGCAGAGGACTGTTCCAGGCTCAGCCCTCAAAGACAGCGGACAAGGGAGGTCTTAGAAGTCACTGAAAGGAAAAAGACCCTTGCTGCCGTTAGGTGCCTTTGGGAATGGTGTGCGCAGTGGGCTTGGGGGTGGTGTTCTTTGTTGGCATCATGCTGCTCTCTCCACCACTGTGGAAATAACAGGTGGTAGAGAGGGGGCAGTGACTGTATCACAGACATAAGTCATCCAACCCTAAGAGGCCACACCTAGAGCTGACCAAGGAGGAAAGTACAGATGAGGGGCAGAGTGACTGCATTTAAGGTACCTCTCAGGCTTGGGATCAGGGACTGGTGAAGGGGCTGTTGGCACCATGTCCAGCCAAGAAGGTGGCAAAAAGAAGCCCCTGAAACAGCCCAAGAAGCAGGCCAAGGAGATGGATGAGGAGGATAAGGCTTTCAAGCAGAAACAGAAAGAGGAGCAGAAGAAACTCAAGGAGCTAAAAGCCAAGGCCGCGGGGAAGGGGCCCCTGGCCACAGGTGGAATTAAGAAATCTGGCAAAAAGTAAGCCATTCCTCATATTTGAGGTTATGGTGACCCTCTTCCATTCCTATTTAAACATCTGGATCCCTGCCATAGTATCTGTGCCACCTACAGCATTCTTATCCTGGAGCCTGTTGAACATCTGTATTCCCTGCCACAGCATCTGTGCCACCTACAGCTAGAATGAGGTGTTATCCTGGAGCCTGTTGAACATCTGTATTTCCTGCCATAACATCTTTGCCACCTACAGCTAGAATGAAGTGTGGTCCTGGAGCCTATTGTACATTGTAATAAACTTTTGTAGTAAAACAAAAAAACAAAAAACTGCCCAAAAAACAAAAAACAAAAAACAACAACAACAAAAAGGTACCCCTCTCATCCTTTGCCTCATAGCTGGGTATGGTGGTGCTATTCTTTGTTGCTCTTCCTACCTCTGTTTCCTCATTTGTCAAAGAGGTTAACCTCGAGATGTATATGTGCTCTGGATCGTGTCTCTTGGGCTGCCTTGCTACCACCTGGGCACCACAAGGAAGTTAAGCACAGGGGAGAGAGGGAGTCATTACAGGTCTGCCCAACATTGTGTGAGCTCCAGGCTTACACCCGAACTAAGCCTGTGGCTTCTTGGTCTCTGAGATGGAAAATACATTTACTACAAACTGAAGGGAACTGAAGGGACTTTCCCCTCACTCAGTTTCAATCAGGACATGGAAGCTGATATACGTGTGTGTGTGTGTGTGTTACTGAATTCACAGCTTGGCTCTCAGAAGCCCTCAGGCTGGTGGAAGATGCACACAGTTGTAGAGTGGAAAACTGAGATAAGAGGAGTTTGAGGTGGGGAGTGAGGGATAGCCAGGAGAGGGATGGGGGCAGGGTCAGGGTAAGCTTCCTGGGGTGTGCAGCGTCCTGGCTGAGCCCTTGAGGAGCCTGAGGCCAACTGCAGTGTGGGGAAAAAAAGATAGCTAGTCCTGAAGGGACGGCCGGTCTCACTCTTGCCAGAGATTTCAAGGATGAACGGTATTACTTTCTGAGGCTGTAGAATACAGGGTTTATGCCCAGCTGGAAGGCCGAACTGAATTGTTAAAGCAGGGAATACAGCCACCACTAGGACCACTGCACATGGGGGCTATTGCTCCTCCATAGCATCGTCACAGCCTGATGGTCGCTCACTGCTTTGGCTGGGCACGTGTTTTGTTTGGCCCGTGTTGCATTTCAAAAATGGTTTTGTAATTGTTGTTGCTTTCATTGTTACTAAGATCTAAAATTGAGAACGTTCACTTGAAACTCTAAATTGGGGTTTTTCTCTTAAAAAAAAAAATCTCAGTGCTAGCCAGATACGGTGACACACACCTGTAATCCTAGCACTCAGGGAGGCAGAGGCAGACGGATCTCTGTGAGTTCCAGCGTGGTTTACTAAGCGAGTCCAGAACAACCAAGGCTACACAAAGAAACTCTGGCTTGACAAAACAACAGCAACAAGACCCTTCAATGGCCAGTGATGCTAGCTCTATATTCCCACAGGCCATGGTGGACTGCCTCTGAAACCCAGTACTCTGTTGACGCAGGGCTTGCGTGATTCTGAGTCCACTCCAGTGCTCAGCATTTCTAACGGTGTCACAGTGTCCCACCTCATCCAGGTCTCTACAGTCTCACACCAGACAGGTGGGAAGGGCAGCCTGGGGCCCGGGTTTAGTGTAAGGGCTTTTCAGCAGATGTAGATCAGGCTGTGAGCACCTACAGCTATCCAATGAGCCCGTGTGGACTAGTACCCCTTTCTAGCTTCTTCGGAGTGGGGTGGAGGGGTGTGTCTTAGGAGGAAAGGGTGGGTGCTGGGACTTGGGTTTGGGCAGTGGGAGAAGGAGTAGGGGTGAGGGCTTCTTTAGTTTACCTCATTCAAAGCCCCTAACTTAGCAAATAGAACCTTTTGTAGAGCCCAGTCTAAGGTAACCGGAAGTTTGAGTGGGTTTGGGGACACACAAGGCTGGTAGAGACCAAAATGCACTTCTTGTCTTGTTTTCTCTTCATGTTATCACGTTATACAATTTTGTCTTGCCATGTGGTTTGGACTAGCCTCAAACTCGCAAGAATCCTCACATAAATCTCAGGCCCCCAATATTCGAAATTATAGGCGCGGACCACCAAGCCCAGAACAGCCTATCTTTTTGTTTGTTTGTTTGGCTGGTTTAGCTTGGTTTGTTTGTTTTGGTTTGAAACAGGGTCTCATTATAGCGTTGACTGTCCTGTTACTATGTAGACTAGTCTGGCCTTGAACTCACAGAGATCCATCTGTCTTTGCCTCCCAAGTACAGCACATCTTTTTAAGGAACTCTGTCTGGGTGCTATTCAGGTGTTTCTGGCTCTCCAAGAAAGGGCCCACTATAAAGACTTCTTTGTGTGTACTTGTGAGCACACATATGTGCATGTTGGAGTTATGAATGAGTGTAGTGCGTTTATTCCTCTTTGAACATTTATTTGACCCTTGTTCTTTCTGTTTTAGTTCGGGCCAGGTCTTGGTGTTATTAATGTAAAACCTCCAGTTTAAAACCCCAAGTTCAGGCTGTTTGTGACAATCTTACCCACTGCCTCTCCCCATCTTTGCGGAGGTGTAATTTATGGGCCTATTTGAAGCATAGTGAGCTCAGTGAGTTTTGATGAATGAAGCCCTCACGAAACCAGCACTACAATCAAGATACCAACTTTCCCATCACCCCTGAGTGTCCCCGATATTCTTTCCTCCTCAATCTTCCCATCGCTCCTGGTCCCAGGCAATCACCCATCTGCCTTTTCACCACAAGAGATTAGGTTTCTCTTTTCTAGGTTCAGATAAATGGAATCATACAGTGCATACTCCTTTGTGTCCATCTCCTTTCACTTGCTGTGTTTGGGGGATCTGCTCAATGTGTTGCATTTAACATCTCCCCTTTTTTTTAATTTTCCAGACCAATATTCCACTAGTTACATAGCTACAGTGGGATTTGTTTATTTGTTCATCTGCTGAGGGTGGTTGTTTCTAGTTTGAGGTGTTAGAAATAAAGTCATCACAAACATGAATATATTGGTCTTCACATAGTTCATAGCTTCCTTTCTTTTTTTGAGACAAGGTCTTGAACTCACAGAGATCTGCCTTTCCTTCCAAAGTACTGTGGTTTTTAATGTCTGTCTGTCTGTCTCTCTGAGCCAAGATCTCTTTATGTATCTCTGGCTAACCTGGAACTCCCTCTATAGACCAGGCTGGCCTGGAACTCACTGATATCTGCCTGTCCTGCCTCCTGAGCGCTAGGATTAAAGGCATGGACCACTATGCCTGGCTTGCTTATAGCTTCTTTATCTGTGGGATGTTACCCATTCGCAGTTATGTAATTGAATGTGAAGGCTGTAAAAAAAAAAAAAAAGACAAAACAACACTGGGCGGCAGTGGAAGGTTTTTGAATGTGTGATAACTAAATATTAATCCAGAATCAAGCGTGAGGTGACTCTGAGATGACCTGGCAGCACTCGCTTACCTCGCATCCTCGATTCCGGGCTCACAATGAGCGTACTGCCTAGGCCCATCAAGCCACAGAGCGCCACAGAGCACTGCCCCACGCCCCTCAGCCAGCCCTGAGGCTGCTGTCCGTTGTGAATTGCAGTGTTTTTGCTGGACACCCGGAGCTTTCTGCTCGCACAGAAATGTAGTGGCTTTCTTATGGAAAACAAACGCTTTAAATATTTTCTTACCCTACTCCCCACAGCGGGTATCCAATCAGTACACCTTTTGGACTGGATTGTGTTTGATTTTTAAAATTGTTGTTTTAAGTTGCTGATGAATAGTGTGTGTGTGTGTGTGTGTGTGTGTGTGTGTGTGTGCCACAGTACAACTTGTAGGAGTCTGTTCTCTCATCTACCCCGCAGGTCTGCGGGGTGAGCACAGGCTTACGCCTTGCCAATGCTTACAATTTCATTCTTTCCCGCTGGAACCACTGCTCTGAGGGTTGTGGTGGCATCTCATTGTGGGTTCATTTGCATTTCCCTGATGACTGGCAACATTGAACATCTTTTCATGTACTTATGGACCATTTGTGTGTCTTTTTGAGCATAATAGCATCTTAATGCCAACTCTTTCAACCCCTAATCGAGGCAATAGAAGATTATGTGGATAATTAGTGCACAGTGTAGTAAATCAGTTCTATGAAAAGAACTGATCAGCCATGGGAGAGAGAGAGCTTACACCTGATCTCTGAGCTGTAGTTAGAATGCTGGGACTAA
This sequence comes from Pachyuromys duprasi, assembly GCA_028658305.1. Lineage (NCBI taxonomy): Eukaryota > Metazoa > Chordata > Mammalia > Rodentia > Muridae > Pachyuromys > Pachyuromys duprasi. The sequence goes on from CM053747.1 coordinate 33,740,004, forward strand.
GTGGCTAGGGCAAGTGACAGGCGGGGTTCTCAGACCTGCTTCTGTGAAGGGGAGGATACAGAGCTTGGCTGATACTCTGGTGGGCAACCCTGCTGGGCAGATAACCGTGGACAGAGTGCTGAGAGCTATAACAGCAGGCTGCAGTTTGAGGGAGCGTCACCTCCTTTGATTAGATTTCCTTGTTCCTGGGCAGAAGGTCTGAGCTGGCCTGGACATCCTGAGTCTCTGAAGCTAGCTTTGCCCTTGGCTGCAGAGTCAATAGAGTATTGGCTTTGATCCTGTCTCTTCACTGAGGTCTCAGCATGCCTGGCTACCTGAGCTTGCTGTGGCTCGTGCATTGGGAGCAGGGGCTGCTTTGGTAGTCTACCCTCTGTAGTGTTGAATTCTGCAAGATATATCCATAGCTGTATGTTCGGACTTTCCAGACATCACTCAGCAGCCAGCACAGGGCTTTCCCCTGACCTGGATAAATGATTGACTTAAACTGGTCAGGTGTGCATCAAATGACTAGTGTGATCAGTTGGAAAACTGCTTTGATTGATTTTTTTTTCACCCTCTTTTTGACTAGGACTGCCGTCTTGTGGCCCTGATTAAAATAAAATCTGGCTTTGCAATGTCTATACTGCGTGGAGTATCTTAGTGTCTGTGTCCACCTTGCTTATCTCCAATTGCAAGGGCACATGCATCAAAGTGCTAGAGTTTTCTGTGCTGCCAATAGGTTGTGTTATTAGCATGATCCAGTGGAGGAGGTTGTGGTTCTTGAATGCACTAGAATCTTTGTTTAGTCAAAACCATGTCACTTGTAGCCATTAAGGCCTTCGGGTGAGTCATTCTTAAGACCCTGGTCTTCCTCTCAACAGGAGCAGTGACAGTTGCCTCCAAATGTTCTGATGATTAATGCCAACACTGGACCCGATGTACAGGAGCGCCTATCACTTTTGGGGGCTCTGAGCTTCAAGCCTCCACTTCTGCTAGGTACCTGCAGTGTACATTATATTGGTAAATTGTGGTTTCAAGCTTGTTGAAAGTGCTCTCTGGGACTGAGGAGGGACCTCTTGTCTCAGACTCAGTATGTTTATTTCAAGTGTTCTCTAAAACATCTTCCTCGGGCAATCTGGCTCCCCAACTCTGTGCCAACAAGAAGAAAAACAAGAACCAGCTAACGGTGTTGAAAACATTGTGCTCTTGAGAACAGTTAGGAGGCAACCTATTTCCAACAGAGGTTAGTAGCACTTATCTCATGATATGAAAAAGGCCTGCAGTGGGAACTGGAAGCCAGAAGTTCAGCCCTGGGAAACTTATCAGTGGAGAGAGAGGCTAGAGACGGCCCTCCACCTAGGACTCTGTCAACCTGAGCCTCTGGCTGACTCTCGGCTTCCTCAGTTTGTGTTAGCTGTTGGTAAGCTTCCAATTTGATGATGTTTTCTACCCATCCATTGTTTCTCTATAGCTCTATGGTTATTTATTCTTTTACATTTGCTAACTATAGACTTAATAAACTTACCCATTCAAAGCAAAACACATGGCTACTGTAGATTGTTGTCTTAGACCATAGAGAACACTGCCTTAGGTTTATGACAAGGGAATCGAGGGAGAGGGGCTTTTATTTGGATCACAAAGTAACCTGTCCTCACAGCATATTAAGCAAACTCTCAAGAGAGAAGGATCCAGTGTGATATGTGACAAAAAATATTCCCTATAAATAAGAGGAACTCTGAACCTTAATGACAGCCACAAAGTACTGGCCCTGAGCTGAACTACTTTTTCTCCTCAGGCCACGATCCCATTCAATGGACCCACACACTCGAACAAGTACTCTACAGAGGCAAAGCCAAGTCTTCAATCCAGTGGCTTTCTCTTTCACAGACTTTGAGGTGGCACCCCATGGTGCCTCAGTTTCCCTTTAGTCTCTGGAGTTCTATGTAGAGCATTCCTTCCAGGGTTATTGACTTAAATGTCCTCCAAAGTCCTCCAGTGGGAGCTGACAGAATGAGCAGCAAGAATGAGTATTAATTAGTGAAAATATGTATAATCGCATAATTGGAGTGTATAATTGATGCTTCAGTGCTGCAGGCAGAAGTAAGGGCTGTAGAGATGAAAGCCCAAGAAAAGGAGGTGGCCATGGGTCCCAACTACTGAAAAAGCAGGAGAAATGTAGAGGGGTGGGCATTGTATGTTCCCTGCAATACATGTATTGAATAAAGGTCATGAGCTGGGAGCCAAGAAACACAAAGAATTACAAGACAAGCCCTTAACCGACAGCACACACACAGCACACACTTACATACACACATAGACACACCAACACACACACTTATATACACACATATACACCCCACACACATGCACACACACCAACACACACATATACACCAACACACATTCCACACATACGCCTACACACACCCCATACACATACACACACAGAACATATACAAACACATATACACACAATACACACATATGTACCCATACATACACCCCACACATACACATACATACATACACACACAAACGCACACATATACACATACATACCCACAGACGTACACAAATCTATTCACATACACTCATATACTCACACACATACACTCACATACACACACAGGTGCGCGCGCGCACACACACACACACACACCTGTCCTGGGAGATAACTGGATGCCCACAGCTTGAAACCTCTGTGTATTTCTGCTGCTATTTACAGCAACACTGGATTCTTACGCAAGGACCCAGTTGATCTCCGAAGTCAGGGAGAAAAGATGGTTCCCAGCCTTGGTGACTTCTTGTGCTGTCCTCTTGCATTTGGTCTTTGAGTCCTCGATGCACTGTTAACATCCAAGCAGAGCTCCCTGCCCTGCCTTCTCTCCACGTGAATTTTGATTTCAGGTTCACCTGCTGGAGGAGAAGCAAACATGTAGAAACTTCAGTGTTTTCCCGATACATGTGGCGAGGTTGTCTTTTGCTTGAAGGAAGCAGGTGTGGCTGGGACAGGAAGTGAGCTCGGGTGATCTTGGAAGGAGATATCATCCTGAGACTATCAAGAATAATGGCCAGTGGGATGGCTCAGTGTAAACTCACATGTTCCCAATGCTGATGATCTGAGTTCAGTCCCTGGAACCCACATGGTGAGGGTGAGAACCAGCCCCCCAAGTTTACCCTCTGAGCATCACACATGCACCATGACACTGGAAGGGACATTCCTCTACATACATACATACACACACACACACACACACGTGTGCAATATATTTCAAATAAAATTTCAGTAGCAACCGGTGTCATATTGTGTCAGGTATGATGAGTTAGCTCATGGTGTCACATCGCGTGAGGATGTGGGTGTCATAATTGAACAAGGGAAGAGGAGCCAATTGCCCAAGGTTGCCCAGCTGGGTAGTGAGGGAGCCGGGACTCTGGCACAGATCCTATGCCAAAGCCAGCTCTGGAGCAACACCTGCTCTGCTCCCCTCGCACCTGAAGCCACCAGAGCCGCCTCTGCTGCCGCCACCTCCTCCGGTCCTTCCATGTCCTGCACGAGCGCCCGTCAACCCCACAGGCTTGTTGGCAGGACTGAGCGAGCAGAGACTTAGCAGTGAGCACTCAGAACAATGGCTGGGCTTTTGGAAGCCTGCAACCCTTGTGAGGCGTTGCTCTCTCTTCTTGCGTGCTGTTTTACCTTCTCTGTGCTAGATACACAGTGTCGGGTGCTTCTGAATTGAAGATGTGGACCTCTGCTCTCCTGGGAACGTTGCGTTGCCATTAGAAATAAAAGGCAGAAGCTGCTGCCTGCCACCACGTGGCTCACACAGGAAAGGCAACCCAAGTCTAGAAGGAGGAGCGAGGGTTAAAGATGGAAGGCTTCCTGGAGGAGGTGCGATATGACCGAAGACTGGTATTTTTAAAGTTCGAGATGGGATGCATGAGACCAAGGCATCCAGATGGGAGTAGTAACCAGGATGCCATTGTCCCCCCTCCCTTCACCGCAAGAACAGGGGGTGGAGGCAGAGTGTGAGATTTGGTCTGCTTTGTGTCTGTTCCATCTCCAGTGCCCAGGCAGGGCTAGCTTTAGGGTGTTAGAACGCGCGCTTTAAAAGAACGCATGAGCAAAAGAACACGGGTAGGAAGTTGTGTATGTCTGGGTGAGGTCTACAGATCAACTGGCCAGTAGGAAGTGGGGCTGTGGAAGAGCACTCAGAGACAAGGTTTACATGGAGCTTAAGACAAAATCAGGGAGGGATGACAGAGCATGAGGCTTTGAATGAATGCCTGCAGAACAAGTGGAAAAATCCACCATGTGCCAACCGGGCATCGGTGCCCACCCTCCACACCTGGAACAGATGAGGGGAAACAGGAGCAGAAGCCTTCCTCAGAGAAGTGTGGCTCCGGGGCAGTCTGTGTGAAGAAAGCAGCCTCAGCACACAGACACCTGGTTCTATCACCCCGGGTCCCATCAGTGCACATGTCCCCGTTCTAACCTGCAGCGCACGACATTCATTCGCTTGGCTTCATGCGGCATCTCCACAGTTGCCAAAGGCAGTCTCTGCTGACTCTCCCAGGGCCTGCTTGGCAACTGCTTAGTGGATTCCATGTTCCCTCTCCCCAGCAGCTGCTTAGGGACAGCTCCGTGCATCCCTTATCCAGTGTGATGACTGAACTGCTCATGTGCAGATGCAGCTCCCTGGCTAGACTTTTGCTTGGGGGATAGGAGGTGTGGATTCTGCATTACTTTTCCTGCAGAGACACAAAAGCAAAAACAAAAACAACAAACCAACCCCCCCCCCCACACCAAACAAACAAACAAAGAAACGAACAAGTCTATTCCTCCCAGCTAGGGTACCAATGACAAACCAAAATAACAATGCCACTCCAAGTCAATAAACCAACACGTTTATTGGGCTTACTTATAGAGCATGAGTAGGAGGTTATGTGAGCATAGATAATCCCCAAACAGCCACAACACCACAAAGTCTCAGCCCAGGATGGCTGGCAGCTTCTCCGGAGCTGTTTAAATGGAGTCTCTCTTCCAGCTAATAGTCCATACTTTATGTACTCTATTATCTAAGACCCCAGGCCACGTGCTGCTGGTAAAAAAAATGCAGAGCAGTGGAGGGAGGTGTAAGAAGGAGTGGCAAGAGTCTCAGGTAGAGTCTGACGAGCCTCCCTTCTCTCTCCTACGAAAGGACGTCCGTAGGCTTGGTCTTGGGGGTCTCTTGCTGGCAGTCACAGCTGCTCTGATGAAGACAATACCGGCCCTTAGGTGTGGAGGACGGCATTCCACAATGCGTGGCACCTGCTTCCTGGGCCTTCTGCTTGCATTGACGTTAGTGATATTGAACCCCTGATTTGGGGGATGGGGGAATTTCCTGCCATCATGTTGGGCCCAAGGTAAGGCTTTTGGCTGCAGTGTGGGTAGAGTGGGTTAGCCTGGAGCAGAGCAGTCTATTATCCTATCTCAGCAATGCATAGAGAGGATTAAATGTTGGGGTGGGGAGTGATGAAAGTGGAAAACATAATGACATCATCTTATTATTTCTCCAGATGAGACTCTCTCAGGCAGTTGTATGGGGGCAGGAGAAAGAAAACTCTTAGATGCTGACAGATCTGAATTCAGTCTCTCTCTCTGCTACTTACAAGTCGATAGATTCCTGGAAAATTCCTTTAACAAAGTAGTTTTCCATTGGGGGGGTGTTAATTGCTACCCCCCCCATAACGTTCAA
>CM053747.1:33745817-33892365 GCA_028658305.1 Pachyuromys duprasi
GACAGCGCTCACCTCCCACAAATGAAGGATGGTCTGTCCACTGTGTCATGAGGGGAGGGGAAACTGTCAGCCCTACTGAGTCTGCTTTGCCGTCTGTCTTACCCCAGTGGGGTAAGGAGTAGCCAGGAACAACTGTATGTGAGGAAGAGCAGTCTCTGCACACAGTAGGCCCTCACTGTAGTCCTGTCTGTTTCTCCCACAAGTCCTTTCTTTGCTCTTGGTGTGGAGAAGCTGGAGAGAACTCAGAGGTGTTGCCAAGCTAATTACAAGGCAGGGGGTTGCATTTTGAAGGCACATGAAAGGACCTGATGGTATTTAGCCCGAAGAAGAAAGGTGGCTCAAAGGTGATTTAATGATGGTGTTAAAACCTTGGAGAGGCTGTGATCTCATGAAGTCAATCCGTGTCTTCCCATCTTCACTGAGGAATGAAAATGAGCTCCAAGTAGAGTGGGGTGGGGCTGGGTGTGGGGCAGAACTTTATTTCCACAAAGGTTAGTGCTTTGTCAGAAGCCCAGTGATAGTTTCAGACCTGATCCCAGGACGACCACTGTTTGTTCGTGACGTCAGTGCGCTGGAGGAGCGGTGGGTATGGAAGGCTGCATGGGCAGAACGGACTCTGCCTTACAGAGCTTACAGATTCTTCTGGGGGACATATGGGGAGTGAGGCCGATACTACAGGTGAGCCTTAAATGATGGCTCTCCAGATGTCGTAGATCGGGGGATACAGGAGAGGATGAGACAGCACTTGAAATGGCTTTATCGGCTCAATCAGCAGCTGGACGATAAAGACCAGAGCATGAGAATATGGGAAGGAGGGTGGGACTGGTGGGCTAGAGACGGAGGAAGCAGCCGTTGGAGAGGGTGGCAGGGCCTACTCTGATGTCCGGAGCAAAACAGGGCCCTGGGAACAGAAGCAGGCGGGACTTGTCCTTGGCTCAAGTAGGTAGAGGTACAGCTGGGAAGAAGTAGCTGCAGGTGACATGGGGTGCAGCGGGTCAGCTGAGGACTCTGGCTTGAAGACTCAGGTCAGGCCTGAGGTAATGAGAGGGGTGACAACCTGAGGTGTCAGATCCTTCCTAAATATCACTTCCTGGGTGTGCCTCTGGTCTCTCACGGAGAAGACAGGTTGGCTCCAGGCTGGGCCACCTGCTGATCTCATCCCTGGAAGCCATCCCAGGTTGGATCCTTTCCTCCAAACTTTGGAAAGCTGGCACATGTCTGCGTGCCCTGGCTGCCACTGGCTCCGCTGCTGTAGGAGTTCTGTTTGTGGGAGGGCCAGAGGCCCCCCTCGGCCTCATCCAGGCACCTGCTCTCCCTAGTTGCCATCCTTTGTGTGTCCTATTGTTCCCTGTGTGGTCCCTGGACCAGCTGGGCTGTACTCCTTGGTGATGATGTAGGTAATGTGTAAATAAATGGGCACTGGGGAGTGAAGCAAGGCTCGCAGAACCATCTAGGCTTTGGAGGGATGCTGGCGAAGACCTCCATCCTTGCCCACTCTGCAGCTATCAGCAAATATGTGCAGAACATCTAGGTTGTGCCGATGTGTCACTCCCAGGGCCACTCCGGCCATCTGGGGCCACTGACTAAAACATGTGCCTTCAGGGGTGGCTGCTGCCTGAGGTCTAAGAAGCAGTAGCATCGGTCCAAGTTGGCAGCTTGTCTGCCCAGGGCAGGATGGCCTTACAGTCTTTCTCAAGGCTGAGGCATGAGGGAGGGGTTTGCAGCAGAAGGCCTAGGGATCAGGACAGACCTAAAGGAGGATGTCCTGGTTCTGTGAGGTAGATGCTGCAAGATGCACTGTCACTGGCAGATGATGCCTGGGAACTAGCTAGAGAGCTTGGTACAAATAAACAGACTGAGGCCCCTGCTGCAGTGGTCCAGCTGAAACGGGGGAGGGGAGTTGCATAGAAATTGCTCTTTTCCTGTCCAGAGAGATGGGTTCTGCAGAGAGCTGCCTCTTCTGTGTCCCTTTATCAACCTTGGCATGGCAACAGCCCCCTTTGCTGGGGCCATTAGATGTCATGGTGAGCAGGACTCATGTCAGGAAGATGTGGTGTTTGGTTCTGCTCCTGTGGTATTTGTTCTGGGACCATCCACATGTTCTGTACCAAGCTTGGTTTCTTCCTGCTTAATAAATGAGGGTGTCACTTCCCATTCTATTGGATTACTATGAGGATAAATGAAATACCAGAATGTTTCTACCTTGCTGGTCCTCAATAATTAATATTCTTTCCTTTTCTGTCCTTGGGGGCCAGTACTGGAACAAGCCAGCTGGGCTCATTTAAAGAATGTTCCTGAGGCTTATATCTGAGGGACCTACCACAGGAGCCCAAGAGAACCCCCTGTTTTGAATTTTGCATACTGAGGCCTCTCTTGCTTGCTTACCTTGGTCCCAGGCCTGCTCTGCCTATGAGTGATTTCTCATCTCCAGCACAAATTTAAAGGTTGGATAATGCTCTGGAGGATCCTTGAGCACACGGGGGGAAGGGGGCATCTTAGAATGTACCAGGTGAGTAGCCAGACATATCTGCAGTGCAGCTTAGAAATCAGAGGAGAAGATGAGGCCTCAGTGACAGGGACCAGGGGTGACCCTGGGGGGGACCCGCTGAGATGGAGAGCCTCATGTGGAATTCTGTTCATCAGTACCACAAACATCCCTGCGATTGATCGGATCCCAGCCTCGTTCCTCTTCTTGCTCCCTCACCAGGAGGACACTTCAGCTTGGCCCATTCTGCCATCCTATCACTGCGCCTGCAGCTTGCCAAGCACCTGTGTTGAGTGAAAAGCTCACCAGCTTCTTCCAATGGCCAGAGGCTGGCATGGCAGAGGTAGGTACTGGCTAGTGTTAGCTAGCATGTGGCAGCCCTAGAGGGGGTCTGGAAACACGCCTGGCTTGGGCTGTGAATCCCACAGCTGCCTTACAGTGCACCCACTGGCTCCTTGTTCTTAGGAAGCAATGTTCCCACAGCCTGAGTCACACCACTCCCCAGTTATTCTGAAAGGAAGCTTCCTTAATGAAGGAGAATTGCAGAGCAGCAGCAGCAGCAGCATGGGAAAGCGTGCCTGACTTCCCTCCCATCAGCCACTCTGCTCAACTCCTTTCTCTTCGCTCAAGGTGCGGTGCATATGAGACCTTGTACATGGCACAAGTGCAGGAAACTGAGACAGTGTGTGTGTGTGTGTGTGTGTGTGTGTGTGCGCACGCGCACAGGAAGTTAGAGGGGTTAGAGTTTCAGCATAGGATCCCAATGTTTGGCATAGCTGCTCCTCTTGTCTTTCAAATGGAGACAAGGCTGAATCTCTAGAAAACTCTCAATAGATCAAGACCTATGTAGTGGAAGAACTTCAGGAGGCGCGTGCCTGCAGCACAGATGGCTTTGTTCAGTGCACACAGGTGTGTCTGGCTGCCAGCACCTTCACTGAAGTCAAGCTAGATGTTTGCAAGGGTGGCCTAAGGGCTAGAGAGACCACTTGTCTGTTGAGGTGACTGAGTCTGCAGGTTGGCTTTACAGAAAACAATTCCAGTTCGGGCCTCAGCTCAGGCCTCCATTGCTCATAGCAGCAGCAGCACCCTGGACTGCCCTTTTTCCCCCCGGCAATGTGGTTCACACCCACAAGAGCTCAGGGCCTCTCTGGAAAGACCAACCCTTCAGGGACATGTCTCTTTGCTCCAGAGACTTTCAATTCCTTTATTCCTCACCTCTGGGGCAGGTTTCCAATTTGTCAGTATTTTCCATTTCATTTCCTTCCTGATCGCCTTTCCTCGATGCAGAATCGTCTGGGGCTTTGCTTTCCTTGTGTTGCAATGAGCATTTCCTTTGTGTCATGACCACCCTTCTCTCCTCCTGCCTCACAACATTGCTAAAGCAGCCTCTTCTTGCAGCCTGGGGAGAAAAAGCTGGCACCCAGTGGCCCTGCTCCATGGGGTGCCTCACCGCTGTTACTGTCAGGAAGACGGGGTACTTCTGGGCCTGGGGTGGGAGCTTGGAGAAGCCTTCATTTCATCCCCGGTGGTCTGCCCAGTATCCTGGCCAGCAGAAGCTATGGTATTCCCACAATTCCCACATTTCCCTGGTGGATGGAGAGCCCAGCCTCTGTTGTCTTGCCTCAGGCAGGACTGGCCCACAGCCAGTCTACATGAATTGGAGAGGGGTAGTGGTGTGGAAGAAGTCAGCTCCTTGAAGAAGTACAGAGAAAGAAGTCCTACATCTATCTTCCATCTTCTCCAGTTCTGGTATGTTCTCTGGGGGAATGAATTGGTCTGCCTTAAATCCTGTTTCCTGTCACTTTTGATGAACTTACCTTAGAAAGATAGATCTGGATGTGTTCTCTCGGGCCATTGATCTTCAAAGCTGGTCTGACCAGTCACCTAAAGAGATCCCTGTGTATTTCATAATTGCATCCATCTGACTCAGGAATTTATTTCAGGTCTTACAGACATTTTCATGTGTGAGCGTATGTGAGTGTGTGCACGTGTTTATGTGTGCATGTGTACATGTTTGTGTGTATGGGTGAGCATAGACGAATATGTGCATATGGAGGCTGTTGATGTCTATTTCATATTATCTATGTATGTATGTATGTATGTATGTATGTATGCATGCATGCATGCATCTATCTATCTATCTATCTATCTATCTATCTATCTATCTATCTATCTATCTATCTATCTATCTACAAGTTTTCTCATTGGCTTGGAGCTCTCAGATTTGTCTAGACTGGCTGGCTAGTGAGTCTCAAGGATCCACCTGTCTCTACCTCAACAGTGCTGGAGTTATAGGTATGTGCTCTTGTGCCCAGCTTTTCTATATGGGTTCTGGGGAATCAGACTCAAGTCTTCATGTGTGTATGGCAAGGATATTACTGACTGAGTGGTTTCACTAGCTTCTGTTTGTTCATCTCACACAATCCCCAGTAGTAGTGAATGGCAACAGTATCTCAGAGAGAGCATAGCTCTGCGGCCTGTTTACTGGGTTGAAGAGACCATGGTATCAATGGAAGCAGGCTAAGATTCTGATCTGTGCTCCATTGCCAGAGATATTTCAAAGCAAGGGGAGGTGTGCTGGTCTGCCCATTCTCCCATTTACTGAATTATTCATTTGAAAATGCTTTCTGGCTTTCTAGCCTCAGCCAGTCACTGCAGAATATGGGAGAAAATCGGGTGACAAAAACATGAGGCTTGTTCCCAAGACACTTGAGTTTTAAGAGAGAGACACGTGTGTCTGGGTATATTCTGCAGTGCTGGCTGAGAACTCCACATGTGATAAAGTGTCAAAAGAAAGTGACCTTGCCTGTGGCTTCGAGGAAGGCAGAGGACAGAGAGAGCCTCGGAACTGGGCTTCTAAGGAACTCTACAGCTGTCAAGAAGAAAAGGTTGGGGGACATGGGGAGCCTGGAGAGACGGTTCAGTGATTAAGAGCACTTGCTGCTCTTCCAGAGGATCCAAAATCAGGTTCCATCACCCATGTCTGACAGCTCACAATTACGTGTTATTCCAGCTCCAGGAGATTCAGGGGTCTGACACCCTCTGCTGGCTCATTTGGGCACACACACACATACTCACACACACACACACACACTCACTTCTTTTAGGTAGGTAAAAGGAAGAATAACGTGAATAATGGGTTCAGGATATACTACCCCAAAATATGGTGCCTTGGCACATTGAGTGTCGTCTGCTGAAGGAGTATGAGAAATTGGCAGCAGAAAGGTCAGTCACTCTGGCCTTCCCCTGTTCCTCCTGCCCCAAGCAGGCCATACGCTATCATGTGGGAATTGTCCCTTCGATCCCTGCAAGGAGAGATGTGCTCATTTCTTCAATGAGGAAGAACCACAGAGGGTTTGGAATGGGCAAGCCTTACAGAATTCCCCCAGCTCACTGTGCTCATCTTAGTCTCTGCCCTGTTTCTCCATGGCTGCCCCCTCCTCGTCAGCCCTGCTGGGATGCACACACTAGTTTGCTAGGCTTTTCTTATGAAAATATCTATGTCAGATAAATCACAGATTAAGTGTGTATGCTTATGTGTGTGTGTAGGTGTATGTGTGATGATCTGTCTTCTGCTATAACGTAAGCTAGTCAGTCTATTCTGATGTTATAGCATGGACTGCGTGTCCATTCAGTGTTATAGTATGATGCAGCCAGTCCATCTGATGTTATAGTATGGACCAGCTGCTCATTCTAATGTGTTACCTCCAGTTCATCTCAATCACTTTCTATGAGGTTTGTCTCCATGCACCAAACGACAGAATTTGAAGTCATAAAATGCATCATCAGTTATTTCAATCAAGTGATGTGTGGGATCGGGGTGGCCAACTGTGCCGGTTAGGTTTTTGCCAAGTTGACACAAGCCAGAGTCGTCTGGAAAGCAGGGACTTCAGTTGAGAAAATGCCTCCATCCTCGAGGCCTGTAGGCCAAGTCTGTGGGGGGGGGGATTTTCTGGATTAATGATTGATGTGGGAAGACCCTGCACACTGTTGGTAGTGCCATCTCTGGGGAGGTGGTCCTGGGTTGTATTAAGAAAAAAAAGAAAAAAAACCCCAAAAAGCAAGTTGAATGAGCTATAAGGCACAAGCCGGTAAGCAGCACTCCTTCACGGCCTCTGTTGAGTTCCTACCCCTAGGTTCCTGCCCTGCTTGAGTTTCTTCCTTAGCTTCCTCAGTGGCAAACTGAGATTGAGCCATGCAAGTCAAATGAACCTTTCTTTTCCAAGTCACTTTAAAAAAATTATTTTTCTTTTTATATTAATTACAGTTTATTCACTTTGTATCCCCACTGTAGCCCCTTTCTTCATTCCCTCCCAACCCCACTCTCCCCCCATCTCCTTCTATGCCCCTCTCTAAGTCCATTAATAGGGGAGGTCCTCCTTCCCTTCTCTCTGACCCTAGCTTATCAGGACTGGCTACATTGTCTTCCTCTGTGGCCTGGTAAGGTGGCTTCCCCCTCAGGGGGAGGTGATCAAAGAGCCAGCCACTGAGTTCATGTCAGATACAGCCCCTCTTCCCCTTACTAGGGAACCCACTTCGATACTGAGCTGCCAGGGCTACATCTGTGCAGGAGTTCTAGGTTATCTCCATGTATGGTCCTTGGTTGGAGTATCAGTCACAGAAAAGATCCCTGTGCCCAGATGGTCCTGTTGCTCTCCTTGTGACACTTTTAGCCATGGTCTTTATCACAGGAAGAGGAAATCTAATTGATTACATCATCTCCATGTGCTGGAGCACTTTTCGCATGGTACTGACTGCTGTTCATAAAAGCTGGGGTCATCTAGCCACCTAGAGAACTCAACCCGTACGACTCTGCAGCCAGGACTGTCCTCCATGCCTCACTGAGCCAATGCAGAAATTTCAGAAAAGAACAGCAAGAACTGCCTATTGCCTGAGCCTGAGTTCCCAGGCACCCCAAATGTGTCCTAATTCAAGATTTAGAGACAAGGAGAACATAAATCCATCCAGCTCTGGGACCAGAGGAAGGGAGATGATGGTGTTTGCTCTTTAATCAATTGCATTAGGCTTTTCGATGGATGGATCTTAACTTGATAATCTCCCCGAGGAGTCATTGCTTTTGACATGGATGTATTACATGGTTTCCTGGCTACCAGGGAGACTGGGCCAGCTTCCCAATGGGATGGGAATGTTGCTCTCTTTATGTTTTCTTTCTTTCAGGATCTAGGAAGGGGTTTGGCTTGCATCATAGCTTCAAAGATTTAAAGTTGGAACAGATCTTGATTAGTTCACATCTCTGCTCCGCCACCCCCCAGAAAGACCACACAAGGTTCTGGTAAACCACCATGGCCAGGTGAAAATACTCTCTATGTCCAAAAGAACCAGATGTCTCCAGGAGGGTGAGCAGTAGGACACTGGCACTGAGGATGAAGAGTACGAGGGTCAGTGGCCCTTCAGACTGAGCTGAAGCAGGAGATGTCCAGGCAGCGCTCATGGTGAGCTCTTCTCTGACAGAGGGCCCCACCATGCAGCTCGTGTCTTCATTCTACCACTGGTAAAGTCATTCTCTATTTTCCCCACTGGAGTCTTAGCTCTGCAAGAGCAGCGACAGGGCCTGTTGTATTGCCAAATCCTCTGCTATATTACTGCTGTGTAATCATTATGTGAGTGGATAGTTTATGCTTCAGGTGGGGGGGGGCAAATATCTAGACTATATAAAGAACCACAAGAATTAACCTCCCTCTGAATCTTCCAATCAATATGTGTGTTAATGAACGGAATAGATACTAACAGTTCTTAAGAGACAGACCACAAATAGCCAATGAGTGTGTGTGTTCAACATTCTTAGTAGTCAGAAATTTGTAAATTAAAATTATTTGAGATTCTATCTAACGCTAGGCAGAATGGCTACCTCCAAGGGGGGAAAAAAGGAGACAGGGAACAATGGTGAGGTTGTGGGGCAAAAGAACCCCTATTCACTGCTGGTAGGAGTGTAAACTGGTACAGTCATTATGGAAATCGGTGTGGGAGGTTTTCCAAAAACTAATTATACCATTATCATTGCCCGTAAAACTTTTATTTGCCTGTTTCCATTGTTGTCTCTGATGCTTACTGCCTTCTTCTGCTAACCTAGGCCTAGTCCAGGAAGCTTCTAGCCTCTGTACACTGTAACTTAGGCCTAGAATGTTTTTAGTCTCTGAGATTTACTGCTTAACAAGCTCACCCTTTCTTATTCTTTCTGAGCTCTGGGCTGGCTGGTTCAACTCAGCTGTTTTGGCTCAAACTCCTCTTCCAGCTGACTTATTCAATCTGGCTTCTCTCTGAGCCACAGAATTGTTCTGCTTGGCTTCAAACTAACTCCAGCAGTCTGTTCTCATCTTCTGACTCCACCGCATTCTCTGGCTTGTTTCTGAGTTTTCTCTCTGCAGCCTGTCTCTCTGTTACTGTCCCAGTAAAACTGCCTCCCCTTTTCTCTGCATTGCCTCTTAAGTAGCTTCCCTTTCCCATCTTCTTATGAGAGTTGGGAGTATCATATTCTGTCAAATCTTTCTCTGATTCATCACTTTTTCTGCCACTCAATTAGGCAGCACTTTCAAACATGGATGCTTCCTTATACAAACTAACTTTACCTTCATTGTTTGAGATTAAAGGACCTAAGGTGGTTCTTTTGTTGTTGTTGTTAAACCTGAAACTTGCTCTATACCAGGCTAGCCTTGAACTGAGATCTGCTTGCCTCTGTCTCCTGGATTAAAGACGTGTTTGTATTCTAGCCAGATCACATAAACCTAGAAGGTCTTTGAATGTGATCTCTTGCTAGAGCAGCCATGTTCTGAATTAAAATTCCTCTACAACTGCCCTTGCTATACTACTCCTAGGCATACATACAAAGGACTCTAGGTCCTACCACAGAGATAATTGTTCATTTGTGTTCATTGCTGCATTCTGCACAACGACTAAGAAACAAAAAAGACTTAGATATCCATCAATAGGTGACTGGGTAAAGAAAATGTGCATACATACATATGTGCACTTTCATTCAACCATTAAAAAAAAGTGTGTCATGGTACTCACAGGAAAATGAAATAGAAAAGGAAATTACTATGTTAAATGACATAAGCCAGGCTCAGAAAAACAAATGCCGCATTTCTCCCCTATGTAGATCCAAGATTTTAAAGTGTGTGTGGGAGGGATGGGGAAGAGGTAGAGAGGCAGACAGAAAAGAAGAGAGCTATACAGGGAAGTCAGGGGAGAAAGGGGCAAACAGAAAGAAGAGGGAAGGAGAGGGAAGTGGAGGAGGATTAACAAAAACAAAGTATTTTTAAAAAGCCATAACGAGGCGTGAAGAAATGGCTTGGCAGTTAAGAGCAATTTCTGTTCTTCTGGAGGACTTCAGTTCAGTTTCTAGCACTTACGTCAGGTGGCTCACAATCCCCTTTAAGTCCAGTTCCAGGTTACCTGCTGCCCTCTTCTTGCTTCTGTGGGTATGTGTGCAAGCACACACACACACACACACACACACACACATTTTGAAAAAAAGATGCACCATAATGAAACCATTGCCATGCCAATACAAAAGAAATACAAAGAAAATTAAATTCAAAAACAAAAATATGGAAGAAAGTTATTCTTGGTCTCTAAAGTGTAAAGAAGACACGTATTTTCCTAGATTCATGATTCAAAGATTCTATCTTAGTCATTTTAAACATTTTTTACCTGACGCATCTTACGAAGCCTCAGGTCCTTGTCTGTGAAATACACCCCTGTCTCCCAGGGCTGCTGTGAATAATTACGTATGTAAGACGATACTTGTGGACACTGCTCTGTAAACTAGCACACTATGCAACTATGAAGCATACTAGATTTGCCATGTTTAGTCTCATCTAGTATTCCTTGTTCTAGTTCATTTGTCAATCATAACGAAAGACCACAGAGATAGCTATAAACTCAAGACCCGGACAATTATCCCTTCACTTAAAACAGTGACTGTTCCAAGAACTGAGCACAGAATCCTAAAAGGGCCAATTAGGGTTCTTCCTTAAGAACTCTATTTGTGCTGAGGGGTTGGGGGGATGAGATATGACTCAGAGCAGTTCAATCATAGTAGTTTCCTCTCAACTTGAAGAACAACAACAACAAAATAATAATAAAATAAAATAAAAAATAAAAAGATTTTCTGCAGATGAAATAGAGACAAACAGAAGACACAGGTTTCTAGCCCTGATGATTGGCAGGGTAACTAGAGCTTTTCCTTTAGTCTTTGACAGTTGTATTCTTTAATATGTAAGCCCACATTTTGCCTAGAGTCAGCTTTCAGCCACAGCGGATCAAAGGTCATTCTTGGTCTTGTATTTATTAGCTTAGTCTTTGTGATGTATTCATTCAGGGTTTATTGAATATAAATGTCATTGCTATAAAGTAAAGGATTCATCTCACCTTCTGAATTTTCCAGTGATGGAAGTCCCTTTGTTACTGACAGGTATCCTGGACCACATCTGAGTTCATACTTAGAAGATGATTCAGGAGAAGGCTGCTTATGCTGCAGATCAGTCATGTGTTTAGAGAAGGGGGCTTCAAACCAGATAACACAACTTGACCTACTCCATTGAGAACAGGGGCTGGAGGCTGATGTCAGTCCCATGGCCAACGATTAAATCAGGCCTACATAATAAGGCTCCAGGAAGAATACTGGTTGTGAGAACCCAGCACAGCTTCTTGGTTGACAATTACATTGATGAGCTGGGAATCTGATATGTCCCAGTTCTAGGGACACCCTATAAGGACCCAGTATCTCTTTCTTTGGCTGGTCCTATCCTTTATCCTAAAGCCATATTCATAATACTTTGCCTGGTCTGTAAGTTGGTCTAGAGAATCCTACAATTGGATAACAATGTGGGGGCTCTGGCATTTGTAGCTAGTTGACAAAAGCGTGGGTGCCATCTGAAGTGGGAACAGTCTTGTTGGAAATTATGCCCTTGATCTGTGCATTGTGTGTCAAGCAGGTAGTATCAGAGGATCTCACTGTAGTATTATAACCATGGTATATGGGATCCAGTCTTCTCACCATGCATCTCTACCTGAGAGAGAGAAAATGTATGGCTTTTCATCAAGTATGTAAAGATGTTTATGGCAGCTTTGCTATTAATAGCCGTGAACCAGAAATAACCTATTGATAGGTAACTACATAGAAAGCACTATAGGCAGTCTGGAATACTATGCTATTATGAATTAAAATGAATGAATTAAGAAATATGCGAGATGGATGAATCCCAGAATAATTATGGCAAATGAAAAGCTGTCCAGAAAAACACCGGAGAAAATACATCTATACCATGTGCTTTCATTCTTACAAAACTTTAGGAAATACCACATAATCTACAGTGACAAGAACAGAGACCACATTTGGGGTGGCAAAGAGAGAGGAATGATAGAGCAGGGGAAATTTTTTGACAGAGAATTATAAAATATTTTATTTAAAAAATTTTTATTCATGAGCCCCACCTCCTAGCTCTGGAGTTATTGACAGTTGATGGCTTCTGGGGAAAGGACAGTCATCTTTCTTCATGGGTGTGGTTCCTGGTAGGTCAACCATGCTCTGGTGGATGACCCCATACCCATGAGTATATGTGTAGCACAGATGGACTTGATGAGTGTTATGCTACTTTTATGACAAGTTGACACAAGCTAGAGTCATCTGAAAGGAGTCAACCTCAGTTGAGAAAATGCTTCCATAAGTTTGGGTTATAGGCAGACAAACCTACAGGGTATTTTCCTAACTAGCATTTGATGGGAAGGCCCAGTCCATTCTGTGTGGAGTCATCTCTGGGATGGTGGTCCTGCGTTCTGTAAGAAAGCACGCTGAGCAAGCCATGAGGAGTAAGCCAGTGAGCAGCATCCTTTCATGGCCTCCTGCCTCCAGATTTCTGCTGGGTTTGAGATTCTATCTTGGTTTTCCTCCAATGGTCTGTGATAGGCGAGCCAAATAATCCTTTCCTCTCCAAGTTGCTTTTGGCCATAGTATTTTATCATATCAGTAGTAACCCTGACTAGGGCAGTGGGTAATTAAAAAACAAAATAAAGAGGACATGAAATTGGGAAGCGTTGGAGCATGTATCTAGGAGGAGTTAGGGGGAGGAATAGGGGAGTGAATAGACATTGCATGCATGTATGAAATTCTCAAAAATGTATTATTATATTAAAATTATTTTTTTTACTGTGTATGTGTTTGATGTGGGTGTGGGTACTGGTGTAACAATCAGAGGACAGCTTTGTGGAGTCAGTTCTTCCCCTCCCCTTTCACCTGTGCTCTGGGGTTGCAGCACTTTTACCCACTGAGCCATTTTGCTGGCCCTTGGCAGATGACTGTGTCCACTATTTTCCACTAGAGTCAAAATGTATCAAACTGCACACCTCACACATGGTTTTGTGTACTCTAATCATATCTCTATAAAGCACTTACAAATAACATGGCAGCATCTATAGAAGGGCTAGAATGCTCCAGTGTTTCACTGCTCTGGTAGCTTGGACCGAACCAAGTGGGAATTCCACTTTTGACATGTGTCCTGCTTGTTCTTGCTCTTTTGGTTACAGTCACTCAGAACCCAGAAAACAGTCATTTTATTTGTTTTTCTTTTCTCTCTCTCCCACCAAGAGTCAAATGGAAATTAAGTTCTAGCTCTTCTCTCCCCTTAACAGCTCCTAAAGCTAACGGTTCTTCTCCAGCGTGAGGTGGCCATCCCCTCACATCTAATTTTTGTCTTAGTCAGTTCTTTGTTACTGTCGTGAAATGCCAGAGGCAAGCTGCTCATAAGGAAAGGGGAGCTATTTGGCTCACAGTTTTGGAGGTTCCCAGGCGTGTTGTGCCTAACACTGGATCAAGTCTGGTAAGGACCACCATGGCTGCATCATATCACGGGAGATGGCCATGATGGGAGTATGTGTGAAAACAAGAGATTGCACTGGGATGCAGGAAGCCACAGAGATGGAGTTCTCACAGTCCCTTTGAAGATACATTTCCAACTGGCTTCTCACTAGATTGCACCCCTTGAAGGTTCTATCTCCAGCCTTGCACAGGGATTCAGCCTGTGCTACACGGATCCTTGGGAGATCCAAACCACATCCAAACCACACTAGCTTCCTGACTGATTTGCTTGTCTTTGGTCTTACTGTTGTACCCATTTCCTCTGCCCTTCCATTCTTTCTCTCTCCCCTGAGTCAGTGAATTTATGAGTTTCTTTTCTCACACCTGAGAAGGAGAAGAAAATGTGGGTAGGGAGTGAGCAGAGAAAGCATAGATTTCTTAAGGAAAGGTTAGTGTGGGAGGGGTGCTGAAGGAAGGAAGGAAGGGAGATCCACAGCACTGCTTTGCCTAGTGGGCGTTCATGGGTCTTATGGAGGGAATTAGATGGTGCCGAGGTCATCTTTATTAGAAATGGTCATTTTTGATCTCATCATAGGCTGAGCTGGTGACAAATCCCTGGATTTACGAATGTTCCCCAAGCCCAACCAGAGCACCACTTGTCCATTTAGGGGATGACTCATGTGTGCTCCAGGATGAGCTCAAGATCCACCACGGTCCCTGCCTCTTACTGCCTAAAGAGAACTGTCTTCTGTCTCATTAGCTCCTTAAACTTCTCCTTCATAGTCTATACTTTCATAAATGCTACAATTCTTAACTTATGGTCTGTCTTCTCACCAAGTCACATTCCCCGTAAAAGAAGGGACCGGGTCTGTGTTGTTAGCAGGAGTACCAGAAATGTGAGCTTTCAGGATTACTAGAACCAATGTGAAAACATAAAACAAGTTAGAAGTCCCAGCAAATACAACACTCTAGTGCATCAGAGGAGAAGAGAGATCTTGTGAGACAAGGCTTCCAAGAGGAAAGGCATATAGGAACAGGGCCAGGCCTTTCATATGGTGAGAATGAACTGAGGAGAGGAACATGGAAGTGTACAGCCAACACAGAGACAAGAGCAGCTCTTTTTACCCTGTTGATTGGCTTGCAGAATGGAAAGACAGAGGACATCAGGGAAAATGCCTGGAGGCTAGAACTTGGAGGGTGTGAAATATCCAATTAGTTGGTGGCCAAGGGGAGCCATTGAAGAGTTTTGAACAGGTGAACTACATAATCAGCCAAACTCCTCCTGCTGACTTCCCCATCCCTTCTCCCTCCCTCCTCCTTCCAATTTCTCCCTCTTCTCCTTTTGTACTTCCTTGCCTTTTTCCTTTCTTCCTTTTCTTCCCCCTTCTTTTTCTTTTTGGTAACAAGAATCATGATAAGCAACAGATTAGAGATTAGAAACGAATAGAGACCAGAAGCGAACATCAATAACTCGAAACACTGTCCAAACATTTGGGTCTTGGATTTGAATTGAAAGGAGGGGGAGCCCGCTGTGAGAGCAAAGTAGAAAACAGTCTGCACAGCCCAGGTCTGACGTCTGATGAAGGGAAGAGACCCAGGGAGAATGAATCAGCGCTTTCAACTCTGTTTCCCCTCAAGGATGACGGTATCTTTATTAAGTATCACCAAAGATCAGATTTGGTGGGGAGTCTGGACTGAGTCAGGGAGAAGAGAAAGAACGCATTTGGAATGAGCTCAACCTTTATAGCCACATGAATGCAATTCCTCATCTTCTTTGATCAAGAAATTCAGAGACCTCTATCCCGCTGTGCTTGAGTCCTCTGGGAGCCTCTGCCAGTCAAGAGGATAGGAGATCCATCTTCTTCACTGAGAGATTTTCCCCCCTGTAATAAATAACAATGCTAAATTGCAAGTGTGTGGGGGAGCATTAGGACTCAGCTCCTCAATCCTGCTATTGTGTTCACGAGCTGGGTAATTAGTGTCTGATAGTTTTAAACAGATGGGTCTCTCTGGCAGCAAGGATTACGGCTTGAAATCAATCCTGAACAAATATTATATTAATTTCTCAACTCTCTCTCTCTCTGTGGACAAAACGCGTTCTTTGCCTGCGAACGCTGTAATGACGAGAACATTAATATTAGATCAGTTAGAGATGAAACGGAAGTGGTGGAAGAGAAAGAAGGGATGGGACTAACCTGGGGCTTAGGGGAGAGGCAGATGCTAAAAGTTTTATGGGGCTGGAAGGTGGATGGGGAGGGGGATTCTGAGAGCACCCTGGGTTGGCAGGGCTGGCGTGGGCTGCTCTTCAGGGTCCTCATGCTCTCCTACTGTTCTGGTTCAGCTTGACACTGGTACCTGCTTTGATAACACAGAGGGCTTGTTAGGCCGGCTGGGTAGCCTCTGATGTTTGTTTCGTCTGTGAGAGGAGACCAGTCGCACATAAATAGGTCTGCAGGAGGCCTGGCTAGACTTCTGACTTTCCAATCAAACTCAGCAATCTACAATTCAAACACAAACCGGGCTGCCTGGAGCGAGCTTGCAGCCTCTCCCGCCTTCTTCACTTCTACCACCTGAGTAGCTCAGCCTTTCTCCTACCTACACAGTTAAAAAGAGAACACCTGCTACCCAAAACCCCACCCCCACTTAAGGGTGAATGATGAACCTCTTTCTCTCTGCCTTAGGTGAGAGCTGAGCAGAGAAAGGTTTAAATGTATGGGCTGCTCTTGAGAATGAATGCTAATGTAGTTCCCTACCATTTCTCTTTAGCTTTGCAGGCTTTTTTTTTTTCCTCTTCCATCAAGCCTTACCTACCTAGCCACGTGTGATTCAGGCTGACATTAAAATACAGCATCAAGCAGCAACCGTGCCGCTGTGAAAAGGGCACAGACCTCGGGGGCGATCCTGCTCTCAGTTTCCCTATCGGCAGGATGGGAACTTTGCCTTCATTCCCACGAGCAGGGTTAGAAAGATCCAACACGACAGTGCATGCCTAAATTCACAATGATCTGTGGAAATTCAAGGTCAAGAGAGGTCACGAGAAAGGTGCTGCTGCCTTCTATTACTGACCTGGGAATACGGGAGTAGAGAAGAATCCTGCAGGTGAATGCAGAGCCTAGATGCAAGTAATACCGCAGGGGACTCTGTTGCAGTGACTAGAGGGACTTGGGGAACAAGCCGTGGAGGGAAAGAGATTAGTGTAACAGGAATGAAAGCCTTTTGACCAGCTGTTATGTGCCCTGTGTCTGACCTGACTTTCAAGCTGACATGATAGTCTGCTATGACTTCATGCATGTTGGCAGAATGTATGGGGCTCTTGGGTCAGAGACAAAGGGCTTTATCACGCAGCAAAGGAAGCAGCCAGAGGGTTAAAATTGAAAGGGTTCCCCGCCCTACTCCTAACAGCAGGACTGGAAGATGGTTAGGTGACAGGTGCATGACATATACCCTCTTGGTGGGGTGTGTTTCTGGAGAGAACTTAAGGGAATCTGAATCTCTTTTGAGGGGAAGAAACTTGTCCTGACCTTTGCCCTTTGCCCCAGAAAGAGAGGTTTCTAAATATTAGGCACTTAGCTTCTTTCCCTTTGCTTTGGAGAGATGCCATGCCGTCTCTGTCTCCCAAGGCTGTTGGCTAGACAAACATTCTTGAGGAGATAGTTCCTAACAATTAATTAGCAGACTGTGCAAATGCAAGAGGCCTAGGGAAAATTCTCTCTCAAGGGAAGGCCATTTCTAGAAGTAGGGCAGAAAGCTCTCTGAACCTGAAAGCCTGTTCGTGACTTTAGATGGAAACCACAGGAGTGCACGTGTGGATGCACACACACACACACACACACACACACACACTCACTCCTTAGGGAAAGGTCTTCACCACTTAATGAGGCCTAGAGCAATTTGACATTGCACTATTGATGGGCATTACCAGGAAGCCAGTAGAAATATAAATTCTCGGGCTCGGCACAAGCAGAGCATCAGAAATTCTAGTGGTGAAGGGTATCCTGTCCTTCCTGGTGAGTCTATGCGCGTTCCAATTTGAGACCTCCAGCCTAGATTTTTCCCAGCCTCGTTCTTGCTGCCCAGCCCTCTGTATCTCTCAACAGTTCTCAACAGCTCGTCAGATCTTCCTTTGTCACTTGAGGTCTTTGCCAACTGTGTTGTTCCCTTCGCCTAGAACACTGCTCCTTCCTGAAGTAGGACTCATGGGTGAGTCCTACTTATTCTGATTTTCTGGCTAGCAGTCCTGTCCTCAAGGGAGATTGTTCTGGACCCCATCGCCAAGTCTCTGCAAATTCTCTTCACTTATTGATTTATTATGTGTTTATGTGCATGTAGGTACACATGTATGTGTTTGTGTATATGCATACATTTGTGTGTATATGTGTGTAAGTGCACATATTTGTGTGTACGCATGTAGGTACACATGTGTGTGCAGATGCATGTGTGTATGTGCGTGTGTATGAGTGTGGAGGCTAGAGCAAAACCTCAGGTGAGATGTCACCCACCTTGGTTTTTGAGACAGATCTTTCCTTGGCTTAGAGCTCACTGCTTAGTCTAGGCTGGCTGTGCAGGAGCTTCAGGGAGCCACTTGTCTCTGCCTCCACAGTGCTTGGATTGCAAGCATAAACTACCCCACTTGCCTTTTTTTTAAATGTGGGTTCTGGGGGAAGGAACTCAGGTCTTCTCGCTTGTGCAGCAAGCACTTTATTAACAGAGCCACCTCCTCAGCTCTCCACTTAGTGCTCTGGTATCCTCTCCCTTTCTCCTTATAGAAATAACCCACGCTGTCTTTGTCCCCATTCCCCTCCTGCAAAGGCCCCATCTCCTAAAAGCATGGTTCTGGGGGAGATGTGGGACTGGAGACAGACATCAGGCCTCAGCATTCTACTCTGTTCCAACCCCCACTCCGATTCACACCCCTCTCATATGCAAAGCCATTTAGCCCATCTCATAAATCTTAACTCATCCCAGCTTTGACTCCAAAGTCTGAGTCCCCATCTAAATACCATCTAAATCAGATATGGATGAGACTCAAGGTATGATTCATCCTGAGGCAAATTGCTCTCCAGCTGTGAACTTGTGAAATCAAACATTACTTGCTTCCAAAATTCTATGGTAGAGCAGGCATAGGATGGCTGTTTTCATTCCAAAAGGGATAAACAGAAAAGAAAGGGGTCACAGGTCCCAAGTAAGTCTGAAACCCATGCAGGGTAAACAAAGTAAATCTCAAAGCTCTCTCTGGCTTGATATCCTTTTTTCCATGGATGGGGTCCTGTAGACTCTGGGTGGTCGCGCCCTGAGGCCTTGCTGGTGGAGATAGATATTTAGTTCACATTGTCTGTGCACTGGCAGAGATGGAACCTCACAGTTGTGTCTACAATTTGCGCTGGCCAGAGGAGTAGCCACCACGTCTACACCACTCCTGGGCCTGCTGGTGCCAACCTGAGGATAGCCAAGGCATGTGGACGGTGGTCCTGGGCAGTAAGCATCTGGTCCTCTTAGACATCTGTGGCCCTTCCTTTGAAGCCCTTCTGCTTATAGGTGTGATTCTCTGGACCCGTGCTAGGAGAAACAGTTCTAAGGGTTTTCCAAAATTACCATCAAGGCCATTCCTCAGAAGTTGTGACAAGCAGCACCTGTCTGCTGTCCACTACCCTCATGAAGTGGACACTGGGCCACACCCTGGGTATTTTCTCTCTGACATGCCTTTTTTTCCCCCATTTGCTTTTTTTACAACACAGGCTCAGGGTTCTCTAAATCCTCAAGTCCTACTTCCCTTTTGATTAGAAATTCCATCTTTAAATCGTTTCTCTGGTCTCACATTCTATCACAGCCATTCAAGAGAATTCAAGCCGCTCCTTCTATATTTTGCTTAGAAATGTCTTTGGCACAACATGCTATTTCAAAGCTCATAAGTTCTACCTTCTACAAAAGACTAGGACGTGAACACAATCCAGGTGAGTTCTTTGCCGTTTTATTACAAGAATCGCATTTCCTCTAGTATCCACTGACACATTTCTCATTTCTAAGACCTTAGAGAATGGCCCTTACCGCCAGTGTTTCTCCCAAGATTCTGTTCACGACCACTTAGCTACTCTCTGAGAAGACTGACATTTCCTCTAGAGCTCACCTGTTCTCTGAGCCCTCTCCACAACTGCGCTTTACGGTATCTTTATAGCAATGTGGGCTTTGGCTGGCAAGTGCCTCACAATTCCTCTCTCTCTCTCTCTCTCTCTTTGACCTACTACCAAATCCGCAAGCTGCTTTCACAGCTTTATGCCTTTGATACAACATCAATCCCGCTGCTAGGGGTTCTAGTCTACTGAGGCTGCTATCCCTAATGCCACAAACTGCATGGCTTTTAAGCAACTCCTATTGCGCATCATCGTGTGGACTGGGAAGTCTGAGATCAAGATACTGGAAAACCCGGTGCCTGGTGAGAGCTGCTGCCTGGCTCAGGGTTGTCCCCTCCCTCCAGGATGGAAAGGAGAAGGGAGCATCCCAGGTCCTCTTTCATAAGGATGCTAATCCCATTGTGGTGGGACAGGCTCCTCCCAAAGGCTCCCTCTGCTAACGCCATCACTTGGGAGCAGAATTCGAATGCTGGGGTGGGCACCAAGTCGGATGACCCTAGACTCTGTTCAGCTGGAAGCCCCGTGAGAGCAGGGGCCACACTTGTCACTCCCTCCTGTACCCCTGGCACCAAGGAGGTTCTCACTTGGTACTTGCTGAAAACATTATTACTTCATTTAATTCCAAGACAGTTGGGGTGGAAACTGCGGAGGATGTCAAGTGTGGGGTAAGGCTCCAGTCAGGAATGCTACACCTTTTACATAGAGAGATGACCTCCTGGGAACACATGGGTGAAACTTGAAGGATCTCACCCTACTCTGTCTACTGGAAGCCAAGGGATTATCTAAGAAAAAAGAGCAAAGTCCCAACCTCCCACTCTTTGGGACACATTGTGCAGGTTAGCATATCCCCTGGGGCTATGGTTCATGGTCCTGTGGGTCAGAAGTTCTGTCTCTATTCAAGGAAGAAGAAGAAAGGGAATAGAGAAATGTGACTCTTCCTAAAATGACAGCACGGCTCTGGGACTTTCCACACTTGTCTCATTTAGGCATCACTTAACAGCCGTGTACCAGTTAATCCTTTCTTTTTCTGATAAATGAGAAGAACAGAAGACCAGAAGGGCCCAGACAGCCTTCAAGAGCAGAGCTTCCACATGGCAAAGGCAATGCTGTAGACAACTCTATCCAACATAGGGCTTTGCCACCCTCCTCTTCTTCCTGGAGATGTATTCAATGAAGAGTTGTCAGAAGCGAAAGGCTTTGTTGTGCCAGCATGAGTGGATGAGTGAGAAAACCCTAACAGGCACTACTGAATACACAGAGGGGTCAGAGACTCCTACAAGCAACTCATGCTAGTATCCTCTGTGTCTTCCCTTTAGAATGGAAGTGACATTAGATTTTCAACATCCCTCCCAGATCTGACATGCCCTGAAGCCCCGTGGGCAGCTTCCCTACCCTACTAATCCTGATCAGACTAGAGCTGAGCCAGGCTCAACCCTGCCTAGCAGGGAGCTAAGGGTGGATCCTTAATTTGACATTAGTCAGAAGCCATCCCTGAAGCTTCCTACCTCATGTCTAAAACAAAGAATGGCAGTGAAGATAGGTGGATAAGGAACTTGAGAAAGATGGGCACCTTCATCCCAGCCTCTATGTGTTCATTAATAGGTGTTAAAATGCCCCAAATTAACTTGTAAGCCTCACCTGCAAAGGAACCAGCTAACGGCCTAGAATGCTGGGAATTGTAGTTCTGGGAAATAACAATGCCTCACGGGAAAGTACGGTGGCCAGAAATTGATGTCAACTGGTCAACTGTCTACCTTTTTTTTTTTTTTTTTTAAAGACATTTTTGTTGTTGTTCAGGGGCGAAATCCCACAGCTTGTTTGTGGAGATCAGAGGATAGCCTGTAGGATCTGATCCTCTCCTTCCACTCTAATACATCTTGGGGATTGAACTCAGGTCATCAGACCTGGCAGCAAGTACCTTCACCCATTGAGAAGACAGAGTCTCAATGAGTTAGCCGGACTGGCTGTCCAGCATGCTCCAGGGGACCTTCTTGTGTCTGCCTCTGTGCTGAGGTTATAAGCACACACTGCCTGTGCCCAGCTTTTATGTGGGTTCTGGGGCCTCAGAGCCTCATGTTTACCCAGTAAACACTTTGTCTCCTGGATTTTTTTGTGTTCATCTGTCTTTCCAAATGCCAAGTTTTTAAATTTATTTTTATTTATTTTTATTTTTTTTGTGCCTATAGGATAGTGGCCAAGAAAGACATTTAGCCTTGCTAGGCAAGGAAGCCACCCACCAACCAGGTCTAGGGAAACTAGGGCTCTGGGTGGCAGACACAGTCGGAGGAGGCTGTGAGCTACTCATATCGAGGAAAGGCTGTTCATTTACCCAGACCTGGGTGGCCTGGAGACAGCTGTTGGCGGTAGGCAGTCTCGCATCGCTGATCCCTTCATTTGGTCAGAGTGAGGGTGTAGGATGGGGAAAGCTCAGTGCCATTGGAGTCAGAGGGCCCTTGAGATTGTCTGTAACGGGAGGCCCTCCCCTACAGCACTAGCTAATAGGCCACTCCGATCCATGCAGCTGGGACACAAAAGACTTCAAATCTCTAGCCCCAGCTGCCCAGACTGTGTCGGTGGGAGAGGACAAACTAAATCCTGTTTTCACTCCTCCCCCCCAAATGGAGCTCACGTAAAGCCCTTAAACCACCGGCTTTTATCTGTTTTTAGTGTCCAATTTAGGGCTTTGCAGGGGCTCCCTCCAGGGCTCTCTCAATGGATTTATATCACAGCCAGATAGCATCTTCGAAAGCTCATCTGAGCTGGAAAATAGAGAAACATCCTTCTCCATTGTCAAGTGACAAGCGATGGTACCCAGGCTGCTGGCGAGAGTGCACAGGGGGATCCACTCTGAATGCCTTGGCTGGGGTGTGCCTTGCCCAGGGAGGGGGCATCTGGGTAAGAGAGGAGGAGCGGGCACTCCTAGCAGGGGTCTGAACTGCCTTCCCTTTTTTGGATATAAACTCTCCAATCCTGAGAGTCTTGAAACAAAGAATTCCCTGTCCTCTGGGCTTGTCACCTGTAGGCATGAAGATGTCAGCTCCCTGGCCAACCACCAGATGCCATTTGCAGAAAAGTGTTTAGGGAGGGTGGGCTGAGGGTGTGTGGGTATGTGTGTGTGTGGTGTGTGAGGAGGCCTGTTCAGGCTTGCCTGGAAGGAAACAACAGTTCTCTTCTGTATTGCTAAACTGGCTTCTTTAGCTTCCCGAGAGAGCACTAACCCCCGACTGTCTGCCCTGTATTCTCTTGGTAGGGCACTCATGGGCTTTTTCTTCCCATACACATTTGTTGAGCATCTACTATGTGCCAGGCGGTGTTGGGGATGGTGTTCCTACCTTGGGTTCTTCTTAATGAGCTCGAGAGGTGGGGGAAGCAAAGAGGTGATGTTGGGGCATCAATCTGAGGTGAAGCAAGCACTGCAAAGAGAAGTGGTCAGAGCGGAGCAGAGCCTGGTCTGTGGGCTCAGGGGGTCTCACCAGAGTGACAGCCGTGGGCACTGCAAGCATCCCTGACGGGAACGGGCAGCAGAAGCCTCTTTACCTGAGACTGAGGTTTTGATGAAAATTCGTAGGATTCCCTGGGCATTCCTGGCTTTGCCTGTTGTCCTGGCAACACTTTCCCTCTAAAAATGTCAGGGTTGGGCTGACAAACAGGTGTAAATCAGAACCATTCCTGAAACACCTATGAATGCTGTATTCACAGGACATGTGTTATCCAGGCTGAGACTCTGGTGTGAAGCTCAGTCGGTGTTCCTGGTAGGTCTGTGGTGCATGTGTATGGTGTTTGTGTATGTGGAGTGTGCACAGGCATATGTGTGGTATTTGTGTACCTGGAGTGTGTGATACGCTGTGTGTATGTGTGCTATGTGTGGTGTATATGTGTGTATTTATGCATGTGTGGTGTGTGTGCGTGCAGTGTGTGGTGCATGTATATATATATATGTGTATGTTGTGTGTGTGGTACATTATGTGTATGTATGTGCATGGAGTGTGGTGTGTATGTATGACTAGTATGTATGTAGTATGTGTGTGTAGCACACATATATGTGTATGCTGTGTGTGTGCATATGCGTACATGTATGTCTGCTAAAGGAGTGTTTTGCAGAAGGTATGTGTTTGCTCTAGTAGAGATTATAAAAGCAAGCTTGTGGTTGGAGATAG
Organism: Pachyuromys duprasi; assembly: GCA_028658305.1. Lineage (NCBI taxonomy): Eukaryota > Metazoa > Chordata > Mammalia > Rodentia > Muridae > Pachyuromys > Pachyuromys duprasi. The sequence goes on from CM053747.1 coordinate 33,769,404, forward strand.
TGATCATAAACATGAGAGAATCCAGGACAGCTTCTCTGACTTTTCCAGTTCACTAAACTGAAGTTCAGAAAGAGAGGAGGCAGAAGGAAAATGGAGAAGAGAACTGTCTAGCTCCTTCTCTCAGTGAATCTGGGAAGTGGATTAGTGTACACATTTTCCAGATGAGGAAACTGAGGCTTGGCCGATACTGTGACAGTGGGCCATAGGGGATAAGTAGCAGATCCGGCCTCCAGGGCTGACATTACAGAGAGCATGAGGTGAGCAGTCCTGGGCAAGGCTGTGCTGGCTCCAGCTCCTCTTCTAGCCTTGTCGGAATCCTCAGTTCCCAGGGGAATTCTTGAAATCCTCTGGGAATCTCATTTCCTGGAAATGTCCTGCAGAATCCATTTTAGCCTCCAATCCATTTGTCCTTCCAGATTTGATCCTAGGAGTCTGAGGGACAGGAGGGCAAGAGACTTGGAGCCCTCGTGACACGAGGGCTCCCTTCTAGGTCACTCCAATACTGTGCCCTTGTCCCTGGGTCTCATGAATGAAAGTGAGCGATGAATGGCTCTCAGGATCCTTCTAGTTTTGATGTGACCCTCATGTCTCTATTCATCCTGATTCTGGTGGTGCAATGTGGGAAAATGGCCCTTTTGAAACCTTCTGCCTTCTCACTGCAATATCTGTCAAGCATGTTCTCTGGACACGGCTTCAGAAGATCCCACACCCCTGGCCAGAGGCTGAGAGACCTTCAATGGGGGCATGAAGACCACGTTTGTCCCTGAGGACACTGTGACTGTGTGCTGCAGGGGTCTGCTCCGAGCATGTTGCTTGTGCTCTGGATCTTAGAAGGGTCAGGTGTGGGAGCCTGTTGCAAACCCTGCAGGAAGCATCCTTCTGGGTCAGAGCCAGGGAAGAGGCCTTGAATGCTGTTTCAGACGGCTGAGCAAGTTGCCCTGCTGGGACTTGCTTGTGCTAAGTCCCACTGGCATGCACCCCCTTGGCTGGAATCGTTTCCTGACGTCAGACCCCTGCTCTGCCCCCTTCAGTGACAGTTCTCTGGCTTCAGGCATCAAAACACCTGCCTTGTCCCTCACCCACAGGGCTCAAAGGTTCCTGCTTGTCAGCCCCAGCTGGGGATGGTAAAGGCAGGAGCTCACTAACAGACCCAGACTCCTTGCTCAGGTGGTAGCGGTGGGGTGTGCCACACCTGATCACCTTCCTTGTTTCTGCCAGGCGTGAAAGCTGGCCTACTGAGTGCAGGGGTGGCGCTCCTTCTAGGTGTTCCTGGATGGGACTATGGCCCAGACTGGGGGAAGCATGCTGTCCACATAGCTAAGGATCTGCGGCTATCATCTGTGGCCTGAAGAAGGACAAAGTGACTTTGTTACTGTCTTTATTACCCATTGCTGCTGGCTGGGATACCAGCCCCTAGCCAAGGGTGGTTGCAATCCCAGAATGCCCTTTTCAAATCAGCGCCATCAAATTCTACCCTCTGGATAGTTTCACATATTTCTTGGTGTTTGTAATATTTCTTCCTGTGACTTCATTTTGTCTGGTCCTGTTCAGTAAGAGTCCTCAGTGTTTCAGAGGGCTTGCCCCAAAGCAACTGGATCAGTTCAGGCCTGGGAAAGGGGCTCCCATGCTGTGCCGTTTATATCAGTGGGAAAGAAGCAGCTGTGTATATCTGGACCCTCAGTGCTGTTTCAATATATACACTCTGAGGCCAGGATTCTCTAGCCCCATATAAGATGTGATCCACCTACAGTAGATACCCGGGAACTCAAAGGGGAAGTGACTGACTGGCCATGGTGAGGGAGAGGCACAGAGAAGGATTAAGAACGCAGGCCACTGGACAGTGGGCAGTCACAGACTCTCTCCTTCTCTATGTGGGTTCTGGGGCCAACCTGGGACCAGGAGACCTGTGACTGTCAATCTACAGATGCTGGGACCACAGGAGGGTTCCAGAATGGTGTAGCCTGTGGCTACGGAAGCGATCTAGGATTGCAATGCAGGTGTGTCCAGTGGAGAGGCCAGGTGGAGAGGGGTTTGTACCCAGCCTGCTTGCTCAGTATAAAAAGTGCAGTTGTGGAGCTATACATGGGTCTTATCACCCCCATGCTGAGAAGGGAGATTGAGGGAGACATTAAGCCTGATGACAAGTGCTGGAAAACACAACCAGCTGGCACTTATGTAAATATTGACTGTGATGCTCCCCTGGTCATAGCAGTGAGTGGGAGCCCTTTGATTGTGAGAGAGTGCATCATTCAAGCAAGGTGAGTCTGACACAGGGCTGAGTCTGAGTATGACAGGACTATGGCATGTATAGGGTCGCAGTGCAGACCCCTACCTGCTCCTTACGACAGTTCCACCTTCAGATCTCTCGGGCTTCCCTAGAGCTGGCCTGCCTGTGTGGGGTCTACCTCAGCTGATAGCAAGCAGCTTACCATTACTGGTTCCTGGCCACCTGCTGCTACTGTGCTCATGCTAGGTCCTGACCCTTGCTGCAGCGCCTCCTCGATTCCATGCTGTTCCCTCTCCCCCTCCTCCCTGCTTCCCATCTTCCTGCTTGTCTCCTTCCCTGGTTCATCCTCAGCTGTGCTGATTGCACAGCCTGATGGCCGCTCCAAGCATTTCTTGTCTTCCTAGGCCTCTCTCAGCAACTCCAACCTTGGCCTAATCCTGGCCTGGGAATGCCCTGAGGTCCTCACCACCTTTCTCAGCCCCAGGATCAGGGCTCAGCCTCCCCGGAGAGACGAAGGCCTCCTGCTGCCCTCCCAGCGTCATGAGCAGCAGGTGGGCTGGCAGTCACATGGGCAAAAGGCCTATGCTCAAGCTTCACTCCACATCTCAGGTTTTCTCTGTTAATGGTATCGATTTCCTCTGCTGAACTGCTAGGATCAAAGGCTGTCTGTGCAACTGGGCAGTTCATTAAGACCTGGCTGTCCCAGGGGACTGGCCAGAGGATAAACATGTGCATTGGAGGTCAGGCCAGGGCCCGGAGGACAGCCCACTACAGGGGGGTACCTGGCAGTGTGTTGGATCAGGACTGCGTGGGTGAGAAGGGCAAAATGCATGCAGGCTGTTCTAGAGTCACTTTTGCATGACTACAACAGCCAAATCTAGGATCAGCCACTATCTCATGGCCAACAGGACACAGCAACACTTCCTGCCTCCTGCCTCCCCTCCCCCACCGCAGGCCCTGCACTGGGCACCCAAGGCCAGGCTTCCAAAGACTATGCCCTGCCTGAAGCAGAGAGTCCCTGGCCTAGGCACTGGGGCCTGCACTGTGGACACTCTGAGTTAGAGGTCACATTTAGGTCTCCCCCAAGTCTTTGCTCTTGTTTTTTCAAGTGACTCATTAGAGAAATTTTAGATGATTCGGTCTCTGAAGTACAAAGTAGGAAATGAGGTTTGCAGCTGTTGGGCCTGGTGGTTTTTCCATTTCCTTTCTTTTTGCCCCATCAGGCAGTTGGCCTAGGGAAGGGAACACCTGGATGGGTTAGTCCTGGCAACCCCAGACAAGGAACATCACTCATGGTGAGTGATATGTGATTGTGATGGCAGGGAGGAAGAAAAAGAAGACACTAAAAGAAAAAAGTCTGTTCTTGGTCCAGACTCCTCACAGGACACTGCCTCAACAAGTCTCCCTTCCATTTTGCCCTCTCTCCGTGTCCCTAGCTCATAGGAAACATGAATACTTATGCAGATAGAAGAAGGACATTCTAGGGAGAGAAAGGGCCCAGAGGCCTATTATGCCTTCCTAAAGACCAAGGGGATTTAAAGGGTCGGTACCTCAAGGGCCTAGCAGAGGCCAGGGAACAAGGATACCCATCAACAAGAAAAGACACAGAGGCAAGAGGAGGGCTCTTCCACCCCAAGACTGCACTGTGTGCATTTGGTGCCCTCGACCATGCATGGGCTGTGGTTTCATGATGAAAGCAGATGAAGAGAGAGGAAGCAGCCTGAGACAGGCCAGGCTGTCTGGAGCTCTTTTCTCAGTGAAGCTAAACCAGAGACACAGACAAGTCTGGAGCAGAGGGAGCTGCCAGATGGGAATAGTTTTCTTTTCCCCCTCAAAGTTCTAGTGGTGCAACCAAAACAGGCCTCTCCCTGGTTCCAACGCTGTTGCCAGCAGCAGCAGCAGTGGTAGAGACCATGCCCACACTGTCCCTCTCCTCCAGTCACATGAAGGGGCGGATGATATCATTCAGTCAGCCAGTCCTCCAATCAGCAGTTGGTTGTAGAGTGCAATACATTGTGCTGGCCCCAGGGCTGCAGAGGTAGGCAAAACAGACACATCTGTCTCTCTAGAAGACCTGTCCTTTGTCTGCTTGATGTCTCCCACAGTCTAGGGCTGGGTCAGGTGGGTCTGGATAGATAAGACACTAAAGTTTATGGCAAGACTGTGCAGAGCTGGGGAAGGAGATCAGTGGTGGAGTGTCTGCCTACTGTTTGCAAGGCCCTGGCTTCAAAGATGCTGTAGGGACCCTAACTAAATCCCTGCCCTATACTATGCACAGGCCCTCTCGTTCTTTACCTCAATCATCGGCAAACACTGAGAATGAAATAGCATGAGCCCCATTTACAGACCTGGAAGCTGAGGTCCCCAGAAGCCAGAGTCCTGATAACACAGGGCCAGCCCACCTACATTTTCCCCAGCAAGGGTTCTCACTAGAAAACACACTCTTAGTGGAAACTTCCATCTCTGACCCCCAACCCTGCTACCCTTCGGACTCTCTGACACTGTGCTTCCTTCTCAGGCTGAGACCAAGGTGGCTATGGTGAGACAAGAGCAAACTTTGTTTGCTTCCCTGCTTCCTTTATCCCTGCACTTTGTATCTGTTCCTGGAAAATCCCTGGTGTGCCCACCCACCCACCCACCTTGCCCCAGAAAAATCCCAAGAAAGCTTCCCAACTCTATTTAAACACCACTCAAGGGCTCAGCACCAGCTCTGGGCTCCTGGTGCGCTCTGGGTCTCCATCTGGTTTGGGGGCTATTTTGATCCACCGGATGCAGATCAGCCGCCGAGATCTGGCGCTGAGCGGCTAGAGCAGTGCCTTTATCTACAGAAGGACAATTTAGGAGCTAACGCAAAGCCCAGGGAACAAATAAATAAATTCCTCTTTCTGTTCACGGCATTCTCTCTGTTCTGTTTCTACAGGTAATTGCGGTAGGATTTTTCACTTCAAACAGACTCTTAGGTGCATCAAGCTTAGGGCGCTGTGGAGGGGACTGAGGACAGGCGACTCTGGCTAGAAATGCTCATGAGAGAGGTAATGCTCTAGTGGGGACAGGAGACAGGCATCTTCTGAGCTCCAGAGCTTTCCTGAGGGTGGAATCAAATCTTCATTCGTTTGCCCTAGCTGGGGTCTTCTTAGGGTAGGAACGATGGTCCCCTTGCCTCGTCATGGAGGGAAGGGCTGTCCCAGGTATTCAAGCCTGAGCCCAAAGAAAGCATTGCTAAGGCTGTGTGTTTGTGGTACCTGAAACCATGCGCCTCTGCCTGTCTCAGGCAGGTGGTGGTGAGGGTATCCCGACTTAAGAGACAGAGCGGTGGGCAGAGGTGGCTGGGAGGAGAGAGAGAGAGAGAGAGAGTTCACAGCTTCTGAGAGGCTTCAGATATGAGGAGGAGGAGGAGCACAAGAAGAACAGAGCCTGAGACTCGGCAGGTTCACAACAACCTCCTTCATTGATGAGTTCCAAGGCTGTAGGTCCAAGTTCGCTTGGAAATGGCAGAAACAGAATTCAAACGCACACATTCTAGTGGAAGTTCTGGTCTCTGTGCCACACTGCTCCTTGAAGAATGGTACAGAGTTACACAAGGTGCAGGAGAGCTGGGAAGGGTGAGGGTGAAAAAGAGGAGGGAGGATGATTTCTCTCTCCTCCTGCCTTTACTACCCCCAACTCTGCTCTCAACTGGGGAAGCTGCTGATATCTCTCCAGACTGCACATGCCCTGTGTCATGGCCAGGGAGACTTGTCCTCATGGTGTGGCCAGCCTTGACCTAACATGAGGGATGAGTCCTGTTCTTTCAGAGACATTGGACTCAGGATGGTAAGAGTGATCGCCAATACATATGAGTACCTCACAGGGGTTACCCTGAGGCTGGGTAGAGTCAGTGAAAGTGGAGATACTAGGGACCTCAGCCCACGTATGCTAACTGCATGTGTGACCCCTTAGCTCAGACTCAGGCAGCAGATGAACATGAGGACACTAGGTACCTTACTTTTGAATCTTTGCCTGATTAGCCACAATTATCACCATCATATCAGTGAGAATGCAAGGCTCTGTAAACCAAGGCCATGTACATGGTAAGTCAGATTCAGTGTTTGCGTCAAGGTCTGGCCCAATCCTAGAATTTCTATTGAAAGCCCAAACAACTGTAGGACATGCTTCTGGAGCTTTCTCTCACACTCTGCTGAGCACTTTGAAGATATAACCTCACACAATCTTTTCCAGGCTTGGAGATAAGAAAACTGACATTGAGATAGGTTCATGCTTTATCATGCATGACATAAATCTTAAGCCGGGTCCATGCCCAAAGGCTGTGCTTTTAACCTGTAAGCCACTTCTTAAGTCCAAATAGATACCCAAATTTATGGGACAGCATGCTCCAAAATTACCAAAAGAGCTTTGAAAACCTTTAGTTCCCATCCTCAGGGACTGTGAGAAGGGTGTTGATTGGGGGGGGGGGCAGAGTTGGGCTGGCTGTCCTATATGTGTTTGTGTGGGTGCACCTGCATATGTGTGCATGGGTTGAGAGTGTTGCCCTCGGGAGGCATCCGCCTTATTTTCTTGAGATGGCTTCTCTCATTGGTCTGGAGCTTGCCAAGGAGGCTAGGTTGCCTGGCCAGTGAGCCTCAGGGATCAGCCTGCCTCAGTCTCTCCAATCACTGGGATTACAAGTGCATGCCATCATACCTGGGTTTTCAAATGTGCCCTCTGGGGACCAAACTTGGGTCCCCATGGTTTTGAGGCTAGTACTTTACCAACTGAGCCACCGACCACCCCCAGAGCATCTTTAAAACTCTCCTTAGTTGTCCTGCACAGACTGAGGGCCAAGAATGTAACGTGAATGCCCAGCTTCCCGAAGCTTGCTGAGGCCCTCTCAGTGCTCAATCCAGGGAGAGAGAGAAAAAGAGAAGGAACCATGGAAAAGGAGAGGGAGGAGGAGTGAGGAGAAGGGGAGGAAGAAGAAGAGTAAGGAGGGAAGAATATGAGAGAATTATGAGAGAATAAGAGAATGAAACAATGAATGAGAAAATGAAAACATGAATTGAGAGAATAAAAAATGGATGCCAGAGTGAGAATGCAAGAACAGAAGTCAAATGGGAAGGAGGAAGAGTTTAAAGATGAGCCAGTAATATGGGCTTTGGACTTGGGCAGGCCTGGCTTTGTGTTCTGACTGCTCCAGTAATATTAGGTATGTATAACCCAAAGCAGTTTATATCTTCTTTGATACTGGATGAATCACATAAAATGACGCGTGAATTGGAATCTCAATGTGCTGTAGTGAGGTTTAAATGTAGCAATTCCTATAAAGAAGTTCGTACCGTTAGCCAGCGTGCCTCAAGCTTCTAAAAAGCACAGATTTGTAGTATCATCTACTGTGCAGCCAGAAACCAGGGTGATATCCTGGTTAGCAAAGCCAGAGACCGGGGTGGAATATTCCTCAGGGCAGGGAAAGAGTTCATTAACCAGCTCAGGATTCAGATGGGCAGGCGCTAAGGAAGAGCAAGGCTTAATTCTTGTGCACACCCAGGGGAAGGGGCTCTTTTGGAAGAGATTTGCAGTGGCTTTAGCTGATTGCAATTATGCCGTCCTGCACCGTGCCGAAAATGAAATGAAACCCTAACAAAGTTCCAGGTTTAATTGAAATTTCCTGGGATCTGTTATTACATCGCTGTGATTGTTCTGTGCCTCTAATGAGCCTGTGCTAGCTGATTAGCCAAGTGTCTCTCCAGTCACTATTCCATTATTGCATTATTAATGATCAGATATGATTGTCACAGCCCAGCGCTTGAACATCCAACAGGCAGGAGACAAGCCAGACAACCAGGCAGATGGACAGATGGCCCGGTGAGTGGGTAGGTTGTGCTAGATGACAACCTGGAACCCAGAGTAGAAGGAAGAGGCTGTGTCGGTGGGATGAAGAACAGGCAAGTCAGTGACAAGGGGGTGTGAGTGGACACGGCAGCAGCCGTGGCTGGAGCCTATGAGCCTGAGGTTCTGTGGGTCTCTAGTTCTAAGTCCTCTGCTTATCTGGCACAATAGCCAATGACTCTTTGCTTTTGCTATTCTTTTTCTAGTCAGTGTACAAAATATTATGTTTTGTTATGACATGTTCGTATACATATTATATTTTCTTCATAGTTGCCTCCCTTGTTACTTTCTCCCATCTCTAGCCTCAACCTCCATAGTTTCTTTCCTCCTCCTAGACAGTCCTCCTCTGGTCACACACACACACACACACACACACACACACACACACACACACACACACACACACATACACACACATTAAATCTAGAGTTATACATGAGAGAAAAAAACCACATAGCCTTTCTCTCTTCCCTCCGTTACTCTTTCTCTCTTGTTCTGGACTTCACTCTCTGCTTTTTATTTATTTGAGTGTTGTTTTTTGGGGGGGGAGGAAAGGGAGACAGGGTGTGTCTCTCCCTAGGTAGCCTGGCTGTCCTGGAACTCACAGAAACACACCTGCCTCTGTCTTTCGTGTTAGAGCTAAAGGTGCAAGCCAGCACACCCGACTCCCATCTTTCATCTCATTCCCTTTAGACTCCTTCCTTCTCATCTCAGAATTTCTCTTTTACTGTCACGTCAACAAAAAGAGACAAAATCCGACGTTTAAACATTAGCATCACAGAGCGTAGAAAGTAAGTGTGAGGGCAGGGGCAGAGGAGAAGGTGGGAAGGGAGCATTCTCTAAGCTGCAGCCCTGGCAGCGTGCCGAACAGCCTGAGTGCCTCCCCTACTTCATGAGCCAGGGTGTCCAGAGCTTGAGTTATGGAGAATCCTAACTGTACTGTTTTGTCCCGGGCACTGTGAAACCGGGGAGAAACTGCCTTACACTTGCAAGCCCACAAGGCTCATTTTTTAACCAGTCCCTTTCCTGTACTGGAGGAGGGACTGGAAGGGAAGGGGTGGGGTGGGGGGACTGTGGGAGAAGTTTAAAGAGTTTTCAGGAAACTGCCAGTTCAATAAACTTACACTGATGGTCAGACTGGTAGTGAGCCAGGGGCTGACCCAGGAGTTCCCACAAGCCCACACGGGGCAGCATGCCCATTTTGCATTTAGATACCCCTGCTTCTGTGTCTAGACCTCTCACCCTAAGCCTCCCTCCTTCAATCTAGACATCTTTTCCGAAAATGCTAGACACTATGAGGTCATACCAGGCCCCCAGCTGCTGCCAAATTTCATTCTCCAAAGACCAGTGTTGTGCCGACATGAAATGCATGCCTGGAACAAGAAAGGGGGAGGGGGGAGGTGGATTGATGAAATGGAGGGAAAAGCTCACAAGCAGGAGGGAAGAAATTGACATTTGAACATGGGTTTGTAATCGGAAAATTGATCCCAAGGCTGCTCCCTCCCTAGCAAAAGGCCAAGGCTGCACTGTGGTCTCCTGGAGCCCGTGGTGGGGGCCACCTGTTCTGTTACCCTTGCTGCCCACATCTCACTGTCTCCATGGCGAAGAGGCGAATGACTGGGGGCTCCCACAGCCATGGTTTCCCTGGCAACCCTCAGGCGCTCCCACCTCCAGCCACATGACTGGCCTGTCCCCCCACCCCCCACGGCTGCACAGCTCTTTGGGAGGAAAGAAGGGGGTGACCATGCCCATCCACTCACAGTCCTGTGATCGTGTACACAGGTGTCTCCTCTGTGGGCTTCAGGTGTCCACCCACTCAAAGCACCCACTCTGAACCAGCCTAACCTGCAGGGGGCTGAGCTGGCTAGCCAATCACAGAAAGATGCTTTGCGCGTGTGGGATGGAGCCTGAGTGAGCCTCCTGTCTGTTAGGGAAGACTGAAGAAAACTAACCAGGAAGATGTCCTCTCCCCTCAAGCAAGACTCAGGGCCATCATGACTAAAGGTCATGATGACGCAGTCCTGAGGATCTTCCAGAAATAGAACAGTTCATGCTATTGTATCCAAGTTATGGAAGAGGAAGCTGAGCCCCACAGAGAGAATGTGACCTATCTTCTCACGGTTAGAAATGATGATCCCTCACCCACAGCGTGGCTGGTTTGAGGGTGTCTGAGAGGAGATCTTTGTCCCCTGGATGTTGTTTTTGCTGTGTGTAGGAGAGAAACAGGGAAAATCAAGAAAACGATGTCTTTGCCTTCAGGAAACTTCCAGAGGACAGGGACATATACACGTGTGACCCAGGTGGGTTGACTGATGGTCTGCAGGTAGTACCTGAAGCCTCAGAGGTAGATACCCTTGGAGATGGCTTTTCTCAGTCCCCAAGAATCCCTCAAGGAAAACCAAGGCCATCTGTATTAACCAGCATTGCACTGCAGGCCAGGAGCTATTCCCACTGAGTATTCCTCAGAGCAAGCAGGAACCAGGACCTCGGAGAAGTACCCTGTGCTGAGGAAGGAGAGAAAGAGAAGAAACAAAGTAGGGCATGCTAGATGCAGGGGCAAATAAACTGGAGGGCAGTGACCTGGAAGGAGGTATGTCGGTGGAGTTCTAGGTACTTGGAGGTTTGTTTTGTTTGAGGCAAGGTCTCACTGGGTTTGTCCTGGCTGGCCTGGAACTCACTATGTAAGCCAGTCTGGCCTTGAACTCACAGATATCTGCGTGCATCTGCCTCCTGAATGTAGGATTAAAGGCATGTGCCAGCATGCCCAGCTGAGCTTGGAGTCAGCAGATTTCCTCTATAGCCTCCCATGCATATGAAGAATGGTCCTGGATGGCATTCCGGACATTTGCTGGAATTTCAGAATTGGCAACGAGTATGAAAACTCTGGTATGGGACACGAGGATTGCCCAGTAGTGTGACATTTGTCTAGCATGTGTGATGTCATGGGCTCCATCCCCAGTGCTGAAAAATGACAAGCCAACAACTCCAAGACGTTGACTTACTTCATGGTCTGCAGCAGTGGCCAGGCACACAGCAGGGGTTGCTCTCTGGGTGTTCAACAGCCTCTCTCTCTCACCTGGAAGAAGGAGCCTCACCCCTACCCTAGGACCCCATACTCTCTGAGGAGAGAAATGTGTCTTGTGTTAAGTCTTCCCTGGAAGAGGATTCACCATGTGTCACTGCAGCTGCTTTCTGCACCTCTTTGCCAGGGAATTTTAATCCTGCAGTTTCCCCAGAGCCAGCTCTGTACAAGGGGCCAGCTTACAGTCGGTGAGGATCCCACTGTCTACAAACATTGAGAGGTGGGGGGAGAGAGAGAGAGGGAGACAGATAACAGAACTCAGCACATTTCAGTCATCAGGAAACCTAAGCTTGTGTACTTTGGGCAAAATAGTCCCACTATGGTGGCAGCTGAAGAGGATTAGAGGTAGGATTTGAACCCTGCTTTCTACCTCTCTGTTAATAAACCCAGCACTTCTAGAAACAGTGTAATGTCTTTGATGCCTTTCTTCTGTTGGGGCACTAATCTGGACTAGGGGCAACTCTGCAGCCCCTCATCAATAGCAGCTGCCTTTCCAGGCCAGGAACCTGCCAGAAATCTTAGTTGGGACAGTACAGAGAGGCTGACTTGTGCCTCATTCAAACGACTCTTTATCCAGTCGCTGGACTGAGAATAGAAAATAATCCAGATCTGTCAGTCATAGCCCTGCTGCCTGTCCCCACATCTTCTGTTCTAGCCTGGAGATGTTGAGTTGATTATATTCCACGCTCAATCATCAGAAATAATCAATCTGTAATTAAGAGCCCCCCAGCCCTCCCCCACCCTTCCAGAGCCCCCCCCTCCTCCAGTCTCCTCTCCTCCCCACACTGTCACTGCCTCCTAGTCACCTCCCCCTCCCACTTGCCTTTCCAGCATGGAATCGTTTTAATGAGATTTCTCTGTTACAAATGACCAGTTTGTAATAATTATATTTTGTGCGGCAATCGTGGTTTAAAAATGATTTAAAACAGGGAAGGCTCCAATTTATTAGGCATCAAATTTTCTGTGGTGAACTTTTAACTAGAAGCTGCCGCTCAGGCACGGAGGGGGCTATCTCTGCCACCCTGGGCTGAGCAGTAGTCCTGAAATATTGATGGTTTGTGGATGGAAATGGAGCTGAAGACATTTAACTTTTATTAAAATAAAGGAATCTTGCAATAGCAGTGTGGCTTTCCTGTGCACCCTACTTCTTGAAGTATGAGAAGAGGAGGGAGGGGCTCTTATCAAAAGGAGGTGAGGCAAGAGGGGTACCAGCTGCAGGGCTCATGGCTTGACTGTGTTTGGAGAAGGGCCGCTATCATGTGTCTCTATGGACGCTTCCCTCCTAAATCGGTGAAATGCTTTAGGGGCAGCCAGTGCTGGGCAGTCCTTGGACTTAACTTGGGTTCAAATCTGGACCTCGTTTGTAGTGTTGGTCAAGCTGTCAGTCAGTCTTTCCATGCTCGTGGAGAGGTAAACAGGTATAAACCTCTTTTTACAGATCATGGTATGCAGCAAGCACATAATAAAAGACAGAGACAATTGTTATTACTATGACTTTATACCTAGCAAGAGGTTCTCACAATACCATGTTGCATACAGTAGATGTCATTGTCCTCTATGGTGAAATGAGGACCAGGTAAGTAAAGATAGGGCCCCATTGGATGAATCCATGCTGGGATGAGGTCACAGTCATAGGACCCCATCCAGCCTTCACCTATTTTCTGTCGTAGTGTATGCATGAATGGGAGCTTCTAGAGAAAGTGACTATTGCAACTAAAATGAGTAAGTACGGTGTTGAGACTGAAGAGAGGGCTCAGAGATTAAGAACCCTTGCTGCTCAAAAGAAGACCAGGGTTCAGTTCCTAGAACCCATGTGTTGGCTAACAGCCATCTCTAAGTCCAGGTCCTGGGGATCCAATGCCATTTTCTGACCTCCATGAGCACCAGGCATGCACACGATGTACAGGCATGCGCACAGACAAAACACTCATATCCATAAAAAATGAAAAAGAAACTACAGCTAGAGGGGCAGTGAGATGGCTCAGCATATAAAGGCACTTGATGCCAAGTCTGACAATCTGAGTTCAGTCCCTAAAACTGCCCTTCATGGCAGTAGGACAGAACAGACTTCTGTGAGTGGTCCTCTGACTGTCACTCATGCAAGGGGCACACACACTCTCAAAATAAGGAAATAAATGCATAGAATTTTAAATCCTTGCTGCTAAAGAAGGTCAGGTTAGATACTAGGACAACCATCTTGGTACAAAGAGCACTAGAAAAAGAGGGTATTCGGGGGACTGAGGGGGACCCCTTTCTTTTCAGGATATGAAGGCTTCCATCGGTCTCTAGCACGGTCTTTGGAGAGCTATGTCAGCAGGCAGATCACATCTCACCAGGGCCTGCCCTGTCTATTCTGGCACATGAACTTCTGAAAGTAGAAGTTACAACAGGCTGGGGTTCTCTGCTGCCCAGCTCCAAGAAAGATGCATTGTCAGCATGCTCTGACCCTTTGTATAAGCTCCCCCGAGGGTAGGGAGGAGCCTGTGTGCTATATCCAGAGGCTAAGGCAAGGCCAGGCTCATGTGGGTACTAAGAGTGTGTTGAATGAGTGTGTGAGTGAGTGAATGAATGAATGAATGGATCAATGAATGAACTAATGTTGTATCAAATAGGGTCTCTGCCTTTCAACTTCATTCTCAAAGGAGGCTATTTTTTCTGGTAGAGCATCAAGGACCACAGATGTTTACAAAGAGGAGATGGTCTATCCTGGTTTGCTGGAACTCCATCTAGGTCTATACCTGGGCTGCTCTATGAAACCAAAAGGGGTCAGTGGTCTGGAGGGTGGGAGGGAAAAAAGCAGAGCAAACTGGTTCTCTTCTGCCCGGCAGTTCACTCCTCCCAGCTCTAGCTTGTTGGGGTCTCATCCTCCTGTTTGTTACCAGCCTTCTGGCCCACTGCTGAGACCTGGACCTTCTATCTGGTCCCCTGGAATGGCAGAGGCCATATGCTGGCTCCTGGAGGTAAGACAAGGGCTTGGGCCACACGCTGAAGTTCCGCAGCCTACCTTGAAGGATGCTTTTGCAGTCCCCAGTCTGGAGGCGGGGCTGGTGCAGCCAGTTCCTCTCAGCCCTGCTGTCTTCTGGGAACTGGAGATCTAGGAACTCCCAAAGGGCAGGGGGCACAGGGAGCTGATATGCTGTTCTCACCGTGCGAAGGCGGCAGGCTTTAGTGTTGCACTGGTTGAGTTGCTGTTTTGAATTCACCCAAGCTGCTCATCCTCACAGGGGAGAAGCTAGAGGACAAGAAGTCCACCTGCCACTCCGTCTCCTTCATCATCGCCCTCTGCCTCTTTAGAGAATGTGTAACTAACCCTTGACCTCAGAGAGAGCTTTACTAGCATGAGTTTGCCCGTCAGAGCTCACCTCTTCTAAGGAGCTGGAGTCTAAAGGCTGAAGGAGCCCTGGGAAAGGAAATGAAGATGACCTTTGACCCTCAGGAGCTCTACAACAGAGGGAATCCCTCTCTTCTAGTTTGCGTCTTTTCTGGATATTCCCAACTCAGTCCTATCTGCTTGCTGTGGGTCCCCACTCCACAGGGCCACCCCACTTCCCTTACTTTCCCACCTGGGAGACTGGCCACACCCTTACTCTGTGCTGTTCTTCTGTTCCTCGAACAGCACTTGAGGTCTTGTCCCACCAGCCTACATCTAGCCTCTGGGGTGAATCCTCCTGTGGACACCATTCCCATGTTATCCAGAGGGGCCCTCTGGCTTGAAATCCTTCAGAACTGGCACTGTCCTTCAGTTCAGTTACAGTATTGACCAAGTATCTACCGCACATCGGGACCTAACTTCTGGGCACACAAACAGGGCCTTCTGTGAGCTGATTCTAACCCCAGCCACCCACCCCTCTCTAGGCACAGGGTTGACTTTCAGATCACCGAGAGTCCAAAGCATGTACAACCCATTCCTATGGCACCCAGGCCTCTCTCTCTGCTCCATAGACCCTCCTAGAGTCTCCAGCTTACCCAGCCTCAGCCCTGGTGTTCCTTGCCCCACCACACAGAGTCATTGGCCCGGAGCTAAGACCACTGACAGCATGGACCCAAACAAACTTCTTCCCTCTACAAATTGTTTATCTTGGGCATATTGTCACAGTGAGATCTCTGCTCCTCCTTTCCAAGCGGACACGGGGTTCCTGCTCCTTTATCCTTTTCTTCACGATCTGGTCATGAGGTGAGGGGCTTTCATGCCTTCCAGGACAGTCTACCTTGACATAAGCCAGAAAGCACAGGGCTAACTGACCTGGGCTGAAATCTCTCAAACTGTGAATCAAATGAAACCTGTTTCATATCCTGTACATTGCCTCAGGAAGCTGCTTAACACAGACTAACTAAATAATGATAACTTCACTTATTAAGTCCCTACTGTTTAACAAGCACTTCGTAAATTCCTCACTTTATCAACATACTCATCATGTCATCATCAAATGACATTTTACCCATTTGACAGATTGTAATACCAAGGCTCAGAGAGGGTAGTAATCACCTTGCCCAGAGCTAGACAGTAACTACTAAAGCCTGTACTTAGGACCAAGGGTGTTCAATCCCAAGGCCTGGGCATTTAACCACTAGGCTAGACGGCCCCTGGTCGTCTCCTGGATGGGCTGGGATTGGCACTCCGACTCTTGTCTGAGCCTTGCTGTCTGCAGCATCCTGCAGCTGTTGTCCCTCTGGGCTGTGTAACCCCACACAAATGCCGATGAGAAAGCTTGTCACCTAGAGCCCCAGTGGCTTCTTTCCTGGAGGGACATGCTGCTCTTGTGATGAGGGACATAGAGTGGGCAGGAAGGAAGTGCCTAGGGCCTGTCATCTTGTCCCCGACTCCTACCTTCTCTACTGAGTGACAGTCAACTGGAGCATTGGGGTAGGAGGAGATCATCAAGGACCCACAGGAGACTCTGTTCATTTTGGCTCCTAGCCCACGGTGGAGTTAAGTGACTGGAAAGCTCCTAATTGGGGTGGGGGTGGGGCGTGTGGCCAAGGCAGCTGCAGCTGTGAGAGCTCGACCATGTGCCAGCCCTGAGATCAAGTCACTTACAGGACGCATCCCCAGGAGGGGTGTCTATGCCCAAACAAGAGGAGTTGCAGCCAACCATACCCTGTGTGGGGACGGAACCAGAGACTTCAAAGCTGTTTCTGGCCCCAGGAGCTCGTGCTCACTCGCTTCTTCCCAGCTGGAAGAACTCATCAGGGAGCAAGTTCAGAGCTGACTACCTAACAAACAAGGCGGGATAGCTTCAGCCTCCTCTCTGGGAAGAGAGGGTAGGGAGTCTAGGCTGCCCTGGCTGCAAAACCTGGGACCCAAGGCTTCTGAAAAGAGTAGAATTTGATCCTAAGACACAGAGCGGGTTCACAGGGAGGGAAAGTGCCCTGAGAATAATTATGAGACTATTCTCAACACCATACACTGTGTCTTGCATATAACAACAACAAAACTAAACTAAATCATCCCCCAACATTGCACTCCTAAGTGACACCGGTGTGGCAGGTCCTGGAGAGTGACTGCTCAGCTGTCCTGTGGGGATGGCCATAGCAGCCACCTACAGGCTTCAGAGAGCACCTGACACGGCAACAGTCTCACAATTACGTCATTTGGTCCCTTGTTCAAGCCAACTTTGTCCCTTCCATTTCATTTGCACCCCGCAGCCAGCAGAGCAGACATTGCTCACCTCATTCTGCAGGCAAGAGATTGCTGAGACACCGACCACACTAGGTAGACTAGAACCAGGACTCCTTAATCCAGGTTCAGCATCCTCCCCACAAGGCATTTCTTTCCTGAGTCGGAGCTGTTTGTCGACTGACCGAGAAGCAATCGGGTCCTACATGGCGAGAATGTAACAGAACTGCAGAACTCTGCAGGGCTCGTGCTGGGCAGGCAGCCACGCCGGCCTTCTGGAGTCCTGAGAGACAGTCTGAACTTGGAAGACAATGTTCTGTTACATGGTTCCCCACTGCGCCTGCTTGTTGAGTTCAACAAGCATTCGGAGAAGAGTAAATGCTTGGGCCATTCCCCTCCCCCTTCCCCTTGGAAAGACAATACTGGTTCAGAGATGAAATGTGCTGCTGCTGTCTTTTCGATGGCTCTGAGGTCCGTCATCCCAGCCCTGACCATCAGAGGCATCTGAATGGGCAGGGCTTGGAGAATAGGAGTGAGTCCTGGCTAGGCTTCACCTGGCAGTGACAGCTCTGAAGAGGACAAACAATTTAGCACAGTCCTCCCGGCTACTAGTATACCTCGCTATATGTTGACTCAGCTTCTGCAACTGCTTAGCTCCTGAGTGCTGGACAAGGCCTGAGTGGGACTTGCCGAGTTCCCCTGGCTCTTCACACACGGTGGAATCTACCCTCCCAGGGCATCCCTGTAGTACAGATGTCAGTCCTGCAGTCAGAAAAACAGGGAGAGGCTCAGAAGACAGCTGAGGGCGAGCTGGAGATCTGGGCTGGGCTGCAGATCCAGTGACGCAATTTGGAGTTGAGCCCTGTGTGAGCCGTAGCCTCCAGTTCCCATGCAGACTTCGGGACACGTGCTCTACGGGAATCCCAAAGGGCACTTCTGGATCACGCACTGCCATGTCAGCTATTTACTGTGTTTCCGAAGGTTCTTCACATGTGGCCCGTGTCATTTTGCTGAGCCAGGAAGGCAACGTCCAGGTGTTGAGTCTGGTCAGCAGCAGTGGATTAAACGAGAAGCCAGGCTTCAGACTTGCTCTCCCCTCAGGCAGCCTGGGCCCTTCTAGATGAGGTGCCTCCTCTTCCCAGGGAGACTGATATGGCCCTGCTGTGTAGAGGACTCCTGAGTATAGCTCAGCCTTGAGCTTCAACAAGCGAGAAGCTCATTGGAAGCTTTGAGGCCATCACTCCTCACAATGCCCAGGCTTCCCTACACCCCATGAACAGAGGGAAAGCAAGGAGAAAGAGAGACTGGATTTACTGTAAAGTCTGGATTCCAGAAAAGATACCAGCCTGTCCCCTTTCTGCCCACACAGTCACAGACCGCTAGCACATACCAGCTGCCAGCCCAATTCTAGTTAGCTCCAGTACTGCCCTGGGAAGGCAGGTTCCCCAGACTCTATTATCAGTGTGACAGTTTGGTTCCAAAATACTGTGACATGTATGGTTTCGCTGGACCTGCACAGCAGGGTTAGTGTTTGTCTTTGTCTATTGGGGCCGTGATGACAAAATACCACAGACTGTGACTCAGAAATTGGAAACTCCATTCTCATAGTTCTGCAAGTTGAAGTCCAGGATAAGGAGCTGACAGATTTAGTGCCCCATTGGTGAGGGCCTAATTCCTGACTCGTAGATGACAATGGTACCTTCCTGTGTCCTTACATAGTGGGAGGGGTAAACAGTTTGTCTTGTGTCTCTTTCCTAATGGCACTAATACTCTTAATCAGATTCTTGAAGTCCTCCTAATACCATCACTGTGTGAAGTAGGATTTCAGTACCTGATTTTTTTATAAAAAGATTTTTTTTATTTTATGTGTATGTATGTTTTGCCTGTATGTATGTATTTATGCATGTGTACCCTGTACATACAGTGTCCACAGAGACCAGGAGAAACCACTAGATCTCCTGGAACTGGAGTTACAGACAGTCACTGGCTGTGCAAACCTGTTGGGAATAGAACTTGGGTCTTCTGGAAGATGAGCCAGTGATCTTAACCACCAAGCAATTTCTTCAGCCCATTTGTACTTGAGTTTTTGGAGGCACATAAACACCACGTCTGCACAGTACAAGAACACCAAGGAGCAAAGGTAGGCATTCTGCTCAAAGTCACAGGAGGCACTCCAGCTGACATACTTTTTGGAGAAAGAGTTTATTTTAACTGCCCGGTTCCTGTCCATCCTTGAGGGGCAGTCAAGGTAGGAACATCAACCAGCTAGTCACATCACATCCACAGGCAAGCACAGAGAGAAATGGATGCACAGGCATGATGGCTTGTTTGTGCTCAGCTTGAATTCTCCGCTCCTATACAGTTCAGGACCCCGGGCTAGGGAATGGAACCACTCACAGTGGGCTGGGTCTTGCCACATCAATTAACGTAATTAAGACAATCTCCACAATTAACAATTAACTTAATTAAGACATGCCCACGAGCTAACCCAATGGAGACCATCCCTCATTGTGACTTTATTCCCAAGTGATTATCGGTTGTGTCAAGATGACAAAGCTGTCGTGCCAACTGAGATCTTTACGTTTTCATGGCAACTGAAGCTTCTCTTAGTGCCATCCTGTTGCTTGAAAAATTTGAAAGCAGGCAGAGTCCTCCCTCAGTATCTGCTCCAGGCTCCCTCTCTCCTATAGACACCAAAATCCATGAGTGCTCAAGTCCCTTATAGAAAACCTATACATATCTTTTCATATACTTAAATCATCTTTAGATTATTTATCATACTCAAACTAATGTGATGCTGTACAACTCCAAGAATAATGTCAAGAAAAGTCTGTATATGTTAGCATAGGAGTATGTTTATTTTGTGTGTGAGAGAGTGTACATACATGATTGCTTGTTTTGAGACAAGATCTCTCTATAGAGCCTAGGCTAGCCTCAAACTTACAGTTCTTCTGCCTTAGCCTCTAAAGTGCTATCCTAGGCACATATTACCATTCCTGCTTCTTCACAGGAATTTTTGACTTGTAGTTGGTTAAACTCTTGTAGATGGGACCGAAGGATACAGAGGGCGACATAGATGCCATTCATATTTTGCAGGGAGAAAGCAGTCTGATGTGATCCGAGTCCAGACGCTTCTATAGAAAGCAGGACATGGGTTCAATGCCAGGAAATGGAAAAAAGGGCAGGAGCTGTGGTCCAGCCAGACTTTGATACCTACTTAGAAACATCTTTACTACAGTAATCTTACTACTTGCACAGAAGGATGTTAGTTAAATTGATTATACTTGTTAAATACCTTGAGGAACAGTCCCCAGGGCAGCCCAGAGACCTAGCCAATGATGTTAGCCAATGATCTAGCTTCTGGAAGCTTGCAATGCCCCATGTTCCCTCCCCAACCACTAATGTGCCTATTTTCAGCTTGGGTGTTCTCCCACACCTACTGAAGACAACTTAGCCAATATATGAATCTTGGCATTTCCCTTGACCTGGAAGGGAAGAGAACTCGAGTGCCACATGTGGGAGTGTGACATGGCCAGGTCTTTGAGCAGTGTGTCTTCACATAAAAATGAGTCCAACCATCTCATCCCCATGTGCATGAACATTTCCATGTATGTGCACAGCACAACATGTGTGGTCACATGTGAACCTGTGATTAGTAGACATGAACACCTCCCGCCCCTACTGTCTCCTGTCCTCCCCTCCCCTAGTCCCCCTCTCCTTCCCTCCCCTCCCCTAATCTCCTCTCCCATTCCCTCCCCTTCCCTCCTCTCCTTTCCCCTTCCCTCCCCTTCTCTCCAACCCACCCAGCCACTCTCCTCTCCTTCCCTCTCCTTCCCTCTCCTCCCCTCCCCTCTCCTCCCCTCCAGGCTCCTGCTCCAGAAGCACACAACTGTTCAGCCTTGGCCTGTCTTGTACTTGCAGCAGGCTGTTTTGGTGAGTTGTCAAACGTAAACATTAGGCTCTTAGTATCTCCTTTATGAGGAGGCCAGGACAGGCAGGCAATTTATCAAGCATTACTTAAAATAGTCCCGAGCCTCTCGCTTCCTCCCTTGTTACTGTCTCATTCTCGACTGTTTCTTCTCCTTTCTGTCTCTTGTTTTCCTGTCTGGAGATTGACAGCCCCCTGCTAATTCAGCCTTGGAGATGCCAGGTGTTGGTGAAACCGACACCTCACTGCCTTGGCCGTCCTCTCTGAGTGGACTGCTCCCTGGCTAACTCCTGCATGTGCGGTGTGGCTCCTGTCTGGAGGCCTGCACTTCAGCTTACGGGTGAGCTGTACCCCAAACCACAGACACTCAGGAATTAGATCTGCTGAGTGACAGACTGGCCAATGAGACTCCGGACACCAGCAAGCCCCAACTCCCCTGATTTTAGCTTCTTCTCACCCTCCAGCCTTTTCAGTAGGCCCAGATGTAATGACCTTGTGTACCAGTCCGAGGCCCTCTAACTGGTTTCAGTGTATGTGTGAGTGAGTTGCATCAACGTTCCCTGCCATCTCTACTTCCAAGATGAAGTGACATAGACCAGCTGAGGAACAATAACATTGTTTAAATTTTATACTGCTGATTGCCAGCCCTGGACTAGGTGCTAGAAACTCCTGCATTATTATCTCATTCTACTTTCTGTAATTGTTACATCTCCATATATAGCAGAGAAAACTGGGCCACGGAGGAGGTTGTCAATCATGGGTCCAAGAATCACCCTCTCTCTGAGTATCAGTTGTCACTGATGACCACAAGCAACAAAATCACTTCTGGCTAATAGAACCAGAAAAGACATTTGGGAAGAAGATATAGAAAGCTCACAGACCATGTGAGAATGTAACAAAAACGTGTGAGCCAAAAAGATTAGAGTCAGAGCCAAGGTCACTTTAAGAGGAGTCTGTTAGGAGGCCATAGTCCTGGATGCTGGGTGCCACTAGGACCACTGCCAAATGCATTTCACAGTCTTCCTCCATGTATTCCCTGAAATCAGAGGGTCAACAGGTCACATGTCACCCCTCAGTGCCTGGAGACAGAGAACCTTAACTCTATCCTGCCTCTGACCAGGAATCCTTTGTGCTGAGTCAGTCACAAGCACAGAGTAGGCGTCCCAATCTGAGCAGCCAACACCAATGGGCCTGCAAACCAGGTGAATGCCCTGTACTGGTTAGGCTCCCCTGGCTGCAAGTCAGGCACGCTCTATTACCAAGTCCCAAATAATGAGGCTCCAGACAATCAGAATCGAGGCCAACAAAACCTGAGTTTGGCCACAACTGTGCCATGCCACCAGCTGGCTGACATCTCTGTATCAGCAAAAGCAAAATTCAAACTCAAGACTCCCAGCTGCCTGGTCCGGAGTCCTCAGTTTTGAGACCATGTTTCCCCAACCTTTTCAGAAAACGTGACCATCCTTGATGACACGTTGGAGTGAACTTGAGAGGAGTACGGAAGATAGAAAGATGATAGATGGATAGATAGAAAGATATACACAGATATAGACAATGGAGGATAGGGAGATGGAAGATGAAAGGACAGATAGAGAAAGATGATAAAAGATGGGTACATGACAAATGAGAGAATACAGAGAGACAGATAGATGTAGATGATAGAAGATAGGTAGATGGTAGATATATTAGATGGATGGTAGATGGTTGATTTACATATACAGGTTAGACAGCAGGTAGGTGATAAATAACAGACAAATATATTAGATGGACTAAATCAGATTAGATTGACATGAAAAGGTATGTGGTGGGGGAGAAGCCCAATGCGTGTTTTTTTAAATATTCTAGTATAATAAAAGTGAAACAAAACTCCTTTGAAGTTCAGGCTCTTCTACCCTTCTGCTTGCCTGCCATCTCTGCTTACGTGCATAACAGCTTTTCTAGAAAAAGCATGCCAGTGTCTCTACACCTGCTCTCTCCACCACACCATCAACCTCGGCTACCTGCATCCTCCCAGCTCAGCTTAGGTCTTGCTTGACCTGTTGTTTGCCCAGACACAACCTTTCCAAGTCTAATTGGACTCTTCCATGGTCTCTATCTCTATATTGTCTATGTATGTGTTACATAATATCTATGCACATCCTACATCCAATATGCTGCAAAAATCTTTGGGCTACTGCCTTTAGCCTATATCTACAAACTTGTCACAAACACAGCTACCATTTTGTTCCAATTACTATCGCCTCCGTCTTGGATTCTCACAACAGCTTTCTAAATCAGTTCTTCTGTTCTTTGAGGCTTCTTTTCTTCCCCATCACAATGTCCAGGGTTTTCCTGAAAAAGCCCACATCATGAGCTAGACTGTAGCTGCGTTGGTAGAGTACTTGCCTCTTCTGCTCGAAGCCCTGGGTTCAATCCCCAGCGCTGCACGAATGAAGTGTGGCAGCACATACCTACAAATCCTGCACTCAGGTGTTCAGATGTTCAGTGTCAGTCTTGGCTACATCGAGACCTGAAGGCCAGCTTGGAATACATGAGGCTCTGTCTCATGTAAAAGAAGTGATGTTGTTTATTTTTGATGATATAACCGGTCATTGAATGATGACATCACTTGATGTCACTTGGTGGCCTCACATTCCCTGTGGCTTCCAATTCAGTCAAAGTTAGGAGCAGTGTTTTCAAGGTATCCCCCACGCCTTCTCCCATCTAGAGTCCATCATCTCTGCCGTCGTGCGCTCTTCCATGCCGGGCTCACCCCTTCGTTTCCGCAAAGCCCCTTTCCTGCTCCGAGCGTGGTACTCTTGCTGTGCCTCTGGACCTTTGTACTCTTTTCCTCAATGACACATTCTTCCCCACACATCTGCATTGCTTCCTTCTTCTCCCATCGTTTTGCTCAGGGCTTCTTCTAATGAGACCGGCCCTGACCCCCTGTTTTCCCCTGTCCTACTTACCCTGTAGCACTTATCACCTGACACGTGGCATTTATTTATTTTATCGCTTGCTCTTTGTCTCACTGTGGTAGAATGTCAGCTCTAAGAGAACAGAAGCTTTGCCTGTCCAGCCGTATGTTCTCTGGAGCTAAAATATTGCCTGGCTCTCAAGTCATATTGTTTTTTGAAAGAATGAAGAAAAGTACAAAGCATCAGGGAGGATGTAATTTAAATTTGCCTAAAACGTAGATATTAGCCAGGAGAACGTAGTTTCTAAGTCTTAAACAATAAGCACAGCACCCACACGCACCGCATTTTCAACCTGGCTCAGTGACTGATAGCGTCTCGTGATTCTGACTCCAGGTTTTCAATACGTTCTCTTCAGACTCTTGATAATCT
This sequence comes from Pachyuromys duprasi, assembly GCA_028658305.1. Lineage (NCBI taxonomy): Eukaryota > Metazoa > Chordata > Mammalia > Rodentia > Muridae > Pachyuromys > Pachyuromys duprasi. Next base: position 33,793,446 of record CM053747.1, read on the forward strand.
CCATTGACAAGAAGCTTTGCATTCAAAAGCCAGCGGCACATTCAAAAATTTGCCGCAGTTGAAATTATATTTAAAGACTCTCCGAGCTCTTCCTTTTCTTTCATTGGCAGACACAATGTTGAAATATCCAGCGATAATGCTAATGGATTTGAATGCTATTGAACTTTTTCATACCCAGCATTTCACAATAGTGCTGACGCCCCAACCTGGAACAGGTGGGTGCATTGTTGGAGCAGACACTCCACAGCTGGCTTAGATGTCATCAATGGCAAAGGAGCTGGCAATGTTTATAGTCACCTTAGCCTCCCTTCCTTCCCCCTTGCTCACTAGCAGCTCCTTGGGGTCTCCTCCATGCTTCTGCTCAAAATGAAGCATACACCACACCATGTTACTCCAGAAATCCTCCTACACCTCCGTGGGGCCTCTTGCCTTAAAGGATAGGAGCTTGTTGTCAAATCATGGAAATATCCAGGTGGCACCGAGACATCAGGATGTGATCCCGTTGCTCAGGTGTCCTGATAGGGACTATAAGACCCACCATTGCATCCTGTTCTTCGACCTCCAAGAGCATAGGAACTCCAAAAGCCTCAGCTCCCCCCTTCCCATATGAGGAGGGAGACCCCGTGGCCATAGCCCAGAGTGCCAGCACACATCATTCAGAGGGCTGACCTGCGACTCATGGGGGCTGGAGTCATCTTCCTATTCCAAACTCAGGCTTCCTTATTTTCGAATGAGAGATTTGATTAAAAAGGTGTGTGTGGAGGAATAGTCGTGGACCCCAAAAAGTGTGGGGTGGTACCGTGGAGATTGATTTGAGGTGGGATAGAAGGGTCCAGCTGGGAAAGATGTTCCTCACCCCCCTCTTTATCCACAGCAACTCCATCCTGATCAGATTTATATCTTGGCATCCTCTAGAAGCTCCTAGTAAGAAAAGACTTCTGCAGCTAACAGAAAATTTGAAGTCAGTGTATTTTGACGATCTCCCGCCCCTGGGGCTTCTGCCTCCCACTGTCCCTCTTTTGTTCAAGGAGAAGAAAATAACTCAGAATGAACTTTTTAATATATTTTACCATAAAAATGCCATCTTTCCTTAATAGAAGTAAGACAAGAACCCCCAAAGTGGCCATTGGAAAGGATTTTCTCGGTGTGATGGGCTAGATGGCTCACACATCTTGTCTCTGCATTTCAGTCAGCCTCCCTTTGGAAGCGTCCATGTGACTCCTCATAACACAAGCCTGCTGTGTCCTGCACGCTGCCTCTAGGGAGTGATAGAAGAGCCTTCCCTCTCCCATGGCACAGGTAAGACAAAGTTCAGACTTGCCTCCAGTGATGTTTTATGAGGGACATCGGATAGCACAGGAGCAAACAGAGACTGTGACATAGTTTGGTCATCAGGTTTGCCAGCTGTGACCAGCCTGCCGGGGCTGAAAAACCCCATTTTATCCTGTTGGTCCTTTCAGCTTCCCACATTTCCCTCCATGGGTCCTTGATACCCACGCCCACTTCATAAAAGCCAGCCTCTAGGCGAAGACCCTCCTTTTTCATAGTGTTACTATACACCTCTTCTTATGCGATGCTACCTTCTCACGGGTGCCCCCTACTGGTTAACTTTAAGAACAGCATCAATAGTACAAAAAAGATGGGTTCAAAGGACTGTTTCTCTACAGACGCTAAAGCACAGAAAGGTGCAGCAAGTTTTCAAATACTTCACTGACTGATGGAAGCAGGGATAGGATTAGAGACCCTAATGGTCTGTTTAGGGCTTTTTTTTCCTGGCACCTATGGGCAACGGGAACAACCTATGAGCTCAAGATCTCTCTCTGTGTGTGTTTATGTGTGCATAGAGTACACATACATGTACAGGTGCATATGTGTGTACATGCTTGTGGAGATCTGAGGGCAAGCTTGGGTTCTGTAAATCGGCTGGTCACTCTCCTTATTTTGAGACAAGGTCACTGAATAAACTAGGCTGGCTATCTAGTGAAGTCACATTTCACTGGTCTTTACTGCCCAGCACTGGAGGCACGAGCCTGTCCCACTATCCCTGGCTTTTTTGGCAAGCAATTTACCAACTGATTTACTGACTGAGCCATCTCCCCAAGTCCTTTTGATCTTTATGAAAACCCATCAGGGAGTACGGGCAGGGGTGAGGTTGTTTGTTCCACTGTCCTACCCAATACTCCTGTCCAGAATTTAGACCCCCTCCCCCAAAGGGATGGGTTTGTTTTGGATAAAGACATTGTGGCTCTGCTGGTGTCTCTAGCCCAAGTTTCCTCAATAGGCAATTGTTACTTCCAAAGGCTCAGGGCCAAAAATGCAGAGAATGTCAGAGCCCAAGGCTTCCTCTTCTCTAAGACTCTGATATTTGCATGAACACTTTTGTTTGCTTATTTATCCTGTTGTCTTAAATTAGAAGTGAAAACCAGAACAAAGCAACACGAGGCATTCCTCAGGATGGAATTACCTTCCTAGCCTTGGGGTTTATCTTGCCAAGACAATTTGGAATATGTTACAGCCTTGCGAGCATCCTAAGGTTTTCTTTCATCTGCTGGCCTCTGGGGATGCTATGTTCATTTAGGAGAAAGTAGGAGGCCTGACCTTTTTAGGTTTCTGGGGTCATATTTATGTAGACTTCCACAGGCCAGGTCCCATGCCCAGGACCTTTTCTGTATCCCCATGCTTGGGCACATGCTGGCAACTGGAAGGGAGGAAGATGCTGGATTATCTCCTAGCTAGAGGTGCATGTTTGAACTCCTGCCTGCCCGGGAGCTCATATCTGAAGGGATGTGAGGAAAAGCTTAGGACATACTCTCAAAAAAAAAAAAACAACTTTTTTTTAACAGTCCAAGTCTGCCCCACATTCGTGAAGTGGGAAAGCTAACAAGACAGCATTGTTTCCCTCTCCTGGAGGGAACGAGGATCGGATGAGAACATACTCATGCAAAATTGTGCAGAATGACGCACACAGCTCTCAAGGAAGTGTGTCTATAAATGCATGGACTATATACAGCACTCCAAGAGTGGTTCCAAAAGCCTCACACAAAGTTCCTCCATCTCCTTGTCTTTCTTCCCCAGAGATCCTTCTACTTCTTTTTCTTTTCTTTTTGTGCTTTTGAAGGTGCCCATGAGAGGTGAGCACTCCCTACCTCCACCTTATATGGTCTCTCCCAGACAGGTTTCTGAGGAGAGAGGAATTTCATTGAATCCACAGTGCTTCACACTGCATGTTGACAGAACTAGTATTGATTAGCTCACTTTGATTCTCATACTAACCCTGAAAGGCAGGGAGCAGATCAATTAGCATTCTTAATTCTGAGAAAAAGAAAATGCAAGTTAAGGGTTAAATGGCTTGTCTGGGGTCATGAGGCTTGCTAGAGCATGGGGAGAAACCCACTGGGAAGTTCTGGATGCTGTTGGAGGCCATTCCGCTGCTGCTGAGTTTTGGAGCCCTATCTCAGCTACCTGCATAGTCTCCAAAGTTCCTTGCTCTTGCACCCATTGCCCTAGACCCAGAGACATTGACCTAGATGCAGAGATTTCCCCAGCTTACCTTCAGTGGGTCTTCTCTGCATGCTGTCTTGAAGCTCCAGCTGTCAGCCCTGGGCCTGACATAATCCATATTTACTAGATAATGAACTAGATAATAAAGAGTAGAGGTACGATGGAAACACTCTGACTGGCCAACGGTAGCAGAATGGTTAAGGGAATTATGATACATCTTGTACATGGAACATCAAGCAGCTGTTAAAAGCCATGCTAATGAAAAATTTATGTCAGTGTGAAAAAGTCATAGAGTGTTGTCCTGTGAAAACACAAACCACAACCTGGGTATGGCAGTAACCTCAGCACTTGGGAGACTGAGACAAGAAGATTGCCATGAGTTTGGGGCTAGTCTGGTGATGTAATGAGTTTCAGACCAGCTGGGCTATGTAGAGAATTTTTGTTTTAAAAACAAAAACACCACCACCACTGACACCACTGCTACCAAAACTCAGACTATCTAGAATCATGCATAGATTATGATTCACAGCCATATAAAACGCAATAATACAGACACGAGAATGTATTTTGTTCTATGAAGAACACAAGACAAGACAGTATCAAGGATATTAAGGGAAGTCTTAGTTTCTCTCACAAGTCACATGACTAGGTTCAGATGGCTGACTTTTCTGATTCTGAAAACAGATAGGATCTCAGAGCCACTATCAAATATACAGATAACTCATGGGCTGGGCTTCCTCCTAGAAAGCAGAGACTCTAAAGAGCCCAAGCCCAGTTTTAGAGGACACAGCGGTGGTCATTAGGAGCTCTGCCTTGGATTCACAGAGGAGAATGAAACATTCCTTCCTCACCTCATTTTCCTCTTTGATGGGGCTCTGAGGCTGGTAGATAAAGAGAACGTTACGGGCTTAATGGGTATTGATTTGGCAGTAGATTTGACAGACTCTCCATCCCCAGGAACGAGGTGGAGGACAGTACCATTTGGTGCACAGAAAGAGATTGTAAACACACATGCAAATCATGACATTCAGTGGTTTCTAGATTATTCTGGAGTAGGGAGGACAGTCTGTGACCCAATACCACCTGCAGACGTAACTGATCTAACCCAGGACTCTTTTCTTCTGACTCCAGTGGGGTTCTATAACCCTCTGCTCAGGGCACCCAGCAGACCAGCGCTGAGCGTTAGTCTTTCTGAGTTGAGACTCAGCAGCCATCAGTCCAAACTTTTGGGAATGCCTCATGGAACCCGGCTCCATGGGACTTGGGATCCAAAGCAATAAAGGAATATGTCCAGTTTCTAGAAAGGTGATTGGGTCAATGTTTTTCAACATGTGACCAAATTGTATTATGGGATGGAGGCTAAGGAGCCAGTCCCACACTTGAGTCTGTGAATGAACTTGCACAGGAGCAGTTTGGTGGTATCAGTGGTTTGCCAGCATCATCAAGGTAGTGGAGCACAAACCAGACCATGAGCCCATTTGAGGCCACTATGAAATGAGCTTTGCAGAGCCACAGCTCTGGAACACAACAGGCCAGGATGGTTTAGGCCCATCTAGAGTTAAGGCTGAACCATGGACTTTAAAGACCTTCATAAACACCAAAAAAAAAAAAAAAGAAAAGAAAAGGTGCACCCATGTCCCAGCCTGCTTACATAATACAAAATAAATCAATATAAAGCCAGAAAATAAGGTAAATAAATCCAGGAGACTCTGCTTGCCTTTCCTCTATGGAAATGGTTTTGCTTATGTTAGAGGTTTAAAGGATCAAATTTTAAGGGCTTCCTCCTTCTCCTGCTCTTCCTCCTCCTCTTCCTCTTCTTGGCTGTAGCCTGGGGCATTTGATTCAAGTATTCCCTGGACACCAGTGGTCAATGCCAGGTGGAGCATGTCCAGCCTCAGGAAGACTCAATTGCAGAGGGCTTGCTGTATCATGGTCTACATCTGATTATGCGCCTCTGAGCAAACTCCCAGCTCGCGTCCCCCAGGCTCTTGCATGCATACAGAATAGGGTGCAATTTCTTTACTCTGGAAACATTTAAAGCTTGCCAGGACCTGAAAGAGGCTGCTTTTAAAAAATCAAAATTAGACAAACGTTTTAAAACACAAAAGCACTGAAAGGCTTCCAATGAAATATGGCTGTTTCCAGTTCTTTTCCCTCTCAGCAACATCAACAATGTTCCCCGGCAGATACCATTTGACAATATTTATGTATTTATTCTGGAATGACTTTCATATCTCAAAACAATGTGTTTTAACTAATATATCTTGATGTATGTGCTTTACACATTATTGATTATCTGTTATACTTGCCAAGTGCCGAATTTTCTGTATTACCCCAAATCCCCCCTTCTTTCATCATTTGAATGTTGCTATTTTTTTTTTTAAATCAGCTTTGCCTATGGAAGTATTGATTACTGCCTCGTCGGTTTAGTTATACATCCTTTGTGTATTGTTCCTACAACCCCTACTTCCCAATCTCTTTCTCTGGGCCTTACATTAGTTGGCTTTGAAGACTTCCTCATGGTTCTGTGGTCATTCAATATTTCCTCACATCTGTAATTCTTTTTTTGGAGGTGGGTTGTAGTCTGGCACGTGTCTCAGTCTAGCCTCAAACTCCCTACATAGCCAAGGATGACCCTGAATTCATGGTCCTCCTATCTTTACCTCCAAGTGCTGGGATTATGTGATACCACATTTGTTTATTATAGAGTTGGAGACCAAGTCCAGGTCTTTGTATATGTTGGGTGAACAATCACCCAAACCATCCCCAGCTCCATACATCAGACCTCAGACATCTTCTTTTTCTTTCTTTCTTTCTTTGTTTCTTTCTTAATTTATTTCTCACATCACATACTTTACTTGGACTTAAACACTGACCTGAGGCATTCTTGAAACCTCTCCTTTAATTTTCCCAAAGTCAACTTATTATTGCTACTTGGGCAACAATCCATCCAGTTATGGCCCTGGTTTCTTGCTTGGATAGGAGCCAATGTTTTCTTCAGTCCATCTATTCCTCCCTCTTAATTTGTTCAACTTGCAGGGTGTTCTTTAAGAAAATGCTAAGAAGGAGGACAGGAGCACTGATGAGCCAAGTCATTAGGAGCTCAGAAGTGTGTTTGTTCCGCTCCTGTATTCCATTGGATGTAGGAGTCTGAGTTTCTGGACTGAAAGCTATTCTCATCCAGACCCTGGAACCCTGCTCTCTACTGTCACCCAATGTCATGGATGGAAAGTGTGAGCTAATCTGATTCTAGCGCTTTGCAGGTGAGCTGTCACCTTGTCTTCACCAGGACACTCTGCTCTACATCCTACCTTTCTCTAGCTTGCTGTTCTGAATCTTCACTCATTTTGCTGAGCACAAAATTGGTCTATATGAATAGTCTGCTCAGCTCTGGAAAGGTCTTTTTCAGTAATTGCTCTTCCTCAGTTTTACTTTCTAAGATTCTCTTAAGTCGTAGGTCTCTTGAGTCAACCCTCTGTCATTTTTTGCTTTCAAATTTTTCTTCTTTTTCCTTCTCTTTCAAAAAGATTCCCTTGACGATGTCATCTTAGCTTTCAACTGGATACTTTTAAAATACAAAATATTGATCATATATATTACATATTTCAAAACATATTTTGCATTTTCCTTTTTAATTACAACCTGTTCTTGCTAGCACACACACGCACCAGAATCTTAATTTTCTTGATGATCTGATTAGGGTCATTTTAGAGTTTACTGTATTTTTTTTAAATCTCATTCTGTTTTTTTTTTCATTCCTTGATTACAAATCACTGTTACAACCTTGGTATTTTCCATTTTCCATTTCCCAGTGTTTTTTATACTTTTGTTACATAGACATGATACATGAAGCTCTTATATTGCATGTTTTGCATTTTCATTTAAAGGTTTGAAGTTACACCTATTAATCTTCAAATTGTTTCCTTCAAAAATTGCTTGGGTCTGTAAATGTCCCACATGGACCCTAACTGCTGCCTAGTATTTAATCAGTCAACTGTCCTCCTGGCAATGGAAGTTCAGCTCGCTTCCAACAGCTCACCATCCCATTCAGTGTGTTGGTCTGAATACGCTATTTTTCCCTGAGCAGATGTGAAAATCTGGATATCTCTGCTGTGTCTATCCCCAGAAATGGCTTCTTCAGCTTTGTTAGGCAGTGGCAAGTTGCTTTCAAAAAATACTTGTACCAGTTCATCCTCCTTTCACCATTAGAGCTGCTCCCTCCCAGCCTCCCTCTCACCTCACTCTGCTTTTCTTCTTTCTTGTTAGTGTCAGGATCAATCCAAGGTCTTGTGCATGCTAAACCACCCCCACTCCACCTTCTGGAGGGCTTTCTTGTTCAGTGCATGTATTTATGTACTGATAAATTTGCTCATTTGCACATTTGCTAATTGGATCGGTGGAAAACAGGCCGTCGCTTTTTGGTTGGCATTTGTTAATACCAGCCAAGTGGAGCATGTCTTCATTGGCCTTCAAAGTCTCCTCTTCTGTGGACCTTCCACCCAGTTTCCTATTGACTTGTTTACTTACTTCATTGATTTACGGAAACCTGTGTGTCTGCTACAACCCAGGCGTTTGTGAGAAATGCTGGATCTCAAATCTGCCCAAGAGTCACAGAACCACAACATTTATTCGAGCAAGAGTCAAGTAATTGGGCTGCATTTTAGTCTGAGAAAGACACTTTAGAGTGTTGTATGTAAGATTTGGATTCTGTCTCTTGAATATTTGGTATCATTTTCTCTACAACCAACAGGAACTTGTGTTTGGTAGCTGTAGTTACTGCTGTTGGATATAGGCAAACCTTCAGTCGCTTATTCAATTTCTTTAATGATTGAATTGAAATAAATCCATTCTGGTTTTCAGTGTATCTTCTGAGTAAGGGTTATTGGTTCATTTGTCTAGAAAATTGTATTTCCTATTTATAATTTCTTAGTATATGAAGATATTCCTATTAGCCTTAAAATTTAAACTGTCTCTGCTGGGTCTGAAGCTGTGTTTCTGGGTTGGTTTTTTTTTTTTTTTTTTCCTCTTCCTTGTCCCTTCCCTCTCCTGTTCCCTCCCCTACTCCTTCCCAAGGTTTTGGTTTGTAGCATTTTCATTAATAATTACATAAATGAAACTAGTCATTAATTTCTGCCTTTATCTTCTTACTTCAATTTTCTGATTCCTTTGCCAACTCTGTGAGTGGAAACTGCTAACTTTTAATCTTTTTAAAAATGATTTTGACATTTAAGGTTGCGTATTTCCGACTAATAGCAATCGAGTTGCGTCCTGTGTGTTTTGTTGTGTTATGTTTTGATTAATCCTCTGTAGCCAAATGTCTTCTGATTTCCATGTTTACTTCTTTTGGGCCTGTGGGTTACGAGAAAGTGTGTCTTTAAATGTATGGCCATGTAGGGTATTTTAAAACTAGTTCTAAAGTATACTTCTAACTTAATTACCACGTAGATGGAGTGCACCGTCTAGATGATATTAGTTCCTTGGTATCTGTTGAGACTTGTTCCAGGAACCTGCCATGCTCTGCTGCAGACATGTTGTGCTATTTGAAAAGAATGTGTGGTCACCTCTCGGTACGTCCAGTCAAGCTTGTTGGCTGCTCTCTTCTAACCTTTTGTCCTCACTCTTCTGAACCTATCAGTTGCTGAGCACTATGTTCCAATTGTCATTATGATTTCAGATAGGCAAATTTCTCCTTGTAACTGAGTAGTTTTGAACAGACACATACACACTTTTTTTTAAAGTGAGGTCTCTTCCTGTATTCCAGTCTGGCTTCAGACTTATAACCCTCCCAAGTAATAAGCTTACAGGCACCCCATGCCTCGCTGCTTTATGTATGTATTTTAACGCAAAGCTGTGCTGAGGTAGGCAGATGCTCTGTTTCAGGCCAGCCTGGGACATTTAGAGAGATACTATCTCAAACTCCAACCCATCAAACAAAAAGGCTACATTATTAGCTTCATGCAAATTTCGATAACTATATATTCACAGCAATGGTTCCTTTTAATTATGTGAGGGTCATCTCTTTATAATAATATACAAGATAATTGTACTTGAGCGTTTTTTTTTTTAGATTGGAATATGATTGAGATAGCCCTTTCTGATTTTTCTTCAACTTTTCTATGCCCTTACTTTTAAGTAGCACATAAGTTTTTAGAAACGGATTTGACAATCATTTAGCGAATGACCTTTATGTATTTACAAAGTCCTGTGTATCTCCAGTTGGCCTCAGGCCTGCTGTAGCCAAGGGTAGCCTTGAACTTCTGATCCTCTGGTTTAACCTCCAAGTGCTGGACTTACAGGCATGTACCCCCATGCCCAGTTTATGTGGTACTGGGTATTGAGCTGATTTGTTTATCCTTGGAGAGCGTTCCATCAGTTGAGGCACACCTCCAACTCCTATTTATTTATATTTATTTAGGTAGGGTCTCAGATATTTCAGGCTGGCCCCGAACTTGCCATGTAACTGAGGATGACCTTCAATTTACCAGCTTCCTGTCTCTGTGCTCCGCCTGCTGGGATTGCATGTGGGCTAGCATCATTATGCCCAGTTTATAGCAGGTGGACTTTAGGCCACTCCCATTTGGGGGGATCATTTGGAAATTATCAGCATTTTATCAGGCTTTAACATCATGATTTTGTTCAGTGCCTTTAATTCACTCTGCACCTTTCTGTGCCTGTTTATCAAGCTCTCTCAATCTCCTTGGTCTAAGACAGCACTTTGACATGCTCACAGGTGCTCTGCATGCTCCGGTCCTCATATGGAATCTCAGATACCATCCTAGGACTTATTCATTCACATGTGTTAAGTAAGAATTATAGGGAGCCATAATTTTGAACTAGACTCCTGTGTCCCAATATACCAGACTAAAAAAAAAAATCAAAGAAATGATAATTGTCTGACATGATAGATACACCAATTACCCTAATCTGATCATTACCCACTGTGTACAAGTGCTGAAATGTGATGTTCCAGGAATACGTGCAATTACTACGTGTCGGTTAAAAATAAGACCGCATCTAAAAACAATCAAAATAAAGGATCACCCATATTGAAGTGTCAAGTTTCCAAACCAGAATGAAGTCATTTCCTGACCATCAGAGGCTTGGGAAGGCCTCTGATGAAGGCCACTCAAACATCCTAAACAGCTGGCACAAGGGCATCCCTTGCATCTTTTTAACTCTTTCAAGAAGTACCCTGAAGTTGACAGTTATTTCCCAGTCTCTCTAACCATGCCTTACAAGGAATGAGCTTACAAACAACTGATGACCCTTGCCCCTTTGTTTCTGCTTTCTTCAGTCCTTCTCTGTCTGTAAAGCCAACCCCTTTGCCCTTCCCACTGTAACATGAATTCTAGTTTGTGGAATGAAATGTTGCCAGACCCTAGAATCATAAAAGAAAACCAAATAAGCTCTCTTTGTTTTAGTTTGCCGCTGAGACCGTAGCTTGAGTTTACCAGTCCAGACGACCTGCAGGCAATCTTTTTGAGTGAGTGGGATTCCTCACTATGTGGTAGGCAAGTTTGAGGCCAGTGTGGTCTGCATAGTGAGATCCTGTGTTTGGGGGTTGGGGTGGTGGAGAGAGAGATTGGATGCTTCCCAAGTTCAAAGGCAGGAGCAGTGGGCTCCATCTTCAGATAGGCACCATCAAGTTCTAGAAGAGCCTGTGAGATTGGACAAATTGTTGGGTCATTTTTCAGAAAGTTCGATCCACCAATTTACTTTTTATTTGCTCCATTTATTATTATTTTTTCCCTAGAATTCCATTGGAATGACTGAGGCTTGCTAAAAATTATCTCCCTCTCATTCCGCCTGCTATTCCGGGGGTTATTTTTTAAGTGAATGTCTTTAAAACATTCGTATTTATGCTTCCCACAAAATACAAGCTGAATCACCCTCTGTCTCTATCCCCAACTGAAAAAGGATGTCAGGATCTAGTGAATGCCCACCCATCCCTCAATTTATATCTTAGGTTGCTGGAAGTTTTAATTCTACTTCGATGCATAACCCCAATAATTATCACCTATTTGTTTTTTTTTTCTTTTTTAATAGCATAGCCTGTTCGAATTTGCTGACACGAGCCTCACTTTGCACTATGCTTCTATCAGGCTTGTCTGCAGTTACTCCGTTATAGCACTTTCCGCGAAGCTCTATGGACATTCCACACCCTCCCCCTTTATATATATCCAGAACTATCTTTATTTCACCTTCACTCTGTGAAACATGCTCTAGCTTTGCATAAAGTGAAGGGCCGGTGGCTCTTTCATCTTGGAGCATTAGCCAGAGACATCTGGGGTCCTGCTCTCCGGAAGTGGCAGTCTTTGTCGGTAGCATCCACCTTTCATCTCTGCTTGTTTCAGAGGTCTTCCTTGCCTTTATTGCTCTCCATCTTTACGGCAACACTGCCAGGCAACTGTTTAGTGTTACGTGTCCCGCCTGGGATCCCTCGTATTCTCAAGAATGATGGTGTCTAGTTCTGGAAGGCTCCTGATTAGTACCATTGGAATACCACCTCGTCCCTCATCGTGTTACTTGAACTGCTGCTTGCATGCCGACCCTTTGTGCCCCATCTCTGCCTCTTAACTGCTAAGAGTTTTTTTTTTTTTAAGTTTCTTTATATTCTGGGGAATTTCATATGAGTTTATAGTTCACCAATTTTTGTTTGTTTTATTGATTGGTTGGGGTTTTTTGTTTATTTTTGTTTTTGTTTGTTGGATGGGATCTCATGATACAGTCTTGGAACTTTTTGTGTAGACCAGGCTGGATTCGAACTTGTGGACATCTTCCTGTCTGTGTTCCACAGGTATGTACCGCTGTACCTGGCCATCACACCTGGCTTACTTTATGAATCCGGCAGCCATGCTTAAAGGTACTTTTTGTTTTCCTGAGACACCGTCTCATCTAGCCTCACACCACCTCTAAAAGAGGGTAGTCTTGAACTCCTAACATTTCTGCCACCACACCTAACTATTGGGATCACAGGCACAGCACAGGCTTGTACCATCACATCCAGCTTAGTATGCTATTTACATTTTCCGTTGAATCTTAAACTTCAGTAACTACGTCTTTTATTTCTAGACTTTGGGGTGTCCAAACTTCTTGACCTATCTTCTCAGTGACTTTCATCTCTTTAATTCTTTCTTTTACATTTTTCTCTATCCCCCCCCCAAAAAAAGAAACTAAAAGAATATTTATATTATCCATAGTTCTCTTCTTTCTTTTTTTGGTCACAATCCATTCTGTTCCATAGAAAGTGATCCCCCCCCTTCTGTTGTAACCATCCCTTCTTGTCTTCTTTAACTCTTAAGCTTCTATTTCACCTTCTTTATATTCCGGCACTTGGATTCTTGCACACGTTATGCAAATGTCCATTACAGAGCTAAATCCCCAGCCTACACACCTATGCTTTCTAGGTGGTTTTTACTTTAAGATCCCAAACTTGTCTTCAAAAGGGTCTCTGGCATCCTGGGGAAGTGTGCGTAAGGATATGATATCCTAAGGGTGTTTGTGTTTGCTTCTGTTTGAAGTCTCAATACACCACTAACCCAGGCCCAATTTTTAAATATAAGAGAATCAGCTCATTACTTCCTTGTTAAGACACTAGAACAAAGTCAAAGGCCAAATCTGCAAGTGGAATTGGTTTGGCAGTCCTGAGTGCCCCCATGAGAACTTGAAGAAATCAAGGTAGACCAACTGTCTATCGTCCCTCACCCAGCAGTGGGCACTGCCTACCAAGTTCTTCCATGGAACTACAATCATTTGTAGGTGAAGGATCTATCAAAACTTTCAGTTCCATCACTTCTCTTCAGGAAACCAAATGTACCCTATCCGGTCCCTGGGGTCCCATGTGAACCTTATCCCCACGTGCTCGGTCCCACAGCTGGCGAGAGGACGCAGGCGCTACAGCGTCAACGCACGTGCTTCCTGCTCCAGATTCTTTTGTGTCTGGCTCACGGGTAAATTGTACTTTCGTAAAGGTCAGTTATGCATTTAAAGGATGCCTGCCTTTTTAGGTCGTTGTCATGGACATTCCGCTGTGACACTGTGGGTATCTGGGCCATTGCGTTGCTGGAATCAACAACCCTGCCCTTCTTCCTCCGTTGTGAATCCCACCACGACCCTCCATTCTCTTTCTCAGCCGTGTATGAAGCCTGCTGATCTGCCTTGAGGGCTCTCCTGGCTGTGCCTGGGACTAAGACCCCTCTAGGACGAGAGCCTGTGTAGTTCTGTGGAGGGACCTGCCAGCTCCCTGTCAGCCCTCTTCCCTGCATGCCTTCTTGTCAGCGACCCATTCTGCCAGCTGTGTTCTGTCTTCTTGAAGTGGTCTTTGATTGCTGCAGTCTCCTATTCTGTTCTTTCGGTTCTTGTGAGTTTAAGGTTTTCGTTTGTGTTTTGCTTTCATTTTCAAGAAATTTAGGAGGGAGAGAGAATAGCGTCCCATCCTCCATGTTTGTGTGTCATGTTGCCTTTATGTTTCTTGCATGGTGACTGAGTTTGCCCTCGAACATATGTTCATTTTCGAAGACTTCTTGTTTCATAAAAAAAATCATTATTTACATCCTTTGCCTGTTCTGCTTACTCTCCTCTCCCTACTCACACTTCGTGTTGGCTCCTAGAACTCACCGATCTATCTATCTATCTGTCTGTCTGTCTATCTATCTATCTATCTATCTATCTATCTATCTATCTATCTATCTATCTATCTACCTACCTACCTACCTACCTACCTACCTACCTACCTATCTATCTATCTATCTATCTATCTATCTATCTATCTATCTATCTATCTATCTATCTATCTATCTATCTATCTACCTACCTACCTATCTATCTATCTATCTATCTATCTATCTATCTATCTATCTATCTATCTACCTATCTATTATTCTTAAGACATTAACACCTTGAAATGTTGGAAACAGATATTTTCTTTAGTCGCTGTTCTTCCCAAAAGCTCCCTCAGTTCGTTGAATTCCATGGCTGTTGACCTTTCCTAATCTTGGCAGTGGCTCAGAGAACGCACAAGCTCCCCGTGCTGGTCAACTTTCTGTCACTGACACAAAATGCCAGAGATAAACAACTTCAAAGAGCAGAGATATAGCCTGGTTCACAGTTTAAGAGGTTTCAATGGGGCCATACTTAAAAGGCTCCATTGCTTTGGGACCAGTGGATAATCAGAACATCATGGCTGGGAATGAATGATGAAGCAAAACTACTCACTTCGTGGCGAATGGGAAGGGTGTGGAAAACTGGAGAGTACTCACGGCAAGGGTGTCATGACATACCCTTTTCCCACTAGGTTCTATACTTCCCTGTAGTAAGATGGGCTAGAGACCAAACCTTCCATCCATGGCCTTAGGGCACATTTTTTGATCCAAACGATAGCATTCCCCAATGCCTCTCTGGCAGCAACTTCAAGTTGGTCCTATGAAGACACAAGGCCCTAATGGAAAGCAGAGAGCCGGAAATGGGAGTTTTTATTGGAACAGGTCATCTGTTAGAACATGGATAATTGAGAATTGACTGCAAGTGAAATCGACAAAAACAACTTCCTTAATTGTGTACCAGTATACCCTATTGTTCACTGTGGGCAGGAAGGCAGTTTCCATGATGGCTCTTAAAGGCATGCTCACTCACCCTCCTCCTTGAGATCTTGCACTCTTGACCCGCTCTTCCGGCAAGTTCCCTTTAAGACCCATTCCTCTCCAGATGCCGAAAGTGTTGAAGGAAAGCAGCAGCCTCTTTATTGCTGCCTGAGTTCTCGAGCCCCCAGCCAGTGTGTAAAAAGGAGGTGGTATATATCTCCAGCGCCTCTGATGGTAGCTGGCATGATGCTTGATAGCAGGATTTCTCAGACAACAGGCTTGGGCTGGGGAATTTTAATATTGTCTCTCCCTATAAGTAATTTCCAATGTTTATGCTCTGCGGAGCCCCTTTCGAGTGTCAGAGCAGAACAAATGCCAGTTTTAATGGACTTGCTAAATCATAAAAACTGCTTGCAAAATTGCATCTGATTAAAACAGGAAAATGGTCCATTATTCAGAAAAATCTCCCTGCAGAGGCTCACGGGGTGGCTGAAGGTGGAGAGATGTGAGGAGTGCCCGGATCCTGTGGCATTTCTCTCTCCACGGGAAGGAGGCGGCTCCTTCCCCCATCCCTCACTCTCCTCTCTTCTCCCCAGGTCCTCCAGTCCTTCTACCATCTGTGATGAAAGGAAAATTGACATTAATCATTTTGTAATTAATTTATATGACAACACGTTATTAGCTGAGGCACAGCATGTATGACAAGGTACAGCCGTTTTAGAAGATGGTGGCATGGGGGTAGGGAATAGACTCTGAAGTCTCTGTGTTGCCCCTTGCACAGAGGTCTCTGTGGTACAAGGACCAGTACAGTGACAGTGGGAAAAGCCTTCTCTGCCCAGCTGGACCAAGCTCTCTTGGCTAACAACAAAATATAAAAAAGGAAATTGAATTATCCCACTGATAAAAGCCACTCACTGGAGTACCACTTGCAACAAATTAGCAGCCGGGTCTGATTTGGCCATTTAACCTAATAGCTAGGCCAACTGAAAAAGACATCAAAACCAAGCACGCTTCATGTACAGAGAACGATCCATAAGTCTGGAAAGGAAGCAAAGCAAAGATACACCTGACGCAGGGATCTCCATCTGTGGTGAGCAGTGGAACATGGCTGGAGAAGGGGCAGGGAACTCAGCCTCGGGTGAATATGAGGGCTAGGGGAGGAAGGGCATCGTGAATGGCAGCTGAGCCTGGCTCATGTTGTTCTGTCAATAGAACCAGAGAGCCAAGCTGGGTAAGGTCTAGGCCGGGAAGAAAGTTTATGCTTATGAGCTGTCTCCGTTATCTAATGCCACAGAAGAAGCAACCATGACTCTTACCTTCCACAGGTCTTCAAGGGTGGCTGGGCTGGGAACCATAGTTCTTCTACATGGTGGCAGGTTGAATCATTCTTGAGACTGTTTTTATCTGATAGTTGAAACATCTGTATGAGTTTGCTGGCACATCTGGCATTTGGAAAGCTGGAGGGCTGGTGGGCTGGACAGATCTTTTCCTTTTCTCGGGAGCCACAGACTATGTATCCCATTGCTTTACAAGACCATCACCTCACCATGCTCATCGCAATGCCTATCAATCAGTTTCCTGTTACCACTAGTGCAATCCTATAGACTCTGTAGGAATCCTATAGGTTCTGTAGAAAAAGGCTTATTTGGGCTAAGGCTGATGAAGGCCTGAATCTAATGACAGCTCTTCACTGGCAGCATCCATAGGTGACACAGATCATTGTATAAGAGCAGACAGTACACATGCATGTGTGTCTTAGTTAGGGTTTCTATCTCTTCAGCAAAACACCATGACCAAACACAAGATGGGGAGGAAAGGGCTTATTTTACTCACATTTCCATATCAATATTCATTATCAAAAGAAGTCAGGACAGGAACTCAAACAAGGTAGAAAACTGGAGGAGGGAGACAATTCTGAGGCCATGGAAGAGTGCTTCTTACTGCCTTGCTTCCCCTGGCTCGCTCAGCCTGTTTACTCGCAGAACCCAGAATTACCAGCCCAGGGATGGCACTACCCACAATGGGCTGGGCCCTCCCCCACTGATCATTAATTAAGAAAATGCCTCATAGCTATATCTCATGGAGGCATATCCTCAACTGAGGCTCCTTCCTCTATGTTGACTCTAGCTTGTGTCAAGTTGACATAAAAGTAGCCAGCACAATTGTCCCCTTGTCAACTTGACATACAAGCACATCACCATTAAGCCACAACTGTTTCTTTCTTATTCACCCCCAAGATCTCACATTAAAAAAATATAAATAACTTTTAAAATTCTAGTCTTGACAAATTCAAACACATTAAAAGTTCAGTCTCTTAAAAATAGGCAATCTCTTTTAAAATCCAAAGTCTTTTAAAATTCTAAGTATCGCAACTGTAAAAGAAAAAAGTATATATTGAATACTTTCTTACTTCAAGAGGTAAGAATCAGGGCACAGTCATAATCAATCAAATCAAAGCCAAACTTCAAAAGTATAAAGAACTCAATGTGCAATGCCTTGGGATTCATCCATGATCTTCTGTGGTCCTTCGAGGAAGGGGCTTGGGTCACTTCTCCAGCTCTGCAAAGCACATAGCTTGTTTTCTGGGCTCTGGCTGGCTAACCCGACTGCTGCTGCTGTTCTCAGTGGTCAGCTCATGCTACTAGCATCTCCAAAATGCTAGAGTCTTCTGCTGTAACTGGGCTTCACTTTCACCAATAGCCTCTCAAAGGCCCTCTTCATGGTATTAAGCCTCAACTTCTCTGCATGACCCTGGAACACAGCTTCTTTGTGACTCTCAGGAAACACTTCTCAGAAGAGTTCGCCTCATAGATGCCGGTCACTTCTTAATCACTGCTAATTTCTTAGCAATCCTGAATAGCATCAAGTATCCCAGCAAAGCAAAGGTTTCATTTTAGTAGTTCTGGTATCTTGTTAATCACAACTGATTCTTCAGCCCCAGCTAAGAGTCACAGAATTTTAATTCAAAATAACAAATGACCTCAATAGAGTCTTTAATCTTCCCTTGGAAACTTCAGAAGCTAGGCCTTCACCATCTGCATTGCTCTCACTATTTTTGTCTTCCAAGCTCCTACAGGATAGCTCATCAAGCATTGAACACTCAGTGGCTTTTCCAAAGTTCTTCTACAATCCTCCCCCAAACAGCATGGCCAGGCCTTTCACAGCACTACCGCACAATCCTGGTATCAACATGTCTTAGTGAAGGTTTCTATTGCTGCAATGAAACACCATGACCCAAAAGCAAGTTACATGTTGGTGTCTGTCTTCATCTTTTTACAAAGACACTTTACAAAGCTCTGCCTAAATATCATATATAATCCCCTTCCCTCCCCATAATCAGATTAAGTTTTCATCCTTTAACCCCTCCTCCCCCCACACAATGAAGAGTTAGCTTTATTAGGGAGCAAGTCATGTTCAAACTATAGCACCATGGTGTCTGGATCAAAAGTGGAAGCTGCCAGGCCACTTAGATTAATGCCTAGAACTCCAGTGATACCACACTTACATTCTGTTGCTCAAAGTAAGTTATAATGCCAAGTCAGATATTGAGGGAATGGAATACATTCTCCCTTTTGATAGCAAGAGGCAGCTACATACAGATATAGAGGTAATGTTGACGCTTGCCTCGGTAGACAGTGTGGCACACTACCGCTACCTAAGAAAAGGTGAATTTGAAGCCAGATGGTCTGAGTTTGAGTGCGATTTCTTCCTCTCCTTTTTCAGAAACCTTGGCAAAGCAACAAGGGCTCTGAGTTGTAGGTGCCTACCCCATTCCACTTTCCATGAGCAGCAGTTCCTGAGCTCTGACTTGGCTAAGCGCCTTGCAGATGAAGGACTGCTATGGGGCCTTCACTTTCCACTTCCTGCCCTCCTTTTTGCTTTGAGTAACCAGTACTTCTCTCTGCTTTGGGTCACCACCTCATCCTTTTCCTCCGCCTCACTCTCTTCCTCCTCATCCACATCTTCCTCCTCCTCAGCTCACCCTCCTCCTCCTCTACCATCACCACCTCCTTCACCTCTCCTTCCTCCTCCTTCTCTTCTCTTTTCATTTAAAGGGCTAACTTTTGATGGCCATGATGACCAGTCTTGTTCTCTAGCCCCATTTCCCAAAACATCACTGGGACAGGCTCCTGCCTCTCCCCTGAGACCGCTGTGTGCAGGAGTGTAGATTCTTTCTACCCCGGGGTTACTCAGACAAGAGGGAAATTGGGGTCTGTCTTGGTTATATTCCTTAGGGCAGAGCTGCATCTCCTAGAGGGGTACCCTGCCCTTATGCCTAGATATGGCCATGCCTGGTGCCAGTCTAATTGAACTAGAAGTCTACCAGTGGAAGGCCAGCTGTGTCGTCAGCCTGCCGAGCTCTCCTCTGCTCCATGCTTCTTTGTACCGAAGGCTGTGTACGGTGAAGCATCTTCCACTTGACTTGGGGGCTAAGGGGCCTGCCCGGTTTACCCACCAGCTCCTTGCTTGCAGCCTCCTCAGTCTCCCTTCCCGGGCCTCTCAACCCTCACCCAGCTGCTGCCTGTCACCCTCTGTCCTCCTTGCACAGAAATTATTTTTATAAACTCCTCCTTGACTGAAGAGCCACTTTAAAGCGTTTAAAACACCACTGCTCTCTCTCCTAATGAGAGGGAGAAGAGGCGGCGAGGCACTAAATTCTCCAGAGCTTTGCTGTGGCACTCTGCTGCTGCACACTCTCTGGAACTATTTCTCTTCCAGCAACAGACAACATATCGGCTGGGGAGCACCGGAGCCTATTTTAGAACCAGCCCCTTGAGTACTATGTCTCCCCCTGGCAGGATTTCCAAAGTAGGCTCTGTCAATACCCCGAACTTCAAAAGTGACTGTGCACGGGAACATAATGCGGGATGCTGATTTTAGTCATATTTCCCCCAAACCCCGCATGGGCCTCATTCCAAGCCAGACCCTGAAGAAGAGACAAAACCACACTCCTGCGTCAGCTCACCCTAGACAGACTCCCTGGTCCTCAAGAAGGATAAGGTAAATTCTGCAGTCAGCCGTGAAGCCCGCCGGATATTTTTAATACCGGGGCTTGAACGTGTTCCCCAAAGTCTGTGTGTTGGTAACCTAATCCCCAGTGTGACAGTGTTGAGAGATGAGACTTTCAAGGACCGAGGGCAACAGCTCATAGATTAATGATGAGCTCTGCTACCTTGGGAATGGACCAGTTATTGTGAGAATTGATTCCAGGCAAAAGGATGAGTTTCCTTAGCCTTCCAGTCTCGTACATCCCCATCCTCCTCATGATCTGTTGCCCATCTGCCTTCCTCCATGGGATGATGCAGTATAAAGGGCCTTTGCAGATCTTAACGGTCAGTGTCTTGGCACTGAACCCTCCAGCTGCCAAAGACTGTGAGCCAAAACAAACAAACAAACAAATTCTGCTGCTTGAACTACTTGGTATTGTGGTTTGCATGTGAAATGTCCCCCACAGGCACATGTTTGGAATACCCAGTCTTAGCTGATGGCACTGTTCTGGGAGATAATGGAACCTTGAAGACTCAGGGACTAGCTAGCAGAAGTCGGTCCCTGGGGAATGAGGCTCAAAGGTGACATCCACTTCTGACCTGGGCTTCCTGCTTCTTGACCTACCCAGATGTCAACAGGCTCTGCCACAGCTGCCACAGACACAGGAAGAGCTGCTCTAACACTTCGCCTTCCCCACCAGGGTGGACTGTGGCCTCGGAAACTGTGAGCCTAAACAGACTTTTCCTCCCTCAAGCTGCTTCCACTGGCTATTTTGTCACAGTGGCAAGAAAAGTAACGAATGCACCCAAGTCTGTGGTACCCTGTCACAGCATAAAGTGAACTGGGGGAGCCCTGGAATTGTAACCCCAATACTTCCTATACCAACTCAACCATGTTGATCTGTGTTGCCTGTATTTTCAGGACCGCACTTTCCCCTTACGCCACGATTGGAAGCGAGGCTGTACCAGGTGCCTGACAGCTCTCAGAGCTATTGCCCCTGGAGTGAGGGGCTACTCCTGCAGACACCAAGGCTTTGCCTGCTGAGATCCCAGCAGTTACCTGCCATCAAACATCCTCTATCCTCTACGTGGGAATACCAAAGGGCCATCCATAGAGCCCTTTGATACTCTCTAGTCTAGTGCCCATGGACAGGGGCTTCCTCCGATCTTGGAGTCGGCTTCTGTGACTAGTTTCCTCCTCTTCCCCACTTTGTGTGGGTGAGGCCCCCTCAAGTTCAAGTCCACACCTCTTCCTCTCAAGCCATACCATGCTTCCCGACTCTTGCTTAGATGAGAGCATAGCTCCTTCCTGTGGAAACCGCTCCCTCCTGAGTCTTATTCACAGTGAAGCCAGGGCACTTTTCCCAAAACCAGAAGTACAAGCTTCCTGGCCACTCCAGTACCTCACATGGAATGGGGCCAATGGGGTCACTGTCAGGCTTTGATGATAGCATGCCTGTAAAAGTTCTATTGTGTTCATGAAAAGGTAAGTCTGCAATCTAACTTGGCTACTCTTACCACTTTACAATTCCCCACACCCTGAAGTCCAGGCAGGTGTATCTAATGCCTGTATCTTTCCCTTCCTGAGCTCGGATCACTCCCATCTGTCTTTCAAGTCTGGTGTCACTTCCTTCAGGGTGTCTTCCTGGACTCTGGCTGCCTGTGTTAGGTGCTGATTCAATAGATCCCTACCCTGTCCTCTTCTAGGACAGGCCTTTCACCTTGAATCATGACAGCAGTATACTTGTCTGATTCTAGCACCAGCCTGTGAGCCCCAGAGTGGGGTCTGCATCTCTCGGGTGTCTGGCACTGATGGCTGAGTAGAAAGTATTCAGAGTGGGAACTGATGAAGGCCTGGCCACTCTGCATCCCTGTCTCTGCAGCAAAGAACAGCTCTACATGGCCTTTAGGATATCTTCATGCAGACGGGAAGGCAGGAGGAATAAGTGTCAAACGCCAGGGCCTGGCATAAGATGACAAGTGCTTACAGTGTGATCAGGACGGACAATGAGCAAGCTGAGTGCTGGGAGAAGAGAGCTATCACCGTGGGCACATTGAATATTGTTGAAGTAAGTGGGCCATCGGCTAGGCCAAGGAAATTGCTTTTGTCATATGGAAAGTTTCACTGCCATGGTCCTTGCATTAGCAAGATCTGACTGGTAATACTGAGCACGTACAGGACCTCTGTGATTCCCAGGCACTTACCATCACTTCCTGAAATGCAGCGTAGAAAAAAAAAGTACCCCATTGTTAAGAGATTGGCAGCTCCAATTTCCTGTCGCAGGCCTTCAGTTGCTCCTGATCACAGCTTCCTACTATGGCTTGGGGTTTCTTCTTTGCCTCAGCCTAAGGGGGCAGGAGCCTCTAGCCTGGAAGGAGTATAGCTGTCTGGGACATGTGTAGACCTACCTGGTCCAGAGTGAGGACTCCAGTGTTTCTGAGACCCAGAGATGCTGGCACAGCTGAGCATGGACTTAGGGCTGACAGACACTCCTTCTGATCTCACAACTCCTCCGTGCTGCTGGAAGAACTGCAGCAAGCACAGTTCAGAGGAAAGCTGTGTCTATCTGTTCTGTCCAGAGCTTGGGCACAGTATTGGGACCAAGTATGTGGAACTTGGTCAGTGACTAGTCTCAGTTTTGGTGACAGAAGCAACTTAAAGGAGACTGGGTTTATTTGGCTCATGATGTCAGGCTACAACCCAACATCATGGGAAAGTCAGGGTCACAGGAATGTGAAACAGCTATCTACTTTCACTTCCCCAGAGTAGAGAGCAATGAAGTGATGGCTTCATGCTAGTGCTCTTACTCACATACAGTGATTCTATATTGTGTCAAATAGATAGTCAATAGCGACCACCATAGGGACCCACTTTGAGTGAGGACTCGGTTATCTATGCTTACCTTTTTAGAACACGATTCATAGTAAGAGAGATATTCCCAATCTGAACATGGCACCCACCTGCTCTTGAAACAAGTTTTCATAAAATAATTCCCTTTCTATGTGCAGCGAGCCTTACCTTCCCATATTTGCTTCCCTCTAATAGGATCCAACCCCCTCTTTAATTCTATATCTAATACCCTTCCTACACTACCTCCCTCCCACTCTCACCCGGCTTTGCTTTCCTCACTCGCTTTCTCAACCTGACTCACCACTTTGCACTTACCGGCATGTTGCCTTGCAAGCATTTTGGAGGCCATGTGTGTCACTTCCAATATAGGTCATGAACCAGGTGAGGAGGAACTGTTTTCACACTGGCTCTGCCTCCTCTTGCAATAAGGTCTGATGGAGGAGGTAAGCCACAAGACACTACCCCAGCCTCTTTTCTGTCTTGGCTGCCCTTGGCCTCAGGCCAGCGCTTCCTCCTCACCTTCTCTTCAGGGATCTTCAAAGGACCTTGGCTGCACACTTCACAAATATGTCTCTCACTGTGATTGATTAAGGCTGCAGATGACAAATATTTATTACATAGAAGGAAAAAGAACTAGAAGCACAGTATCTAGAGATAGTGGTCCTAAGCCTTGGTGAGGGAGAGGAGGCATGGTGTGTAGACGGTGGGGTTCAGCTGGGCTGACCACTTGGTGGGTTCTGTATGCTCTTCAAGCTGATCCCCAAGGACAGGTTTTTGACCACCACCTCCTCCCCAGGAAATCCCTGCCTTGCAGTCACAGGATCAGCTGTCATCTGGCCAGGCTCTGTGAAGTCTTCACAGAATCTTTCCACCTCCATCATAGCCTGGCATCATTATCTTCATTTCTTAGAGAGGGAAACTGAGCTGTTTGGAACTGTTAAAAAGACAGTAAAACCAGTCTTGATGGGGCACATAGTAACCCCAGCCCTGCAGAGGCAGAGTAGGAAGATCATTGTTTTGAGGCCAGCTTGGACTGGACAGTAAGACCCCCATCTCAAAAAGACCATGAAAAACAGGCGGGGGAGATGGCTCAGTGCCTAAGGTGCTTGCCACTTAAGTGTGAGACCCAGAGTTTGAATCTCCAGAACCCATGTATGATACTGGGTGGGTGTGGTAGCCCACCTGTAACTCTAGACTCTGGAGGATTCCTAGGAGTTGGCTAGCGAGACCAGCCATATCATGGGCTCTGGGTTTGATTGAGAGACCCTGCCTAAACAGATAAGGTATAACAGCATGCGAGGATGACTCTTGACATCAACCTTGGGCCTACACATGCATGAACACACATGTGCACGTGTACTTGCATACATACGTGTGTGCCCACACATGTGCAAACATTCATACGCCAGACAAAATAAATAGAAAAATAAAAATAGAACAAAGAGCAGAATTCACTACCTTTTCTTCTGACAGCCATTGTTTAGAATTTGAGGAGATATAGATAATTTGAATGCTCCGTCCCCAACCCTGCTCAGACTTTGTGCTTTAACTGATCTGGGCACAACTGCATTATGGGTAAGACACACCCAGGCACAACCCTGATCACTTATGTGTGCTCTAGATACTGCTGTAAGGGACTGTATATGTAAAGTCGCCCTCCAGATAGACCATCAGTAGGGCAGTAGGAAAGAGACTCCATGTGAGAGAAGTTGGTGATAGGCCAAGCCACCACAAGAGTTGATGCTGGAAACCTAGCCAATCATATTCCTCACCATCTTTGGAAGCTTCTCTCTGTTCCTGTGACCCTTTTCACATCCCCAGCGAGTCAGAGGGTCACCCCCGTGTTGGAAGACTGTTGCATCAGACAGTAGGTGCCCCTGTTGGCATGCGATGACCTTGTTCCAGTGTACTCATGAAGATGGTGTGATGGTGTGATATTGCCAACAACCACCTAGGAGGCAAAGCTCTGGGTGTGTTTGTAACAGGGTTTCTCGATTGGGTTAATGGAGGCAGGCAAGTCCACTCTAAATTCAGGTGACATCATCCCATGGACTTGGGTCTTAGAGTGAAAAGAAGAAAGCAAGCTGAGCGCCAGCATTCACCCCTGTCTTTCCTGGGTGTGGGTGCAATCTGCTTTACACTGGCCAGCTCTTTATGCTCCTTCCTCCATGGTTCGCTCACCTCACACTGTGAGCCAGAACAAATCCTTCCTTCCTTAAGTCAATTTCACAGGTATTTTGCTGCAGGAAGGAGAAATGTGAGTTTGGTGGGTCTAGAGGGTCTGTCTGTGTCGGTCATCATCACCTTTGTGTGTTCCTCAACATGCAGCACGGCTCTGCCCATGCCAAAGGAACGTGGTGTGTGAAAGCCCAGTACTTGGCCCTCTCTTGCAGATGGCAGGATGGGCCTGACCTGGAAGACTGACGCATGACCACATTTTAAAAATAATCATGAGGTTCCCCTCTGTAGACACCACTTATGGACTACTGACTATGATGACTGACTAGTGACTAGTCAGTCATTTCCGCAGGCCAGGTGCTTCGTGAAGGGCTGTCACAGTCTCAATTCCTTTAATTGCCCAGTGACGCTCTGACTAAGCTTCCAATGGCAGATGAGGAAACTGAGGCTTGGGAAAGTTAAAATGTTACCAGAAGTTACGTAGAAAGTAAATGATCAACCTGCACTGAGCCCTGTGGTCAGCCCAGTAAGTTGGAAAACCAAGTATTCTCTCATACTGGCTCTCATACTACCCCTCAGTACTGCCTTCCTCACCTACCTTCTGATGTTTAATAAATTTCAAAACAAATCATGTGGGGATTGGTGAGGGCTCCTCTGAGGAACACTGGAGAATGGTCTTCAAGGAGGCAGCCGCCCAATGTGGATGGAAGAGGGGCAGAAGTTTATTATGGGGAAGAAACTGCTTGTGGCCCCTGGGGACAGCTGCCTCTGACCTCAGCGTCTCTTTTCATCTCTAATTTCTGTGACTCTGGGATTCAAAGCCAGCCTCATTCCTCATGCAGAGCCTGGAGTCACTGCTGAGCTGATTTTCCCAAAGACTATAAAGACATCAGTTCTATCTGCCCCACCGTGATTGGGGGAAAGGGAGCGAGGAGAAGCCAGTATCTGCACAGATGCTGTCCCGGTGCAGGGCTGATATGATGCCTGGTCAGACCTTGTCCATGGTCTTGGCCTTTTCCAGCCATGGGTCAGGATTGCTCTTTCTTGACCTCTCAGAGCCCCAGCTGACCCATCCCAGATGCCTGCTGGGGCGCTGACCACAGCAGATGGAACCCCGCCCTCCAAACCTGCTGCTTTCCCTTCTCCTGTGTTCTTAGGATGCCTGCATTCTCTTGGTTTCGGTCTCATTTCTTGCAGAGCATAGGCCAAAGGATTCCCCAATTTAAGGGAATCACAGCTGTGTCAGAAGCCAGAGAGGCACAGGGAGGCTCTCTTTGGGTTGGGCTCAGAGTTGAGTGGGGAAAGTCACAAGTATGACATGTTCTGCTGAGGGTCCCATGATGCTGACTTGTGGAGCCTCCAGTAGGGACCTGGGACTGGGGATGGACCTGAGGTGCAGCAATATCCATGAGAGAGGTGAGACAGTGAAGTCTTTTATCTGAGGCTAAGGGTGATTTGGATAGCTTTGAAGGACAGCTTAGTATTTCCAAATCTCACTTTAATGATCTACTAAGTGAAATAACAACTGCCCCATCCAATGATGTGGGGACCACACGGTGCTAGGTGTGTGGCAACATTCTGCCAAGCGAAAAATACTAGACGACCATCAGCCAAGCTTTGTATTTGCAAAGTCCTCCCATGAGCATGAGGTAAAGGACATATTCCCATACAAGGCCCCTCACTGACTTTTGCCTGACCTTACCTCTGTCAGTGTTCAAAAAGAGAGAGAGAGAGAGAGAGAGAGAGAGAGAGAGAGAGAGAGAGAGAGAGAGAGAGAGAGAGACTTAAGAATATCAGAGATCAGAATTTCTATCCCCAGATAGGCCAACCCTCTCCATGTCCTTGAATCCATGACCATCCTACTTATGGGGAAACTCAAGTCCTCTGGCTGTGAGACCTCAGCCAGTAGCCTGCCACCAGCCCTTGTCATGGTGTCTGGGCTCTGAGCATTTGTTGTGAATTAACATGCAGTATAAGATTGTACCTGGGCCCTTGCCATGGTAAGATCTGCATGAACCCTGGTGGGTCAGGGGCCAGGGCCTGTGTGTATAGTGTTGTGGCAGGCAGGATTCAGCAGGTTTGAGAAGCCAGCTTTTGTACCGGCTTCAGACCAGGTTAGGAGGAAGAAGGGTCTGTGGTCTGTGGGCCAAGCCCCTGCTTGCCTCTCTGGGTTTCACCTGAGGGTGGTCTCTTCTGTGGCAGAGGAACACCAGGAAAAAAGCAAGCATGACACGAAATGCCAAGTTATGAATGACTCCAGAGGCTGTAATTAGCTTTTTCTCAGCTGTTGTATTTTTAGAGACAAGTATTGTCACCAGACTCCCTAGAAGCTGCTCCTCCTGGGGCCCCCCTATTCCTAGCCAAGAGGAGCTTCCCCTTCTCAGGCAGGGCTAGGATTCCAGAGCCACCTAGGTCTGGAAATACCCACTTGGGCACTGAAAACATCTCTGGAGGCTTAGGTGGGGGCCTGTTCGCCTGATTGGCCCTTCCAGGGGCTCACTGGTCAATTAGAGTCCTGAGCC
Organism: Pachyuromys duprasi; assembly: GCA_028658305.1. Classification (NCBI taxonomy): domain Eukaryota; kingdom Metazoa; phylum Chordata; class Mammalia; order Rodentia; family Muridae; genus Pachyuromys; species Pachyuromys duprasi. Next base: position 33,821,065 of record CM053747.1, read on the forward strand.
CAGGATGACTATTTTCTCCTTGTGCCTTTACAGCTGATCTAAGAGCAAGACAAGAAAGGGCACTGTGGTCTGGTAAACTGTACACAGCATCTTGATTTTCCAAGCACACAGTACTGATCTTCACAGAGCGTAGAAATAGAAGGAAATTTAACCATCTTCAATTCCACTACCTAGCTTTGTAGGCAGGTAATATTAGGTGCAGAGAGTGTTGATTGTCTGGGGCCATGCGGCTAGGGATGAAGAACCAGGAAACATACAAGGACCTCTTGCCAGGCCAGCAATCAAGGCACTGAACATCACTTCCAGCTGAAGGATGGACATCCATGTAGACCAGCCAGAGATTGGGGATTTCTTGAATTTCTCCAGGGCTATATAGGGCTCTAACTCCTAAACAAACAAGAGCTCCTTGCCAATGGTTCTGATGACTATTCTAGGTTTTCAACCACTGCATAAGGCTTTCCCAAGTCAATTTAGTGGGTCAAAACTATTATCACACACGCAACTTTGTGTATTCACTGGGCTCAGCTGCATGGTTTTTTTTAATCCAATTTATTTATTTATATCTTTATTTATTTATGTATTTGTTTGTTTGTTTTCAGGGTCAGGGTCTTGCTCTGCAACCCTGTCTGATCTAGAACTCAAAATGGATACCAGACTAGTCTCAGATTTACAGTGACCCTCCTGCCTCAACTTCCTGAGTGCTGAGACTAAATCTCCTTGAGACAGTATCTCCTTCTGTAGTCTAGGTTAGCCTTGAGGCTCATGACCTTTCTGTCTCTACATGCTGGGGTCACAGGCATGTGCCATTGTGTCTAGCTATTTTTTAGTTGGATTCTTTCATACAGTGAGAGCCTCGGAGGGCTGGCATCATCTGAAATGGTTTCTTCCCTCACTGTGGATGCCTTGGTTAAGGAGCTGGAGAGGCCCAGTCATGCTCCAACCCTCACTCTGTGTGCTTGCTTCCTACATGAGGCTGGCTTGGACTTCCTGCCTGCTTGCCCTCCTTCCTTCTTTTCCTCCTTCCTCCTCTCTTTCATTTTTGGAGATGGGGTTTCTCTGTGTAGCCCTGGCTGTCCTGGAACTCGCTCTGTAGACCAGGTATCTTTGTCTCATCACATCAGTATTCTATGTGTTTGGATCTCCAAACAAATGCTTTGCTCTGTGCCTGCCTCTTACCTCATAGCCCCACATCAACTCTGAGTGCTATCAATCTCCCTCTGTTATTCTGTCACCTCATGTGGCTTTGTGGACTTCTAGGTGTATCAACCTAGCATTTGAATCCTGTGCTTATATATGTGTGACCTGAACACTTCAAGCCTTGGTGTATCCATCTTTTCTTTTCCTTAGCGCTTTAGATAAACATCAAAGGAACTGTGTCTCCCCGTGGCATCTTCAAATGTATGTTACACTTTATTCTCATTCATGTTCCTCCCTTTCTGCTCTCTCCCTGGCTATCCTAAAACCAGGAATAATGTACAGGCAGGCATGGTAGCATGAGCCTATAACTCCATTACTGGGGAGGGAAGACGGAGGTAGAAAGATTGTGGGTTCAAGCCCAGCCTGGGCTACACAGCCACATCCTCGCTTCAGGACACTAAACATCAGGAGCTGTCTCCTCTCTTGGCAACACCAGTGAGCAGAGGAGAGATGCTCATATCATCTCTGGAGATAGTACATTTGGCAGTTGTCACCCAAGGCACATCCTCAGCTGGTCCTGACATTAGAATAAGTCCCACCTCCTTGTGCTGCCCCTCCTCCTGTCAATCAGCAGAGGAGGGAGAGGGAAAGAGTGCTGTCTCCTGGCTCACAGCTCCACTGGATGCTGAACATAGAGCCTGACCAATGTCTTCCCCCTCAGAAGCCACAGCTATCTGGAAACCGAGTTAGAACCAGTTCTGGTGAATAACACTTATGGGGGACCCCTGTCCAGTTTTCTTGAATTCGGGGACTGGATTTGGTCAACTGTTTCAATTTGAGCGCTTTCTCTGATAAGTACAAGCTGTGGGATCCTGGCCTGGTCTTTGAGCTGTATCCTCATCTGAAAGATAGGGGCGCTTATTCCTTATTTTGGATAAAATAAAATCATGTACCATTTAACTAAAGTTTTTATTTTTCATTGAAAAATGAGAATTGCCTGTATTCGTAAGATGATGTATTTGAAGGGGCCTTATATGCTACAACGTGCTAAATGACCACAAGGGAGTTTTTCTAGTAAAGATGGCCACACCAGCCAAATATGGGAAGCAGAGAGAATAAGAAAGGGGGGGGGAGTTCATAACAATTTTATGACATAGGATAACCCCACTTTATAGATGAGACGGCTCAGCCTCAGAGGCCAGCCATAGCCTCCCCCCCCCCCCAATCACACAGCTGGTGGCCGACCTAGGACAGGCACCTTCAGAAGTATCGAAACCTACTCTGTAGTGAGGAAGCATCACGCCTGCCTGTGGATGGGGCTGGAGGACCCCTGAGCTCGAGGCCAAGGCAGGGCCAGTGCTCAGTCCCAGGCAGCTGGAGTGTGTGTCTTACAAGTGTTATTACAGCGTGCTGGCTTCCAGGTAAATTTTCTTGGCCTTGACCCACTGAATCGAGAAGTCAGTAAAGAAAAATAGTCGTTTGAAGGCCTGGCCAGAGCATAATATTTTAAAATGTATCCATCCACAAAATTACATTTTGGAGAAAATGGTCTGTGTTTGCTAAACATCTGAGAACTGGGAGGCTGGGAAGGGGGAGCAGGACAGGAGACATCTCCTGCACGGAGGAGAAATGATACAAATGTGTCTGCAGTGTTTTATAGCTTAAAACAATGACTTCATCAATCCTGTTGTGTCTCATCAGTTCTGATGTGTTTTGTGTTGAGCAGGGGAGGGGAGTGAGGCTCTCTCAGCAAGGCCTTGTGTGAGGACTGCATCGCCCAGTGGGTCACTCTGTCAGCTGAGTCTCTACCCTACTCCGGATCTTGGGATTCAAACCCAGATACGTGACTGTGTAGCCCACATTTAACCATTATGCTATCCTTCCTCTCCTTAGAAAGCAGGATAACCATTCTACAGGACACCAATGTCTTTACCTGGTGACATGTAACGTGGAGTAACTTTACTCTTTCACCCATTCGCGTCACTTCCTGTTTGAGGGGCGCATGTACTGGTTTACGTGACAGACACTAACTACTGTGCTTCTAGGAACAGATTTCTGCACGATTCCTGAAGCTGTGAGCTCTGAGGCCCCACTTCACCGCTTCAAATCCCAGCTCTGCTAGTTACTGTCTGTGTCACTTTGTGTGGGATCCTTAATCACTTCATGCCTTAGTTGTAAAATTTAAAAGCTAGCCGCTTCCTTCTAGGCGTGCATAGTGAATTAAATGGGATAGTGCAAGTGCTTGAGTCCAAGTTGGGCACCTGGCAAGGAATTCAGAAATGCTCCCTGTGGCTGTGGTCACTTGGAGAGCCACCATTTAAGTGCTGATGGCAATTCTGATGCAGAGTGAGGAGTGGGCTTGCTCTCTGAGAAGCACCCCCTGGGGTGCCCACGGGGCTTTATTTGAGGGATTTTAGTCCGGCAGTGGATTAGGTTGGATCATAAGTGGAAGGCTGGCTGAGAGGCCACCATAAGGGGGGAGGGATGGGTACCAACATCCGCCGGCAAAAAGAGGGCGGAGTAGACAGACAGCTGCAAGTAACATGGCAGGAGAGTGTGTGAGAACACATGGCACTGAGGGTCACTCAGGGAGAGCAGTCCCCCAGAAGACTGTGGCTTCTATCCCAGAGCAATGAGAGGGTGCAAGGCTAACAGAAACTGGGAAGAGACACTGCCAGGGACATATGTCACACAGCCTCCATTTGCACGGAACTGGAAAAGCAAGCTCCCCATAAGCTCTTGGGAGTTAGCCAAGACAATTCAGACCAGAGAGGCCAGGACACAAGGACAGAGAGCCTCTTGCTGCCTTGAGAGAGGACCCATTTGGGATGTGCATTTTGCAGCTAACCTATGTGTCCCTTCCCAGCCCCATTGCCATCCTTTGCTCTGTTTCCTTATCTACCTGTGACGTTCTTGGAGACGTAACTTAAAAAAAGGAAAATCACTGCTGGACCTCAACTTCTCCACTGGAGTAAAAAAATACCCTCTAGCCCTTTGGGTCTTTGGGTATGGTTCATATCTGTACCCACCCTGACCCCCAAATAGGAAGGCCTCTTACCTTGCTGAAGTCCAGGTGCTACTGACATCAGGTGGTCCAAGGACTCCTGGTAGATAGAAGTGGGTGTTGTTGTTGAAGATGGAGTCGCAGGGTGGACAGGTCTACTACAAGGGCTGACATGAGAGAGGCTAGGTCTAGGATATAGGACCCTTGGGTCTGAGAGGCCGTGGCCTGAGCTAGTGTCAGGATGACCTATCTCCTTTGTTCTCATCCCCACTCATCAGCGCAGCACTGACAGGAAGTGCTCAATAAATTACTCATCGAGTGAATACACAAATGCCAGGTTGCCAAGCCTTCTCCACTTAGCGTACAGAGGGTTAGAAGGCTCCCCACCCTGTCCCAGGGATGCGGAAAAGTGAGCTACTTTCATGCTGCCACTCTTCGAAAGTGGGAGGCTGAAGAGCCCTTCTGAGGGGCTTTTATAGGTGCGAACACAGCCACTGTATTCACCACAGCAGAGAGCTGAGGGGAGGACATGGCTATCTGCCAAGGAAAACCAGCCAGCTAGCCAGTGTGGTTCCTGGACAGAGGTTGCAGACCCCGAGATAGATGGCAGCACAGAATATGCTAATCTATGCAAATGATGGCACAACCCCATTCAGGCTTCCCAGAAGAGAATATTAATGGATGTCACCGGACAGCTGGCCTTCTGCGGCCAGGATTCCAGGCATCACACCACTATCCTGTGGCAAAGAGCTAGATAAACAGACCTCCTTAAAATCATACTGAATTCTGGTCCCCTTCAGGTCTGCTGGTGACAGGAGGAAGAGCGGCATTGAATTGCAAATGCAGCATCTGTAGTGATCAACGCCTGTGTTGTCTGGATGAGATTGTGACCTTGGGTTGGGGTCTGGGGAGGTGCGTGAACTCTGGGACTTTGCCTGGGGATGAGTAGGAGCTGTGGCTGAGACCTGGAGCAGCCAAGAGTGGAAGACGTGAGGGATGTCAGAAGCCTTTCCTGGCAGAAGGAACTCAGGGAGCTCAGTTGTTAAGGTAACTTAATTCACTCTGAAGCAAAGCAGAGGCAGGTTTGAGGTCCCAGAAGGGACTGTGCATCATCAGAGACCAGAAAAGACTAGGAGAGATGGGCAAAAGCTGTTGAGTCTTCAAGGACAGAGGTCTTTAATAGTAGAGGAAGAGCCAGATACTGGGAACAAGAAACCTGCAATGGGGACTGTGTAGGTCATGGTTGGGCCTCATTTGTTCATTCCATAGAAGTCCCTCTGGGCAAGCCCTGTCCTCAGTGTAGGGCCAACAATAGCAAATAGACACAGACCTCATTTCATGGATGTAAAATTTGGTGGGGAGAATGGATGGGAAGCTCACTGAATGACTAAATGGTAAGGTGAAGGAGAACATGACGTGTCTGGTTTAGTCTGATACAGCTTTCATGAGGACCTGATTCTAAGGTATAGGAACTAACTCATTGGGTGGCTGGGTTGCAGGTGTGGCAGACAGGCTGTTCTGTGTAGGAGGACCAATGTGCGCAAAGACTCCGTGGTAGAAAAAGGTAAATAGCTCCCCTGTTAGGATGGCTGAAAACATAGGTATGACATGGACAGGGATGAAGGTGGAGGGTGTTGAGTTAAGAGTGGTAGGAAGCCAGGGAATACATCCAGGTCGTGTTTAAGACTTGGGACCTGATACTAAAGACAAAAAGAAGACAGCCAAGTTACTTGAATCCAAGCCATAAACTGACAGTTCTGTGATAGCAAAGATACCCCTTTAATTGATGAAGAGTGAGTCCGACAGGAAAAGCTAGATAAACTGCCTCTTGTTGCTGTATGCTAGCTGTTAGGGTCCTTGTGGGATGAGGCAATTCTGGGAATGAGATACTAGGAACAGAAGAATCTCTTCTTCCTGCCCCCCTAATAGTGATGTACACGACCAAGCCTTAGTCTACAGACTGGATAAGCTGGGATCTGTTGCCCTCTTCTTAGCTCCTTTTCTCTGTGGAGGGTGACAGGGTGGGACTAGTTGTCATCCCCACAGGATCACCTTCTTGGAGTGACATCTGTGACACCATATATGACCACCATCTAGTACCCATTACCCAGTCTGGTGCCACATTCCACCAGCCACCAAAGGCCTTGGGGTAGCAGGATAGGCTCAGATCAATGATCTTTGCCTTGTCATTTTGATGTTGAGCTGTTCCAGGGTCCCAAATGCCTGCTGTAGGGATAATTTTATGCTCCAACAAACAGAGAAGGAATGGGGACAAGACTGGCTCTCCAAGAAGTGGTCCCTGGTCAGTAATATCTTACTCTGTAGTTACAGACAACTCAGACAAACGTGTATGCAGGCCATAAAAGAAAGAGCCAACATGTGACATTTAATTCAAGATTAAAGGAAACTGTCAACTGGATCTGATTGTGCTCATCCAGATGTCACTAGAAACAGCTGTATGCCATCTGCTGGGGTGGGTACCACCAGCTGGAGCGGCCCCACTAAGCCCTAGTTTGCCTTGCTCCACAGCAGGAAGGCCAGCTGAGGTGGGGGCTCACCCATGCCTGAGAGATGATGGGAGGAGCAGGAAGTCCTGCCTGTCCCCCAACCCACTTCCCGGGCCCTTCTTTTGTGCTAACAAAGGTAAGTAATGAGTTACTGATAAGTGGCCTCTTTTAAAGGGAAATTATTCAGGAAAGCAGGTGAGACTCTGCAGACATTTATCTTCCGGCTCTGGGAAGCAGGCTGGGAGATGGAGAAAGGTAAGGAAGATGATTCATGGCAGGGGCCCTTCATCCCTCACTCTAGGTGTCCTCTGCAATGGGGAAGCGGGATTGATGGGTCTCAGGCTGGTGCTGTGGTGGAAATCTGCCAGCTTCATCTCAATAGCCAAGCCAATGAGGATGAAAATTAGTGGAAACAGAGGAGTGAGCCCCCAAACTGAGCCAGTTAGGGCCCTGGGTAGGATGGAGGATAATAATCTTTGGCCTCTGGACAGACCACTGAGCTCACTAGAAGCCCTGAGTGGTAAGCCCCATCTTCTAGAAGCAAGGGAGAGAACACTGGCTTGGGGTGTGGGAAAATTGGTTCCAGGCCCTTGAAACTTGGCCCTTCTGCTCCAGTTGCATAACTGTCACAAGCCAGTGGGCACCCAGGGACAATATTTGGACCTGCATTCTTTGATGTACATGATGTGAGCTTTAAATCAAAAGTTGTCTTAAGAGAAACAAAACAAAACAGCAAAAAACATATACTATCAAAGCCCCATCCCCTCATCTTTCCAATGAGCCTTTTTGTCCCTACTCCTGTTCCTCTCAGACCCTTCTGCCTCCAGTTTCTAGAACATCAGCAACTCCCAGCTCTTGGTGGCCCCACTGACCACATGCAGGTAAAAACAGACATTCTTGCCGACAGCCCGCCTCAGGTGCCCTGGGATCCCAAGCCTCAAAGCTCTAGGCTTCTCTTTTGAGAGGAGGATGGTGAGGTCTCTCTGCTCAGCACCCACTGTGCACAACCCGAAAGTGCCGGGGAGTTAATGGCCAGCGAGGCAAAACTTTGATCAATGGAAAATGGGAGCTAGTGGAAAATTCTTCCCTCTTGCTCCCTCCCAGCAGATGTTCCTGAGACATACAGCTTTTTGAAATGGTCTTGCAAGATTGAGCAATCAGTCGTACTCAGCAGCAGCCGGCTCTGTAATGCGTCCTCAGTGGTTCCCTACCCCTCCTGCTCCGGCCTGTGCTTCCTCAGGCAGCAAGAGGGCACCAGCCCTGCCGTTGCCTCAGGCCCTGCTTTTGGGGGAGAACAGAGAAAGGCCGTGTTCATATTAGGTGGTAACCCTAGAAGTCAGCCCTTGGGAAGGGATTTGCTGGTTGGATTTGACACTGGGACTCCAGCAGTTAGAGTCACTGCTAGTCACTGCTGGTGATTAGCTGAATGGTAATAACTTTGACATGCAGTGACATGACAATGGCCAAAGTGCTCACTAGTACCAAATAGACAAGAGGTGCTCACGGAAGCTAAGGCCCTGGGTTCTGCAGTGAGCTTAGTACGTGGATGGATAGGAGAGGGAGGTGTTGAGAGGTCTGTGTGGGGTCAAGCGTGTTGATACAGGGACACTGATTCTCTACATAGGCCTTTGTGTGTAACTGGTCCAAATAGACCTTGGTCACGACAGTGTGATAGAGAAAATCAGCTTCCCAGAACAATACCAAAGAGGGCTCTGAGGCCCAGGCAGGCGGTAGTCTCAGGCAGAGTTTTGTGCTGTGACTGTGGGTTACACTGGGGACCCCTAAAGGATGCACTGAAATCTAACACCTGGTCTTTGTAAAGTGACTTATGTGGAAACGGAGCCTTGGGAGATCCAACCAAGCTAAATTGCAGCCATTGGTTAGAGGGAGAAATTGGCAAAAAAAAAAAAAAAAAAAAATTCATAGTAGCTTTCCTCGGTGATCTGGGGCTGGTAGTGGGCCTGGGTAGAACAGGATTCAGGAAGAGCAGAGGCGGGAGTGGCATTTCCACCTCAGCGGCGGAGAGGGCAGCAAGGCTAGGGTGTCACCTAAGGACTTGACCAGTCAGCCAGGATGGACAACTTCCAAGGGAGTTGCTGAACATGTCATTTTTAAAAGAAAACCTCAAGAGACAGTGAGCAAAGAGAAGCATCATCAGACTTCTCCTGACTCCCAGATGTACCATTTCCCAGAGCCAGCAGCCACTAGGGAAGGGGTAGAAGGTTTCCTGGAGAAAGGGCCTCCGAATGCCAGCACAAGTACATGCACACAACACCCATCCTCCAACAGAGACCTAACAACTCTTCGCTGCAGGATCTGGCCTGACACCAGCAACAGACCCGGGGGTTCCCATGGGGTCCATGGCCGACTGAAGTTATCTCGCTGGTCTGTAAGTGTGTGACACGGGGTAGAAATAAAACAGAGCCTGCAGAACCCTCCCGCACGGTCTCACAGCCAGTGAATAAAGGCCCATTATGACCGGATGGGCCGAGAGGGAGACGCAGCAACTACCCTCCGGCTCAGACAAGATAATAAATTGGAGGAATTATTGGCACATTCTGGAGAAAACTGCAGAGATTAGTGCCACATTACCAACTTACAGGATGGAGAGTGAGTGCCCCTGCCCTGCTGCTAGCATGAAATTCATCTTAGGAATGACCTTGGATGAGTATACATTGACCTGGGTGGTAACCCAACTGCCATTTCCATGTCAGAGGCGGCCATTTTACTGGAGCAGGTCAAACTGTCTCTTGGCACTGGGGTGAGGCTGTAACTCAGGCGAACACATCCTTCCTCACCCTCACGTGGCAAGAACATATCTGCTGTCTCACTCTAGGGATAGGGACGCCTTCCTGTTCTCTGTCATAGTGTAGGCCGAACAGGCCTCCAGTTGTGGATTCTGTGGGGTGCCACACTGACTCACTTGAGGGATGATAACTTGTTAAGTTGAGCCTGGAGGAGGAAGAAGCCCAGAAAACTCCAGGTGCTCTAGTAACATTTAGGTGAACCAGAGATGGAGAAATCCACAAAGAGAGCCAGAGGCTGGCCATATTGTGGGAGGATCTAGTGGTCCGGAGTTTTAGGACATATCTTAGAGGTCATATTACATAGTTTTTTTCTCCCCAGGGAGAAGCACAGTGTTTTGAGGGGCAATGACCTTTTGAGGTAGTATCTAATACAATACAGGTAGGAATACTGTGGGGTTATTGGAAAAGTTACCTTTTACACTTTTGTTTTTACATTTGTGTGTGTGTGTCTATATACTCACTCAGGCAGGCACATGCTATGGCATACATGTGGAAGTCAGAGAACATCTTTCTGGAGTCAGTTCTCCTACCATGTGGGTACCTGGGATTGAACACAGGTTAACCAGGCATGGCAGCAAGCGCCCTCCACAATGAGCCATCTTGCCAGCCCAAGCTACTTGCTTTTAGTAGGATCCAAACTGACAGAGAGCTCTGTAGGGAGGTTAGCCACTGATGCAAGCTGTGTCATTGTCCCAGCATATCATCAGGGTTTTGTGTGGTACTTAAAGATACCTATGGAAGTTGTTGGAAAGTCACGGACAGAGAGTGGGCACAGAGCACACAGACTTCTCGTCTCCCATTAAATCCACCAAAACCATCCATAGCAGAGAAGGCGCTACCCAGTCAGGTGAGGAGGATGGTGCGTGTCAGGTGTGTCAGCCAACATCTCCATCAGCCACCACTGTGCAGATTCAGAGTGAAGATGGTGGCAGGAAGGAGCCTATACCTGGGCCAGCATGGAGACTTCTTCCCCCGATGGAACCTGTCACTGCCCCAGACTACGCCAACAGCCACCAGAAGAGAGTGACGCTGCTCTCTTAGTATGGCATGGACCCTAAGAAAATGAGCTTGGGCCTGATAGCACATTGCTTGCACCTGACCCAGAACCCTGCCAGGGGCAGCGAGCCATCCTCCGCAGGGTGGATGTTAATATGGATGTAGGTCTGTCTACATGGAGGCTGTTCATGAAGGCCGAACAGTGCCAGTAACTGAGAGTGCATAAAAATCTCAATTTCCTAGTATAATAGCCCCGGACATTGTTTCCCATCAAGAAACTCACCACCCAAGGAGGAGTGCCAGCTCTGATGGGAAGTCAGAGGCATGGAGATGGTGTCAGGTGCGCCGCCACAGACATCTAAAGTGCTTCCAAAGGTCCCGGAGCTGCCTACCTTCTGTTTCACCAGAGAGAGCAGCTCTGGGCTGGGGCGGGGGAGTCAGGCACACATGTGTGACCTAATGCGTGCTTCTCTCCTTCTGCACTGTAGCTACGAGGCACATATAGTGTAGCTACTGAGGGACATATAGTGGCTTTCAAGGTCACAGCCCGGAAGAGAAAGAAGCATAGCACTCAGCACTCAGAGGACTCAGTGGGATAGTGGGGCCCATCTGCCTCCCTCAAAGGAGTTTTTGCAGTTTCTTGGGTGAGGGGTTGCCCACAGGTGGCTAGTGTGATGGAGAGAGTCATGTTGTCTCTCATCTTTCCTGTTTCAGCCCCAGAATTATAAAATTATAATTTTAGCATCCCTGAAAAAAAAAACAGAACTCAGGCACTGCTTTTTGAAGAATCTGGGTGAATACAGCCTCCAACCTACTAGCTGATGTCTCTTGTCACCTACTGCCTGGACCCCACAGTGCTTCCTAGTCTTTGTGTCATCTGAGATTAGACACTGGAGGGAGTAGATCTATTAGCCCTTCTGCTCAGTCTACAGGCTTTTGTACCTATGAGCCAAGGGTAAAGATTCTCCCCCAAGTTCATTGGTCAAATGCCCCTGTTTCCTGGAGACTCTCTTGCCTTGGGCTCCACAGGATGGAATGCTGGGATTTCAGTTGGTCTAAGGCTCCATTTTTAGGGAGGCCTCTACAGGGATTCCTAGAATCAATCTGCCCACCAAATGCAAAGTTTGTCTGTAGCTAGAAGTCATGGGAAAAAAGGAGGGAGCAGACGACATTGCAGAGCTATGGAGAGGAGCTGGGAGGGAGTGTTTGGATTTGCGGAGCTTGTATCTGCAAGAGCTTGGACAAGTTCTGGAAAATCTGCATCGAGGGAGAAGAGCCAGGCCTCCAGAGCATTTCTGGAGTCTCTCCATGGGACCTGGGATCCAGGCTGAGAAAGTGATGCTCTGGTTGGACAGCTTTCAGAGAGGCAGGCGGGCTGGCCACCAAACTCCTTCAAAGGGGGGGAATGCACCCCAGCAGTGGCAGCCACCATGCAACATGGCCGTATCAGGCATGACCAGGACATGCTTTCCTCTGATACCTTAGGAATGGGGAAGAGAGTAGAACAGACCTAGACAGGAAATATGTCAAACCTGAATTTTCGCTGTATTTCTGGGCAACAGAAACAAGGATGAGGCAAGATGTTCTGTTATCAAGAGTAGAACAGAATGTAGAGTGACACAGTCAGGAGAAATTTACCAGAGAAAAGAGGTGGCTCGCATTATTGGACAGGCACAGATTTCAACCAAAATACGATAACCAGAAGATTCTTTTGATTACCTGGGACCCGTAAGGCAGTGCTGGGCTCCGGGTGTGTGGATATGGGGTATGCAGACTCAGCAAGGACAATGAGCATTCATAACCCTAGGCATGTGCAGGATGGAAGGGGTCAGGCCAGCTTAGGAGGCACCATTCACAGTGGGATGTGAAAGGCATTTCCTACCGGCAGGTGAAAAGGGGCAGAAGTGAGTGATCAGGATAGAGGCTGGAGAGCAGTCTGCCCAACTGTTCAGCACACTGTTGTCTCTGGGGGCCATCACCGTGGGTGTTTTTAGTAGGATCATAATCAGTGGTGGGTCAGAGAAACACTGAGGAAGGGTGTGGGAAGAAAGGGAAGTTCTGTTTGGTTCTGAGTCACCAGACTCCAGAGACCAGGGCTTCAGACTTCATGGGGTCATTGACGTCCCCAATTCTTATTGTCTCTCCACTCTTGTAGCTTACTGATCATGGTCACAAACAGTTGTTTCCTCTGGCCCCACAGAAAGGGAAGAAAGGTTGAAACAGCAGGGGTCACCAGAGAAGACTGAGTCTGTCCCAGGAGCCACCAGCCTGCAAGCCCCTGGCCAGGACTGGCTGCATGGCCATTCTTCCCCACAACGAAGCTTGAGCAGCGGAGGCAGTCTCCCAAACAGGAGAACTGCTCAGCCCACCTGAGGAAGAGGTGGTGCCTGGAAGAGACAGCATTGTACAAAGGGCTGAGGTGAGCTGCAGCTTACAGAATCAGTGGGGCACGAGAGGACCAGGCAGTGTGAGAGTCAGTGTCACTTACAGACCATAATGAGCTAGGGCTGAATATAAAGAAGCTTTTACGGACATTGAAGATTTGGGACTTTATCACTCAGACAGAGCAGAGTCACTGAAGCACCCAGGAATGACAGCGTTTGGAGTTCAGAGCAGTTACACACTTGGAGTAATAGACTACAGAGACTGCATAGAAAACCAGCGTAATCCATGTATCTGGATGGGATAACCAAGGAGCTTTGTGTGGAGAGGGAACCAGAAAAGGTTCTGTTCTGACTTTTTGCGGGGGGAGATGCAAGCAAACATCTCTTCACCCTAGACAGGGCACCAACAACAGATCAAAGGATTGATTCCACCCTAGTGAGTTTTCGTTTTTGTTTGTTTGTTTGTTTTGTTGGGTTGCTTACAGAAGAATGGGTGTCTCAAAAGTCAGCCGCATCATGGGAAAGCCAACCCTAGCACCAGCAACCACTCAACAGAGCTGCATCACGGAAGTCCTGGGCCTACTCTGCAGGCACCTCAGTTTGTCAGAGTCTCTTTTCCCTAGCAATTGCTTCTGCTCATACAATCTGGGCATGGGGGTGGATACCAGTCTTGTAAGTTTTAGGAACTACTTGAGACTTGTTGAGTTTTATTTCCTTCTTGGACCTTGTAAGTTTTATGTAACTTCCGAGTCTTAAGAAGCTTCCTTAAGATGGAATGTTTCCACTCGGAGGAAATGAAGCTTGCAGGCTGAGTCCTGGATGCCTACAGGGCCAAACTGCTAGTGAGATTAAGGGGAAGCAATTAAGAAGGCAGGAGATACCAGTGCGGAGAAAGGATGTCTAGGACCCAGCAAGATCTTGGATTTTTGTGAAGGATAGATGTCATCAAGAGTGCCACGTGTTATTGCTAGGACAATTAAGATGGGCACTGAAGTCATTATTGAGTTAACACAATAGAAAACAGTGGTGTCCCAGACCGTAAGGGGATGAGGGTAGGGGAGAACCTAGATGATCCAGAAGAGAATAAGGGGAAAAGAATAGACGACTGTTCCAAAATAAAAAATAAAAAAGGATTGCTATAAATAGCTAGAGGGGGTAAATGGGTGTAGAAGGTCCTTTTCCCTCCTTTAAAGAGAGGAACAATAACAGCAGGCTTAGATGTTGAAAGGTGTGGAGCAGGGTTGAGTAAACAAAGAATGATACAGGCAGAACAGGGAGGGTACCATCAATGCCTTTGAGTTGGGGGAGGGGCGGCACTGGTGCAGGAGTTGGTGGGGGCTGACACTGGGGGCTGCTCTTGGCTAGAAGCAGATACAGTTTGTCCACAGAACAGGGGAGAGTTAGAAATAGACACAGACAGGAGGGCAGCAGTGGGAGTTTGTGGAAGTTGTCTTTCCCCCCATTTGTTCAGTGACTAGAAAGCAAGGTTATCAGGGAATATAAGGACAGAGGAGGGAGGACACGGAGGCTGGAGGAGAGAGGGGAAGGAAGGTGTTATCCCTTGTCTAAGAGAGGGGAGAGTGACTGGGCCACAGAAATGATGGATGATACAGCAGCCAGCAACACCCACCTGAGTTCAGGGATCATAAATTTAAAGCAAGATGACCAGTATACTTTGAGAATTCTTCCACAGCTATGTTATGCTGGCTAAGGTGTAGCCATCACAGAGGGGCAAAGGTGGGTCCAACTGCTGCAGGGTTGGCTGAGGTAGCAGAGGCACAGGAGCAGAGGGTTTTTGCTGAGAAGATGGCAGTGACTGATCAGGAAATAGCACCTGGGTTAGATAGAGGGCTGGAATGAGGAATGGTGCGGGATAAGGAAGGGCGACAGTGTTGACAAATTACAGTTCCAGTCTACCTGGGAAATAATACTTGGGCAAACTAGAGCTCCTAGATGTGGTGTCTAGAGATGAGGTACAGTGTCCAAAGATGGATTTGGGGGTCTTGAGATGTAGTATGGCATCTAGAGATGAAACAGTGGCTTGAGGCATGAGATAAGATGTGGGGGTCTTGAGAAAGTATGAAGTCTTGTGATAGGGTGTAGGGTTTTGAGATGAATGATCTTGAGGTAAGGTATGGGGTCTGAGATGGAATGGGCTCTTGAAAAGGGGTGTGGAATTTTGAGACAGAATGTGGATTCTTGAGGCAGGGTATGAGGCCTTGAGGTGAGGCATGATGTAGGAGTATGTAGGATCTTGAAATGTGAACTTGGGATGGGGTGTGAGAATTTTGGAAGAGGTGTGGGGTCTTGAGACAAAGAGTATGTTTTTGAGGTGGGGGATGTAGCATCCTGAGGCAAGGTGTGAGTTCTTGAGACAGAGTGTGGGGTCTTGAGATGGAGTATGAGGTCTTGAAATGGGATGTGTGTCATTGAGACAGAATACTGGATCTAGAAACAGGGTATGGGTTCTTGAGATGAGATTTGTAGTCATGAGACAAGATGGGGACTATTGAGGCAGGGTATAGGGCCTTGAGATAGGATGTGGGATTTTAAAATGAGGCATAATGTCATGAGAAAAGGGGTTCTTAAGGGCAGGGTGTGAGGTCTTGAGATGGGGTATGGAGTCTTGAGGTAAGGTTATAGAGTGATAGAAATTGCTGGAAATGACAAAGCCTTGGGAAAGACCATGGAGCAGTGGCCAGAGGAAGACTGAAGACATCTCGAGTGATGAACCGCAGGTGCCGGGGGTTTGGAAGACTCTTTGCTAACAATGCAGGAGAGAACTGGAGAGGGTCCCCATGATCCAGGGGCCAAAATGTTCACAGAAAGAAGAGAGGGGCCTGGGGTGGGTAGAAAGCTGCAGCCAGGAGCTTCTGACTAGTGATTCAACTTGGGGTGTTTTTCAAGAGGAGGGATGAATGGATGTTGGCGAGAAACTGAGCAGCGAGAGCCGGGAGGACTCCTACTCCACCTCCAGGCACAGTGACCATGGAGAGAACACAGCCTCCATGTGACAGTGCTGCAGAGGAGCAGGACAGGGGGATTCCAGTCAGAGCTGGAGGATACAGGATGGTGGGGGTGGGGGCAGCATGGAGGACACTGAGCTGAGGCCCCGCCCTGAGACTGACTCCATCAAGCCCTGTGTGCCACAACTTCTGCGAGCTCCATTTCGACCCAGGCAGAAGGAAACTCAGAGATAATGATTTCGGAGGCGCTGAGGTGTTCACACGGCAGCAGATCTGACCTCGTTAATATCACAGTAACACAGCCCACGGGAAGGGCCTGGCATGGGCTGAGCCACCGAGGCAGCTTATCTTGCAATACATGGCTCCTTACAAGGGACGCATGGACGCCAAGTGCCCACAGGATGGAAATTAAAAAGGGAAAGAGTTGGGGTGGATTATATATATATATATATAAAATCAGTATCGAGGTTTATTTTTAGGTCTACTGAAGTAGAAAATAAGTGCTCGGACTGTGAAAATGGGATCACAAGGCCAGCCCTTGGCCCCCAGGAGCAGCTTGGGTCCGAAACCTACCGTTCGTAACTTTTGATTTACTGTGGCACAGGCAAGAGGCGCTCACATGATACATCGCTTGTATATTTTTCTATCGATCTGCAACACTTCGTTTTCTAAACTTCCCATCCATCAGCTGTTATCTGTTCCTGCTCCCCACCAACCCTCAAGATGAAATAGAGGGTGGGCCACCCCACCTTGCCAACGTGGCAAGTTTTATGAGGCTGGAGGGATTACGAAGATGGGCTTGATTCATGTTCACTTGTACAACAGGTGAATCTTCCCATGGAGTTGAAAGGTGAGGCGCAGAAGAGAGGACCTAGAAACAAGCACCCGAGCCCCAAACACTCACGGCCCAGGAAGAGAGAGGTAGCATTCTGGAGGAGAGGCATGTCATCCCCTGAGGGGGCCCTCCTGGATCTTGCTACTATAAACACTTTTGGAGCTGAACGGCACGAACACTGCCCACATTCACCATCCGCTTCTACCCCACAACAGAAGGGCCCGGATGGTACCACTGCTGCTGGCCTGTGGGCCTGGGGAAAAAAGAACCCGTTTCCCACTGGTTCCCCCAAGAGGTCATCGTGCCCCCACCGGAAGGCATGTTGTTCTGTGCATATAAGGAAACTCGGGTACCCACGTACCACCTTAACTCTTCTTCTCCTGCCAACACTCTCAGAATGGAAAAGGCGAGCATCTGTGATGTTACATCCGCCCCCAGCCCCTACCCCTCCATTTGCAGAGAAGAGTCTTTTCAGTTTTTACAAAACAGATCTATGTACCTGGGGGTTGGGATAGAGGAAAATAGGGAAACTCCTCATTGTCTCTGCTCTGAGGCTGGATCACAGAGGTCAGAAGCCAGGGCTGAGGACTCCCAGGGCCTGGAGGCAAACAGAAGGCCTATAGTCTCTTGCAGAGGGAACCCTGTTTTTGTGGGTGTAGTAAGCCCAGGACCGGCCTGAGGGGCTCAGAAGAACTCAGCCTCCTTTAGCTTAGTGGAGGAGAGAGGACAGACCAGGAGTTGTGTAAGCTAGCGATGTATCGGGAGCCTGTAGCCAGTTCCATGTGGGGCCTTTGCAACCTTCACATTTCCGTGTGCCTCAGTTTTCCTAAGAGAAGAGTACTGACATTTCTCTTGGGTCTTGAGAGGCATCCAAAGAGTGTCAGAAGTAACAACCTTACAAATAAAGGAATTATTGACGTAACTGATGCTTTAAATTGAGCCCTGGGACCTCTGCTGTTTAGAGGGTGGATCAATAGCAATAACAACAATAAGTAGTGTATAACTCAGGAGGGAGTTTATAAAAGACCCATAGCAGCAGGACTAGATAGCTCAGGAACAGAAAGAGTTCCCGTCTACCCACACCATCCCAGCTACCAAGCTTGATTGAGTAAACCACCCAGCTCCCTGACCAGGCATCCTAGGGGTCCTGGCTGTTGCAGATGAGGAGAGGACCTGGCTCTGCAGGAGGTAGGACTGGAAATGAGGGAACAGGGTAAGCCAAAAGGTCTCCAGGGATTGTACACAGTGCTGGCCCTCGGAAGAGGTAGCCCAGCGCCTCTAGACGTTTGCACAGCCAGTTAGAAGGCTAGAGAACTCAGCCGTGGAGGGCTGGGTCAGACACAGCTCTGCAGTAGATGTGCTGGGAAGGCCCAAGGTCTGAAATGTGAGTCCTCGTCTGAAGCGTTAGCTCTGGCACATCCCCACTGGTGGTGGGGATAACTCCCAGGGCAGCTGGAGACAAGGCTAGCTCTCTGTCTAGAGCTTGTGGAGAGACACCAGCTGTAAGAGGACCCAGAAGCTTCCTGTGAAGTTTTCCAAGGTATCTTCAAAAAGATTTTATTTATCATATGTTATGTATACTAGTGCTTTGATTGCATGTATGTGTACCATTTGTGTGCCTGGTGCCCAGGGAGGGCAGAAGAGGGCACCAGATCTCCTGGAACTGGAATTGCAGGCAGTTGTGAGCCGCCATGTGGGTGCTGAGAACCAAACCTACGTGCTCTGCAAAGGCAGCAAGTGCTTTTACTGCAGAGCTTTCTCTTCATCTCCTATATTTGGTTTTAAATTGTGTGTGTATGTGTGTATGTGAGTGTGTGTGTGTGTGTGTGTGCGTGCGCGTGTGCACGCGTGTTTCTGTATGAGTCCGTGAACACATGAGTGCAGGTACCCTCAGAGTCCAGAAGAATCTCTTGATTGTCCTGGAGCTGGAGTTGCAGGTGTTCGTGAACGCCTGCCTTGGGTAGGCTGTGAGACTGCTCTCGGCCACTAAGCTGTCTCTATATCCCTGTATTCTAAGTTCGCACTAGATAGTTCCCCGTATGTATCGATGAGAGGTATCCCAAGACAGTCTTGCAACCCTTTAGAGACTACAGAACGGAATTTGTTTCACTAATGTTTACTAGGGTGGAACTGAGTCTGAATTCAGAGCAAACCCCCAGAGAGATGAAACTGACCGCTCACCTCCCACCCACCTCAGCGTGGTCCGGTTGGGCTTTTCCATCTTTGAGGTGCTGTGAGTCCTCCCCATCAGCAATGGGCCCATCACCGACACAGCCCTCCAAGGAACTTGCTATTGAGAACCGCTCTGGCTATATAGTGCTTTTTCTCCCAGAGAGAGGGGCAAACAAAGCAGAAAGAGACTTCTGATGGGGTGAGAAAAAGCCTTTCAAAAAGGCACAAAATGATCTAGAGAGATGGCTCAGCAGTTAAGAGTGCTGCTCTTGCACAGAATCTGAGTTCAGCTGCAGCACCCACACCAGGCTGCTGCTCACAACAACCTATAACTATGGCTCTAGGGAGGCTGACTCCCTCTGGTCTCCTCAGACACCCCCATACTCATGACATGCACTCATATGGACACATGCACTTAAGAGATAAACAAAAAAGAAAAGAAATCATTTTTTAAGAGAGAAAAAGGACACAGAACTCCTAGAAAGGGAGGCTAGTGGGGCTTAGGCCAAATTGTGGGTGCTTTAGAATTGTTTTGGAAGGAGTGCTCTGGTCAGGATACTGGTCACATGCTATTAAATCCCTTCCCTCCGCCCCCAAGCCTGACTCTCCACTGTTGATGAGAGCTAACAACGCTAAGGACCTTACTGAGAAGCTCTCTCTAGTCCAAACATGACAGTACCCAGTCAAGGGAAATGCTGCCTGAATAAAGACCTGGCCAAGGAGCTGAAGTGAACGTGGACCTGGCCACGTAGAATCTGTGCTGTCAAACAGAATGTTTTCCTGCATGGTAACTGATGCCTCACAGAGTGGGGTACAGTTCCCTATGAACACATGGAGACACACACAGACAAACACATACAGACATACACAACTAGAGATGTTCTCTCATAGACACACAACTAGAGTTCTCTTTCACGCATGCAGACACACACACACATATACAACTAAAGTTTCCTATTTTTCTCTCACATACACACTTAGAGTTCTCTCTGTGTGTCTTTGTCTCTCTTACACACACACACACACACACACACACACACACACACACACACAGAGAGAGAGAGAGAGAGAGAGAGAGAGAGAGAGAGAGAGAGAGAGAGGCCTGTAGGTACACGCTGGGCAAACACAAACAGTAATTCAAATAGAGAGACTTCTGGACCCTCCGGCCAGCAGGGGATTTCAGTTCCCATAATAGATTACTGTCCCCACACTGGCCAGAAATCAGTTATTTCAACCTCCAGCCTCAGGGTTTCCAACAGTCCTGATGTATCGACCTGAAGGCCCTGCTTACCACTCCCCACGCAGGGAACTTGCTCCTTTACCGGGCAAGCACTTGGTCATTGTGGTTAGTGCTAATCGCCATAGGCCAGTGGGTGCCAGCTGTGAGCCTGGCACTGCGTTAAGCCCCTTGTGACAGACTGCTTCCAGTAGCAAGCTGGGCACTCTTCTCTCCATTTAACCAAAATTGAAACTGACTCTCTGGGACTAACATTCCGCAGTGATGCATTTTAGCAGAGGCCAGGGCTGGCCTTGAAACTGGGGGCCGAGTCTTTGCACGTATTGAATCACAGATACGTATTGAACAGAATGGTCCCTCCGGATAAGCCCAGAGCTTGTTCTGTTAGTGACTCTGGCTGACCCCAGATTGGAGCTCCAGGGAACCAAAGAGGCTTTTCCCCTCTCCCATTGTCCCTCTCCTTTGGTGTCATCTTGGAAGACTTTTCCAAATATGGATCCCCAAAAGAATTCCCAAAGGATTCTGTCCTCTCTTGCTTGAGCACCAGACTTTGAATTTGTTCCCTAAGATGCCATTGGCTTTTTGGACAGCCATATCACATCTTTTACCATTTTAAGGAAGCTGGGGATTTTCATTTGATTTTAGTTAGCCCATTTTTTTTTCAGTATAAACTGCTATCAGCTACTTCTGTAGTTGGGATTTAAAAAATGTGTGCTTGGCTTATTATTTCAGCTTCTCAGAAGAGCGTGTGAAGTTCTAGCCTGTCAGCCGGTTCTCTAGCCAGCCTAGCAGCTTTAAGACATTTGCAAATTGGCTGAGCAGGCTTTCTCTGCTGAGTAGTGATCAAAGTCAGGCCAAGACTCAGGGCCAACTCTGTCCCATCGACTAGGGAGACCACCTATCTAGTGACACTGACCCACAAAGCATGGCTCTGATTCAATGCCAAATGCCAGCCACAACTGTGAGTTTGGACTAAGCCCAAAGACACGCCAGGGTCTCTTCTGGAAGCATTAGAGGGCAAGTCTCTTTTCTCATCCAGGAGGAAAGGGGAATGTGATAGGAGAGATGCCAAGGCTGAGAACCTTTGGCTCACTGGCCAGGCAAAAGTGCAGTCATGTTGGAAGTGAGTTTGCATCAGCAACAGCCAAAGGGAGCACGTGCCAAATGTGGGCTGAGGTTGAGGAATATACAGACACAATGAGGTGCTTCAGGCGATGTCCACCCCAAGTCCAGGAGACTGGTCTGGGAGGCTTCTTAAAAGTACAAACACCTGACCTTCTGAATGTGTACCTGTTTGCCTGAATCCCCCAGCTTCTGGTTGGCTTGGGGACCTACTGCTGTGACTGTGTCTAGTGACATCATTCAACCCTCGTTTCTTCATTTTGCTCACAAGAATATCTTTAAGTCTACAGTCAACTTTTTAAACTTGAAATGCATTGTGTTTAGGGCATTTCCCTGGATGAGTTATTTTTTTTTGTGCAGTTCGGGAAAATCCTAAATCACCTTTTGTTTAAATAATGAGGAAGCTGATGGTCTCACCTAACAAGACTCCCAGAGAGGGATGTGCCTTCAAAGCTTGTCAACACAGTAGCTCAATGATGTCATCAAAGACTTGGGCTCTACCCAGCTCTTGCTACCATCACTAACAGTAGCATAATCTTAAGTCTGAGGTCCTCAGGGTCATTAGGTATCTACCAATTGTGACAATATACTTCCTTGTTCCCATCTGTGGAGAAGGAAGGTGTCTCTTTATCTCATTGGTTCAGTTCCTTCAACCTGCCCCCAAACTGAACCAATCATCAGGGTCCAGTAGACAGAGTAGATGTTGGGAAATGTTAACTACGCTCTCATGCAATGGTTTAACCTTGCTCTCAGTAAGGCAAGTGAGCCCATCTGATTTGGTGCATGCCGAAAGAAGCCATGCTGCTTCCTGCAACTCACTGTTTCTCTTAGTGACCATAGCCATCTTCTTGTGTTGTGGCTTTCCCCCAAATGACAGAATCTAGAGTCTTGTTTTATTTCTCCAGTTTTGAGGCTGGAGACATAACCCACCCCATTCACTACCAGAGTCCTTGAAAATGGCTGTTTGCAAATGTAAATATAAAGGGGCAAGCCTGGGGTAGGGGGAGGAGGCTTGTTCATAGTGGAGAGGTAGCAGCAGACTTGGAATGGGGCCTAACTAGATGAGATGTCCGTGTTCAAGTCCCAGCTCTGCTGTTTTCCCTTGGTTAAGCTCTCTGGGTATCGGCTTTCTTGTCTTTACAACAATTTCAGTGCCACATGAATGTCTTTGCTGAAATGCTCCAAACTCTGAAGTCTTTTGACTGTTCTGATTCATATTTTGGGCTTTCAGATTAGAGATGCCTTTACATACCCACAGACATTTCCCAAATCTTCAAAACTCAAACTAGAAGTCCTCTGATCCCAAGTATTTCAGAAATACTCAACACAAAAAATTGTCATGGAGATGAAAGAAAACAGTATCACGTGTTTGCTAAATATGTTCAAATTCAACCCCCAGCCTCAGAGCCTTACAGTATCAATTGGACAGGGAGTTGGGGAGGCTGTGGGCAGGAATCTGTGCTCTTGCCAGGCATTTCTGGGGGATCTTGATGCAGGCAGATGGACACCCCTGAGAAACATGAGTAACAGTGTACCCACTGTGTCCATGTCTTGTGTGGAGCTTGGAGATGAAAAACACTTTGGTTAGGGAATGAAAATGCCCAAGCAGTCATTTGCACCAACCACCCCAGCCTTGCCTTAAATGAGTTTCAGCGTTTAGTCCTGTTTTCTTTCACTTCCTCCAGACTTGGGATGTTTTCAGTGATAGGAAGCAAACACAGGAGAATCTCGTTTCCCTTGAGCCTTTCTCAACACCCCAGTGCTCACCCTAGAGAGTGGGATCACCCCTTCCCTTGTTCTTGCCTCAAGTCCTGAATGTGCCCTTCTTCATTATGCCTGCAATTCCCAGCTCACTGCGAACTGTGGACGACTGGTACTTTTCAGCTGGTCTATGCCAGGGTTAGGTTTGAGGGATGCTACCCTTTTCTCTTCCATCTCTTTATAATCTGAGCTCATCATGGGTCTCTGTCCACTCCAGTGTTTTCTTCCTTGTGCTCCTTGGCTGACAGCATCAGAATGTCACACCTGAGAAACTTCTCAGCCTTCCCAAGCCAACCTTCCTTTTGGAGGTCCTATTCTCAGGATAGTGATGGCCTTTTCTTTGTACTCAGGCACTCCTCTTGCCTGAAGCTCTACAATCCAAGCTGGCTGTGCCCGGATTTCCATCCTTTGTCTTTTAAGGAACTCCAAGATGACTTGTTCCCAAGCTTCTGGTCTCCTTTATCTGTTGCCAAGGGAAAGGAATAAAAATGATACTCTAAGATTTGGTGGCTGAAAATATCAACCATCCATTTGCTGTAGATTCTGCCATTGGGGCAGGGCTTTGGGGTCACCTTCACAAGCTGACATTATTGGGTGAGCTGCAAACCAAGTTTCTCTCAGGCATCTCACTCTTAGGCGCGGAATCTTAGTGGGTAGCTAGGGTGGCTGTCATAAGTCCACAGACCTCTCGCCCTCAGCTGTGGACGAGGCTACCATGGCTACCACGGCAGCAAGAGACCAAGAACAGGAACAGAAAAGTCTCTTAAGTTTGGAGGCCACACAGCATCACCTCCAGGGCCTTCCACTACTCAGAATGTTCTGGTGGCCTCCCTAGAGTGAGGGTGGGAAATGGCCTCGAGAACTTATAGCAAAGAATTGCAAATCAAGGCCTTTATAATCTTCCAGACCTCATATCCTTTGGCCTCTTGTGAAGCATTGCATTGATCAGGTAATGAAGAACACGGGTCTAGTCTCTAGGGGAAAACAACAACAACAACAACACAAAATCTCACAAGCCAGTGGAAGACATAGCAAAGGAGATCCCTGCAACCTGATGTGATAAGTGATAACATCATCATCTTGAGGTAGTCTCCACATGCCATCACTGTTATGCTCTGGGGAGCACACTTTAACCATTCGTCAGATAGTTATCTTAGTTAGCTTTCCATTGTTGTGATAAGCACTGTGACCAAAAGCAACTTGGGGAAGAAGGGTTTATTTCCCTTACATATCTGCATGACAGTCCATCCTTGAAGGAAGTCAGGGTAGTACCTCAAGGCAGGAACTTGGAGGCAGGAACCAATGCAGAAGCCAAGGAGGAATGCTGCTTACTGGCTTGTTCCCCTTGGCTTGCTTCGTTGTTTTCTTGTATACCCAGGACCACCTGCCAGAGAGTGGCACCATGCACAGTGAGCTGGGCCCTTCCACATTAATCATTAATCAGGGAAATGTCCCACAGACTTGCCGATAGGCTGACCTGATGGAGGCATTTTCTCAATTAAGATTTCTCCTTCCTGATGTGTCTAGATTTGTGTCATGTTGACAAAACCCAACCAGGACAACTAAGGCACAGTGTTAGGTATTGAAGAAAGAGATAGAATATGCCCTGGGGTCTCAGATACTGTGACTTCATTTGTGTACCACTGAAGCAGCTCAGCCAATAATCAGATGGGGGCAGGAGAAGGAAGGGGAAAGACAGAAAACTTCTCTCCATGATAGACACCTCAAGGCTGCTATCCTGGTCCCTTGACAGGCTGCTTGTATCTGTAACTTTGGGCTGAAAGCACAGCCCACGGTGTCCTAGGGCTTCAGAACAAAGGTGTCACCTGCTACCCAAGTGTCCCAGGGTCACGTGCTCAGGGGAAGACTCAGTTCCCTAAGCCACACAGGAAACCGCATCTCTGAAAACTCACCCATGACGTCAACACTGCATGCAGAAAGGCCCTTGCGCCTTCCTCCCACGCATTCCCCGCATTTACCAATTACTGAAAACAGCTCAAAATAGCACCTGTCCCTCTGCTGGGGCTGCTGCAAGAATACTGCTTATGATCATTTTCGGGAGGAAGAGAGTCTGCAGGAAATCAGTCCTGCGAGAGGATTATTATCAGGTTCCAGTGCCAGGCTCTGGTTTTAACTGCCTGGATCCGGCCAGCATGCACTTTGTGCTTTTTCCTGCAAGACCTTCATGGGTGGATGTGGCTAGCTGAGCCATGGGAGGCCATAGCATCAGCAAAGACCTACCTAGAAAACACAGAGCCTAAAGCTCCTAGCCCTGAGGTCATCTGGAAACCATTCAGTGATCAGTTTCTGTATACGCCAAGACTGTCCCAAAGATCCCAAGAGACTCCTGGCTTTCCTAGTTACTCATAAACTCATTTTAAAATCCACCGAAACACAAAAAATAAAACAAATATAACAAGATAAATATGCATCAGTAAGTTTGCATCGGGTGCCCTTTGAGGAGGAAGCTCCACATAACAATTAAGTGAACAAGTGGATCTCTTCATAATGGAATTGGAAGCACACCAAGGAATACTGTGAAGTGAACGCTAGCCACACGAAGATGCTCTACGTCTCTCTCTATGTATCTATCCATTATCTCTCTATCCATGTATCTATCTACATGCTAAACCAGCTATTGTTATTTCATTTAAAGAGGGTCCTAGAACTGGGGTAGGGGAGAGGACTGAGATGGGAAAAAAATCTGGGTTTTACTTCATTTGCATGGTTTGAATGATTATAAGAATGTGTCTGCCTGCCAATATAATTTTTTTAAAAATACCATTCTAGTTGGTTGCAGTTGTGCACGTCTGTGGTCCCTACACTTGGGAGGGAGCACTTGAGCCTAGCCATTTAAGAGCAGAGACCAGCCTGGGCCACATAGTGAACCCCTGTCTCAATAACAATGATAACATAATAAACTGTCAAGCCAAACAAAGCTGGAGAGAATAAGTCACCAATGAATCCTAATGCAATTCATGCCTAATTTGAGTCTCCGTTTATTTGGGTGTCTCTTCTTCCTGGGCATCAGTCCTGCTCTGAAATAGACTGTCTGGCACCTTGCCTCTCCTCTATCCATCTCCCTCCTCCCTCTTCAGCATTCACTTTACCTTCAGGCCCTGCCTTGCCCCAACAGCAGTATCCCAGGCTCGAGAAGGCAACAAGTACAGTTCAGGAGTATTGGGTTCTGAATGAACATTTGCCCTGGAGCAGTGTTCAGCCTGGTGGCTAATCCCCCAACCCTAGGTGACTTCCTACATAGGCCCTGAGTGTCTTTGCCTAATATTCCCCAATGGTCTTTTCCTAGTGCTTTCTTTCTTTCTTTCTTTCTTTCTTTCTTTCTTTCTTTCTTTCCTTTCTTTTCTTTTCCCTTTTAAATTTTTGGTCACGTTCTGCTGTTTCTGCCTAGTGAGCTCAATTCCCCAGGCCTCCTGCAAAGCAACCACTAGGAGTAGGTATGTGAAGTGGAGACTCTTGGGACAGTGACAAGAGATACTGGAGTTGTCCCCCAGGTCCGGATTTAGTTCTCTAAGAACCATAAGCCGCCTCTTCACCTTGGAGTAAACAGCCTGAGTGACCCTTTCAAGGGGCTGTGAGGGCTCAGGGGCCCCGACAAGTGGCTGAGAGTTGGTTATGGTCTTCCTGTGGGACATCCTGGCAGCAGGGCCAGTGAGCAGCCCCGGGAGGGAACAGGGAGCCAGCATGAGGCCCTTCACTGAACATCACCACCCTCTCTGTTCAGACCGCCCTGACCACCTGGCTCTTCTGGTTGAATCTACAAGGCAACACCTTAGGGAGGGCTTCTGGAGGGGGAGCAGGGGCTGCCAGCACTGTGACATAGGACTGTAGGGAACTATGCCATATTCTTGCACAGAAAACTCTAGAAGAGAGATTGCCACCCCAAACTAGCTCTTCAGACTACTTTATCTGTGTCTGGGCTCAGAGGCAAGAGGATGAATGAAATGACTCCTGATAATGACCCCACGTGAGGATCCCACAGTGCCTGGGAACAAATGCTGTGACTGTAATCAGCAAGGCTCCCGGGGCCTGTTTCCCCTCAGCTAGTTGGGAACCCACAGCTTAACAGAATATGTGAGGCAGTCGTTACCTCTGAACCTTCCGGGTCGTCGATTGTTCTTCGGTGGCTTGGGTGTGTCCACCCTGCTCACTGTCTGCAGAGTAGGTCCCACTCCAGTGATTGTGAGGGACTTTCTTCCCCATCATTATTAAGGCACAGTGTGCCTGGAATTCACATACACCCCCTCCTCTGATCTTTAGCGAGGCCCTCTGTTCTTTGGCTTCTCCCAGATTCTCTTGCTAACATCACTTACCCAGGGCTCTGAATAGCCATTAATGACCACCAATGAGATGCTGCAGTCCAATGAGCAAACCCACAGTATTAAGCACTGGGGCGGAGTGGGGGGCAGCTGTGCACATTATCTTGCTTGCTAAGCGGAGTGAAGGTGCAGAGCAGCAGCAGCTGAGAACCCTCCTGAGGGCTTCAAGACCCTCATCGAGCAGGAATCGGCTCCAGGGACACACAAAGAGGAGAGGGGTTGGTAACAGAGCAGCTTGGAGAGCTGAGATCCTGCTTGGGTTATCATCTGCTGCCAATATCTTTTGCATAAGTACTGGTAGGTAGGTGTCTGGTCAAAGCTGATATGTGGGTGTTGAAAGAAACAATCAAATTGACGTGATTTAAGAACCGAGGGTTATTTTGAACTCTTTTCATTCTCATTTGAACGTCCTCCTATTTCCTGAAGAAAAGAAGTTCTTTTTCGTGGCTAAACCAGGGAAGTTGAAAGAGGGAAATGGGTGGAGGGGGCCTCAATTTGTTCTTGTTCTCTTCCCGTCCTTGCAATCTTCCCTGGATGCAGGGGCATGGCCAAAATGACCCCCAGCATCTTCTCCCAGGGCTGGAAAAATCTTGGCGAGAGGTTTCCTGGAGGCAAGGATGATGCCCCTGAGCCTTGAGGGGAAACTTGTAGTCATGGTAACCATGCAGTTCAGTTTCCCCATGTGAGTGGGTGGTCCTAGTTTATGAGAAGCAAAAACTGGGGTTTGGAGAAACACTCAGAAGCCAAAACGGCCAAGAGAAACTAACATGGTAGCTCCCATTCTTGGTGCAAGTGCAGCTCCCCTTGCCAGCCCCCTCCCCATGACTTTCCTGTGGGGATGGAAGGTCCCACTGGTAAGAAGGGGGCTTGGAGACAGAGTGTGTCAAGAAGGGGTGAACTACAAGGATAACAGGGACAAAGGGAAGCCCATTGCACAGAGTTGGAGGATAGAACACAACCATCATTGAAAGGATAAGTCCAATTAACAACTGGGCATATTAAGCAGATTTGGGGTATCTTGGAGGGCAGAACAATCTAATAAAATACTTTTAGAGACCCTGAGAATCAGGTGTTTTCATAGTCCATGCCAACTGTTCATTTCCTGACAGGCCAGCTTAGGCTCCAAAGATTCCATGCTATCCCTCTCATCTTTTCTGACCAAACAGAGTAAATGCCAGCAATATCTCTTAGATGTGGGTGCTTCCTCCTACGCCAGGACTTCCCCAGACCTTTGTGACTCTAAGCACAGCTGCTGTGTGAAGCCCAAGAGCCCCTTGCCCAAGACTAAGTACCCAAAAGAAATGCCACTGGTTCACTTGGCAGCCAACACCATCCTCCAATCCCTCATTGGACAGGGAAGCCAAATTTAACTCACACAGTGTTTAAGACACCCAGGAGCAGAGGCATGCTACTGTTTGCATAAATGTCCTCCCACTGAACTTCCTCCCTGTCCATCTGTCCCTTAGCTGTCACACCGCTCAGACCGCTTTGTGGATAAACAAGAGAGTCCCCAGGAGCAGAGTGGCACTGAGCCCTTCATCTTGCCAGGCTCTCTGCTCCCCATCACCGGCCCAGCCTTGCCCTGGTCCTCTTCCCTCTATTCCTGCTCCCACCCCTTTCTCATTCCCTTTATCTCCTTCCTCTACAGTCCCATTTCTGGCCCAGCTTAGCCCTCTATAATGACTTAATCTTGCCGACAGGGTGACAAGCGGATGAATCGAAGTCTGAGGCTTTTTTCTCCACTCTAGATTCATTGGAAGATTTCTCCCAGATGCGGCACTAAAACCCCAGATTCAATTTCCCTTTGACATAATAACCGAATTAGTCTCATATTGTCATACATAAATTACTAGCCAGTCAGGGTGCCACCAGAGGGAGAGAGCTGGAGAGAAGGCAAGACACGAGCATCCGAAGGGGTGTGACTGTGACAAACGGGGACCTGAATAACAATGGGACCAGAAGGGTAACAGCTAATCATATCTGACAAATGAGGAGAATTCCCGGGCTGCAACAAAGGTAAAGAATGTTTACCTTCCTCCCCGTGCCCCTGGCCATTAAAATGTCACCATGGGGAGCCATGCACCTTACAAGTGATACACAGATCTAAATATCTACTCGATTAAGAATTCTCTGTTTGCAAAGGCTGTTTTCCAAGAGGAAAAAGGTTTTGGTGAAACTCCTCAGCACCTTCTAGGCCTGCTGACGGAGCTGAGCTGAGCGGGAGAGTCCTGTGAGTCCCATGGCGTGAACAGTCCTCATCCTGGTTGCAGGAGCGTGAGTACAGAAGCATCCTGGTCTCGCCTACCTAGGCAGGGAATCAGATCTTGGCCGGAAGTGTGTCCAAATCTGAACCAGCTAAAATGGGGCTCAGCATCTACCCAGCAAACACTCCCCCGCAAGCTGGAGTCCCTTCTGCTTCTCCCTCTGTGGCCGCGTCCCGCTCCCAGCCCATCAGTCCATCCTATTCGATTGCTCTGGTCTCTGGCTTTACCTGTAGTCCAATGCCACATCAAACCTTCTTGAGGTTATTCCCACGGTCCCGGTGGTCTGCCCACTTCCGGTGATCCCTGACAAACCGTGGTACTCCTCATCTGAGTTTACCTTAACCGAAAGTGAATTTACTGACAGCATTTCCCCCAGCTAAAACCTTTCACTAACTCCCTAAAGAATGAAATCTAAGCTTCTTCTCGGCATTTGCCGGTAAGATGGTCCACAGCCTATCGCTCTGTGCAGACCCTTAGCCAGACTCCACTCTTTCCAAGCAGGCATCTGGTGTTGCCTCCAGCAGCTCCTTTGACCTGGAGAGTCAGCCTCCTCTGCTTCAGCACTTTCCGTGGAAAGCATTCCCTGGCTTCTGAAGCCCTGAGCCAACTGACCACTGCACACAGGCCTCTGCGGCCCGTTCCTGCTAGTGTTATTGCTTCTAAGACATGTTGCTGTTCTCGGTGGCTTGTTGGTTCAACTTCAGCGCTATGTATCAAGTTCTTCAAAGCTAAGCATGAAGTAGGGGCCACCAGGTTATCTAAGGAAAACTGACCCAGGTCAGAAATGAGCAGGTTGAAACCCCCATGCTGATCAAAGCTGAGCGTGGGAGCTTACTCATTGCTACATTCTTCCATATCTAGCACACAGTAGGAGTTATGCTGCATGGGATCTTACTCATTGCTACATTCTAACATATCTAGCACACAGTAGGAGTTGTGCAGATGTCTAGAAAATAAACCTCAAGGAAGTACAATGAAGCCAGTTCAGGCAAAGCAAGGATTTAGTAGATTCTGTGCCTCTCATAAGATACCTACGTGGTAGGTATACAAGCCCATGGGGGCATGTGTGATGGCCGGAGATTGCAACCCAAGATCTCCCTCAACTTCTCCTTCAACTTAATTTTTGAAATGGGCCTTTCGCTGAGCCTAGAGGTCACCATTTCACCCTTGGAACCTTCTTGTCTCTGCTTCCAAGATCTGGGGTTACAGGCACTCACCACCATGCCTGGCTTTAACATGGGTATCAGGGATTGAACTCACATCCTTATGGTTGTACACAGGGCACTTTACTCACAGAACCATTTTCCCAGCTCTAGAATTTGCTTTTTTTTCTGCTTGCCTGCCATGAGTCCAATAGGATCTAGAAACTTCATGACATGTTGGGTCTGTCAGTGGCCAAGTGGAGCCATCCCTATAGATCCTAAGGAAATATCTAAGAGACTATCTTCTGTGCATTCTGCTCTCAGGAGTGAGCACTGAGGGGTTCCTCATGAACAGGAAATGACAGACTGTCTCACTAGACCGTGAGTTTCTTAAGCAAGAGCTATGCCCTCTTCAGCTCTGCATCTCTATTTGAGAGAAACAGTCCCCAGGAGTGCTGAGCACAGCCCCTACTCAGGAAAGGTTGGGGGACATATGGAAGCTTTGTTTTCAGTGGCTTGGGGGACAGGCGGTGAGCCGTCCATTTCCCTCCAGCATTTTATTTCTCTGTTGGTGTCACTGTGACCTGCTCTACTTGTTTTTATGCTGTATATTATTTGGCTTTAATATTTTTACTCTCTCTGTAGACCTGCAGAACTCCAGAGACTTAAACAGACCCAAACTAGCAGGCTCAGTGCGGGTGAAATGAGGAAACAGCCTTTCCTCTCATGATCATGACCACCACCATTCACACCTGCTCTCCACAGTTGCCTCCTAAGCCCCAGCCACAGGATGAAAATCCCCTAACCTTTCAATCACCCCAGTATTTTCAGGGTTTGCCCTTCCAGTTATTAAAAGTCCAGTTCCAGACAAATGCAGCATGTTCTCACTTATATGTGAAACTAAAAAAGTTCATCTCATAGGCACGGAAATGGTTTTCAGACTGGAAAGAGGGAGCAGAGGGGAGGGAGGTGGCGGTTTAGAGGTGCAACTAGATAGGAAACATGACTTCTAGCATCCTGTGTCACAGTAGGATGACGGTAGTTGGCTATTAATTGAATGTTTCCAAACATCTAGTAGAGAGGACTGTGAATGCTCTCATCGTAAAGAAACAATAAATGTCTGAGGTGATGGATCTGCCAATTACCAGGATCTGATCATTACAAGTAGTACACATGTATTGAAATATCACACTACCCATAAATACATGCAATTACCATGTGTCATCTACAGAAGAAGGCAAGCTCAACCTAGATCAGAATTCATGCCTCTCTCCAAACGGGAAGAATTTCCCAGCCCTCAGCCTGACCCAGAGTCAAAGCTCCTGCAGCTGGAAGTGGCCAGCCTCCTCTTTGCCGTTCCTTCCAGCCTTCCCTCTGCTGTGCCTCATTCTCTTGCTGCTCTGGGGTCAGGCAGGAGAAACAGGATCTTTGACCCAGTTAGCGCTTCTAATAGTTCTCTGTGGCTATCAAATGGCCTGGGAGATGCCCAAACACAGCTTGCTGAGGGATTTTGTGTGCCCTTAGAGAAGCTACCTGGGTAACCTCTACCACACAGTTTCCTGATGGGACAGTGGCTTACAGTCAACTCAGGAGTAAGCCACATAGCCTCCTTGGTCTGCTCTGGCTGACTCTCAGAGCAATGGTGGAATCTTAGGATGCAGCTAAAGTATAGTCAACCTCTAATAGTCTATCCAGCCTTCAGGACACGGTTCTCTGGTGTGTGTGTGAATGAGCACACATGGGCGCATATATGTGCCACTGCATGTAGAGACCACCAGAAGCCAACCTCTAGTGTTACAAAATTGTAATTATAGACTGCTGTGAGCTACCATGTGGGTACAGCAATGTCTTTCTGTAAGAGACTTTTTTATTTTATTTTCTTTCCTTTCCTTTATTTTTATTTTATTTTATTTTTGAGGCACAGCCTTGCAACATAGCCAAGGGTTTCCTAGAACTCACAATGTAAAGCAGGCTGACCTCAAGCTCAGAGATCCACCTACCTCTGCCTCCAAAGTGCTGGGATTAAAGGCGTTTGCCACCATGCCTGACTGTAAGTGATTTTCTTCTTCTTCGTCTCCTCCTCTTCCTTCTTCTTATCTTGGTTTTTCAAGGAAGGGTTTCTCTGTGTAGCCTTGACTGTCCAGAACTCACTTTGTAGACCAGGCTGGCCTTGAACTCACAGATATGCCTGTGTCTGCCTCCTCGAGTGCTGGGATTACAGGCCTGTACCACCATGCCTGGCTGTAAGTGACTTTCTTAAAACTTCCTTCACTGGCCTAAGGAGGTACCAGGAAGATATCTCAGCTCTCAGCTTTACCCTTCTCCTCCCTGGCTGGGAGATTGAGTCTGGGTGCACAGAGTCTATCTTGTTTCTTGATAAGTCTACAGCTATATCAGAGAAATAAATAAATCAGAGAAACAATCAGTCCCTCTCTCATGCCTTCAGCTCCCTTTTGGGCAACTCTACTGGCTGAGTTTAGCCCAAAGCCTGATGTTGACACTGCTACTACATGCTTGCCAGTGCCAGGATGGAGACACGGGGTAATAAAGGGATGTGCTGGGGTGTGTCCAACACACAATGGGTAGGAATTTGTTATATACTCCCCAACTCAGCCCTTCAATGAAACACCAAGGAAAGTCCATTTGATAACTAAGCACCCATCACAACCTTGCCTTCTTCAGCTGTTCTCTGTCCCTGAGGGCAGGGCATTTTCATCCCAGTGTGGACTGCAAGGCATGGTGAAAGGTCTAGGGCTGGAGGGTGGTCTCTCATAGTCTGCCAAGCCTGACTTCCCTGGAGTCTGGGCACCGCTGAGGAGGCCATGTCCGAAAAACACCACACAGCTAACATGTGAGGGGGGCTGAGTGAGC
This sequence comes from Pachyuromys duprasi, assembly GCA_028658305.1. NCBI lineage: Eukaryota > Metazoa > Chordata > Mammalia > Rodentia > Muridae > Pachyuromys > Pachyuromys duprasi. The sequence continues at coordinate 33,854,607 of CM053747.1, forward strand.
AATTACCTGCCATTTCAGGTCCTCCGAGCCACACCACTCCCTTTATTGGCGCATATCATTAGAACTGGCTCAGCATGGCTGGCTGAGAAGCCTCCAAGGGACTACAGGCAGAAAAGAAACAAGTGGGTCAGTGATGTCCACGGTAGTGGCACTGTGGTGGACTGTCTTTAGCGGCAAGGGATGAGATGATCCTGCCTCTCTCCCTGCTTTGCTTCTCTGAAGGCTGGTTCAGACAGGGTCCAAGCAGGTGATGCAACCATGTGGGCAGAGCTGTGGATTTGTGTTGGCACCCCCACTCCCCACAGAGCTGGGTCTGCCCCGGAGCACAGACTAACTTTGAAATGCTCATCCATCAATGTCAGGACTCCCACTGACACGGCCAGGCCAGCCTCGCTTAGGATGAGAGGAGCAGGCTTGCTGACACATTGCTTCCTTGTCACACAGACAAGCAGCTTGTCTTCTGCTTTTCCTCTCCCGCAGTCAGGTGGGATGAGGTGGGGGTTAGTGGGAACACAGAAGAGGGAGGAGGGGGCCCTGGGCACCTCAGTCACCACTGAGTGCCTATGAAGAAGCTGGCGGTCTGGCTCAAAGTCTGCTGGGGGCCATACCTTGCCCGGGATGGTTGAAAAAGGTTGTGTAGGGCATGGTTGGGACATCCGAGGCCATCAGGCACCTGTCTACAGCTCACCTCCAGTGAGCTATAAGTTGCTGATTAAGCACAGATATTTGCTTTCAGATGTGTCTCTGCTTACATCTCCAATCAGCTACTCCTCCTGCTGCCGCCCTCATACCTGGAGAAAACCAAACCTCTGTTTCTTGACCTGTAAAACAGAATGACAGATCATACAGGCCCGGGCTGAGGATTAACTAAGCTAATATATGTCAGCTGCCTATCACCATGCCTGGCGCCCAGTTTGCAGGCAATACGTGGCCCCCATTCTTGTTACTGTTGGCAGGCTTTCATTATTCTTGCTAGGCCAAATCATATGTGGTAGCAGCCTCTGGCCATTTATTTATTTATTCAAACACTATTTACTCATCACCTCTCATGTGTCACCAGCAAAAAAAAAAAAAAAAAAAAAAAAAAAAAAAGACCTCAAAGAGCTCTAAGTTCAGTGGTAAGTCATGGTAAGGCCAATGGCCATGACCTGAGGGACATGGGGAAGGCCTTGGAAAGGTAGACTAGGTAGATCAAAGAGGCCAGGTCACTTCAGCTTAAGCAAGGCAAGCTGAGCTGAGCAGTGAAGCTATTTCAGGCAGATGTCATAGCCAGCACTGATTACAGAGACCAGAAAGACACAGGAAGGTGACCGAGTGAGGGTCAGGGACAGGAGGAGGGATGAGATTGAGCTATAGGGAAGTCCAAATGCTGATCAGAGGTATCTGGATGGCAAGTTGTAGGGGCAGAGAATCCATCAAAGGAGCTGGTGTCATCTAAGAGACCTCATGGATATGGCCAGGACTTTAACCATAGTTACTGAGAGCTGTTACCCTGGGCTGACTGAGGAGGACCCCAGACCTGACCCTGAGAGGCTCCTCGCCATCTGATCCCTTGGATGTTGTTCTCTGGAAATCAACCAGGGGTGGGGCTGCCACCTACCTCATTCTTGGAGCTGCTTCTGCTGTGGCTGAAAGCCAATATTACTGTCCAGGAGAAATAGCCCCCACTCATGAACTCCTCTCTGCCCTTGTAGGATCAAGAAGCCTGGCAGGGCCTGCATTATGTTCCAGACTGCCCAGGACTGGTACAACTTCCAATGCTTCCAGACAGCCCATCCCTGCTGAGGGCATTGAACTCAACCGACTCTCTCCCAAGCCTCCAGCACAGACCCCTGTCCTCCTTGGAGAGAGCAACTGAATTCACAGTTCAATTATTGATTTAAGAAAAACAGAGGCTGCACCCCTTTGAGCTCATCACTTGGTGACATCTGTGCTGTAGAGACATGGGGAGTGGAATGGGAGGGGCACTTACCCTCCGCACTTTCTGAAATGGAATTATGCTGGGCAGTCTCCCAGTCCCAAGTTGCTCCTGCAGGTGACCGAGCTACAAGCCTGCATTGAAGGCAGAGACATCAATGGAATGAGAAGAACAGGTATAAGACTAGGGAAGGAGTTTTTAAATACAGCTCTCAGGTAATCTCAGAAAAGTCATTTAACTTCACAAGGCTTCTCTGCCTTGTGGAGCTGGAGTGCGCTGCAGGTAAAAATTAATCATGATAATTGATGTTGCCATACCTTAACTAAGGAACTCTGACACACAGTTGACATGTTGCTAGGATGTGTGGCATGTGCGTTCCCCAGATTTCAGAGTAAAAGAGTTGAAAGTTTACAACCTAAAGAAGCATAGTACCCTCTAATAAATTATTGTTGCAGGATATTTGATCATATTGTGGACACCAAGATTGTGAACTGGAATAACCTGTTTCTTGTTGTGGTGTGGCTTAGCCCAGCACACACCTTTAACCCAAGAGCTTTCTGGAAACAAGAGCTAAATAAAGCCAACCATAGGTCAAGATGTGGAGCAAACAACCAGTTGGCAGGGAGTGAACATGAGAAAACATGGGAAGGGGGAACATTGAGTTGAAGGGTATAGAAGACAGTGTGGAGAAGGAGAAGGGGCTTTTCCTTCTGGGTCATTGGCTAAGTAGGAAGGTCAGCTGGGTGCTTTCTCTGCCTCTCTGAGCTAGTAGGCTTTTACCCCAGCATCTGGCTCCTGAGTCTTTATTGGTAAAATCGAACGTTTGTGATTTTGTTTTAAAACAACAAATTATAAACATTAATATATTATCTATATATTTAACAATAATATAATTCAAAATGGGTAGTAACGAGACCAATTCTGAACCTCCTATAATCTCTTTGGTCTCTATCTTGAACCCTGAGCCTTGCTCTCTTCTTTCCTGTCACTGGGAGTATGTATCCTTGAAGCCACATAAAAGGCACATTGCAGAGAATGCCTTCCTTGGCACACACCACAGAACAAGTGCCTGGGTATGCGCCATTCCAAGCTTAGTATCTTTAAGGTGTGCTTTGCCCATAAGTTAAAGTTGTGACTATAACGTCATCTATTTGGTCTACCCATCTCTCTACCCATTCATTCATCTATCCATCTACCTTTGATACAACCATAGAAAAATCTTTAGATGGTGAATATCCAGGCAGCAACCCAGAGAGGCAGACCAGAGGGAAACAGCAGAGACTGGGGGAGTGAGCTAAGGGAAGGGACATGCTAAAATGAGACGCTCAGAGAGCAACAGAAACTAGAAATGCAGGACTGAAGGACTTCAGGGGGTGGAAAGGATGCAGAAGCACCACAAGTTGAAACCCATGCTAAGGGACATAGAGAGAAAAGGACTGCGGTGACCAGCTAGTCAATGTGGTTCACAAACCCTTTGGGGGGTCAAACAACCCTTTCGTAGGGGTCTCCTAAAGACCATCCTGCATATCAGATATTTACACGACCATTAATAACGCCAGCAAAATTACAGTTATGAAGTAGAAACAAATAATGTTATGGTTGGGGTGGGGGTCGCCACGACACGAGGGGCTTTATTGAAGGGGTCACAGCTTTAGGAAGGTTAAGAACCACTGAGCTAGTGGGGCATGGTGGCCCTTGCTAAATAAGCGAATGAGTTACCACTGCTCCTGAGACTGGCTCATTCCTGCTGCTCTTTTGCAGGCAGGACTTAACAGTCTGTCCCCGTGGCCCAGGGACCATGTTCTGCCAGGTTGGAGATGGAGCCTCATCTCTGCCTCATCTTATGACTGCTGTCCCCCACCCCCAAGCTTAGCACAGAGCCATCTGCTCGCTGGAAGCACATTAGCCTAGAAGCCCCAGATTTTCAGTTGTGTGATCGAAGGCATAGGTTGAATGTTGCTTTAATGAATAACAGCAGCGAGGTGCATTTTAAAATATAGATTTTTAGCCTTGCACTACCTTTCATTAATCTTATTCCTACCGAAGTGTACAGTTATAGGCCTGGTGCTTGTCATCGATCAGGTTTGATCTGAGAATATTCTTTGTTAATGCCTAAAATTATTTTAAAAAAAGAACTGCAGGGTGTGTTTAGCTGGCACACATATAATTTCCCCCTTGAAGGTGTTTTCCTGGGAAGGGCTGTTGCCCAAAGGTGAGCCTTAGAGCCATATGTCCTGAGGATTCTGTGGGAGTCATGGTAATATGCGTTGACATCTCAGAATGTCTTTGGACTCCAAAACAATCACCCCAAAACTTAAAACACATGCTCGTCCACGCACGTGAATTGCCCCTCAAGCTGTTGCACAGACAGCAGCTGTCATCTGCTCAAGCCATCTTCCTGTCTCGGTTGAGTCTGAATATCTACATGTTCTAGAACAAATTGGTACTTCCTCTACTCCCCACAGCTTCAGGTTCTCCGTGTTCAGATTTCTTCAGGAAAAAAAAAAGAGAGAAAAGAAAGAAAGAGAATGAGTCACAGGGTATCCAACACATTGGGCTTCTCAGGGGCGCAAAAGCATTTAGATGAGTCTCTTGGGCAAGTGCCCACCACCCAGCAGCAATGGAAAGGATCAAGAATGAAGAACACTTTGGGGGTGCCCCTCCCTCGCTGCAGCAGGCAATGAACCTGTCTCCCAGTGTGTTCAGAGTGTGGGAGAGACCGCAGGCCAGGAGAAAACTCAGCTTCTTAGATTCCACCAACGTTCCTCACACTTGACCAGCAGGGAATAAGGCCTTACCAGACAAAGCGTGCGAGATCATTAAGAAAAACAAAACGTTTAATTAAAAGTGTCAAGTGAGGAGCATAGGGTCAAGTGAGGGAGACTTGGCCTAAAGGCTGTTGTATACTCTTAAATAGAACACCATCTACAAATGAGCCAGACTGGGAAATGGAAAACATATGTAATGTAGGTTACAAGTCTCATGGGGCCGCAACAAAAATTTCTTTGCATGTATTTGACTTCTCCCAGGTCCAACAGCCACTTCTTCTGTCCTTGGTCTAATCTTAGCTCATGTTGGGGAACTCTTAGGTTCCAGGCACTGACCTCAGGACTTCGCTTAATCCTTTCACAGCCCTTTGAAATATAGATTGCATGCCCATTTTATTGATGATCAAATAGAGTCTCAGGCTAGAGTGATCAACCTCCAATTCCAGAATTTCTGCCTTTGAATCTTAGCCACTCCTCAGCTGAGACTGTTTAAGATATTAGGGACACGGTTTCCTCGTAGCACAGTGTCACACTCAGTGTGCCTTCTTGAGAAATAGTACCAATAAGAACATTTTAGAGTTCTCTAACTCAGCGGGACTGCAGATGAGGGCTAAGCACTTACATTTTGTGAAACTGTCCCTTGGGACTGTAACAGAGGCCTGAAAGACCAGAGGGGACTTCTCTAAGGAGAGACCCCTTCTTAGCCATTTCCCCTGGCCCTGGGTCCACACACTGCACCCAGGGCAACTTCCAAGGGGAAAAAATAAGGCAGGTTGGAGAACCTTCTCCTGAGAGCTTCTGCTCTGGGGCTAGATCTCAGGAGTGGTCCTCACACCTCCCCTGGCCCATCAAGTGGAGGCTGAAAACCTCTACAGCACCCTCATCCATCAAGCAGCAAGAGTGTCCTTTGCAAGTCTAGCCCATCCCCACTCTCTCGGCAACCGGCTAGACTCAGCTCTCCTCCTCAAGCAGGGATCTGGCCACAGTCTTCCAAAAGGGAGAGTTTAATGTCTCTGTCTTTGGCATTTAGAATTAATATACTGATTAAGAGCACAAGATAGCACTTACAGGGGAAATGTCTTTGCACTATTTTCTTTTTTCTTCCAAGGTGAAGGCCACTTAGCTCAAATTCAAAGTCAGATGACTCCATGGAACCTTGAAGTGTCTGGAGCTTAGCTGGACAGGAGGACATTGTAGGCACAGCCCTCCTGTTTTCTCTGTGGGCCTGGGTGACTGTGGAAGCCTCAGTCAAGAACTGCTGGTGGTCCTATGGGGAGGACCCCAGCCTCTCCCAAGCATGTTGAGAACGCTATGCATGCATGAATTTACCCAGCTATCAATCCCTCACCCATCATCCTCCCATTCCTGGTTCATTTAGCCACATTTCTCATGTGTTCATTCACTGATCATGTTTTGAACACCTCTGTTTTACAGGCATTGTGGACACACAGGTGAGTTATACTTCCCACCATTAATAAAATTTCAGAAGTTCTTGTTCTAAGCAGGGAGGCAACGTGCTAAAGCTAAAGCGAGGGCTCAGGTATCTTCTCTTGTCCCTCATCAATGGCTTGCTCTTAAGTCAAAACCCAATTTAAATACTCTTAGCTCCCAGACTCCTCCCATTCACCCAGATTAGATGCCCCCTGAGTTCTCACAGCATTTGTTTGTGGCTGGATCGCAGGCCCTGTCTCTACTGTCAACATCATCTTTCATCGCTCTGGGAGGACAACCACCAGTCTCTCTGAAGTGCACATCACGCGCTGAGCACAGCATCTGCAAAAGGAACATTCAGTGCTTCCTTGACTTCTGCAAATACTGGATTGATCTCCAAAATTTGTTTAGGACGCCGACTCCCCAGCTTCCAAGCTCACCCTCCTGAGGCCTGATGCAGACTGTCTAGGACAAGTGTTGTGGAATTTTTGTCGGGGGAAAGAGTTGTTTCTTTGTACTTTTTTGAGAATGGGTCTCACTGTGTAGAGCAAGTTCATCTTGAACTTCTGCAGTTCTCTTGCCTCTGCTTCCTGGGTGCTGGGACTGCAGGCATGCATCCCATACTCAGCTGCTTTGTTTGTTTGTTTTGTTCGTTTTAATAACAGTTTTTCTCTATAGCCTAAGGTGGCCTTGAACTCACTCTTTAACCTATGCAGGCCTGGAACTCTGGATCCTCCTGCCTCAGCCTCCCCGGTGTTGGGATTACAAGTATGTGTCACCACGCCTGGGAAACAACTTAAAAACATGTAATGCTTTTAATGCGTCTTCCTGCTGGTTCTGACACAGATGGGCTGTAGCCCACTCTTGACTAAACACTGTGCTCTGGGCCCACTGTGAGTTATTTTGAGGGAATGACAAACCAAGGGAGTGATGTTAACAGAGCCATCTTGATTTCCATAGGGCTGTGGACTGGAGTGTCAATGTTGCCTTCCTAGTTTTGATATTGTATATAATTAGATGAAATGTTTCCATTACTCTGGGTGAAGGGGACAATGGACCTCTCTGTACTGTTTTGGTAATGCACTCTCAATCTGTAAACGTTCAAAGCAGAAAACCTGTGGTTTCCCAGCCTGACAGGGATATAGAGTAGTAATTTGCTTTAGATCATTGATCAACTGCCCTTTCACCCACAGTGACATCAGCACTCCACAGACATCAATTGTCTCTTGGTCTAATTAATTCTGTACTCAATTATTGTACAATTACTTTTCCGCAACACCTCTCCTTCTTTGCTTAGCTTCTCAGTGTCCTCTGAAACAATCTTATGATATTTACTTTTGAATTAAGGCTTGTTAAACTATTTGAGGAAGCGAAAGACAACTTTAGAAGCGAGGCAGACGGTCTGGCTGGTTATAAAGCCAGAATGCAGATTCAGGGCCATCACACGTGTGGACTCACTCCAACGGTTCTCAGGCCTGGCTTTGCCTACGTGAAACATCTCAGAGAGCCAGGTGTGGTGGAGCACACCTGAAGTCTGAACACTTGGAAGAATGAGGTAAGAGGGTTAACAATGGGTTTGAGACCAATTTGGGAATCATAGTGATATAAAATCCTGGTCTAAAGATAATAGCAACAATGACCTCAGCCTCCAGGCTGTACTACTCCCTTCCAGTGAGACCGTTTGGAGTAGGGCTTGACCGTGAATAGTGCCCAAAGCCCACGTGAACTCTCTGGGGCATCAGTGAGGGGACACTGGTCCAGAAGAGCATGGGTGAGTGGCCTGTCCAGGCGGAGGAAGTGTGTCTGTTCTAAACTCAGTCCCCAAAGTCCACTGCCCCACCGGACTCTGACAGCTTCTGTGCTCTCTGTTCTTCTGTCTCAAAGTCAAGCCCTGGAGGTGGGAAGGTCTCCAGCTGCCCTCTGATTGAGGCCTTTGTTTATCTTCAACGTTGTCTACACGTGCAGGTAGCTTCTTGTCTGCCTGGCTGGAAGATTCCTTTCAAGGCACATCACACCTTGCCTGGTTTGGATGACTCTCCGTGTCCTCTCGAGGCTCACTGGGCCTCCTCTTACCTCTTCTTCTGACTAGCCCAGTGCCTGTTATGCATGTCAGCAGAGCATGCAGGGTGTGTTTACCTTTATGAGGGTAAAGGGGTCATGCCAAGGGACCTTAGGCAGGTGTCAAAGAGGCAGACCACCAGGCAAGGGGCTAACAGAATCCCACCTGTATACTCCCTCACTGCTAATGCCCCGTAGAGCTCATCTGGGCTTTGGACACTACACATGGTTAAGTCCTACTCCAGAAACAGATGCAGGAACCCTTTGGGGGCGTCTGTTTCTTATTGATGCTCTTATCTTGTCTTCTGTAGAAAGGAATGCTTTTCCAGACCAGGTCCTGGTTCTCAGGATTCTAGAGTAGAGTCTATGGTCCCTTGAGGGAGCAGATGGCCTGTGTTCCTTCCTACGTCACTGAAGTCACTCTACCCTTTTTCCTCTTCAGACAGGTAAGGCGAAGGGAGAGAACAGGGCTGACATTCTCCTGAGTACCACTGAGGGCGAGAAGGATATGCTAGTGTCTAGAGAATGTGGTCACGTAGTGTCCAGAGGCAGCTGTGAGTGGGTCCAGTGAGCCCTGGGAGTCTAGCAGAAGGTGCTCAGTTACCTAGTCAGCTAGGTGCAGGGCTTCCATTGAGTCCAGGGTTTGTCCATTGGGGCCAGCAAAGCTCTGTGACTGCAGGGCCAGTTTAGCATCTACACTCAGATCTGCCCTGCGATGCCAGCCCCTCCTCCCTGCTGCTATCCCGTAGATCTGTAAACCAAACAGGGAAGCAAAGGGTAGTCAGACTGGGGAGGAGCACAACCATGATTGTGAGTGACTAAGTTCTGAGGCTTCTTTACCCACACAATGAAGCAATGGCAACATCCAGTCTTCGGTATGGCTGAGTCGGGGGCAACGTTTTATTTCTGATTCTATATTCCCCACTATTGTACAGGTAAGACAAACCAGAATATTCTACAAAGAAAACCAACAGCATATCCTTTTCTGGGTCCTTAGAATTAGTTCTGGGGTTAAGGTGAAGAAGAATAAATATTTGTTGATTGCCTACTATGTGCTAGGAATTTGGCATACACCACCCCCATCTAATCCAGCTCCAAGAAACATCTTACTTTCACGGGGAAAGAAGCCAAAGATGGGAGAGGTTAAAGACCTTGCCCCAAGTCCAAGTGTGGTCCAAGCCCCCTCTGCCATTGCCTGCACATGGTGACAGAAGATGGACAGACACTGTGACCTTCAGAAAACTCAAACAGTTCAAAGCATCTCGTTTGCGCTGGCTCAAGCCATCAGCAGAACAAGAGATCTGAAAATAATCATGCTGGATTCTGAGTGTTTCTCTCTTCTGCTGTAATAAATTCTTCCTGCATTCGCCAACGCACAGGCCAGTCGGCCCAGGGTGATGAGTGACAGCTCCGGAGTGCTAGCGGAGCCACTCTGCGGATGCGAGCCCGATGGTATTGGACTGTAGAGGTCCCGTGGGCAGGGTGATTGCTGGGTTCCCGGGAGAGCAGGCGGTCCTCGGAGGCTTTTGACTTGCTTTTTGTAAATTGGTTTCATGCATGGGCTATCAATGGGGGCCGGCTAGATAATAGGATTTTCCAACACAGCTCTTCCCACTCCTCTCTGCAGTCACCCAATCTCAGTGCAGATGACCTGAGGGGCTGTGATGTGCTTGGCAGGACTCGCCTTGTCAGGCTCTGTGGTGCCAGCTGTGGCCTGGTGGCTCTAAGCAGTCATGGCCCAGGGCAGTCCCTAAGGAGTGGCTCAAGTGCTCCCAGGGTGAGGGGGCCTCCAGGCAGCCATTACCAGGCAGCCACGCCAAGCTGAGCTTCTCAATGGGAGGGAAGCTCAGGATGTGCCCATGGGGCCTAGCTACTGCTCAGGGCCTGAACATAGGGTCTCACCAGCCTCGATTGTCCAGGGCAAAGCCATGTGTGACAGCCTGGCTGCAGATGTGCTCAAGAAGCTGAGGTCTGTGAAGTATCATAGGGGGAAGTGCTCTTGGGGTGCGAGGTTACGTCAAGGATGTGGTCTGGCATAGAGAGTGGCTTTAGCCTTGTTTCCGGAGAGCCGATGAGCTAGAGTTAAACCACAAAGTCAATCACGCTCCAGACACTGGTCGACACTAGTCTTGTAACCTCCTTGTCTGTCAGTCATTAGCTATTGACTTAGAGAAAACAGACTTGGACAGGCTAAGGAGAAAACACCATCTAGCCAGGGCATCTGGGTGGGCACCAGTTCAGTCCACAGTCACTCAGCCAGGCACAGTCAGCAGATTCCATCAGGAGCCAACCTGGTGATTCTAACATGCAGAAAGCTGGAAGAACACAGCCAAATGCCATCACCCCTAAGATCCTTGCCCAGACACTGCAAAGAAAGTATTCCATGTATCTGCCTGCTCTGTGCTACTCAGCAGGCAAGGAGTTAAAAGGGACCAAGGAAAACTGCACTGTGTCTTGGTCGCTGTGTGCCCTAACTGTACCAGTTGACGCTTTATGGCTAGAAACGAATGTGCCCAGCATTCTCCCACACATGAGCACTAAGGGTCTGTATTCTCAGAAGACTTGACATCGTTTTGATATAGTTGTGTCGCAGCTTCATAACTACACACACACACACACACACACACATTCTGTGGCCTTTTCTAGAGGATCAAAGAAGGGAAAAATACTCTAGATTCAGTCCACCATGATTTGGGAGGGCAAAGGGGTCATTTTGCCCCATGAATATGCTATGCATCTCATTAATATTCACAAACTTCTTTAAAATATACAAAGCAGAACACTCCCCACCATGGCGTGGTGTTTCCAGTCTCTCTTAGGAGTGCTTGCTTTGCCGGGCTTTGCTAAGTAAACTGCTCAAAGCAGGGCTGTAGGCTGGAGCCCCATCAGTATCAGATGTGTCTGGGGCTCTGGCTAGACTCCTGGCAGTCAGGGTCAGTGCTGTGTACAAGGAAGTGCCTGGGACACTCAACAGAAGAGCTCTGTGACAATCTGAAGCCTGTCTCCAGAGCCTTTAACACAAGTTTGCTCTAAAACACAAATATCCGCCCCCGATGCGGAAGAGAGATTAAATTAGGAACAATCTTAATTCTTTCTGGCAGAGGGAAGCGAACGAAAGCTGTCAGTTCCCCAATGATAGATTGTTAAGGAAATCCAGGTTTAAAGGTATTTCATAAGTTTGTCTTTGCCTGCTAATAAAGAGAGTCAGCTAACGGAATCCGATCACCAGGCGAGTTCGTAATGAGATAATGCGATGTACTCCACAGAGACCCAGCCAGCTCCTTGAAATTCCTTTGAGGGACGTTCTGAAGGAGCTCAGTGTGATGGGAAAGGGAGAGGATTCAGAAAAGAGAAAGGGAAAGGGGTGGAAGTAGCCTGTTAGGTGAGAGCACTCAACAGAGATCACAGCCACCACAGCCTCCGGGGCCCTCACGTTTACCATGTTGCTTCCTGCATGCTTCCTGGTCTCCTGGACTGAGCACACAGCAGGACAAGCATGTTCAGAGCTGCCTTGAGCATCCAGAGACCTAGACCTGATACACATAAGAGAATTGACCGGCCTGTAAACAGCCTTCCCCTTGCCATCCCCAGGCCACTAGTCCTTGGTTTGTTCCAGTGATGGTGATATTTGGCCCCTGCCCTGTAGCTTTCCCCTGGTTTGAGCTAGGCCCTGTGTTTATGCTGAGGTCTAGGTGACAAATTCTGTGTGTGAACGACTTGTCTGGGTCATTTAGCCAAAAGAAAGGACCCATCTACCTGCAGAGAAGATGTGAGGTGATGGAGTAAACTCCACACTCTGGGGCTGGAGGGAGAGCTCAGCCGCGCGAGCTCTTCCAGAGGTCCTGATTTCAGTTCCCAGAACTCATATAGGATGGCTCACAACCACCTCTAACTCAAGCTCCGAGAAACCCAGTGCTTACTTCTTGCCTTTGAGCACATCAGCACACATGTGACAAACATCCACATGCACAAACACATAAAGAAAAATAAAAAATAATCATGTTTCAAAGAATAAAAGACAGACCCATGCTCCCAGTGACCGTGGAAACCCGGCCTCTGTGCCACCACCCCGCCTTTATCCTGCCTTCAAAGGCCTGAAGGACATTTTTGTTATAAAGGCCTTTAGGTCAATTAAGTGCAGGCTTGTATCCGCTTTACCATACTGGGGAGGCTGAATCCCTGGATCCAGGCAGTTTAGCAGGGAGACATGCACAGGAATGGTGCAGGGCAGATCCACCAGAGAGGAGTGGAGCCTGGTAGAGGGGCCCAGGCAGGAGGGCGAGGGCCAGGTGTGGCTAGGAATGCCTAACTGTCTCCTCTCTGGTGTTAGCTGTTTGCATTCATCCAGGAACCTGACCCTTGAGCTGCCGGCCATCCTAGTTACACACTGGCCATTGGCTCAGCTGTCCAGATGGCGTTCGCTCTCTCTCTCCGTGATCACTGATGTAGCGCGTCCCCATAATTGTGTATTGTATTTTGGCAGTGGCGTATCCAGGGGAGGTTGGAGATCCAGATCGAACCCTCCCAGCCTGGCAGAGCATCCATCACACAGATGAAGGGAGGGGGATTGATAGAGAAAGAAGGGTGGGGAGTCAGGGTTCTCAGATACAACCAAAATGGATGCAGAAGCCACAGAAATGTCTCCCTTCCCTCTCAGAAGCCCTTAGTGTACAGTGAGCAGGGTCCCGAGAGTCGAGATCCACACAGCATCGCTTGAGCTCCTCCTACCTGCCAGACACTATTGTAGGTACCGGGGTTCAGCAGCCGGAAGTACAGCAGCAGCATATGGACCTGCAGTGGAGTTTCCAGCCTGTGCTCGTTACAGGGCAACGTGGCCCCCTCCTCAAACTGACTGGGGGCTCCTACTCTCCACCTTCTTTTAAGGCAGGCCTCAGCATTCCTCTCTCCTCCCACTGGGCTCGGAGCCTGTTGCCTGGTCCTGGCTGCATGCTCCGAGCCACCTGTTGCGAATCACTTTACTCTCCTTGGGATTGCTTTGTTGGAGCCAACGGCACTGGCTCCGGGTGTCAACACATCACCAGGATGATGTTAGGAGCAAAGCCCCCTCAAAAGGTTCAAAAAGAGGAAGGCTTCTGGCATTGGAGCCCAATAGTCTCATTTCATTGAGTGGTACCCATTATGACACTGTTTCTGAGACAGCTCCTTGTATGTAGAGACAATAATTTGTTTGGTTTTAGCCAGGGTCTTGTGTATGCAAGATGGCCTCAAATTTGCAATGCCATCGAAGATGACCTTGAACCTCTGACTCCTGAGTTCTAAGATTGCATACAGACAACAGCACCTCTGGTTTATGTCATGCTAGAGATTGAAGCAAGGGCCTCTTGCATGCTAAGCCAACTCTACTGACTGAGCAGCAGTCCCGGGGCAATAGGAGGGATGTGGGGTTTTGTTTGTTTATCTGTGTAGCCTTGGCTTGTGTCAGTCCATCCTGATCTTTGGGTTTTTTTCCTCTGGAGGCCCACTGATTGGCCTCCTGTGATGGTCCGTACAAGAAGCTGAGTCCTCTCCAAGGGTCCTAAGTCCTTCATTTGCCCTCAAAGACCTCACTGGCCTCAGACCTCTTACAGCCCCTGCTGTGACCCGGAAGCTGTTTATTACTTTCTTGCTTAGTGGGAGAGGCTGGCGTTATGGGCTAATTAAACCACACACAGACTCCACAGCAGTTGGCAGGGACGCGGTGCTGTCATAACAGGAAAGAGCCAGAGATGACAGATGGAGGCTTTTCAAGAGTATGTCACCATCTCCCCAAAACATGACTTCCACTCCACCCCCTCACTTTGGGGTCATGCTCCACTGGATAGCCACTCTGCACTGGAGGCACCTGTAAACAGATTGGGGGGCGGGAGGGGCGGAGGCAGAAGGAACCCAGAGTGGCTCAACCCAAATACAGTAACAGCAAGAAATAGCAACCTAACACACGCTGGGGTCCCTCTGGAAGATGATAAACCAGCCTGAGATCCCTCTCAAAGGATGAATAGGGAAGTTCTTCCCAAAGTGTAACTGAATTTTCTCCTTCTGTGGAGGGTTAGAGAGAAAGAAAAAGGGTGACTTGCCCAAGGGTGGGGGGTAAAAGAGCTGGGAAAGGGCGCCCTCAGGATGACACCCCGTCTCTCTTAGACAAGGCCTTGACTTCCCATTGTAAGTGTGAGTGCCACAGGCAAGAGTCCTATATGTTACACATCTTTCTCCTCCTCCAGGAAGCTCACCTTGATGAAGCAGAATTGATGCTTGACTGCCCTAGAGGGAGGAGGAGCCAGGCAAAGGACCTGTCTCATCATTTAATACTTACTGTGATGACAGTTCAGTGGTAGAACATTGGCTTAGCTTGAGTGAGGTCCTGGGTTTAACACTGGGGGAGAGGGGGACAGGCAAGGGGATTTAAAAACGTGGCCGGAAGTCTCCTTCCAGGCAGCACACACGGACCTTACCTTGGGTAGTTGCTTCAAGTTTCCACAGCTCCACAAGTTTTCTCCACTAAAAGAAACACTTTAATGTGTTCCTGCCTTGGCCGGGGGAGTTTGGGGGCGGGGAGGGATGGGTGTGGGAAAGGAGGGATGGGTGCAGGGGGTGGGGTTGTAAAGCTCAAGAAAGGCCACATTTTCCCAATGCCAAAGCACGACTTGTCCCCCCCCCCAACAGGGGAGTTCGCTGTCTGCGTTACCCCAAAAGCAGACCCCTACCTGCCATGCACTGAATTCTTCACGGCCTTTAGAATTAGAAAGGGCACTGTGAGTTCCAGCCCAGATGTCACAGGGCTGCTGGGGGGTGGGGTGGGGGATGACCCTGCCACAGCCGCAAGTGGGAGGTGAGGGCGGGGCCGGTGATCCCGAGAGAGGCTGGGCTCTCTCCTTCCTCAGTGGGGCGGTGCTGTCTGTTTAGCCAGCTTAGTCATCTGTGCCTGGGTTCCCTGACTCCACAGAACCCACAAGGTCACTTGGCCCTGCTGGGGTCCCAGCTGGAGGCTGACATGATGAGCTGTGACAGCCTGTGTCCCTCCACCCACCCATTCCACTCACAGAAGCTGGCAGGCTGTGTGGGGCAGGATGAGGAGTGTCCCACCCTCAGGGAGCTGAGGTGCTAAGAGACAAAAAAGGAGGAGCCATTCAGAGCGCGGTGGGGACACTTTCCTCACACCATCCTGAGGTGCAGAGGCCTGCTGCGCTGCTGAGTGGTCACACTTCCTGGGTTGTCTACTGGACCATGCCACAGGATGGAGGGAGGCTCTGTGAGAAACAGGAAGGAAAGGAGGAAGCCAGGTCTCTCTCTCATGACTTGTCAAGTCCAGGCTTTGTGCAGAGGACCACACCCATGCCACTGAGGCTTTCCTGACATGGTCAGTCTCCTTACTGACCCTTTCTGCCACCCGTGTGAAGGAGGGGCTCTAACTTGTGGGGCTTCCACTTTGAACCAGGACTGTGCCAAGTGCCAAGGAGACCTCGCTGAAGCTGTATCCTAAGAGCTGCAGTGGCAACCAGGAACCCCACAGGCACAATGGCATACTATGGGAAACTTTTGGAATTGTTCACCGAGTTAAGGCGAGGCTTAAGAGAGGCAGCCCACTATGGTCAAGGGGCACAGCAGATGGCTCTCTACTCCCCTGGGCTTGGTGGATCCAGAGAAAATATGGGTCTTGCCACTGGGAGACACCAGCTGTCTGGGGACTGCTGTCCGGTGGATCTGTGGCCCTTGATCAAGGGACACAGCCAGCTTGAGGGGACTCTGCAGGGAAAGAGCAAGCATGTGAGTCCCCTGAGCCCTGTTCCCCTGTCCTCCAATGTTCTGCTCGCCACCCACCAGCCTGACCCAGCTAGGAGGCTGACTGAGAGCAAGGAAACTGGCCAGCCAGCTTGGGGAGCTGGAGGGCTTGGGGGCTGGGCCAGAGCAGCAGTCTGCCAAGAGTGACCTGAAGAGGAAGCAGCAGATGTCAGCTTGCAGAGACCAGAAGCAAGCCCTCTTCCTGGTGCCCAAGGTCAGCACTGATGGCAGAGCCAGGCCCCACACACATGTTCTCACTAATGTTTTCCGGCTGACGTCTCATCTCTGAGAAGGTGAGACAGGAGGTGACTAAGGATGGTCACGAGGTCTTTTGAGCTGGTCTGCTCTCAGCCTCCCATTCCTGACAGCTCCCTAGCCCTGACATACTGCATCCCTCGGGCCTACATGGGGGACAGATTTTAGCACAGCTCATTGTTGACTGGCCTTGACCTTGAGAAATCCCCTGGGCCCTCTGAGATTCAGTTTTTGGATCAGTGAGGGGGGAAAATGTTCTGTCTATATTTCCATTGCAAATACCTTTTGAAAGAGTAAAAATTACAGCGCGTGTGGATGGCTAGAAAAGAGTGGGGCACCATGCAAGGAGTTCAGAGCCTCCACCAGGTCAGGAAATAAGAGGAGAGAGGGGGGCAGAGGCTGGAATAATGAGTGGGGAAGCCTAGTCAAAGCCTGGATGCAGACTGAGAAGAAATCAAATATCTGCCTGAGATTGGATGTGAGATAGGAAAGACAGAAAGATGTTACAACAGATGCCAGAAGTTTGGGGACCAGGTACCTGGAGGAGAGTGCTGATGATTGTAGAGCGGGACAGTTTACTTTGCCTTCGATATGGTCAGCAGGGGATGGTTAGTCACACAGTGTGGCACATGGGAACCATGCCTGTCTCACAGTGATGTGACTGGTCACCTCTGCATAAGGAGGGTATTGACACCACAGGTCTGGGGAGGGGTCCCTGGGAGCAGATGTAAGGATGAGTGATAGGCTTGAGCCCTGTAGGGCATGGGGTCAGGAGTCAGAAGAGGAGATGATCAAAAGGCAATGGTTGAGGAAACAGGAGCACCAGACAGGGAGGGTGCAAAGACAGAGGCGCGGGGCCCAGCTCTCATCCAATTGCCGGGCGCAGCTGCCAGAATCAAAAATAACCGACGAGGAAATCAAGCTGGGCAGTGTGCTGAAAGAAATGTATCTCATGATGAATCTGAGCTCATCTCGTCCAGACAGGCTGATTCAATGTTATAAAATAGACTCCATAGCTTGCTGGATACTCCAGGAAGATTTTGTGTGGTTATCTCACCATATGCCAAAAAAAAAAAAAATTGACAAAAGCTATGCATTTTAAGCACACATACACACACACACACACACACACACAAAGCAGGAAAGAAAATAAAGCATTCTTTTATTAAAACATATATTTATTTATTTTGTATGTGTGAGTGTATGTGTGCCTTCAGAAGCCAGAAGAGGGTGTCAGATCTCCTGAAACAAGAATTACAGGGAGTTGTGAGCCACCATGTAGGTGAGGGAAACCAAAGCTGGATCCTCTGGAAAGGCAGTAGTGTTCTTAACTGATGAGCCATCTCTTTAGCCTGAAAACATTCTTAAGCAAACAAAAAAATTTAATGTGTGTGTGTGTTCTTGTATGCCGTGGGTGTGCAGGTGTCTGTCAGAAGAGAGCATCAGATTCTCTGGAGCTGGACTTATAGTGGGTTGTCAACCACCGCCAGCAGGTATTCTTAACTACTGAACCACCTCTCTAGCCTCAAATAAAAAGCATTCTTAATCATATTCCCCATAGTCGCAGGAGACTGGCTCCCAGATGCCCACAGAGCCCCAAGTAAGTCCTGGCATTTTTGCTATCAAAGGGGAAGCATTGTTTGCATAAGACCTATGCAGTTTTTCTCCTTCATACTTTAAAATCATCCCCACCCCCACCCCTTGTGTATCTGATATGGGCTAAACACTATGTAAACATTTGTTATCTGTACTGTGTAAGCCCTAAACCTTAGGAAATTCTGCTAAGAACAAAAGTCTAAGTGATAAAGACAGATGCAATTGACTTTTCCAAGCAGCTTTATCTGCACTTGGTTGCAGGGTGCATATACAGGTTTCTCTGCAGAAGGCCAACTGTGCCTGCTTCCCAGAAGGCCTTTGGAATGCCCTTCATTCTATCTGGAAAGAATACAGGGTTGCTTTAAGGGAAGAAACAGCAGGTGAAAGGGCCCTGGGGCTGGTTCAAGGGAAGAAAAAAAAAAGAGCGCGGGGGGGAAGGATGTTAGGGTCTCAGAACAGTAGAGAAATGTCAGTCAACAGCCAGTATCCATAGCGTCCACCACAGCTCCAGTTAGAAAACCAGAAAGAACAATGACACATGCTGTCAGGTTTCAAGGATAAACCCAACAAAATATGAAAGAGACTCTCACAAACCCATGAAATCTCTCTGAGTATCATTAAAAAAAAGAAAAAGATTAAGTAACTGGCAAGACATCTAATGTTTGGTGTTCCTGGATGGGGACTGTTCACATTATAAGGATGTCACTTGTCCCCAAATTCAAAGCAAACTCCCAAGAGAATTTCATGAAACCGGATAAGCATCACTTCAATCCATCTGGAAGAGAAAAACAAAAATAGCAAGGAGAGTCTTAGAAAAGGAGTGTCAAGAAGAGGGATTTACCCAACCAGCATAAAGCAGATAGAATGACACAAGCCACAGCCAATCAATTAGAGAGCAAGATGCCAGCCTGAGACTAGACAGATACACGAAAGGCCTTGTCTGTATACAGGAGTGTGTGCTCGGGAACCTCCTGGCATTTCCAATTAGGGATTCGAAGTGAGGACTCTGAAGACACAGCACAGGACCATAGTTCATTGAATCCATTGGTTGGTCTGTGGCTTCCCATGAGGGAGCATTTGACTCAACTGGGCACTCACACAAAAGTGCAAATTGTTCCTGTAGCAGGTTTAGAAGTTTATATCGAGGTTTAGAAGTTTATATCGCAACACTAAGGACAACCAAGACCAAAACCTGTAACAGAATGAAATGGATACATTGACTATATCAAGGTTAATTGTTTCTGTCTGAAAAATGAAACCTATACTCAAAGCTAACATGTATCTTACAGAACTGGGAAAAATAAATAAACTAGGCATAGCAGGCTTGTATTAACATTCAGGGGCAAGCCAGGTGTATTAGCTCAAGCCTTTAATTCCAGTGCTAAAGAGGTAGAGGCAGGAGGATCTCTGTGAGTTCAAGGCCAACCTGGTAGGTTTGAGCCCAGCCAGGAACAACATAATAAAAGCTTGTCTCAAATACTGATACTAATAAATAAGTAAACCACAAAACAGTAAACATTTCTACAACATGTGCAAATACTATGAACAAGTAATTCACAGAGGAGGCATTCCAGATAAAGAGTGTAGCATGGAAAATGCTTCCTAGAAGTCAGGAAAAGTCAAATAAAATGAAAATGTTTTAATTCAGTTAAAAATTTCAGTATTGACAATGTCCGCTATTTAAAGGAGTATATGAAAATAAGAGGTCTGATGCATTGTCAAGATGTACCTTTCTGGGCAGAAGCAGGAGAATGGTGTAGCCTTCATACACGTGAGAGTCTGGATTCAACCTCCAGTACTGCTAAACAAACAAAACAGTGTAAGTTACCTAAGAATATTCGTTTAAATTAAATGTGCCTTTACCCTTTTATCAGAAATTATAACGTAATCGCTTTTTAGCCTTTTGGTTAAGATTAAGTGAAGAATTACATTCAAAGTCACTCCCTATTCTTGTGGAAAAACACAGACAGGGATGATCGTTGTTATTATATTTCTAGTAGTGAAACATACGCAGTCCAAATGTCCAAGACAGGGAAAGAATTAAACATTTATGCAAATATAGAAATGCATATGCAAATACACAATATGCATATGCAATAGAATATTATTTAGCAGTTAAAATGAGTTAGCTGCAGGGGAAATCACTTGAAATAACTTCAATTTCTATTTTTAAGTGAAAAGCAAGCCACTCATCATACATACCATATTTTGCCATTTATGTTAAAAAAGCATCCCACATTTCTATTTGTATTTATATGTAAAATGCATGTGCAGCTGTCTGGAAGGACCTTCGAACCAGTAGGAAAGGACCTAGCAAGGGGTAGAGGGAGACTTTAGAATTTATTCATGCTTCAGGAATCTTTCAAATGCTCCTATACATCTTCTGTGAGGTTAAAGGCAGTTTTTAAACCTCCAGTTTGTCCATCATGGCTAGGCTGAGGAGATGGCGGGGGGGGGGGGGAGGGTGCTAGGGGATGCACAGCCTAGTTCACCCACCTTTGATTATCCCACCTCAGATGAAGAAAAACTCAGAGTCCAGCCCCTGGCCAGGGCTTCCTTGGAAACTTGGGCCATGCTACGGACTCCCAGGAACCCCAAAGGGCTAACAGAGTCTGAGTTGTACCTTTGTTAGCTATGTGTCTTTGGCCCAATGAATTCCCCTAAGCCTATTTGTAAAGACTGCTAACTAATTGAACACTTATCTTACCCAGTTCCTCTAAAGTAAATGAACATTAAAATTCCTGGGGCTTTCTAGGGCAATGGTGCCACACGACATTTTATTTTAAAACTCTTTATTGATTCTTTGTGAGTTTCCCATCATGCACTCCAGTCCCACTCATCTCCCTGTGTCTTTGTATCTGCCCTCTGCCCTTGCAACCTCTCCCAAAAGAAAATAAAAAATAAAACAAAGAAATAAAAACACAAAAAATCATCTTGTCACAGAAGCTGTAGTGTGTCACAGTGGGCCACACAGTATACCCTTTTGTCCACACATCTTTACTTGCAAATGTACATATGAGTCATTAGTCTTGTTCAAGGCCTCTGGCTTCTGCTACACTATCAATACACCGGGACTTCTCTGTTATACTGTTGTTGCCCATGTCATGGAGATCCTGCAGCTTTGTATCTGCAGGACCCATCATTTTACATGCTCCAGCAGTTCATAAATGGGCTAGATGTTGGGGTGGGCCAACTCAAAGCCCTAGATCTGGGCCTAGGTGGTAGCTGAGTTGGTCAGCCTGCTAGGTCTCTCACACCAACACCACCAGGACCAGCTCTCCAGGACTGCCCCAGCTAGCTCACCCAATGCTGCAGCCAATAAGGGGCCAGCTCTCCAGTGGTGAGCCCCCTCACACCATCCTGAGTGCTGCAGCCCTCAAGGGGTGGGGCCAGCCCCCCTGCTCTCAAGGCCTCAGGGACCAGCTCTCCTGCCTGCTGCCCTAAAGGGTGGGGGTGAGGGGGTGGGAATTGTCTCTCCCTCACCTTAATGGCACATGCCCAGAGGCAGGTGGTTCTCTGAGTTTGAGGCCAGCTGGTCTACATAGTGAGTTCCAGGAGAGCCAGGGCTACACAGAGAAACCCTGTCTTGAAATAAATAAATAAATAAATAAATAAATAAATAAATAAATAAATAAATAAATAAATAAATAAATAAAGTAAGTAAGTAAGTAAGTAAGTAAGTAAGTTAGTTCCTGGGCTTAGGCTGGGGAAGTAGCTGGCTCAATGGGTAAGTACTTGCCACATAATCATGACGACCTGAGTTTGAATCCCTGAAACCCAAGTAAACCTAGGTGCTATAGTGTACATTGGAATTCCAGCACACCTGCTGTGAGATGGAAGGAAGAGACAGGAGATTCCCCAAAGCCAGCTTGCCTTCAGCAGCCTCGAACAAAAACCCTTGTGTTGAATCAAGATGGAAGGCAAGGCCTCACCTTTGACTCTATGACTATGGGTTTAATGGTTTCTGCTCTTCTCAGGCAGCCTGAGGGATCTCCTGCAGAACCTGGAGAGCAGAGCTAGCCCCCGCTCTTCCTCTACTCCATGTTCCCATCCTCCCTCTAGCTGAGGGATAAACCCAGCTTCATCCCTTTAAACCGCTGTATTTCTGGCCCCCGTCTCACACCCGTTAGCAAGTGGCATAGGCCCCTCTGTCTCAGGGAGGACACAGTCCCCAGGGGTGCAGCCTGCCGAGGCTAGACTAGCGCTTCCCCTGTCTGTCTTGTTAGAAGGCAGCTAGGAAACATCCTCTGACCCAGACATTTAGGACAGGCTTTGCCCCTGTCCTCTTTGGGGCTAGGCTACTCTTTCCACATTCTCTAGGAAAAGCTAACTACTCAGTCCTGCCTTCCTCCACACCCACCCGTAGAGAGCAGGGATGGAGGGAAGGAGAAGCAAATCTCTTCTGCCTGCTCCCTGTCGGCTGGCCAGCAGGGCCATCATGTCCAGTCTCAGGAGATACAGTCGTGATGGGAAACCGAGAAGCAATATCCTGGCCAAATGCTCTCCTGCTGCTCTCTGCTCTATTTATCAGCCTGCCGAGAGCACGTTCCTCATCGGGGAGCCGGGAGCTTCTCTCTCTCCCTCTCTGCTTGGGACTGAGGAAAACATGAAACCCAGGAATACTGAATACAAGCTCCTCATGTCTTCTGCGTCCCTCCTTCCCTTCCTGCTCCCTAGGAGGTTCCAAAATCACAAGCCCAGCGGTGTGTGCAAACAGCCAGGCATCACCCTCCAGGAGCTACCTGCCGTGCTTGAAGATTGCTCTGAGGTTCTGCTTTGTAGCCCCTGCCTGCCTGGAGCACAAGGCACCTGGATCCTCCCTGCCTCGTTTCAAAAGATATCGAAGGGGGAGGAAAAAAAAAAGATTCGGTCAACTTCCTTGGCCTTTAAGACTAGCCCGATGAATCTCCTCACCCACAGCACTGCTTCCTCACACTCCCACTGACCCCGTGGAAGATTGTCAGTCAGTGAACCAACTTCACAGTACTGGGTTTTCTGTCGCATACCTAGTACCCCTGCCACACTGTACCACCCGCATCTAAAAATCTCTGCACTTGGCACAGTGTGGGCACGTATTAGATATGCATGGATGGAAAGAGAGATGGACATGGTGAAATAATAATCCACGGGGCTATGGTACTTGGAGGTGATGCTTTCTTTAGGTGATCAAAGCCATGAGAGGAGTAGCTTCATGGATCAGAGTCACACCCCAGAGAGACCCCTCAAGCCTTCTGCTATATGCTCATGTAGTATGGAGACACTGATGTTACTTGGAAGCAGTCCCTGCCTAGACAGGCAATCTATTGGCACCAGGGTCTTGGACTTCCCAGCCTGCAGAACCGGGATTTTTACATACATCTTGGTGGTTTCTAATTCCCCAGGCACCAGTGTTCTGCCGAAGCAGCCCAGATGCAACAAGACGTCTTCCTTGTTCAGCCTGCCCGGTTGTAAGAAGTCAGAGCACAGAGTCCCTCCTGCTTCCGAGAGTTCAGCAATCATAACCCTGCCGGCCTGCGTGTTATTTATAGCCGAGTGTCTTCGAGACCATCCATGCGTTTGAAAGGCTCGTCTTTTAGGGACACCCAGGGTTCTGAGAGCAGAATGAAAAATTTGAACCTCAGAATAAAAATTTGAACCAGTACCCAATTTCAGTTTCTCTCCCCCCTACTGCATCTGCCCTAGCATCTCAGACAAGGTGTGTTAATTACTCTACGGAAGAGTAATTAACACACCCAGCCTCACACGGTTCTCAGAATGTGGCTTGCAGAGACTACTGATGTAACCATGAGTCTATGAGCCTTGAGCCTCCACAGAACAAGGGTCAGATTATCACCCTTGATAGGTCTTTACCTGTGCAATGGTCTACATACAGAGACTCATGTGTCGTCTCCGCCCCTCCCCTACCCCTCCCCCCGCCCCACGCACACTGAGTTTGCTGAGATGATGGATATGTTAGACATTTGCACTGCATTGACTCTCAGGGGCTCAAGACCACTTCCCAAGAATCTCTTGCTACATGTTTCTCCCAAGCTTATGGCCATTTCTCACAAAAGCAAGCAAATGGGGCCCCTGAAACCAATCCCTCGTGGCTTACTTATTCTTGCTTGGAAACAGGGGGCCCAGTAGATATGCTCAGGAATCTCTGAATAGCGACCTCCACAGAAGACCCAACGCTGGTAGGAGAGAACATGGTGAGGGCCATCCTGCGCCCACCAGAATGAGAGCTTCTTCTGAAGAAGGAGCCCTGAGACAGAGGAAACCTTCTGGTGATCCACAGTGGGCCAGAGGCAGCATCCCGAGGACAGGAGTGGGAGAGGGCATGGGGCTCCACGCTTCTTAGAGGCCAAAAGCAGTGAGGTTGAATGTTATTTCCCGAGTACAGCTTTCTCAGGACTTTCACTATCATTCAGCTCTCACTTCTAGCCAAATCTCCTCTACCTTTCTTGGCCAACTGCACAACCCTTGGTCTCTTCAGTGAAAACATTCCTCTTTCAGTGACTAGAGAGCCTGTTGTGAGCTGCGAGGTTCCCTTCCCCACAAACGCCCCCTTGGCTTCCTCTCCTTTACCCTCTACCCTAGAGCCCCTTCACTGAAGAAGAGTACAAAAAAAAAAAAAAAAGGAGTGGCCCCGAAGCAGTTAAAGTCACCCAGGAAATAAATATTGTGCATTCTCAATTTCTGTGGCCTATTCGAGGAATAAGCTGTGATTAAATGACAGATAATTTATTTTGGCTTTTGAAAGAGTTGGGGGTCTTCAAAATGCAAATGGAAAGGCAGTCACATGCCTGGAATTGTGAACATTGAAAATAAAAATTTTAATGAACACTCAAAGTAAAATAAATAATGAAAGAAAAAAGTCACAACTCAAAGACTAATCTTCCAAGGGTCCTTTCCTCTGCCTGGGCCAGACCACATCATGCTGGGAGGAGACCCCAGGCGAAGGCTGGTAAAAAGGGAGCAGTCGGATAGCTGTGCCCTCTCTCCCCCTCAACTCTCTCACATCTGACTTATCTTCTAATGAGGGTAAAATGTGCTGTGTCCTGATTAGAGAGAAATCAGAAAGGCCCTGTCCTTGTCGCACCGAACTGAGTTAGACTACACATGGGGGAGTGTGTTGTGAAGGCCACCGCCTCAGGAGTTGGTGGCTCTCTCTCTTTCTCTCTCTCTCTCTCTCTCTCTCTCTCTCTCTCATTCCTGGGAGTACACTGGAAGCACACACACACACACACGTGATCAGTCACTGGGGCTGTGTGGCAGAGGGTACAAGCAGAAAGCGGCTGTAGTCTCCTTGCTGTGGGAGCTACCCTTTCATTTATAAAATAGAACTGGGACATAACTGAGTGGGAGAGCACTTAGAAGACACAAGACCTTAGAGTCTGTTTCTAGGCAAACCAGCAAACACACGAACAAACAAACAAACCTCAAGCTCATCCACCATCAGAGCCTCTGATTCTTGTCCCACAGAACACCCCAGGCCTGCTCAGGCTGTGTCCGTGAGGAGCCTGGTGACAGCTCTTCATCTGTTGCCTCCTCCCCAATTCATTGGCCTTTGTTTGGACCTACTCTGAGGCCTGACGGGGCCAAGACAGGAGAAACAAAGGCCAGGGAAAGTATTACTAGGAGGCCGGCGACACAGACAGATGTCGGTTCTCTCTCCAGGAGTTTCTTTGGTATGAGCAAGGTTACTTATGAATGCTGACCTCTCTAGGCTCTCTGCAGAGGGTACTCCCTCCCTCAAGCCCTGGTGTGGAGCCTTCAGCACTGCTGGCTTTCACTTCAGATCTACATTGTCCCTGAATGAAACCAGCTCCCTCTTTACCATCTACGACCACCTGCCTCTCTCTGCCCTGTCTCTCCTGGCCAGCGTTCCCAGCCTCCTTCAAACTCTTTGAGAACATCTTCTGATGTCCCCTCTCTCCATAATAAGGGCAGAAAGTAGCCCCACCTGTCACAGCCACTTCAGAGGGTCTCACCAAAGACCTTTTCCATCTCTTGGTGCTTGCTGATAGCCTTGAGGAGGAAGATGAACAAGGGGAAACAGTATCAAGGTTGCACTTTCTCTTTAATCTACAAAATAGCTTTAGGTTTTTGTGGCCCAGTCCTGCAACATAGAAGGTGCTAGATAAGCTGAGGGCGGTATTATATACATGTAATCCCGAGACTTAGAAGGTGGATTCAGGAGGACCCTGAGTTCGAGGCCAGCCTCAGCTACATAGCAAATTGTAGGCCTTCATAGGGGCTGGATTGTGACTTTTAAAAGCTGGCGAGAGGAGCACAATTTTAGTTCCAGAACGGGGGAGACAGAGACAAGTGGATCACTGAGACTGCAGCCAACCAGAGCCGGGCCTAATAGACAAGACCTCCCCAGTGAGAGATCTCACCTCAAAAACAAACAAACCAACAAAAGGAAAACACAACAACAAAAAGCCAAGATGAATAATAGGGTGGATGTTTCCTGTGGAAGAACACCCACACACATGTAGATACACCTGCACCCATATGTGCCTCTATACGCAAGATACACAGAGCTAGGACCCTGCATGCAGGAAGCAAACCTCTTCAGAGCCATTGGAGGCTTCATGTCTGTTTGAAGGGAGAGCGGGTTCCAGTCTTTAATCCTTGACACCCAAGCTGTTTCCACACCAACCTTTTCCTCGAAATGCTGAAATACTGTGAAGGAAAGTTAGTCTAACTCCAGGCTCTTTGCATCCTGTTTAGAGACAGATAAAAACATGCTCATTATCCCATCTGCGGGCCGCTCACATGCGAGAAAAGTGCCTCTGTATTAGGCAAGGCAATCCACCCAAACCTTTCTACTTCTATTTAAAAAGTGTGAAGGTAATTTACCAGGCTGCGCCTGTCAGCGTTTGAAAGGCAGAAAGCCGCCTTTTATCTTGTTTTATTTACAGGTAAAACCCAAGAAGAGGCAAGAAACTTCCAGTGCAAGAACTAGGAAGAGCCCTGGGGGAACAAAGCAGCCAGCAGACACTCGCTAGATTGCTAAATGCAGGCAGGACATGGTCACCTGTCCCTGTGAGGGCAGACAGTTCTGTGATCCTGTCATTGGGCTCACCCACAGAGGTCAGCCTGACAGACACACTCACACCTACTAAATGTGCCAGCTAGGTTTACGATTGCTTACTTGAGTCCGGTGGAGATCAGGGAACAAAGAGGGTGGGGAAGAGGGGATATTATTTGGAAATGGGACAAGCAAGTTGGGAGGGGGATGTTTAAAAGGACTTTCTGTTTTCGAGAAACAGACTTCGGGCATTCTGACACTACTTACTTTTCCAGAAATTTCAACGACATGACACTCATTTCTGAGGTGGCTTCTATGCTATGTCTCCACTCCTGCTTTAAGGGTTCTTCTGGAAACTTTCCCTGTCCCCAACACACTTCCCCGGCCTTCATCACCTTTAACCACTGAGAGGACATGAAGACAGGGGACACTGTATGGTACAAATAGCAGCCAGGATCAGACTGGAATCAGCTTTGGCCATGGAATGCACTTGGTGTTTCCTGGGAGAAGGGCACATCCCCTACCTATAGTGGCGGTCAGGTTCAGCCACAAGGCTGGGAAGTTATCCTACCAGGCTGGCAGAGGAGACAAGTAGAAGGAAACAACTCCCCAACCAAGGGCACCAAACAGTTTAGCAGGAATCAAAAGCATGCCCATGTGAGGGCAGCGGCTGATCTCGGCAGGGACTCACAGAGGCTGAGTCTCCTGGAAGCAATGTTGCTCTCAAGGGGGATATGGGGACCCAGCTCCCTCTAGCCTTTGTCTTTTCGTTTCTCAACTACCATGAGGTGAACCCTTTGCTCCCACCAAGACCAACTGTGCTATCATAAGCCCAAAGTGACAAGTCCAAGTGACCAGAGACAGAAACCTTTGAAACTGTGAGCCAAAAGAAATCTTTCCCTGCTTAAAGACCTCTTGGGTCATTGTCATAGGAACAGAAAGTTGGCTGACACAGAGACACGGTGTTTCAACAGAAGTCTGGCTAACGGATGGTGGGTGGCAGAAATGATGGTGAGCCGCCACCCTGTGCTAGGTCTTGCCCCCCTCATCCATTTGGGGGCTTCCATACAGTTCAGCCTCCCTCTTTATCACCACTATGGCCTGATCTGGTCCAAGTGATAGAGTCAGTCGCTGTGAGCATTGTCCTAGTAAGACCTTAAGCTCACCTCACACAGGTTCCAGGGGAGTCCACAAGGAAGCTGCCCCAAAGGCACCCTTCAGAGTAGAGGGTGAAGGCTCCAATCACCAGAAGAGGTTGTGGGGTGGACTCTGGTGGAGGTTATGGGCATTGAGATTCATATCTTGTAGTCTCTTCTTGGTGATAATTAACAGTGATTTTGAATTTATCTCCCTCCCCCCAATTCCCTTTTAATTTTTCCACTATGTAGCCCATCCCTGAACTGATTCTCCCGCCTTTGTCTCTTAAGTTTGGGAAGCACAGTCTCTATTACTCAGCCCTGCTTTCACAGCCCTTGGCCATCTGGGTACCTGCCTGTCTTTACTTATATGCCCTGCACTCCTACCCCACAACTCTTTTTATTCCAGACTCTAACCACAGGCGGCAGCCTCCAATCCCCTGAACACATTCTTTCTTTCCTCTTCTGTGCTGTCTGTTCATGATGACTTCCCAGACTGGGTGAATGCCCGCCCCTCACTTGGCACTTTGCCCTTTGGGAAACACTTTGTATGTGTACATGTTCATGCCTGTGTGTGTACATAGGAGGATATCTGGTGTCTTGTCCTATTACTCTTGCTTTCTTGAGAGAAAGAACCTGGAACTTAGGCTGGCAGGCACCAAGCCCCAGCAAACCTCCTGTCCCTGCTCCTCATGGCACTTGGGCAACAGTGGCAATCACTAGGCCACACTCAGCTTTTAGTGTGGGTGCTGAGGATTTGAACTCAGCAACTCATACTTGTGCTGCAAATATTCTTACCAGCTGAGCCAGCTCCCTAACCCCAAGAGAAATACTTTTGCTACATGTGACCCTTGGGGAAGGGATGGTGGTTGTCACCTTTCAGGAGGGGGCCCCGGGACCCAGAGCCACTCGGTGGCTGGCTGAGCCATGCTGCCCATCTGCTGAATTCAAGCCCAGCGCTCTTTCCCCACTGTGGGGGGCTGCAAGCTCTTAACATCCCAGGATTCCTTTTATTGTTTTTCCTTCCACAACCCCTGGGGACTCCTATGATTTCATCCACAGCCAATCTTAGCTCCCAACTAGCATGAGCTAACCACTGCTAACGCTGCTGCTGAGTTGACATGATCCCAGCTTAAAAGCAGAGAAAGACGGTGCTTTAGTTCAGCTGTGTAGCCAGGGAGCAGATGACAGTACAATTTCCTCAGGGTTATTTCAGACATTGTCAGAAGCCCTCAGAGCCTTATTACTGCTTTCCCTAGGGGTCCAAACACCTGACACCGTTAGCTACTGTACTCTTTCTGCAGTGACCACAATTTTCAGGAGAAAAGCAGGACCCATGGTGTGACAACTATGAGTACACGTTGGGGGAGGGGGGCGGGCTGGACAACAGCCATGCTGTTTCAGAAGCCTGGGGCACATGATGCTCCGGCCTGATCTGAATGCTCCCTTCCAGGTTCCCTGCATGGTACTCCTGAGCAGTGCTGGGGTTTTTTTAGGGATGGGGCCTAATGGGAGGCTTGAGGTCACTGAGACCTCAGAAGGATTGTGGGATGTGAGTCCTGTTCCCTTTCTCTTTTTCAGACTCCCAGCTGTAAGGTGAAACAGGCTCTACTTCCTTATGCCCCACTAGGATGTGCACATCCCACACAGACCAGACCCAAAGCACTTAAGCCAACAGATCATGCCCTGAAACTCTGAAACCGTGAACCAAAGTAAATGTCTCCCCTTCCTCCAATGACGGACAGTAAAAACAATGGTCATTCATGAGCTCGTCCATTCATTATTCCGCAGGTACCTGCTAGATACTAAGTGTTATGGCAGTGGCCCTGGCTCCTTCATAAAATAGCTAGCTTATGTGCTGCCTTCCTGTATTGTACAGAAGAAGAGGAGGGAAAATCTGGGGGACGTTATGAAAGGCCACCAGAAAAAGAAACATCTGAATTTAGTTTTGGAAAATAAGCAAAAATTTCCTACAGGTAAAGGCATAAGGTAAAGAAGAAAATCATTAATAAACCTAAGAGGCATAAGCATAGAATATAGGGCAGAGACAGATGAGAGAACTGAGGGGTAGGAGTCGGGTGTGAAAGGTCACAGATGCCAAGAGTCCCTGTGAATCCTCTCCAGTCTTCACACATACACAGAACCTTGACTGACACACGGAACTGTCTTTGCGTGTGTGTTCATGTGTGAGCAGGCGTATCTGTGTCTGCAGGTATACGGAAGGCAGAAGACAACTTTAGGTGTCAGGTCCCAGGATCTGGCCACCTTGCTTTTCGAGGTAAGAGCTCTCATTGCCTGAAGCTTTCTGAATAGACCAGACTGCTCACCAGTGAGCCACAAGGACCTACTCATTTCTGCGTCCCCAGTCTGGGGCCACAAGCAACTGCCACAGCATCCAGATTTTTCATGTGGGTTCTGGGGAATCAGAATTAGGCCCTGGTACTTGCAAGGAAGGCAGATCACTGATTGGCCCATCTCCCCAGGCTCCCTCCTACTCCCCAGCCGCGTGTGTTCAGATTTTTGCAGGTGTGTGTGTGCATACAAGAGCCCAGGGTTGAACAAGAGTCCCCGGCACTGGTTCCTGCCCTCAACCATTCTGTGCTATTCTTCCTTTACCTCTGGGATTCCTGACACTTGTTAATCCATTCATTCCTTCCTCACAGCTAAGAAAAGGCAGAAGTGGCCCCTGCCCTCATGTAGCTTTTTAGTCTAAACAAGGAGACAAGCATTCATCTAGTAGTCAATTGTGTAAATAACAGCTTCCAAATGTGAAATGTAAATTACAAGTACTAAAAAGGTGAGCTGAGCACCTGGTGTCTGCCACAGGGAGATTTAACCTACTCAGAGAAGTGGGCAAGGCTTCTGGAAGAAATGAAAACAAAGCGGGGAAATGTTGGACAAACAGCAGTGGCTGTAGCGTTGGTTACTTGTATGGTGTCGTGATAAAGTACCCAACAGAAACAACTTCTGGGAGAGCTGTGACCAGCATGGCTCGGTCCTGGAAAGCTGACTGTGGTAATCAGAACATAAAGGACAGACACACAGACACCGGTACAGAGAAGCTGAGATTGAGTAGCCTGTGCTCACCCTCGCCAGTTTATTACGTAAGCCACAGGAAGGAGAGGTTTGCTAGGTCTCGGTAGGATGTCTCCCAGGGAAGCAATCTCAGGCAGCAGACATCCATGAGGAAGCTGCAGTTGCTAGTTTTCACACACACTGCGAACATCTGTTCACCAACAAGAGGGAGGCTTTGCCCGTTACCCCGGGGCTGAGGTATTGGTCCTTGTCAATAGTACACATTCACTCAGGGTTTTCCCCATTGACTCAGGGCTTCCTTAGCCCCCCATATGGGATCAGAGGTTAACTTTGGCCCATAGTTTCAGAGGGTCTCGGTCCATCACAGCAGGATATGCACAGCAGAGGAGCAGGCAACCTTGAGTGATGCAGAACGAGGGACTGGGATGTAAACTTTCAAGGCCTACACCTAGTGGTTAGCTCACCAGCGAGGCCCTCCTCCTCCTCCAAAATGGTTCACTGCCCCCCAGAATAACTGAAGAAGGACTGAAAACACATAACCCTAGCTTTGGGCACTTTAATTTGGGCCCATAATCCGTTTGTTCCCCTCCTTTGCTTTTGTCCTTTACTTCCCACTAGGATCCGGATTTGTACCCAATCCAGACACTCCCAATTTCCCCAGCCTGGGCTAAGACAGGCCTTTCTCCTGACCCACCCTCCCACCTCTGCTCTCCTGAGGTACCCTTTATCCTAGGGTAAAGGAGCACTGGAGGGCTTTTAGCAAGACTGCAGTGTCCACACCCAAGTCCTGCCTACACTCCTTACTGGGTCTCCTAGGCACACTCTGGTGGGGTTTGTTCTCACCCCTAATGTACCATAAGCAAACTTCTTCATGGCCCAGGCCTGCTGACCCTTCATCAACCCTACACAAACCCTTGCTCAGCCAGTGGTCCTCAACTTTCCTAATGCTACGACCCTTGGATATAGTTCCTTATGTTGTGGAGACCCCCAATCATAAAATTATTCTCGTTGCTACTCCATAACTAATCTCTCTACTGTTATGGATCATAATGTAAATATCTGACATGCAGGATGGTCTTAGGCGACCCCTGTGAAAGAGTCATTTGACCCCAAAGGGTTTGACCCACAGGTGGAAAAACACTGCGCTAGAGGCAGAAGCACTTGGGGCTGCTGAGTCGAGGCTCTGACTCAAAAGCCAAAGATCTGGGGACCCTCTGGCCTAAAAGCAGGAGGCAGGATCAAGTAGATTTGGCGGTGAGATGGTTTAGGAAAGTTCCTGTGCTTAAGAAGTAGAGACAGGATAAAATGTCAAGGTCAGCCTGGGCTAAGTGAGACCCTGTCTCAAAGCGGGGTAGGGAGCAAGAATGCACTGTCCTGTAGATATCCTGTAGATGTGCAGAAAGCCAAAAAGGTAGCTGGATAACTGGGCCTGCATCTCAGCCACATGCTACAAGTTGAGTTCTGTGTCATCAGCATAAGGTTGGCATCTCATACAAGCAACCAACTGGTACATACTCAATTGTCTAGGTAGACAGCTGGATCCAACCCTCAGCAGCTGGACAAACTGACAGTGTTGAATGAGACAGAAGAGAGTTTGGCATTGGCCAGTCTGAGTGGGTCAGTGAAGGGAGCCTTTCTGGAGGAAGAGAAACTTAAGGAGAATGCAGAACTCCAGAAAGGACCTTGTAGACCAGAAAACTGGTATTTGGAACCTAAGAGAGACACAGAGGGGGGAGTACAGGGAGCCATGCTTGATGAGAGACACCTAGGCATGGAGGGGACATCCAGTGCAGATTATCAGAATGTGAGCTATGAAGGAAAGCTGCCGAGTTCACAGCTGGCCCAGTTACCAACCAGATGTATGACTTGGGTGAGTGACTTTTAGTGCCTCTGTTTCTTCTTTTATAAAACTCAGAAGATGATACAGGGAAAGTGGTTGGCACCATCACTTTCCGGCACTTGCTGCATGACTCCTAAGCCAGTGAAAGCAGCCTCATGAGCCAGTCTCTATCCCAACAGACAGACAGTTGGAGTTGAGGATGTAATCAATATTTATCACCTGTAATGGTTTCCCATTTCAGTAGGGAACACAACTTGGCCACTCTTGCCTCTAAAGCAAGAAACTGGTGCAGTTGTTCATCTCTGAAGTCTCCATCCTCAAATGTGGGGCATCCAGGTGGCTGTTTAGCCTGAGGGAATGGAGGGGCTGAGAAGAAGTTCCAAGCGCTATGTACTGTCACCTTCTCTGCAAGCCTTTGGCTCAAAGAAATATGGTGATAATGGGCTTGGAGATGTAACAGAAAGACATGGAGATCTTAGCCAACCTCTCCTCCTCCTCCCCCAGCTCCCTTCACTCTCATGGTGGATGCTGGCTTTTCCCCTTAGTGTTGATTTTTCTCTTTCCAAAGCAACAGAACTGTTGTAAGCATGTATGGTCACCTAACTCACCTGCATCCTTTGCAGCTAGGCATGCCCATGAAAGCAAGTTCTGACCAATGACATGCAAGCAGATACGTGTAACAGGCTTCCTGGCCTGTATAAGCTTTGCCCTTTCTTACTTTGCCCCTTTCTTTCAGAGACCATACAGAACAAGGATGCCCCAAATTCCAGGCCAGAGATTTCAGAAATGATTAATATTACCATTTTCTTGCCTCAGAGGCAAAAATGGGCAAACCATGTTTCCTGATGTCCGGATGATGGTAGCCATTTTGAACACTGAGGACAAAAGAAGTAGTCTGGAGATCCCAGAAGAGTCGATTGGCAGAACTATGGCTCCCCAAGGAGTGTGGGGGCCATCACTTCCCTCCTCAACATTCCCTGCTGCTTCCAGATGTTCATGTGATAGCAATGTAAACTCCCATCTAGAGAAGCCATTGCTATTTTGGGTAGTTCAGCTGAATCCATTCCTAAATACAGCCCTACCCCCACCCCCACCCCAGGTGGCCCACATTCCCCGTTACTTTGTAGAACTATCTCAATTGCTACTAATTTAGATCAAGTGAATGAGAGAGGTTCTACTGCTTCTGACCCCGGTTTCCATCTGGCCAGAAACTCCACCAGAATCATAACGACAACCTGTGTTTATGAAGCACTTTCTTCAAGAGTGAGCTCATCAGAGTCTCACAGAAGCTCTGTGATGCAGCCAGGACTGCTAGCTCCATGTACTTCATTTCAAAGATAAGAAAACCCGGGGGAAGGGGTATAGCCATTTTGCAAACATTACACAGGTGCGGAGGCAAGAGAGCGGGCGCTCAGGGCTCTTAAGCGAACTCAGGGCTGCCAGGCTGCAGCTGGTCCTGGGGCAAGGAACGTACAAGGTAGGACAGGGCTGAGAGTCTGGGTTTTTAAAAAATAGACAGGTGTGTTTTAATTCCTTTATACGTGCTACTGTATTTTTACTGAGAGAAATACCTACACACAGCACAAATTCTTTTGTCTTAGCATTGTTTTTAAGAACACAATGCATTGCTAATGATAAGCACAATGGTGTATGGTGGGTCTCTAGAACTTGAACCTTGTCTGATAAAATCTAAACCCGTTAAACAGAAATTTCTCATTCCCTCTTCCTTGAACCCTTGGAACCCACCATTCTGTCCATTTCTAGATCCTGTGAGTTTGACTGCTATAGATACTTCCTCCAAGTGGGACCATACAGTGTTTGCTTGCCCTTCAGCTTATTTCACTTAGCATAGTCTTCTCAAAGTTCACCCGTGTTGTCACATAGGACAGGACTTCCTTCTCTTGTTGAGGCTGAATGATAGTCCTTTTCAGTATCGTTCCCATGAGCCAGGGTGTGGGCACAACCCACACCCTCATCAGTGCAAGAACAGACAGAAAGCTTGCTGTATACATGTGTCTTGAGGGGCTGCTGAACTCTGCCCAGATGGCACGTCCCACCTTGCATTCCTCCCTGGCAGATCCTAAGACTTTATCCAGGATCATCAGAGTGTTTGGCACGTACAGCAGGTACCCTGTGAGATGTTGCTGGGGAAACAACACTGAGCAGGCTGCAGGGTGAGCATGAGAATATCATTTAAAAAACAAGTCAGAAAGCAGCGTATGACATTGAAGAGGAAATGATGAAGTTCAAAACAATCTGACGTATCTTTTGTCCAGTCTGTGCCAGACTTGGCACAAGGGCCGGAGAAAACAAGGACAAGATGCTACTTGCCTCCTGAATTTTATTAAATTCTGTTCCCTTTTCAAGAGTCAACAGGTTCCAGGGGAGTAGCTTCAGTGCTGGAGATATACCTGGACCTGTGAAAATGGGTCCAAAGTAGGAAATATAATGCAAATCATGCATCAAAAGAGGAAGGAAGAAGGAAGAAAGCTTCCAAGTCCTGCAGGAACCTAGCCACATGTCATTAGCAATATGCCAAGTGTCTAGGGGGAGTTCAGCTACAGTACATGTGACCAGAGCCCTAGAGATAGGCACTGTGTTGGAGTGGTTAAGAAGGGCTTCATGGAAAAGGCGAGAGCTCAACTAGAACCCACAGAGCAGAGAGGACAAGAGAGGAGAGGTTCGTAGTATTATGAGCAAAAGCTGAAATTCACAAATGGTAGAGGGCATTGAGAGGACCCAGACAACCCGAGCAAGTTTTGGGCTAGGGAGTCAATACCCTGCCAGGTCATTTGGGCTTGAACACCAGGATGGGAATCTCGGGCTTAATTCCCTGTGTGGCCGGGAGCCACTGGAAAGGGATTTGTGCCCAAAGAAACGCAATCAGAGTGGTACCCATGCTTCAAAGAGGCCTCTGGCGGGATAGGCAGGGGTGATGAGGGACAGTGAATCACAGCCTGAGAGGCTGGGTGTGTGGGTGGGGCTCTCGCGTGGCTGACAGCAGGGTTGGGAACAGGAGACGGCAGGAAAGCTAAACCCACAGGCCTCAGGATATTTCCATCAAAGGGGACACCCTTGCTGACCATACAGCTTCCAGGGTTCTGTGGGACAGACTTCTCCAAAACTCGGCTTTCGGCAGTTGGCAGCTCCCACCCAGCAGGGATCACAGGAGCCGGCATCTCTGTGTTCTCCATGGCTTGCATCTGCGCCAACTGCATCAGGCAGATCCCTACAGGGTCTCCTGCAGCAGAACTCGAGTTTGCCTGGGGTTCCTCCTCCTCCAAGGCCCAGAGGGGTCAGCACGGAGTAGTCTTCTAGGATGTCCAAGAGAGACACCAACCTCCTCCCTCAAAGTGACACGTCATTGCTCCCTCCCACCCACTTGCCTCCTGCCTCCACCCTAGGGGTGTTCAGCTCAGCGAGGTCCAAGTTCAGGCGCAAGGAGGCAAGATGCAAACGGCCAGAGTAGTGGCCCATCTATTCATCTCTGCCAGGAGTCGACACCGGGAGCCCTAAAGAGGGGTTCCCTGTGATGGATGATGTTTCCAGAGCTTATTAACTGAGCTGGACTGGACCTCTTCCGGCTGATCTATGATCCAGGGGCAGTTTTAAAGTATGTGGCTTTCCAGACCTGCATTATCGAAAAGAGTTAAAATTGAAGTCGTCACTCAAACTACTGCCATCTGTCACAAGTGGCCATCTATGCCAACCCAGGGCAGGATGGGAAGGTAGGTAATGAGCCTTACTCCCGTGTCACATCTTGGAACATTAAGAATTTCGGTTGTCTTCTCTGCTCCCTACGGTGTGTTCGGTGGCGGGTTTGTTCCTGGCAAAGATGGAGGCAGAGCCTGGAAAGGTGCAGGAGCAGGCATCTCCAGGCAGCTTTCTGTAAATCAGGTTCTCATCTGAGCATCACTGAGGTCATTCTGACAAACCACGTGGCATCTGTGAAGCAGTCCTGGTCAGCATTTACTGAGAACCTGCCTATACTTGGATGCTTCCCCTGAATCCCAGTAACCCTGTCATGTGGGTACCCTCGTAGCTTGTGAAGGAAGAGCCCCAGGCATGGAGCTGGGATAAAAAGGATACACGTAGGCTACACTATATAGGAAGACAGCCAGTGTTTGAAGAAGAGGGTCTAGTTCTTGGAGTCTGGATCCTGAGCCACACTGATGACTGACATAGTTTGGGGTCCTGGAGTTTATCTGCATACCTCTCTCTCTCGCTCACTCGCTCGCACGCACGCACGCACGCACGCATGCACGCTCGCTCGCACGCACTCACGCACACACAGCAGAAGCAGGGAATATTAACTAGAGATTAGTGCACCAGGCTGCTTATCTCCACACCAGGAGCAGGGCTAAGACCCTGTGAGGAGGGGAAGGGAAGTCAGGGGCCCGCATGGAACAAAGACCAGGCTGACCACTAGTCAATGATATTTGCACAGATCATGGGGGCCTTCTGAAGCCATTGTCATGGTTTCTGACACAGCCTGAGCCCTGGGGTGGCAATTGGGCAGCTTCAGGCCCTGTATAAGCTCCATCAGTTGCTACATCAAAGTGCTAATATGTGTTCCCCAGTGCAAACAACTGAAATGGGTGAATGAGAGCAATTTTGTGGGTTTTTTTTTCCTTAGATCTAGTTTGTCTATTATGACAATCTGTTTTTACAGCAGCTCTGTTACCTGGGATGTGGATGTAGCTTTAGGACAAAACCCAGAGTTAAACCCTCCCCCCTACATCCGTCCTCCCTCTCCATCTAGTCCTCCCTACTTCACCCTCACCTTTCCCTGCCCATCTCTGCCTAACTAGGGGGAGCTGCTCTGGCTTTTCCACCAGGACCCCAGGTTCTAGCCACCAGTGACTCTGCCCTCAGCACAAGAGTTGTGCTCTTCCCCTTCCCTCTGAGTCCATCATACCCCCCCCC
>CM053747.1:33892465-33921832 GCA_028658305.1 Pachyuromys duprasi
CACAGCTGTTGATGGAAATCTTTCATCTAATTAGTTTTAAGTTAATTTTCAAAACAAAAATTATAGTAGGCGTCTCCAAAACAGCCAAGCAAAACAAGTTAAAATAAATTATAAGCATTTTAAGGGAGGGAGAAGAATCCCAAATTGAATGTTTTCCATATCTTTATAGCTTTTTTCATAGCTGTGTCTTATACTTTTATCTAGTAATTTTATTGTTTAAATGAACGTTACAGAGAATAGACAAGCAAAAATGAGAAACCCACCTACTCTCAGCCACTGGGAGCACCTTGACATCCACCCTTCTAGATTTTTCTCTGTGTTTATATGTGCATTTTATGACTTCCCAAAGAAAGTTCCAGAACTTTAGTCCCTTGAGCTATAAAACAAGAACACGAAAGAACTTCAGTCCCTCAAGCTGTAAATCAAGAATATTAACAGCAACTGAAACCTGGTCACATTTTTCAAATTATTACATAGTCTCCATCTTCCTAGGGCTTCAGATATCCATAGTAATGAATATTTATTGTAATATTCATTGTAAATGAATTTGCATCCTTGGAGAGATCATCAGTTAAGAAACCTGATAACTTTGTTGTTCCTTCAAGTCATTGATTCCAAAACTACGTGTTCACCTGTCAGCTATTAAAGTCCATACTCATGTTTCTGGGGAAAAAACAATTTGCCAAATAGTGAAGGATGAATATCTCTGTCTGTATCTACAGATTTAGTTTACAAAAATAGAATCATTTCAGCTGTTTTGTAACTATGTTTCCTCTAATGCCTAGTACTAGGCATTTGAAAATGTCCCAATCTTTGTTACCTTTTAGACTATCATAACTAGCAAAGGCAGGAATAAGAGGCGGAAGGTGAATTAGAAATTTAAAAGCATGAAAGGGCATGGTGGTGACACAGCTCTGTGATTCCAGCACTCAGGAAGCTGAGGCAGGAGGATTGGAAGTTTGAGGCTAGTCTGGGCTTAATGACAAGACTTATTCCAAGAAAGAAAAAAGAAGGGAATAAGAAAGAAAGGGAAGGAGAGTCAGAGGGAACGAGGGAGGGAAGGGAAAGGGCATAAAAAGTTCCAAAAAGTAAAAATGTTTAAAACCATAGAAAGCTTGAAAAACCATCCTGTGGTTTATGAAGATTTATGATCCAAGACAAAAAGAACATCCATTTTGTTTAAGAAATGTGTACTGAGTACCCATAATACACCTGGCTCTTCATGAGGTTCACGGGCCCTCTAAGTATAAAAGAGAAATCCCTGTTCTTACAGCCCTTATAGGCAAGGAGGAAGCTAGAGTAAAATGATTCGATATGGGAAGGGAGTACTGAGGGAGAGGGGCTGGCTGACAGGACAAGCTGGAGTAGGGGTTCTCACTGACAGCATTTGGGGAAGAAGAGGGGTGTACCCAAGTATCCTAGAGAAGTGGTGCAGACAGGAAGGGCAAGAGCAGACCCTACATGCCAGGCAGGCTCGTGCTATCCCCAAACCCTCCTAAGAACCAGGGACTCCAGAAGGAGGATGGAGAGAAGCTTGTTTGGTTTTGCTGTTGTCAGGGAGGGCAGCTGCAGGGTAGGGCTGAGCCTGCACATCTATTGAGGGGCACAAAGAAACAAACACAGCTATTGCATCCCATCCTGATAATGGAACAAAAATAGTGATACTTTATTGATCATTGTTTTAACCAGATTTACTCTTATTATCTACTTTGACTAAATTCCCTCTTGTACATTCCCAGTTCATCATTCCTCTCTTCCTTCCAAAGGCCAAAGATGCTGATTCCTGTGGCTGTCACTCCATAAACACTAAATAGCTCTGTGGATGTTGGCTTCATGCTGATGGATCATGTTGAAGCCTCTGGTCCCCAGACGAAATAGCATAGAGACTGCAAAGAAGCATGAGAGAAACTCAGACTGACCAGGAAGCAAGAGGAGCCAGAATAAGGGGAGGGAGATCAGGCTGAGACTAGACAGCTGGGTCTATTTGGTCCAGAAAGAGGGACTTGGCCAAATGCAGGTGACAGGGAGGCTGGAAAGAATTCTGACTTCAAGAACCACTAGGCTGCTTCGCTTGGTCCTTCCTCTACCATCCCAGCCCCCAAGTAACCTCCTTCCTGAGAATGAGAAAATGCTCAGGAAAGGGGACACCTGGAGCCTGGGGTCAAGGGTGGGTGGAGGAGAGCTAGGTGCTGAGGAGGGATTCAGTAGCACCACAGAGCCGTAGAGCTGTCTGTAGCCAACTGAGGATGGAAAACCCAAAGAGCCCAGGGGTCTTCCTTAGTCAAAGACAACATGGTGAGGTGACTAAGGCTTCATGCCAGACCACACTGCCTGGGTTCATATCTCAGTGTTATGTTCACATCCTGGTTCAAATTCTTCAAGGCTATGTGACTTCAGCCCAGTTTCATCAGCTCCTCTGAGCCTGCCATCTCCTCTTACCAAGTACTCAAGAGTCATGCCCTATGCACATCATGGAAGACACATGGCTGTCCTCATCTTTTCCCAAATATGAGAGTACTAGGGAGGTCCGGACAATCCCCCTCTCTCAGCTTGTTCTTACTCTATATTGGCACCAGCACCAAGGACAGCTTCCCTGCAAACCTTCTTGAGCCCCTGCCAACAGATAGAGTCCTGCTCCTGATGCCAAAGCCCTCTGCCTGTGCCCCTCTATCACACAGGATAACTGTCACTGAATGGCCTAGAGGATGCCGCCATGGCTTCAAGCCCTTCCTGGAACCTGGCAGAGCCTCTGCCTCTACTGTTCAGAGCACTGAGTCTGTTTCTCTGCCTGAGTAAGAGGAAGGCTCTGCTGTACCTGAGGATATCTGGGGAAGGAGGCCATTGGGTGCCAGCCTAGGTTACATCTATCCCTTGGTGATTTCTGATTCTTCTTTCTCCACGCTCAGATTTCGGTGGCTGGTTGGAGCCTGCTCAGTGCTCAGCCCCATCTATGAAGACCTGTGTTTTCTGTTTGGCTTTCGGCCACCATTATTCTGTGCCATCATCTTCCTTTACTATCACTTCCCAACAGCCCTAGGTTCTATCCAGGTCTCCAGGCACAAAAAGTCAGTGTTCCTCCACATGGAGAGCTGAAGAACCCCTGAGTGAAATAAGTAAGACCTTTAGCTCGTATCTGTTGGTCTGTGTGTCTTTCTGACCCGTCGGTGTTTCTCAGAGCTTTCACCATTCCTCCTGGACTGTACATGTCCCCGTTTCCTCGACTCTGCCTCCCTCTGTCCTCCACACCTCCTCGCCCCAAGTTGCCGCTGTCAAGTATTTCCACCATCAGCACTTGCTGAGTGGAACTGGAAGTTCTTCCACTTGCGCGGCAAGCCACGTGGGCAGGTGGGTAATGTCTGTTTTACTCTCTGTAATGAATCCTATCTTCTTCTCTCTGCCGTGATGGTTATTGATTCTGTCTTGACACCTTGGTTTGTTTTCCGCCCGCTCCTGCCTTCCCTCCTTCTTGCTGTGGCCATTTCTCGGCTCTTATCTGTAATTTCCTCTCTTGTTGCACTGCCTCCCTCCTGGGCAGCTGCCGTACCAAAACGGGGGTTGTTTATTAACTCTACAGAGAGGTCCAGCAGTCCTGCTCAGATGGGGCGATTATTAATGGGCAAAAGATGATAGGAGGAGGGAGGGCAGAGGTTACAGCCAGGCTTACTCATGCCGGGCCACTCCGTAGAGACTCTCCACAAATCTCTTAATCCCCACTCCCAGGAAGTGATGCCCAATGGGTTCATAGGGCCCGTAACAGCCTTGTTTCACTCTGCCTCATCTGCCTCACTCGTCCCTAGCCTCATCTCTCCAAATCACACTCCAACTGCACAGGGCTGTTCCCATTTACGTCCCCAGGCTCACAATGTTCTCCCTCACAGTTGTGTCCTTCCCCATCTCTCGTTCTACCTTTCCCTTGGAAAGCTCCTATTCATTCATCAAAGCCCAGCTCTTATCTCTTCCGACAATCCATTCATGCTGAGCCTGAAGCTGACTTAAGGCTTCTCTTCATTGAGCTGCTACCATTCTTCCTGCAGAATGGTCTGTGTTTGCTTATCTGGCTCCATCAGGAATGTGCTGGGTCTTGTTCACAGAGCTGGAACACTAAGGAAAATAAAGGACTGAATTGAACAGAGTCTCTGAGTCACCACAAGTATTCTCCTACATTGGTTCTGGCAGACATTAATGTGCTGAGTCATAGATGTGGGCCAAGGGGACATACATGTGACTTCAGCCGGGACCTGGGGCTCTGCTCAGGGCACTTCCAAAAACTAACAGCTCATGCACAAGCTGGCTTCATTTGGGGCTGGACCCTGTAGCCAGAGACGAGAGTGACCAGTTCTGAGTTCTTTGTAGGTTCCAAGAGCCTGTGGCAAGAACCATTAGATGGATCACTATGGAAGAATTTGACCACTAAGTCCCTAAAGTAAAAATCCAGTGAGTCTCACAGCCCTTGTGCCTGGTACAAGACCCTAAGGCCTGCGGCCTGCCTCTACTATTTCTAGTCTCTTTCCATTGTCCTGACACCCCTTTAACTCCCCACTCACAGCCTCTGTCCAGTGGGATCTTCCTGGAAGTGTGTTGCTGTTGCCAGGAGGCCTTGGTGTTGTATGCATGGGGGTAGACCAGTAGTCATCAGGAGTTCTGTGCCCCTTGAAGATAGGGGGAAGGAATCTGGCTTTCTGGAGTACCTTAGGGCGCATTCACTACACTAAGAGAAGGAGAATATGCAATGTCCCTGCTCACAGCCCCAAAGACCTCTGTGGTTGGGTTCTGGACCCAGTGAATCTCTTTCTCCTGGCCAGTGGTCCCAGACGGTAGAAGACAAATGAGAAGAGAGATGTGGGTTTCTCTAGGTACTAGAACAGGAGGGCCCTGCACAGAAGGAATAGTTGTTCTCACAACTGCAGGCAGGGCATCACAGGGCATGCATCTCCTATAGCAGACAATGATGCTGATGCTAAAAGGAATGGAATTCAGTCCCAGGTCTCTGTACTACTAGAAGCGGGCATGGGGTTCCACGGCAGGGATGACAAAATGCTTGGGAAGGTATTAGGAAAAAGGTGTCCAGAGAGGTTGGAAAGAGCACCCATCCTATAGTCAAACGGAGGCTAGTATCCCAGTCTCCTCTCCAAGACCACAACCCAATGGCCTAATATACTCCTATAAGGCCACACCTCTCAGAGGCTTTGGCATCTCTCAATTAGGTCACAGTCTGGGGACCAGGCCATCAACATATAAGTGTAATTAATATTTCCAGAGCTTCCCATTCAGAACCCAGGCTGAGGGGTGGCTAGTTAATGGATTCTACTAGGTTTTCATTGTCGAGTACAGGAAAGCTACAGACTGGACACTGAAGCCAGATACTCTCTGCCTGGTAATGCCCTTATCAAGACCTTTTTCCTTAATGAAGGACAAGGACTCAAAATGTCCCCAGGGTCTCAGCCAAACACCTGCCCACTGTTGCAGCTATGGGGTGGGAGAGAGTGAAGGTGACATTGTCCCTCAGACCTCATCTGGGAAAAGTCTCACTAAGTCTCTAATGAAGACAAATCCTATGTCGAAGGATGCCGATGGATACAGATGAGCTGGTGGTGCTGTAGGTTGGATGGATGCCCTTCTCTAGACCTACAGCCAATGGCATATGAATGTCTGCCTCTGCCAGCATGTCAGACATGTCCTCCCGAGCCCAGTGGCTCTTCCTGGAGAACTCATCTTACAGAGGCTCTGCCTACTGATCCCTG
Source organism: Pachyuromys duprasi (assembly GCA_028658305.1). Taxonomy (NCBI): domain Eukaryota; kingdom Metazoa; phylum Chordata; class Mammalia; order Rodentia; family Muridae; genus Pachyuromys; species Pachyuromys duprasi. The sequence goes on from CM053747.1 coordinate 33,898,207, forward strand.
GTCTAGCTGGAACCCCAAAGGATGTCTTGGGTCACTGTGCCACCCACTGTGAGAACAAATTTAAAAGCACACATGGACTGGCCCTTGGTCTGCACACTGGATGCCATTAAGTTTCTAAGGCTCCCACCTGGCAGAGAAGACAAACTTCCTTATTTAAATGACACCTTTGTTCTCTGGTAGAGGCCAGAGGGAGACTCTTGTAGACTAGTAAATACGATTTTTATTTTCAAGGCTACATTAGAAAGAAATCATTTGACAGGCTCCTTGCCTCCTGATTGGTTGATCACTGTAGCACCATGACCAAAAGCTACTTTTGGAGGAAAAGGTTTATGTGGATCCCAAGCAGTTGATCATTGAGGGACATGAGGGCAGGAACTCAAACAGGAACAGAGGCAAGAACCATGGAGAAAATCTGCTTACTGGTTTGCTCTCAGGCTTACGTCCAGCTGTCTTTCTTAAACCTACCCGTGGATGACCCCAAACAGTGACCTGGGCCCTCCCACCTCAACAGTCAGGAAAATACTCATGCAGACCTGCATACAGGCCAAGGTCAATCCATGAGGAGCATTTCCTAAACTGGGGTTCCCTCCTCCCAGCTGACTGTAGTTTGTGTCAGGTTGACAGAAACTAACCAACACAGTCACCTCCTTTGTCCTTGATGACATTTCTGTTTGTCTTGTGACAGGGGAGGTTTGGGTAGGGGAGAATCCATCTCAGCTTCCAAGGAGAAGAGTCTCCTCCCCCTCCCCACCCCAGTTCTGGGCCCTTTCAGAACAAAGAGCTATGGGTGCTAGCCTTAGAGGCTGTACCCCTGTACAGTAGAAAGAAAGCTGTTTCTCTTCCACGCCTGGCCCAGTCTCTCAAACACTACCTTTCACAACAACAGCACACACATAAGTCTTGCTCACAACCCCCACACATTCTCCCTGGCATCCTGTTCAGCACCTGCCTCCTTTTTGACTCTGTTGTTTCTTTGCTTTGCAGCTACAATAACCAGTGCATTGTTTATCCATGCTCAGGTTTGGCTATATGGCTGTCCCAGCATCCAACTTGTCTTGCTAGCCCTTTGCCCTCCTAGAGAGACAGTGGGGCTGCCCAGAAGTTTTATCTTTGACACTTCGTACCACAGCAGCTGTGTCTTTGAAAACACGTGGAACCTAGGCCAGCGGTCCTGGAAGAGCCCAAGGTCACTGCTCCTTTTGTTTTCAAAGGTGTCTGGGAAAGGACTGTCCCTCAGTCTGGACTGTTTCCACCATTATATGCAATCACTGTGGATCACTGATGCACAGTTCAGCCTCACAGTGGAAACCCAGAGGGGGAAATGGTCAGGCTTGTATTGTGGGATGGAAGAGAATTCTGGTCCACTGCACAGAACAGCATGGCTAACCATAGCAAGAGTGGCTTTGGAACTAAGTGCAGCTGCTGTGATAGGGGCAGGAAGTTGCAGTTGGGCTGACCTCAGTCTGACCTGCACTGAGAAGCAGAGAATGGAAGAAGCAGAAAATCCCACATGCTACAAATGCAGCTAAGAAAGCCTCACTTAGGGAAAGGACAAACTTCCATTTCCCAAGCCAAATAGAATCCTGGGACCTCTGCTTCTAGTGCCCTGCTCTTGATGGTCAGACAGATTAAAGACCAGTTCCCATGGAGCAAGGACTGGCTTGAAGTCACACATCCAGGTGAAAATCTATGTGACCACCTAGTCTCGGGCTATATACATCAGCAGGAGTTCTGCAGACACACCAAGGTCAGCAGGACAGGGCCATCGCTGCCATCAGGAGGTTCTGTGATAATGCTTCCTAAGTTGGTCTGCCTCCTTAGGCCAAGTATTGGAGCCACTGCTTGGCTGAGACACAATGGCTCCAAGATGAGGTCATTTGAAAAGAAAGCTGCTCCCAGGCCCTTGGCTTCCTGCCTCCCTAATGTAGTGCTGTGGGCCTGCCCCTGATATAAAATCTACTTTCTCTCATAAAGGAGAGAGGGTCAGAGAAGTGACCTTTGGAGGAAAGGGACTATGTCTCCACCCAGCTACTCTGGGACACAGAGCGAAAGAAGTCTCAGGCTGCAACTTGAGGACCCGATGCCCCCTAAGTAAGGCTGGCCCTTCTCCCAAGCATGCCATTCTCCCATCAGCCCCTAGTACCTATTCTGTAAAAGCACTGAAACACCCCACCCCCAAGGTCACCCCCAGAGTGGCCTTTCTCACACTCAGGCAGTAGGGAAGAATGCCGGATGGAGCGAAAGACTAAACAGAGGACATCGGACACATACTCCCCAGGGCTTAAAAGATGCCATGTCAATCCTTGGTTCTAGCCAGGACAGAGGCAGGTCAAGGGCCCACAGACAGTAGTCTTGGGATCAAGAACAAAGGAACGATGATCAGAAAGTGACCCCCGCCTTCCACACCTAGTCACACTTCCAAGGATTTGCTTAGTGAGGACGCAGCCTGTGGGAAAAGCACTTTTTCTGTCTTGTGATGTATGTAGGTCAAACACTAGGTCTTATTTTGCAAACAAGGAGACCAAAGTCCAAGCTGATTAAATGGCTAGCCCAAGGTCACCCAGATGTTCAGTCGTTTCTACTGATTAGTTGTATTTCCCTCTGGTTTCATAAACAGTTTGAGGAAGTTTGTACTAAAATACATGCCAGTAACAAAGCACCTTGAACATGTTCCTGCCGTAGACATTCGGTGTTCTCTCTGTGCCTGGCATCATTCTAGATTTTCAGGTGGATGTAGAGGGACTCCCAGCTTTCACGGGGCTTTGACTTGCCATATTGTAACCTCATGCTAAGTCCTGTGAAGGAATTCAGGGCCTGGGACAGTTACGAGAGTCCAGAGTCACAGTTCTGCAGAGCTAGCATTTAAGCACGGGGAATCGTTAGGAGCTCTGAATTGTGTGTGTTTACTCTGCAGAAAGGCAGGACGGCTAGAGGGAAGAAACCTGGGAAGCTGAGAGGTAGGAGAGGCTCAGCCTGGAAACCCTTTAAGACAGAAGTAAGACTTTGGACCTATCAGGAAGAGAAGCCACTAGGGAAGATCCATGGACATTTTAGAATGACCTTTCCTGCTGCAATGGAGAGAACAGGCCACTGGGAGGCAAGACTGGAGGTGGCTCTGAAAATGAAGCAGATGAGCTCATGGAGGTGGGCCAGGTATGTACTGGCTCTGGAAAAGAGAAACAAGATGGCAGTTTCAGGACCTGTGGGCCTGCAAAGAAAGGGCAGGAGAGAGTCTGTGTAGGGGGAACTATCCCAGCAGCCCCTGCACAACCAGCCCATCAAGGTTATGGGCCCCCTGGGCGGGGATGAAACCTCACTGGAGATACAGGACCATCATATGGGACCAACTAACCAGGGGTACCCTGAAGGTACTTCTTCAGAGACCCAGGTCTGTTCCTGAAGAGTGATACCCCTAATGTGCACAGTAGAAAGTCCTGAAGAGCATGGTATAAGCCAAGTTGGACATGTACACATCACCTCCAGCAACTCATGGCCAGGGCAGACATCAATAATCTACTACAGACATCAATTCCGCTACTCCCCTACAGGTGCTGCCTCAATATGGCCCTGCAGGCAACTACTCCCAGTCCACTGGTAATGAGTTAACCTGCCTCTCATCCACCATAAAGAGAGATGAGTACCATGTTTGGTGCCCCAAAGTTTCCAGGTTCAGCCCGGCTTCCACAGTGCGGCTGCATTAGTGCATCTGCAGCTGACTTATTTAGCCTAAATGTTGCTTTCCCATTCGTTTAAAGCGATTTGTTATCCCAATGTCACATGTGTGCTGCGAGACCTAAATAAGACAGTATATGAAAGCAGCTAGCTATCTGGTTTCTGATCTAAGTAAAGATCTGTAAATTATAAAATAAATAAGATAACCTAGTTCCTTTTCCCCTAACCACAGTTATACTCCCAGATGAGCACATACACCATGTAACCTTACACTGTCTCAGCTACTGTGTGTTCCGATACACACTTAACACAGCACACCCTCACACACGTGCCTCAGAGGACAGAAAAATGTATTCTAACAGCTGGCACTGGAATTGATCTCAGAGAAGGAACTGTCTTTTGTTCAAGAAATTACCTTGATAACTCTCTAAGGATATGGATTTGGAGAAGTCAAGGAAACGAAGAGATAGCTGGCCTGCTCTGCATGAAAATGAGACAAAAGGGGGGAGGGGACTAAACAAAGTAGAGAAGCCCAGGAGCGTGAGGGCTTCCCAGCAGAGGCCTGGGGTGGAGGGAGGGGCACAGAAGACTTAGCTAGGTATGAGCGAAGCCATTGTGTATTTTGTTGTTGTTTGCTTGCTTTGTTTGTTTGTTTGTTTGTTTGTTTGTTTGTTTGTTTTTTGCCGTGAGAAGCTTCTCTGTCTTCAAAGAGTTTATCCTGCAGGATTCGCTCATACAAAAATCCCAGATACCAACCTACCCCAGCAATCCTGGTTGCTCAGGCTGGGAGGAGGAGGAACTCTTCCGGGCCTTGCACTTGTCACTGTCTTGACTGAGGTGATGGTCTCACAGGTGCGTGCCTGTATCTCTATACAGTTATAAGTCTATATGTCAAAACTCATCATTAGGAACACTTCAAACACATCGCTTTTTGTGTGTTAATTATACTTTTAAGAGCTGGTAGGGTGCTTTTTCAAAAAAAAAAACCAAAACGTTTATATCAATTTGATCCAAATATTTTTATCTCTCATGTTTTTAGATGTGCTCATTTCCCTACCTTTCTGCAGGTACTGACCCCTTCCTATCTGCTTTCTCTCTCCCTGTATTTTGGTCGTCTAACAAGCCCATGAAATTAGTTAAGAGTAGAAGTGAGCGTGCATGCAGAGGCCAGAAGTTAACCTTGGGTGGTGTTTCTCAAATGCCGTCCTTTTTGAAAAGATGAGAACTTGCAAATTGGGTCATACTTGCTGGCCAGCAAACCCCAGGCATCCTTCTGCCTCTTCCTCCCCAGTGCTGGAATCACAAGCATACCTCCCCATGCCTGATTTCTGCATGTGGGCTCTAGGGATCAAACACAGGCCCTCATGCTTGGGTGACAAACATTTCAGGTGCTCCTAAGAGTTTAAACTCACTCCCTTCCTGGGTGTTCCTGGACACCTTAGGAGTCAGCACTGAACAGTGATGTCAGGGGAGGTCTCAGGGGAACATCTCAGACCTAGCTTCAGATCTTGTTCCTTCCCAAGACACAGGCACCCACAGGCGCAAAGAGACAGTCTCTTTGTTTCTCTGTCTCTGTCTCTTTCTCGAATATACATACTTTTGGTACCTTGGTTATGCCGCTGTATGTTACAGCTACCAGGGGTCAACAGGTTTGAGTGAGGAGGTGGCTCTTGACAGAACCAAAATGGAACAGAGTTTGAAGACCTGGCAAGGGTAGGGAGGCTAGCCTTCTCAGAACAGTGAGCCTCCTCTAGCTGTGTTTCTGTGTGCAGGTGTGTGTCTGGGTACCCAGGAATTAGAGCGTGACGGATCGAGGACAATGTCAACTGTCATTCCTCGGGTGCTGTCTACCTTGTGTCTTTAGAACACAGCCCCTCATTGAGGCATGGCTCACAGATTAGGTTGGGATAGCTTCTCCACCTTCCTAGTTCTGGGATTACAACATGTGTGACCACATCCAGTTTCTCTTAAAATATGGACTCTGGGGATCAAACTTAGTTCCTCATGCTTCTGTGGCGAGCGAGCACTTTAGTGACTGAGCCATCCCCTCAGCCTCTGGCTCCTCTCGGCCCACAGAGGCAGTCTATTCTAACCACCTAGCAAGAGCCCTTCCAAGCAGGCACATAAACATCCAAACCCAAGGTCAGTTTTCTTCCTGGAAAAACCTGGCACCGAGTTTTCTGGGCTTAGCCAGGTGTTCCTGTCCCGATAGGCAAAGCTTCCAGCAGCCCTTGGCCTCTCCGTGCTCCACCTCGCCTTCCTCCCAACACCTCTGCCCAAGAAACACCACTAACTAAATCAGCCGCTCCGCTCCTTCCAAGGGGATAATCAAAGTGCAGCGTCTCTGGAGAAGTCCTGGCTCTCGGAACAAGTCTTTAATTTCAAGATGACAAGGTTGGGAGCATGTGCTGCGGGCACTAGGAAAGGCAAGATGGATGGATGGCCAGGGAGTGCAGGTGGTGAGCTGGGGGAGGAAAGTGGAAAGACAGTGGAGGGGCGAGGGTGGAGGAAGCCTTAGGAAGCTTTCCAGCAGCAGGCTGAGGGCTTTATTGTGGAGGTCTTTCTAATGCCTGCAATGTGGAGATGTGGGCATTTCTTGTCTTTCCAGGGGTCCCCACTTAGCATAGGCACCCCTGCCTGTCCCCTGCTGACTCCGGAGCAGATTCCATGGATAGAACTGGGACCTAAATATGGGCTTGGACAGAGCTGCTTTCCCCTTCAGGCCCCTCCTCAGGGATTGCACTTGAAAGGTGAAGCTGCTTTGAAAATTGCCCCTGCTAAGAAAAACAAACAAGCAAAAGCAACATCAACAGAAAAATCAATATAAGACTAGTGCTTTGAACCTAGTATCATCCTGTCCTGGAGAGAAAGCTGGTTCAGAGAGGGTGAGAATCCTGCTCACGGTCACAAAGCAAAACAACACATCAGAGTTCCCCGTGGCAGCAGCAGAATGGCAGCAAGCCCGGCTACCTGTTTGATGACTTCCTGCACACATCACTCAGTGATTAGAATTAGTGCCTTGGTGGCCAGACAGATACTTTCTTGGCTGGTCGCTGCAGAGGAGCTGAAGCGAGACGGTATTCTGTTTCGCAGTTTGCTGCTGTGAGCGCTGTAGCTAGCCCTGGTTGCATTGGGGTCCGGGTTTGGGGTTCAGTGCTCAGGGAATAAGGAAGCTTCTATGGGCAAATAAACAAGAAAAGAAGGAAGCTCAGCCTTCAGGAAGGACAGCTCCTGCTCAAAGCCTTGCAATGCAGGGCCACCCTGACTCTTCCTTGCTCCATTTATTGACACTGGCCCAGGGTATTGGGCAGCTGAAAACGGGTACCCAGATGTTAGTTCCTCTTGAAAAGTCCCCTTTCCCCAGCTCACAGGGCTCTGCAATCACATTCTACAGCATCCTGGCTTCCTGAAACCTGCACAATCTAAAGAGTGTGGTGTAGTACCCAGCCCTTAGTGGGTGCTTAGACATACGTGTGAACCAAGCTACCCACTTCCTGCCTCTTCTGAGATCAGAGCTCACCTTCTGCTCTGGGCAGGTGGGTACTATTGTAAGGCAAGAGCTGGATAGGGGGCTATGGACTGAACTGTGTCCCCACCAAGTTCATATGTTGGAGTCTTAACCCCCAAAGTGAACAGATTTGGAGTCAGAGCTTAATCAGAGTGCTGGGTGGGTTCTAACGGGTCATGTGACTGGTGCCTTCATGATGGGATTTGTGACTTTTAAGGAAGAACCCAGAAAGTTTGCTTTCCCCTTCTCCACACGAGGACACAGTAAGATGACCACACATAGACCAGAGCCCATCAGCCAGCACTTTGGCCTTGAACGTCTCAGGTGTTACAAATAACCTAGAGAAGGTTTAAAATCTGTAGGAAGAAGCCCCAAGAGTCTATGAAAACACTATGATTTTTTTTTACATTTGTTGTGTGTGTGTTTATGTGTGAATTGTACACACCACTGCATGCATGTGGAAGTGAGGGGACAGCTTGAAAGAGTTGCTTCCTTCCTTCCATGCTGTGAGTTCCGGGGATCAAACTCAAGTCTCCAAGCTTGGCAGCAATTGCCTTTATCCACTGAACCATCTTACTGGCCCACTAAACCATTTTATATAAGTAACATGAGTACTCCAGGATCTGGGTATTCCTAGCGGTTCTGCAGCCCTAAGCGCCAAACAGTGGACATGTTTCATGATATCAGATTGATCTGACAAAGTGACAGGTTAGCCCTTATGTCATGAGCACCGAAGGCCATAAGCATGGGTGGACACAATCCTGTAAAATATATTGAATAACTAACCACTGTGTCATCTAACATGTCACTTAAAGTAGGGCACAACCTGATCTCCAGATCTTAACACTTTAAATTCCTCCTGACACACCCCAGAGCCTCCTTGACTGTACTTAAGTAGTACCGTGAATGGTAAAACAGGAATGTACTGAGCCAGATACCTGGGACCTGCCTTCTATATCCTGTGCCCCTGTTGGTCAGCTCTGTGACCACAGGCTACAAATGGACTGGGACTAACATCTACCATATCTTGTTTCCTTGCTTGCAAAATGGAAGCAGAAGGGCACCCCTGTTGCATCCCTTTCTTGGGGATGCTATGAGTGAGGCTACTCTGGGATGATGGAAGGAGAATGCCTGCAGAGATTTGTGCTCTGGGGGACTATTGCAAAAGGAGGGGGCTGCTGGCTATCGATAAGCTGGCCAAGGAGGGTCCTGAGGCGGTGAGAAAACCACGCCAGCACAATGGCTAGCTGCTAGCCCTGTAGAGTTCTTGTCTGCTATTCCTTGTCTTCTCACATTCTTCAGACCCAAGAATCCTGTCCTGTCCACGGCATGTTCTGGCCTGTGCACCTCCCTGCCAACGGACTCTGGAATGCCCATCTGTCTCCTCCAGGGCAGATTCAGGTTCATGTTTGTGTCCTTTTGTTATGCCATCTTAGCTCATCAGCACCTTCTTGCTGTAGTGGTCAAGCTAGGCCCCATTTAGAAGAGAAACTAGCTGGGTGGTGGTGGCGTAAGCAGAGGCAGGCAGATTTCTAAGAGTTCGAGGCCATTCTAGTCTATAGAGTGAGTTCCAGGACAGCCAGGGCTACACAGAAAAACCCTGTCTCAGAAAAGAGAGAAAGACAGACAGACACACAGAGAGAGAGGCTATAGAAACCCCCTTTGGCTTACCCTGCATTTGGCACCGCCAGGGTGGCAAGAACAAAAGAAGAGATTCAGAAGCGGGCCTTCAGTGCCCTACTTCATGCTGCCCCTCTGCTGTTGCCTGTGCCCTTAGGCCAACAGCCACACTAGGCAGCAAGGATGATGACCAGCTGAGTAAGAATGGTGTCTTTTGGTGGCACGGGGCTACTGAGATTGCAATGAATCCCCTACCCGGGGACCCCAGATGCCCTCATCCTGTACCCACATGCCTACCCACAGGGAATCAGGGTATGAGCTGGCCTGCTCTTGTCTCTTGCCTCCATCCTTGGCCTTTAATATTCATGAGCCCTCCCTGCAGGGGAGCTAAAAATGTTCCGCTCCTAAATCTAACTGCTTCGTGGAAGCCTAATTAAATTCTTTGGTGGAAAGGGAAAAAAATGACCTTCAAAACTGCCAAAACTAGTCAGCGTGGTGTGCCCCCACAATCCCTTCACTCCCCTGCCCTCCTCCTGCAGGGGTCCTATCCTCCGTGATGAGGATCTCCACTTATGCCTTCAGCTAAGTGTCCAAGGTGCTCTAGAGGGGTGCCACAGTGCCCAGATTGCCTCCAGGGAGAGGAACAGAAAAGTGGGCCAGGGAGATGACTCAGTGGGCGAATTCATTTGACCAGTGACCTGGGTTCAATCCCTGAGACCCACACCGCAGAAGGAGAGAACCAGTTGCAGAAGGCTGTCCTTGGACATCCACATGCAAACCATGGCATGCTCACAATGGCTTGAGTGTCGGGGCATGCATGTGGCCTCATATATACACACACCAATAAGTACATGTTATAGAAAAAAAGCAATGGTCCTGAGGCCTCAAGGGACCAGATGACCTTAGTGCTCACTAGAAATATCCAGCTTAGCCAAAGGCTGGGATTAGAAGGAAGAGGAATAGCCATAGGTAAGGGCTGGCACTGGAGAGGGAAAGCCACAGCCGTCCTTCCACATAGACACTGTGTTGGTGAGTGCTCTGGAACTTTCTGGAGACCTCATTTATACATCCTGGAAAACCCACACAGACACAGGGTAGAGAAGAGCCCTGGGCACACTTGTACTCAAGAGCCTGGAATTAGAGTTCATACCTCAGCTGGTTCTTTCTTTTACAAGGGGGAGTAGCAAGAAGTGGTTCTCAACTTGTGGGTCATGACCCCTTTAGTAGTCAAGTGACCCTTCTCAGGGGTCACATAGCAGATCCTGCCTATCATATATATATATATATATATATATATATATATATATATATGTGTGTGTGTGTGTGTGTGTGTGTGTGTGTGTGTGTGTGTGTATGTATATATATATACATATATATATTACTCATAACAGTGGCAAAATTACAGTTATGAAGTAGGGACAAAGATAATTTTATGGTTGGGGATCACCACAACATAACTGTATTAAAGGGTTGCAGCATTAGGAAGGTTGGAGACTACTGGCCTAGAAGCTATCAGGGGTTGCCTCTTTCTGAGGGTTGCTGAGCCAAAATGTATGACTGTCCTGTTTTTCCTGTGACCTGGCCTCCAGAGAAAGTTGAGGAAGAGATAAAGGTACAATGCCCCATGCTTGTACAGGATCAAGCTCACACTGTGGGGAAAAGGCTCAGACCAGAGAAGTTTTTGCAGCCACGGCCAGGTATAGTAGTCAGCTTTGTACCACTGTGACAAACCTGAGAGAAACAAGTTCAGAAGAACATCCTGGTGAAAGGAGCACATGACAGAGACTACACAGAGTTTGCTTCAAGCAGGCAGAGAATTCACTGCACTCTCCATTCCTGGCCTTACACAGTCTGTCCCCATATCCTACTCACTCCTGGCTGACCCCTTTACATATTGTTCTTGGCCCAGGGACCCCCACTCACCACCTTCTCTTCCTCACCCCTATTCACATTTCTTCATGGCTTCATTCAAGGACAATTGCCAGAGCAGCTCATAGTACCTTCCCTAGACCTGGTTTTCAGATGGGCTGGACCCTTTATTCTATCTTTGAATCCCTGTCTGGAGATAATTCTAGATACCTCTATGTGTTAAAATCCTAACCCTGCAAGTAACATTTTAATTCCCAAGAGGCTAATGTCCCTGGTTTCGATGCCTTTGGGACCTCCAGTGTACTTCAAGGAGAAGCCTTGGGTGTTTCCTGAAGAGTGAACAAGGGATCCCCAGCTGAACAGACAGGTATTGGTTGAATAAATGAGAAAGTAATATACTCGTGGTATTCATGCCGGGCAGGGGTGGGTGATGAGGATGCAGTAGACGGAGACAACCTAGTCCCACACTTTTTGGTCGAGGTAAGGACTCTGGTGAAGGAATAGCAAAAGCTGTGCGTGGTTGGGCGAATACATACGTGCACAGAACAAGCCAGAGCTATCCCAACAGTGGTCCAAAGAGCTTCTCACTCTGTCCAGAGCATCCTTGGGTCTTTCCACAATGGCTTCCTCAGAGCTGGCTCTCCCGGCGGCGGGGGGGGGGGGTTCTACTCCCTCTTCTCCACCAGCCTTGCTTCTGCCAGCCCTGCACACATAGGAGTGTCCCTGCACCTGAGAGGCTGAGGCCACCCCATGCTCACACTTGATTTCCCTCCCTTGACATTGAAAGCCTTAAAGCAACGGTGCCACACAGTGCCACCTCACTCTCCGTCGCAGAATGAGACCCAGACATCTCTGTTCAGCCCACAAGGGAAATCCGGGGTGACAGCATGTGCTCAACCTTGGAAAACAAAGGCACTTGCATGACAATCCTGTTGGTCCATACGTACATCTGGCTTCATGCCAGGGTGTGTGGAAGAATCCTAGAACAAATGGCGTCATCCTAGTCCCCTCATCAGATGAAAACAGAGGCACCATTTGGACACGACCTAACAGCTGCCCAAATATTAAAGCATCTTACTCTGAGGAATAAAACTGATCCATGTTCCCGAGGTGTGGATTAAGACAAAAGGGTGCATGCATTCTATTCTATTACAGTGAATTTAGTACTGGAACAAAACTTTCATTTGGGAGGACAGGTCTTGTTATGTAGCCTGGGTTCTTTCCAACTTGTCATCTTCCAGCCTCTGCTTCCCAAGTGCTGGGATTCCAGAGATGGGCCACCAGACCTGGCATGTCTTGATATTGCTACCATGACCCATCTCTGCAGACAGTTATTTCTGCAACACTAGGCCTGGCTCTCCTACCTTCCCTTTACCGCAGTTGCTATGGTGGGCCACCTAGAACCCTCTAGAATTCATGCCACTCCCCCAACTGCCTGGGCATTTCCGGCTTCTGGCACCCAGCTGGGTCCTTCTCTACAAATGCCCTTAGGAGCAAAGAGTCACCCTTCCCTAAGGTGGTACCGTCTTCTGGGGCAGCCTGTATATAGCCAGTCTGGCCCAGGGGGCAGGGAGGACAGATGCTTTGCTCCTGTGCCTCTATCAGCTACTTCAGGAGCTGTTAGCAATCTCTCTAGCCCCACCTTGCATCCTGTCTTCTTTACAGGTGTTCTCTGAATGCTGCCCACAGATCTCTATCTTGAAGTCCGCTTTCTTGGGACCCCAGACCGAGACAGCCGCCAAGGTGTAGTTAGCAAAACATCATACAGCACAGTGCCCTAATGCACAGAACTCAATTAGTGAGAGCCACTGCGATTCTCCTTGGAGGTCATTGCTTCCCAGCCCTGGCTGAACATCAAAATCAGATGTAGGGTTTAAAAAGCAGAAAACGTCCCCAAAGCCAAAGCCAGCTCCCCTGTTCTGATTCGGTATGGATTTCTGCAGTGTACAGACTCCGTGTTCCTAATAGACAGCCAAGGGCTGAGAACCACTGACAAGGAGGGTGTCTTTCTTCATGACCATCACCCCTGAAACGTGCAGTTTCAGAACCATGAACCCTTGAAGGGCAAAGCAGGTGTCTAAGTGCAGGTGGTAGCTTAGTGACCCAGAGGGGTTTCAACTCTGTCACCTTGACTAGACCAGCAGGGTCACTGCGTCGGCGTAAAGAGCTTGATTGCAGCTCTCTCTAACATAGGCATGAGATCATCACATTTGTTAAGCAGATGCAGGAACATCAGGCAGATGTGAGCAGGCGCTCCATTAACGGTACGGCTGTGAGTACCTGGGAGCGTCCTCAGTTCACCGTGGCAATCTGAGAGGGCTTCCAGGAGGGGGCAGGCTCTGAACTAGGTGGGGGAAGAACAGCCAAGTTTCAGATAGGGAGCACTTGGAAAGGATGCCAGACCCCGGGATGGTTGTCTCTCTCGGTGTTCAACCCGTTTCTAAGGAAACCAGCCCTGATCTGTATTCTCATCCTCTCTCTGGCATGACTGGGGCATTTCAGGGGCTCTCAGACTCATGGACCAGCAGGCAGTGATTGCCTGATTTTTACAAGAGCACATTTTGTTCTAAAGATTAAAACGTAGGCAAGGGTTGGTTGGAAATTTGTTTAATCTGCACTTCATTAGCCCGGCTTTTCTCTAAGGACAGGAGTCTCACAGCCATGTGGCTTTGCTACTTATTAGCTATGCAACCTTAGCCAAGTTACTTGACCACTCTGAGCCTCTCTTTGTGTAACCTTAAAATGGACACAAGAATTCTTATCTTTTCGCCCCTCTGGATAGCTTTAAAATGGTGGAGCAGGGTCGCAGTCACAGGAGGCTCTCCATAAAGAGCAAAGTGCATTCCCAGCAGAGGCTGCTGCCATTTCCCTTCTTTCCCCTTTGAAAACTCGCCAAAGCCAGAGAGGTTACTGCCACTGCCCAGCACACAGCCCCTGAGCTTTCCACCACCACCCTCAGATCAGAGACAAGACCGGGATCCCGCTCAAAGGCTTTCTCTAATATGGAGACCCCTCTTCTCCGGTGTCCCCCCCCCCCACTTCTCAGGCTCTGAGAGGAATCATGCATTTTTCTCCTAAATATGTCCTCTTTTGATGCATTGTCGCCCTCCATTTCCTCTGCAGCAGCGTGTCAGCCTGTGCTACCCTTACCTCCATGCCATCGCCAGGCCTCTATCTATGCTCTTAATCCTCTGGGCACCCCAACTCTGCTTGAGATTAGCCCTCCCAGCTGGCTATCGCCTGCTACCTGGGAAGGGGGTAGGAGTCTCCTGCTCAGGCCTCTGGAGGAACACTCCTTTCTGATGGGTTTGGAGCGATGAATTTAGCCCGACACTGGGGATAGGTTCAAGTAACACTGCAGGTGAACCCTTGACCACATCCACTGTGCCAGTAAAAATGGAAGGGTTGGCACCGCTCTTGGAATCGGGGGACTGGGGCTAATCGGGATTCTCACCCCTGCCCCCACCTCCCCTCAATCCCCTCTATCCCCTCATCTCCATCCACAAGCCGAATCTCCCGCCCACAGAATCTTCCTGCTGCTATGTTAGTCACTGTGTCCCGGGTGCCAAGCTCTAGAAGGCCCTGATGCTCCCCATACCTGCCTCTACCTCATTCCCCCCTGAAGCACTCTTCTCCAGGTCCAAAAGCCCAGCTTAGGCTCTGGATTCTGGGAGACAGGTCATGTCTACCACCCCGAGGTGCAGTGTGAGCCAAACTAATCAATGGCAGAGCGGTAGATTAAGGGGCCTTGCTCAAAGCCATCCATCACTGTCGTTTACCCGGGCCTGTCAGGCTGCAAATGGAAAAGGAGATGATGTGAAACAACCCATCTGCAGGTTCTTAACGCTCTTTACAAATTGCCGTAGTGAATAACTTGTTGCCTGTATTTATCCCTTTTCAAATTGTCTCTTAGCTACAGTCATCTGTCTTCATTCTACACCCTGATGGCATGCTCACTGCCAGTTGGGCAACCTCATTATTTTGCTGATGTTGCTGCCTGGAGGAGGAAGGAGAGGAAGAGAAGGAAAGGGGAAAAGAGAGGAGCGAGAAAGAGAGAAGGGGAGAAGGAGGCGAAAACGAGAAATGAGGGGAGAGGGGGGAAAAGGAAGGGGAAAGAGAGAGAAAGGTGTGTGTGTGCAGTAATGGTTGGGAGAGGCTCTCAGCAGTAGAGCTAGCTTGGGCAAGAACCTAGTCAGCTTAGGCCTCTCCCCGGGGGCCCGACTCGACTAGGCTCAGAGTGACAGAAGTGCTTTCTCCTCCAGGGAGTTTGTGAACCACCAACCAACAGCCCAGTAGCTTGATCAGCGGTTACAGTCAAAGGTCAAGGTCCCAGAGTATGAGCCTTTATTGTCCTGCTCTCCAGAAGGATAGCCCAGGATGGCAGTAAGCTGTTCTCATCTTCATTGTTGTTGTTGTTTATTTGTTTTGACAGGGTCTCACTCTATGACTCTGGATGGCCGGGAATTCTTTGTGTAAACCCGGCTGGCCTCACCCGTCATGAGTCTTCCCCATGCATCTGTTTTCCAAGCACTAAGGTTACAGATAAACCACATGCCCTACTCCACTGGTAAGCTTTACCTATTATGTCATCTTTAACATTTCTCCCCCTTCATCCTTCATGTCAACACTCGACAGCTTGGGCTCTCCAGTGAGAGCCTTCGGCAGGCTTTGATTCCTATGCCCTGGGTCGGGCTGCCATTCTTTCTCTTCTGGCTTGGAGCAATAGCTTTCAGCTATGTAAAGAATGCTTGTAGCTCCCTATTTCTATGTTGGAACCTACCCTCAGGTGAGAGTATTAGGAAATAGGACCTTTGACAGATTCTCAGGTCATGAGGATGGGGCCCTCACAGACAGAATTAGCACCTTTACAGAAAGGATCCCAGGGAAATTTCTCATCCTGTCAGCTTGTGAGAACAATCAAGAAGCCATTGTCTCTAAACCATAAACTGTCATCAAACACAGAATCTGATAGCACCATGATTGTTGACTTCCCAGCCTTCAGAACATCCAAGAAATAAATTATTGTGGTCTATGTGGTCCTCAGCTTGAACCAAGTAAGATACCCAGTCTTCCACCTGTCCACCCACCTCACCACCATAGTAAATGGAAACATCTGAGAAAGGCCTCAGTGTTGCTTCTCTCTGCTAGGGCTCTCCAGTGACCCTTGGACCAGAGCCACCCCGCCACCCTGCCCAGGAATTGGGGCAGAAATATGTTCCCAATAATTAATGGGCACTGAAAAGTCAGGGGTGAAGCTGCAGCGTTTCCTACTGAGCTGGGGGTGTGCTCAGTTGGTAGAGTATTCGCCTAGCGTTCAGGAGGGCCAGAGTTTTATCCCTAGCTCCACATAAGCCAGGTGCAGTGCCTCACACCTGGAATCCCAGCTCTCCGGGGACATGGACAGGAAGATCAGAAGGTCAGGGTCATTCTCAGCTACATAGCAAGTTTGAGGACCAACCTGATTTACATGAGGCCTTATCAAAAACAAACTAACGAATGAACTCCTGTTGACACAGGGGCCTGTAGAGCACAGAGACCAGCCATCATTTACCCTGCATCACACAGCTTCTTAGTGAGAATCAGTGAGCAGCAGGCTCATGCTCTTCCCCTTAGGCAGTAAAAGCCCTGTATCTATTCATGGGTCCAATTCTCTGACTCCAATAAGAGCTTCTCAAGGCTAGGGTAGTGTATTGTGTCCAAGTGTCCTCCTCCAGGCTCAGCACAGGGCTGGGGTCATTTATAAGGAGCAGAAAAGAGCAGACCTCTGCAGTCGGTTCTTCCAGGACAGAAAATCTCACAGGCAGAAGAAGGCAGCTGGCCCCATAGTGCTCCCAACGTGCCCTTTTTTACTGGTTACTATGGCTAAAACCAAACTCTGCCTGGCTGTCAAGCATTGCTTTCCTAACACAGCAGCTAGTATTTCCATTGTGTCTTCCCCAGTAGACCTTTAAATATTTGAAAACAGCTGTCAGGATTCACTTAGCCATTCTTTCTCCTAGGTTTAGGCTCCCTAGCAATCTCAACCACTCCCCACAGGGCATGGTAGAGTGACCTTGGGCCATCCCACTTCCCTCCTCCAACTGCCATACCATTTGTCAACATCCTCACTCAACCGCTGCTCCTGGAATGAACTGCAAGGCTCCAGATGTGGTCCAGCCACTGCCAAGCTCGGAGGAAACTCACTACCCCCCCCACCCCCCACCCCCGCTTGCCTGCACTTTGATTAATTTAGCCCAAGACTGCGCTCCCCTCATGGCTGGTTCACATGGCACTTCATCTGCTAATCCATCTAACTCCATTACTGTCTGCCTCACAAGTCTCCATCTTGTCCCGGAGGATAATACCATAGTCTTTACAAAACACCTGCCAAAACCTAGATTTGCTGTGTTCATGGTGCTGTCTGTCTAGATGCAAAAAAAATCCATCAGCCGGAAGGAGGAATTTGTTTTCAGTTGAACTTGCACTTGGTGAACCCAGGATAATTCTTAGGGATCACTCTTTTTTTTTCCCCCTACAGGCCCATGAACCATCTACTCCATAATCTTTTTTCTCTGCCCTCTAGGGAGCTTTCTTCACCCCAGGTGCTTGCTCAGTGTCTGGAGTGAGCAACAGTGACAGGTTGCCTGATCTATCACCGTGGCGCGAGCTTTATGGTGGTGTACAGAGGTTGTCCAGGGAAATGCAGAGAGAGGAGTACGTCCAAGTGCCAAAGACTCAAGGATGCTCAGGGAGGCTGTAAATAGCATGGCAGAGGGACTTTGAGTCCCTGGGTTGGAGAATTTATTAACAATGAGATTCTATTTTACTCCTTTGCACAATGTTTGATTCAAAGAAAATAAGAAAACATCTCTGGAATCCCAATTCCGCCAAAGCATTTCCTTTCTCCTATAATTAGGCACTCTGGATTTTTTAGTATCATTTTTGTATGTGTTTGTTTCTTCTGATTTCCACGGGCTATTTTTAGGCCAATCATGACTCACTTTTTAAAATGCTTTAAAAAAAAAAAAAGAGGCCTTTTCCCCAGCAATCAAATGTTCCTGTCCTCTGGGTGACATGCATTTAGGTAAGTCATAGCTGAGTGACAGATGTGGGGGACCCAGAAGGCACACAGAAGCAAGGCTCTGCTAGGGAGGAAGGACAATGAGGGGATGATCCCCAAGGGAACCTGCCACCCTTTGCCAGCTCCACTGGTAACCCCTACTCAGTCTTCCAAAGAGGGGTTGGACTGGGGTCCCAGGCTTGATCATAGGAAGAGCCTGGAAGATTCTATAAAGTTATTTCACCCCTGGGAGAACTGTCAGGCCTTGTGTCCTGTGGGCAGATCACTAGAAACAGTAACCAAGAGATACAATGGGCTCAAGGCCCGAGAGAATTAAGCTAGAGGTATTCTTTGGTATAGGGAATCCAAACCAACTGACAACTGTGGTCCAAGTTCTCTTTTGATGCTGACTGTGAAATCAGCAAAGAAAGCCACTGGAAGAATCCCAGCTCCAAAAGAGAAACTGAGTCACAATTTCCAAGGTCTTCTCTAACACCAGGAATCTAGGAAAGGAGGAAACATCTGGAGCTACATCTGCACTTGTTCTCAAAGCAGACAACACAGAGAGACAGGGTCCTTCCAAGAGAGATCTATCTAAAGAGGGAAATTGAGGGCCTTCTCTGAGTTCCTTCTGGGGTATCACACGTTTTCTTCCCACCTTTCATACCCAAAAGACTCAGTGTCATGGAGAGCTAAATATGGAGTCCTTGCCCATTTCCCTTAAATACCCAGATCACCCCCAAGTTTTTGTCAGACTCAGTCCTTTCTTCCTATGAGTTTAGATGCTGAAATAGACATGCAGTCGTTAACACATGTGTGTAACATGCGCTGTCACACAATAACCTCCAGAGGGAGAGGGAGGGTAAAGGAGCATGAGTGTCAGGAGGACAGGGGGTGGTCTCAGATTTACTTTGAACCACCTCTGACCTACATATGCCCACCTAGACTATGTGACAGTCCCTTGTCTCTGTCACTATGGCATTTCAGAGTCACTCCCCACACAGGGACCATGTGATAACTAAAGGAGTCCCCAGAAAGGTGGAGGATTTCTGGGAAAATGTCACAGCTTGCCAGTCCTAGCCTCCTACAGTCATTCCCAGAAGCTCGTACTGAGCTCTGGACACTGAGGGGACTAGAGGGACACAGAGCAGGTGTGGTGCCTGACTTAGTGCCCAACTCACACGGAGCTCGGGCTCTAAGAGGTCGCGGCAGACATTAGCAGATGATCAGAAAAGTATGTGCTTGCACTCTTCACACAGTGCTCTGGGTGTGTGATTTGGGAACTGGGGACTCCTGAAGGAATCTGAGAGATGAGGCTTCCATAACTGAGTAAGTGGTGGGGATATGGGGAAGGTAAGAGGGAGTCTAGTGTTTTGGAGGGCTGAAAGATGCACTCCTTGGATAG
Source organism: Pachyuromys duprasi (assembly GCA_028658305.1). NCBI lineage: Eukaryota > Metazoa > Chordata > Mammalia > Rodentia > Muridae > Pachyuromys > Pachyuromys duprasi. Next base: position 33,917,320 of record CM053747.1, read on the forward strand.
GGATCATAGGTCAGTGTGGAGCTGGTACCTGTGCTGAGTGTCACTAGGCACTAGAGACATGTGGCTTCCCAGCCAGCTCTGCCCTCCTGATCCTGTTGTCCGGAAAGGGGAGCTGACAGCTAAAAACTTCACAAATAACTACATGTTGAGACTCAGGAATGCTCTTACAAGGACAAGTTCAGTATTAGAGGAAATAGAAAGAGGACAGACCTGGGGCTTCTTAGAAGTTGGAATTCATCAGACTTGGTAGCTGGCTGAGTGATGGAACCAAGGGGTCTTGGGGAGGAGAGAAAGGTTTTTACTTTGGGCATCAGATGTTTCAGGGAGCCATTCACACACATGGGAAATAGGGAATGTTGAGCATGGTCCTTGAGTGTGACTTGGGAGTATCATCTCGTTTATCAGTCTTCCTTGGACAGAATGTGAAGAGAATTAAGGAAGGGTCTTAGGAAAACCTGCTCCACAAGTGTGACCTTGAAGGGCAAAACCAGCATGGGAGGGTGGGAGGAACCAGGAAAGGCTGTAAGTAAGCGCAGGCCTGAGGCACATAGAATGGTCTGCTTATGGACACTGGGCTGTGCTTGGTGTGGCAGGGTGGTACCCAGGTGTGATCGGAAAGAAGGATGGAGAGCCAGGCAGAAGCAGAAACTCCAAGAGAATTCAGAAGCACAAATGGAGCAATTAGAATTTGAGAAAGAAAATTACATGGTTAAATTTGCTTTCTGAGGGAAAAAACAAAACAAACAGACCAAAAAAAAAACCAAAAAAAAACCAAACAACCTAGTCTACATAGTGAGTCCCAGACCAGCCCACGGTACATTGTATGACCCTTTTGAGGGGGTGGGAGGAGTCAAAGAGAGAATAAATGTATTCATGCTTTGTGACCAGCTAGCTTTCTCCACCCTTATACAGTCCAAGGCTCCAACCCATGAAATGGTACTACCCATTTTCAGGTTGGGTCCTTCCACATCAATTCAGACAGTTATATGACAGCCCGCATAGGAATGGCCACAAGCCAACCTGATCTAGACAGTCCCTCCCTGACGCTCTCTTCTCAAGTGATTCTAGGTTGTGTTAAGTTGACAATTAAAACTACAAGTCACAGAGGGATTTAGGTATCAAATGCTGCCTGCCAGAGCCTGAGAAAGATAGAGTCTAAAGTCATCACTGCATTCCAAAAGAAAGCAGTTGTTAAGGACCTTGCTATAGGCAGAGGAGCAGTGGCAGGTGGTGCCAAGGGTGTGTGGTAGCGTTCTAGTCCTTTCTGTCAAGGTAAGGATGCATTTCTCTCTGGCTACTCAGGTGCTTCCCTTTCTCAGCTGTTCCACCCAGTTCTCCCTTTCAGTCAAGAACAGCTATAGGTGATATGCAGAAGAGCTATAGGTAATATGCAGAACAACAGCTGTAGAGGATATACAGACCAGCTATGGGTGATATGCAGAAAAGCTTTAAGTGATGCGCATGCCTTGCTCCTAGGCTAAAAGAAGTTTAGATCTCGCCCCCAGAGTGAGCCATGCCTACCCTATTAGGCCCTCTGGCACACTGACTAGCTTGGCCACTATTCTAAAAAGTGGTTGGGGGATCAGCCATTGATGCTTGACCCTGGACCCCTGGCAGATGCTCACCCTTACCTCAAGCCATACCCCCACCCACAAGATGGACACAGAGCATGGTTCTCTTCATGTGGTGCACTTTAGCTGTCTTTTAGTGCCAGCAGCTTCCTGTCTTACCTCAGATCCAGGGAGGTGTTTGACATGAGCCTGACACTCTGAAATCCTAAGCATCCAGAGGACAAAATGGTTAGGTGAAGCTGGGATGGGAAGTAAAGAGAAAAGACATGAGTTTCCAAGGCCCGGAGGAGGGGAGGAGCAGGAGCTAAGGCTCTACTTAATGCCTGTGACATCACACTTCTCTTCTGGAGTGTGCTGCATTAAGATGCAAAGGAGACAGGTCTAAATCCAGGCACTGTCCTTCACCACCTCTGTAATTTTAAGTAGGTCATTCACCACCTCTGGGTCAATAAAATGAGGGGGGCAGAAGGACCTGACTCCAAACTCTCAGTCAAGACAGTTCCAACTCTCTCTCTCTCTCTCTCTCTCTCTCTCTCTCTCTCTCTCTCTCTCTCTCTCTCTCTCTCTCTCTCTCTCTCTCTCTCTCTCTCTCTCTCTCTTTGAGATATTCCGAATGCCTGGGTCTGAGAAATCTTTATATCTCTCAACTTCAACTGCCAGCTCTCGAGAATGTCTGACTGTTCAGATATAGCCCAATTGGTAGAGTGATTACCTAACACACGGCAAGTTTGGCTTCAGTCCCCAGCACCACCTAAAACAGATGAAATTGCAAAGCCCTATAATCTCTGCACTCAAGAGCGTTAGATGTTCAAGGTCATCCTTGAATACAGGGAGCTAAGGCCACCGTGGAGTACATGAAACCCTCTCTTAAAATAAGATGTCTGGTTCATAGGGGGACAAAGAAGCGTCTTTGAGAGGTGCTTGGGGCAATGTGAACCTCTGAGTTTGCACACACTGACAGAAGGAAAGAGGTTTAAGGATGCCTACTAAGAAAGATTTGTTCTCAGATCAAGGACATGACTTGCTAGAATCAAGTATTTTCCGGGAAAGGAATTGTTGTTCGTCTCCTTTAGTTTGGCTTTTTTAGATGGGTTATTTTGTTAGTGGCATATGCTGCCGTGCCCAGCTAGAAATCATATCTTGAGCACAGGAGGGAAGAGAAGGGGAGAATCTATACCCCAGACAAAAAAAGACACAGACATCATAAACCTACCATCAAAGGGGCTGCAGGGGTGATGGGAGGTGCCAGCAGCCTCCACACCACACATGGCTGACCCCAAATAATTCTAAGAAGATCTACTTTGGACAGGACTTAAGACAACTGAGGCTGTAAATTGGCTTCAAGGCAGCAGAGGTTCATCCAGGTTGAAGCAAGGGAGAGTTAGCAGCACCCAGAAAACCATCCCCAATAGCGGACACTGGTGTTGGAAGCAAGTCTGACTAGTGTGTATAGATTGCCTCCGAAATTTTCATGGGGGTTGGGTGAGGAAGGCTGCAACCCTGTCACCTTGTCCATTTCAAAGCAGATGGCCAGGGCCCTGGATCACGTGGCCAGCAGCACTAGGGAAGAAACTGTATTTACATGTATCTGGGGAGACACTGTGGCGTTCAGTGAATTCTGGAATCTGTCATTGCTCTGTACCCCAGCCAGTCCACATCACCCTAACCAGGACCCCTCAAACACTGCCTCCCAGGCTCATTGGTCTGTTTTCATGATTGTTCATTCCTTGTCTGGCCCAGGGTCAAAAGGATGACTTTGAGAAGCCATGTGGGAGTCTAGCTGATTCTACCCAGTGCCTTCATTATATCGTTGTAGAAACAACACCAGGCACACAGTAAACAGTACTTCCTGTGTTCCCACAAGACCCTGGGCCATGGCGTCAGCTCTAAACACACACAGCAGAAAGTATCTACATGGCACTGCCCCCAAAGTGCCCCCCAGGGCTTGAGATTAAGCTCATGACCAGGGCCAGCCTAGACAGGAGAGGCTAAGTCAGCCTTCAGCACCCTCTATCCTAGACTGTGAGCCAGGCTAAGACAGTGGACTCTCCCCTGCCTGTTGACTGAAGTTCATCTGCCTTACCCTGTAAGGAGCCCAGAGGCATTCAATGAAGAGAATGCCTGCTCCCGTGGTTTTGATTCCAAATGTGGATTGTTTGCTTTCAAAGCAAGAATGAGGAGGAAGTGCCTGCCTGCCTTTTCCTTAGCCTTCCTTCCCAGGTCTCCTACAATGCCATTTATCCCCTACCCACAACTCCCTTCTGCCTCAACACTAGACTTTGCAAGGACCCTAGCACACTGGAAAAGCTGTGTTTTACCCTGCTGGCCTACAACACTACTTACTCATGCTGCCCTTTGCTCTTGCCCCAGCTAATTGAGGTCGGTGCACATGTGCACCCACTAATGGGCTCCCTCTGTGTGTGCTCTAAGATGGAAGGTACGTGATTGCCTCCTTTTTGGACCGTTAAGTGGGTAGCCGGCATCACGCACTCACTCCTGACGAAACAGCAGGGCATATGAACTAGCAGAAGTTTGGGGCCACCAATTCCCATCCATCCCTGCTAAGATAATAAAGGTCTGGAAGCCTGCTTGAGGTGGGGCTGCTGCTTGCTGAGAGACTCTAAGATCACCTCCCAGGGAGAACAGACTGCCATGATGCCTGGCCAGGAGATAGGACAGCCCACTCTGAGGCATTCTGCAGGAGTCTTCATATAGGATAAGGAGGTGGAGGTTATTTATCCCGTCTGTATCCTGAGAGAACACCATCCTCTCCCTGACCCCAGTAACTTCTGCCCATCTTCAGAAACTATTCACAAACCACCTCTTCCTGGGTGTCCCACATGGCATCTTTCCTGGGGTCCCAGTGACACCACCATATGAAGCCCCAGACACTGCCACCACTTGTTCTGACCTCAGGGCACTTCTGCAAAAAAAAAAAAAAA
>CM053747.1:33921932-33935049 GCA_028658305.1 Pachyuromys duprasi
TTTTAACAACCCCGCCGCCGGCATTCTGCAAAGGTGAGCCCTGCTTTCCTAGATCCCGGAGGCTGCTCATCTTCCCCAGCCCCGCCCACCTCCCAGGCTCCTCCCACTTCCACCCTCACACCGCCAATCAGCTCTGGCAGGAAATGGTTCCCTGACCCAACCCGCAAGTCAGATGAATATATAAATAACAACTGCTGCAGAAGGCAAGACTCGGAGAGTGTCACAGAAAAGGTGCAAGGGCCTTGAGAAGGTCACACAGGAAACAGGGCTCATCAATTAGAGTGCAAGGTCCCCGTGTGTCTTTTAGCCTTGGCCCCCACACTGCTGTCTCTTACCATGCACTATGCGTATAATTTTACTAGTCAAGAACAGCTTGTTAACTTTGTTCTTGGCAGTTTTGAGGTATAGAAAGGACAGGCGGGTTATTGAGGATTTTCAGGCTACACATTCTCTAGCCACCTGCCCAACCTCTCACCACTGGCCACACTGCCCCATCCTTAGCTCCTGCGGCTTCTGATGAGCTTCAGTGGGAGAATGTTAAATTAAAATAAAGGAGGTTTATGGGTGATACTGAGGCTGGACAAGAGACAAAACTGAGAAAACCCCAAGCAGGGCAAGGTGGCACAGACCTGTAATCCCAGCACTTGGTAAGCAGAGGGAAGAGGATGCGTGGTTCGAGGTCATGCATTACCACGTAAGGACTTTCCCGTGGGACTAGGTTACAGATGACTGTCTCAAAATAGTAGTAATGGCAGTTGCAGTGGTGGTGTTGGGAGGACCCTGAGATGTGCAGAGAGGGGAGGATGGGTGTTCTGCCACGGTGGGAGATAGGTCAGAGAGGGTAGCCTTGGATATGGGCTGAGGGATCTGCACTTGGAGCCGAAAAGGGCTGAGCAGGAAAGTGCTTGCACACCCATGGAGTTATCATCCAGGATGCTGATTCTCTGGCCTTTGCTCTTTTCTTTCCACCTGGACCCCTGTCTAGCACGGACTGTAGACACATTCTGAGAGAGGTTTTGTGTGTGTGTGTGTGTGTTTTTTAATGAGGCCTCTAATTGGAAGGACAGAGATGTCAAGTTTAAAGAATACTGCTGATTATATATAGAACAGAAAATCCAACTCAAAATTCTTCAGCAACTTGGCTACAGAGGTAGGCGGTAAGATCCAGTTTCTGAAGACATCACACACTTTGGTTGCAGGATATAAACAAATCCAGCTGGAACTGACCTGGAAACTTCCTCCCTGCTGACCAGCTTTCTTAGGCGGCAGAGGTGTTATGTAGTTGCTCATGGGGAAAAGAAAAGTCATTTTCAGTCTTACCCAACTGGGGTCCCTGCCAGGCAAGGTGTGCCTACTGGTACAATGGTGGCAAGACTAGTATTGGAGTAAACAATCATCTTCGGATTGGATTTGAGGCTCAATCCACAGGAGGGAACTCATGCCTGATTTCATAAAGTGTGGCTGAAGAGGTCAGAGAACCTAACAAGAACCTAACCACTGTTGTTTGCTAAAGGGATATGGTGTCAAACTGCCTCCTAAATACTTAGTGTTGTTCTCAGCCTTGGTCAGAGAAGTTTGGATTGCTTACTTGCTTGGTTGATTAATTTTGCTTTGTTTGTTTGTTTGTTTACAGTATGGGGGTGGTTAATGAAGATACTAACTTGTCAAAGTGCTGAGAATAAGTGAGTACCTAGCCCTAAACAGAACATCTATGCTCCCTTGATGGCTCAAGGAACATTATAGGAGAGGAAGTAGGGGGAAAATGAGCTAGAAGATGGAGAAGAGTGCTGTGAAATGTCTTCTTGACAGCAGGTGGCATTGCACTTGTGAACACACAGCAGCTGCGGTTACCTATATAGGACTTACACAAGACTGGCACATCAACATTTCATCAGAGATGGGGAGGGTCTTATGAGGCCCCACCCCCTCCTGGGAGAGTACTGACAATTGACAGTTCTAGGGGAAAGGGGGCCCATTTTCTTCATTGTTGAAGTGCCCATAGTCCATTAAATCATCCCCAACCAATGCTCTTTCCAACAACCCTGATGAAACTCAGGACCACATGCATGCATATACAAAGACAAGAAAGTAGGAGGGGGACTGTCTGGAAGATGGGGAGAAAGATCTGGAGGGATTTCGAGAGGATAGTGAGGTATGCGTGAAAACAACAAAAATTCATTATATATGTAGATGAAACTGAAAATATGAAAAGTTAAAAATATTAAGCAGCAGGAACTATTAGTCATGTAATTGGGATGTCTGCAGGAAATGTGAGTTTCAGGGTAAGTGTGATCAGGAGGGTTCTACTGTTGTCAGTAAGATGCGACTCCATCTTTTGCGATTCTCTGTGCTCTGCCCTCCTCATGTATCAGCTTCATTCCCACATGATGGAGCTGTCTCCCCCTTGCAAGCAGCTCTGGGCTCCATACCTCATTTTCTACAACCAGAGGGGTTTGCACAACTTTGAACAAAAATCCCTCTATGAATGAACCATTTCTTTCTTAGTTGGACCAACTTATATCACAAGGTAGCTTTTGAATCAATCGCTATGGACAAATCCTAGGCACTGATTGGCTTGGTGCTGGGTTATTTGTCTTCTCCTTAACCAATCACCAGAGTTGGGACAAAGAGGGATAGGAATGCTGGGACTGGTTTACTCCAGCTGGAGACCAACCCAGGCATTGTCCTGCTCATAAAACATATCTGTTACACACTGAGAGACAGGGATGTCAAGACATGGGCGCCTATCTTGCCTCCTTTCTGAAAGCTTGGGTGAGAAAAGAGAGGGGTATTAGTTGTTTTTCCTCATTGCTATGACCAAATACTCCCAAAGAAGCAATTTAAGGAAGTAGGGGCTTATTTGGGATCACAGTTTAAGGAGATAGAGCCCATTGTAGAGAAGGCATGGTGGCTGGTGGCAGGGAGGCAGCTGCCACCCTCATGTCTTGGCAGGACAGGAAGCCAAGAGAAAACAGGAAAACTTAGGGTCTGCCCGTAATAACCGACTTCCTGAAGCAGGCAGGGCTCTGTCCCTTTATCCCCCATAAAGGTTTCACTACCTTCCCAAACAGCATTTCCCAAACTGGGAACTAAGTGTATAAACACATGAGCCTGTCAGGGACATTCCACATTCAAACCACAACAGAAGGTCTCCCATAGAATGAACCCACACATAACCCCAGGTCACACAGGCTTGCTAGTGGCTATACCATAGCCATTTGCCTGTGTGCTTGCCTGCCTGCCTTCTCTCCTGCCTTCCTTTCCCCTCCTCTATGTTTCTGTGTTTCCCTCTCTCCTCCCTCCTTGCCTTGTTTTCCTTCATTCTCTCCATCTCTCTAGACCCACAAGGCTCTTTTGCTTCAGCGTTTGCCTCTCCCACCTCCCACTCTTTCATCTGGAGCCCATTCCTCCTCTCGCTTGCATCTCCAGCCATCCTCTCCCCATGCCTCTGAGTTCAATTTCATCTCATCCAAATTGCTTTATTGCTGCTGCAGAAAAAAACGAGGCTAGCTAGAGCCATTACGGGCGCATACGGTGTGCATTAGATTCAAAAAATATTTAAGGAAAATACTTCAGCAAATGGAATCAATAAACTCCAAACCAAACATTCACTGGGAGGAAGTGTACCTCATAGTCCAGTGTGCCCAGAAACAACTTGCCTCTCTTCAGCACAGGCTGAGGCTTCCTCACCACTCCATCCACAGGGCACCCCAGCCAGAGCAAGCCCTGGGTACCACCTCCCTCCGCCTCCCTCCCTTCAGTTGCACTTCCTCTCATCTCACTTCTCAGTTGCTGAAGAGTCCAGTGCCTGTCACACCTGTCCCTAGTGCAGTGATCAGCGGTGCCACTTAAGGACAGAGAGAGAGAGAGAGAGAGAGAGAGAGAGAGAGAGAGACTGAGATTGGAAACATTTGCACTGTGATATTTTTAGACCCAAAGATTAAATCTTTAATAATCATAATTTTTTTTCTTGAAGAAAAATGAGAGTTTGGTGTGTGGCGCCTGTGTCCCCCGCCTCCTCTTTGTGCTCTCCCTGCAGCACAGCAGGGAGGCAAGATGGAAGAGAAACACAGAAGGAAAAAAAAAAAGGAGAGGAAAATCCCAGAGCAGAATCAACCTAGTCAGGTTCTGTCTGGGCACCCAAGCGTTGGTCTGGAGGATTCCTGGAAGGATGAGCCAGTCTGAGGTACACTGGGAAGTCAGGACTCTCCCCCAAGCACTGGGTTACTCTGGAGACTTGAGGATGAGGAAGAGAAGGAAACATGGCCCCAGCAACCAGCGCCTTCTGCTAAAGCATCATCCCATCAGATTAGGAGCCCTCACTATTTCCTACTGATTTAGTTGCTAATAACAGCTAGTATTGATCCCTCAGGGCCTCCCCGCCAGAGGGAGGGTCCCCTCCTTAGAGGAGTTTCCTCCAGGAACTCTCCATTCACTGATGTCCTTCCAAAAGACCCCAGGGGTCCCATTCTCCAACAAGAAACTTCTTGGGCGCTCTTTACCGCACAAGGCTCAATGCAAGGGCTGTCTTTCTTATACAAAACCCATTAGACCCTCTCCACTCAGAGGATTTTAAGGATTAGCATAGTTTTGAATTTTCATGGAGAGTGGTGTTTGTCTGGACTCTTTCTTAGGAGAGATCATCATCATATGCTCGAAGGTATTTGAGAGCTACAAAGGTTGAACATCCTAAGGGAAGCCACTGGTCATGTTTGCTCGTAGCCCAAATGTCCCTAGCTTTCCTAACCTCTGGGTAGGACAGCAGGGACAGCCCTAGCTCTGTCCTCCCTGGTGCTCAGTGCCACCTAACATGTGGTCTCCAGAGGGCTGCTATGCTGCCTTCTCTATAGCTCACGCCTTCACACAAAGCCAACCCTTTGTCTTTTCCCATAGCAGAGTGAGGCAGTCCCTGCTAGCACATCAGCCTTTACTGATGAATAAAATATGAGCACTGAGTGGGACTGGTTCTTGGATACTCTGCAAAGCCTGTTTGGATTATCAGAGTTTGTTTGGATGCGAAGTTTTCTTTTGTTGGCTCTCTTCACAGTTAGGCCAACAACTTCTCAGGCATTCATTTGGATCATTTCCCATCCTACTTCCTGTGCCCCTGAACCTCTCATAGACCTATCACCACACACCTCCAGGGATTATCTCACTCCCAGGTTCCTGGATACTGGATCCCCTACGTAGGTTCATTCAAGGATGGGCACATCCTTTATTTCTAACCAGTTGGCATTGTAGTGACTCAGCAACTGGCAGTGAATGGATAAGCAAGTACGTGTATCAGTGAGTAAATTCTTGTGGTAAGTTCATGAAAACTTTGTTCCCGTCACTCTCAAAGCCCTATTCTCCTTATATGAGGGTCACTGACTTGGTTCCCGTATAGTCATAGGCATTTCCAGCCTGCTTCTGACCCTCTGAGCCAGTGGGTGGTGACTGATTCCTCCTACGTCTGGATCAACCCATGTTTGGAGCCCTCATGAACTGTAGACTGATGTCTTCCCTCTACAACAGAAAATTCAAATATTTCTCCTATTCTATCCTCTCTCACCTCTTTCCTCCTCTCCTCTGAGACTTCAGAGAGATGCAAACTAAGCCTTTTTGTGTTCCTCCTGTCTTCTTATTCCTGTACTTTCTGTCATTTTATTTCATTACAGCACTCTGAATAGTTTCCTCCAACCTACATTCCAGTTCAGTAATTTCCTCTGTGACTGTGTCTGTTATTAAACCAGTTCATCAAGTTCATCAGCAAGCATATATTTTAGCTCGGGAATCCTCTTTTTTTTTTTCTAGATTTATTTATTTAATTCTACATGTGTAAGTGTTTTGCTTGCATGTGTGTTTGTGCCTGGTGCCCAAGATGCTCAGAAGAGGTTATTGGATCCCCTGGAACTAGAGTTAAGGATATAAGCCACCATGTCGGAGCTGGGAACTGAACCTAGGTCCTATGTAAGAGCAGCCAGTGTTCTTAACGGCTGAGCCAACTCTCCAGTCCCTTTGTAATCCCTTTTTAAAAGATTTACTTTTATTTATGTGTGTATGTGTTTACGTGTGTCTGTCTGTCTGACCATGTCCATGTTTTGAGCTGCCTGATGTGAGTTAAGGGTTCTAAATCCCCACCCACTGGAAGAAAGCAAACATACTTAATCATGTGAGCTATCATTCTGTCTCCTTTACCTAATGTGTAAATCTTCATTTATGCGTGTGTGCATATGTGTGTGTGTGTGTGTGTGTGTGTGCATGCAGGTACCCCTGGAGGTCAGAAGAGAAGCATCAGATCCCTTAAAGGTGGAGTTACAGGCACTTATGAGCTGCCTGCTGTGGGTGCTGGGATCCGAACTCTGGTCCTCTGACAGGGCAGTCAGGACTCTTAACTGCTGAGCCATCCCTCCAGGCCCCTGGAACCCCCTCTTTAAAAGCTATTATGTATTTTTAGTTTCCATTTCCATGATGGAGTTTTCCAGCTGGGATTTTGTTTGTTTACTGGCTTCTCTGAGCACTGGACACACCTGTTTTGTAGCCAGGGTCTGATAACTCAGCATCAGAGGTCACATGACTCTCGTTCTCTCGTTCTATAGGTCTTACTGCCTCTCTCTAGCTCATGACAATTGATTCCTGCTTGTTGCTCATCTTCAAGCCTGGCGAACACACACCTCACCCAGCTACTAACTCTCCAATCTTTTTGGAAAATTTTGAGAACAAAGAATATTCAGGAGGGGCCTCTGTCCCTAATAGAGTGACATTTCACACTGCTGTTCAAAGCCCAGTTAGAAAACAACACAGAGAGGCCTGAAGCTGGAGCTCACTCTGACCAACAACCACTCCTCTCTGGCTACGCTGAAGTGTATTTGGGAGGTGGTGGGGGTGTTGGGGGAGAGGAAAGACTTCTCTAGAAAACCATAGCATCACTGAGGAGTCAGCCTCACACAAGCACACAAGCATGGGTGACTTTCACCCAGCTTGCCTGGGCCTTGGCAAGGAAGAGACCTGTCACAATCTACCTGTTTATCCAATGCTGTTTCACAGGACTGCTGGGAACAAATAGGTTTGGACCAGTGCTGTAGAAATCAAGAGATTTTAGCTCCTCATGAAAGATCAGGGCCCCTGACCTCACTGAGCCCCAACTCCAGAGGTGCTGACTGACAGGAGCCAAGAAGCAGCTGCTTCCAGAGCAGTCTGTGTTCCTCAGGGCCAGTGGTTGCCACCACTCTGGCAGCAGCTGTGTTTGCACTATCTTGGCCAGTTCCAAGTACACTTAATGACCGCCCAGCCCTGTGGGATTTAATGCTTTGGTCCTTGACCTAGAGAAAAGACAGTGTGCAATTCTGGACCCTGAGACTTCCCAAGGCCAAAAAAGCCGGAGCTGGAGAGAGCTGAGCCAGACATTAGAGAGGCCAGGCCACCTTCCAGAGGCCCCCATCAGGATGTGCCACCAGGTCCCTGCTCCCATACCCAGGGAAGGTCGCTGTCAACAACTCCCAGGTGACCACAAGGCAGCGTCGAGTGACTCACCCACTGCACATTAGCCTCCATTTGTAGACGGATCCAGGGACAGGCTCTGTGATTGTTGTGGAGTTCATGACTTAAGCATGGGAAGGGCCTATCACAACACCCTGCAGACCTCAGCTTCTTGCCGCTTCGCCAGGGTTAACAGCTGCCCTCACTGGCCTGCCTGTTCCCACAAGTCCTATGCACGCCAAGGGCCACAGTTACCCTCAGCCTTGTTGATCTGCAAGTGAAGAATCCAAGTCCCAGAGAGAGTCACCTCAGCCAACTTGGCCTGAACACAGCCCATAGGAAGGATGGGAGATAGGGCTTCTGGGGGAACAGCTTCAAATAGGTTCTGGTAGGAAAAGTTGTACACACGCGCGCTGGTAGGGAGAGAGAGTTGTCTTCTGTGTTGTTACTGCATGTAGGAAAAATGAAAGCATGGTTGTTGTTTTTTTACCATTTTTGAGCTCCCCAAAATCGTCCTGACCTTATCCTTACCCAACTACCTTATCCACATGAACCATCTCAAGAGCAGGCCCCTCCTCTCTCTTATCTGCCACCACACACACCCCAAGCTGGAATCACACACACACTGTGGAGCCCTCCCCTCATCAGCTCATCATAATCGGGTTCCTACCATGAAGGTGAAGCCCCACAGACACACCCAATAAATCAAACCCCTTACTCCTAAGACCCCCGCATTTGTCTTTGGTTTTCTCTTATGTTGACCCTAGGCTCCACCCCGCTGGGACATTAAGGAGACACCTCAGCCTCAAAAAGGTGCTCCTCCTCCCATTCCTGTCCATTGGCTCCCCACAGAGCCTTCAGGAACCTTCCCCAATCCAGAGCCCTGACCCCTGCCATCTTCCAAACTTCAGCTCAGGCTTACCTCACCTCAGAGTCCCAATTGTCATCTCTGCTACACACACGTACACACCACCTGCCTGCACATGCATGTACACACACAGTGCCCTGTCATCCCCATTTGTGGGGCAGTCTGGCTCCTTTGCTGTCACTCTCCGGAACCTGTAGCCAAAGATATGCTCAAGTTTCCATTCTTATGCTATTTTCCATTCTCAGGAGCCTTGGCTACCTCCCTGCTTGAAGCATCCATCCTTTTGGTCTTCTATAACCCCCATGGGGGCTCACTGTCCCCTCTCTAAGGACTCTTTGTCAGACTCCTGGTCTTATGTCTCTCCTGGACCTCAACATTCTGGAGCAGCAAGAGGTCCCCAGGCTAATCACCCACTGCAAGATTTCCCAAGGCACAGTGTTGCCTCAGGAGTGATATGTTTTAATAGTCATGTCAACAAGTCACTCTGGCTGGGAAGAAGACACTATGCTTAAGGGAGACAAAAGCACTCTGGGATCTCCCCAAGTCCAGGCAGGTACTGATAGTGGCCAGTTTCACAGCTGAGACCACTAAGCCAAGGAGATGTGTGCTGGAACCCAAACTCTAGCCCACATGGTCTAGCTAGAAGCCCTGCTCCTACAAGCCACACTCAGGCCCTCTGCTGAGGAAGGCTGAGCATTGAGACAGAGGAGGGAGGAGGGAGAGCCCTGGGCTGGGAAGTGATGGAATGAATCCTGGTTATCCACATACCTCAGTCCCCAGGAGCTTCCCTCAGGCCTGTGCCTATTATCCAGAGACCAGTGTTCCCCCAAAATTATGTACGAGGGATAGAATCCTTACTGCAACAGCTTTTAGAGCTTTAAGAACTGACTATATACCACAATGTCTCTGCTCTCACTGCTCATACAAAAGCTAATGCTATGAGTTTGGTCTCATACTCCTTCATATCTTAGAACACCTGCCTTCCATCATGGGATGAAGCTGAACAGAGGCCCTTGCCAGAGGCAGGCTCCTCAATGTTGAACTTCTCAATTTCCAGCATTGCAAAAAAAATGATTCTTTTCTTTAAAAATTGTCCAGTCTGCAGTATTCTGTTGTTGCTGCATAAAATAGACCTCAACCCTTGTTTTCATTAATGTCTGTCACTGCGCCGAGCCTGAGGAGAGAGACTGACTTTGGCTCATAGTCTCAGAGGTTTTGAAAGAGTCAGCTGGAGCCATCACTTCTATGTTCCAGAAGGCAGAAGCATAATGGTGGAGGGAAGCTGCTTACCTCACAGAGGTCATGAAGTAGAGGCAGAGACAGGAAGAATCCAGGGATAAGACATATGCTTCAAAGACAGGTTCCCAGTTACCTACTTCCTCCAGCCAGGCCATACCTATTAACACCCCTTCAGCTCTGACGTCAGCAGTGGATGGCACACATGATCCAGTCACCTCTCTGTAGTGCCAGATTAGGGGGTGGAGGGGCTAAGTCTCCACACCGGAGTCTTTTGGAAGGACATTTCACCTTCAGACTCCAACACACAGTGTTAAGTACTTTCTCATTGTGATAAAAATCCCCGAAGCAAGTAAGAGGGCAAAAGGTTTTTCTTGGCTTGAGGTTTAAAAGGACACAGTCCATTGTGATGAGGAAGGAAGGCACAGTGATGGGCTGGCTTGCGGCTGTGCCTGTGGAAGCCTTTCCCCATCTGGGCAGATGAGGAAGCACAGTGCGCAGGAAGCAGCCCCAGGACCAGAATCTAAACCTTAGCATCCTTCCGCTCCCAGCAACCAATTCCTCCAGCGAGGTTCTACCTCCTATGGTCCCACAACCTTGCACAGCAGCAGCAGCAGCTGGGAAACAATGCTCAAACTCTGAGCCCGAGGGGGACATCTCACAATCAAACCTTAATGCATAACTTATTACCTAGGTCCAGGGAGAAACATGCAAAGAGGAGATGGCCAGGAGTGAGGCCTGAGTGAGCCTTAGGATGCGCCTTGCAGGGCGGAAGGGTCTCAGCTAAGAGGGGTCACCGCTCGGGTCCACTGGCCAGAGAGGCTCATGGGTAGCTGGCCTCACCCCACTTCCCTTTTCCTCACCTGTGCGCCTCTCTTTCCCACTTGCTCTCTTGCCTCTCCCCTCTCAAGAAAGATTTGCCTACTGTTTTTTTTTTTATATGATTTTTGTTTGTTTGTTTTCTCCATTGTGAAACAGTGTACCTACTATAAGACATTTGAGAAACGCTGAAATGCAGAGAAAAATTGAATGGCACACAGGTCATCCCCAGAGTTGCCAGTGACATTTTGGTGTTCATTTTAGATCGAAAGAAAAACATTAGCTTTTCCTTCAAATACTGTGGCGAGGCTAAGAAGTTAGGTCTGTCAGTAAAGTGCTCGCCCTGCAAGCATGAAGGCCTGACAGAGCTAGCACATGCATGTGTGTTCATGTGCACACACACACACACACACACAGAGACACACGTGTGTGTGTGTGTGTGTGTGTGTGTGTGTGTGTGTGTGCGGCTGGCTACTTGTTATTGTAATCCCAACACTGGAGAAGCAGAGATCCCTGGAGCTGGCTGGCCAGGCAGCCCAGCCTGGGGTTTCAATTCAAGACTGTCTCAAAAGAATGGGTGGGGCTAGGGATACAGCTCGGCAGAGTGCTTACTCAGGCCTGGCATCGACTCCCAGTAACCAATAACGGCCGTGTGATGTGGAATACCTGTAACCCCAGCACTAGCAGGGCAACTTGAGGATCCCAAGTTTCAACCCATCCTTGGCTAGGTAGTGAGCTTGAGGTCAGCCTGAGTTACATGAGACAAACAGACAAACAAGCAAAATGAAAACCAAAGCAAACACCAGAGTGGACCATTCCTGAGGAGCTCGCCCTGAGGTCGACCCCTGGCTTCCACACGCATGCACATACACACAGGTCACACACACCAATATCGTAACATGCATTCGGTTTCCTATCCTGATTTCATCTCTAGATGCAATATACACTTTCCCCTACATCCTTACACTCTTCTAAAGCATTTCTTCTCTGAGCTGTGCGGCCATGCACCCGTGGCTCACCAAGCCTTCTCCTTGTCAACATCTATGTTGTTTGCAGCTTTGTGTCTCTGTAACTGAGCCATAACGAGCACATGTGTGCACGAACTTCTGCCTGTGTGTTCCATCACCTCCCAGAGCAGTGTTGCTGGTCCAAGCAGTTTACACCAGTGTAAGGCCTTTCTCAAGCCCTGGTGTCAGCCACTGCCATTTCTTCAAGTCCCTAATTGTCCTTCCTGATTCTTCCGTTATTGTCCCTAAATTATTAACATAGCAGCCCCAGGGACCTCTAAAACAGCACTTGCTAAGAGTACATGTAAATAAAGCCCATGCCATGTGCAATCATGAAGTCAGCGGAGGCCAGTGGGTAACCCTGCAGGGCTCCCGTGGCCCATGACCAATCAGCACCCATAAAACATCTCCCACCTCACAACCCACCCACCCTCCCACTTCTCCAGCTGCTGCTTACCTGTTCTCCTCATCTTCTGTGTCCTCCTGGCCTCTGCTCAGCTCTACAGTTCTCTTGCCACAGGACCTTTGCACATGCTGCTACATATTCCAGGACAGCATGGCCCCCTTCTGGTGGCTGGCTCCTTACCATATCCCGATGAATTTGCTCAAAGCCAGCACCCCGGGAAATTTAAGCTTTCTCTGACCACTGTTTCCCACCCAGCTCCCATTTTCTCTCTTTTAGAAAAGCTCTTCACATGTCATAAATATGTACCTGCTTTTTCACTTCCTTATTACAGTTTCTTCTGAATGGCGTGTTCTTCCAGGGCCAGGACTGACGCACTCCACACTCAGGAGTCAAGCCTCACTCAATATCAGCACCTTGTCTTCTGAAAAACATAAATTCAGAAGCATCCTTGCTCCACCACCCCCTCGCACAAATCTGTCCCAATTTTTAAATGAATTTCCATTTTCATAAAGTAAATATTTCAAAAAAAAAAAAAAGGAATTGTCCTCTTCTGCATCCATATATGGCTTCGGAGACTTGGATCCGACCGTACACACATGTGCGGGCATACACACAGACACCCACACAGAGACACACACACACACACTCAGAGAGAAAGACACGACTGAGATGGGGGAGAGGAAAGGAAGGTGGGATCCCGTGGTCTGGGCTCTCTGCTAGAGAAACCTCAGAAGCTCAGTGTGTTTAGGATACTGAGTTGGACAGGGAGGCAATTGCACACAGCTGAAGGAGGAGGCGGGGTTATTGCATGCAGATAAACAAGGAGGTGGGGTTTGTGGTGTAGAGCTGGATCAGGTTTCGCTAACCTCCTTAGGCATCTGGAGCAGTCTTCAGGCTGTAAACATTCAGTGGGGAGAAAGCTCTGCTGGGCATATTCTGTGAGCACCGTCAAGGCCGGCAGTCAGTCCCCTGAGGAAGGTTTTCTCAGGCATCTGAACCTCACCTCAAGGGGAAAGATTTTTTATTTCTCCATGGGCCAGAGGCTCTGGGGTCCTGGACATGGCCATGCCTATGTCAACAGCACACACCCACGCAGGACTCCACTCATTCAGGGCTTTCTCGGCTCCCCACAGTCCTCCCTTTCACTTCCAGGGGTAACACAAGACAGCGGGGGCTCTCACGTCAGCCATGCCAGCACTGCTTGCCAATCTGATGGCAATGTTTGTTTGTTTTTTATTGTTTAAACATAAATTTGCATTTGTTTGATTACTGACGGAAATGATTGAGTGATTGATTGATTGATTCATTCATTCATTCATTCAT
>CM053747.1:33935549-33968273 GCA_028658305.1 Pachyuromys duprasi
GTTGGTTGGTTGGTTGGTTGGTTGGTTGGTTTGGTTTTGGGATTTACATGGTTATTTGTACATAAGCAAGTAGAGGCCAGAGATCAATACCTCACTCACTTTATACCTTCTTTAAAAAATTGTTTTACAATTATTTATTTGTGTGTGTGTTGTGTGTGTGTGTGTCTACATGCATGTGGCACAGGGTGCATATGGAAGTCAGAAGGCGACCTATGAGAGCCAGTTCTTTCCAGTTCTCTTCTCCCACCATGTCTATCCGGCAAGCTCAGGTCATCCTGCTTAGAAGGCAGCAGCTGAGACATCTCACTGGCCCACCACCTTATTTTGGGGGACAATCTTTCACTGAGCCTGGAGTTCACAAACTAGGCCAGAGTGACTGTCCTGCAAACACTGAGGAGGCTCTTGTGCTTGCTTTCCCAGCTATAAGATCCCAGACACACGTCACCGTGCCCAGATTTTTCCGTGGGTTCTGGGAGAGCAAACTCGGGCCCTCACGCTTGACCAGCAAGCGCTCTACAACTGAGCCATCATCTCACCCTCCATTTTGTTTATTTGTTTTAACTTCTCTGTGTGTGTGTGTGCAGAGTGCACAGTTTGTTCTCATCTATTGCATTCTCTTGTGACAGGGCCTCTCACTGAACCTGGAGCAAGGCTAGAAGCTTTTTGGTAGCCAGGAAGCCCCATTGATCCTTCTGTCTCTGTCTTCTATGATGCCGGTGTTAACAGACACACAAAGCCATGCTGGCTTTTCACCTGGGCTCTAGGATTTGAACCTAGGTTCTCCTGCCTGCACAGTGCTCTCACCTGCTTGGGCAGACCCCTGTTTTCGTTTTCTTGTTTTGTTTTTGAGGGGGTGTTTATTTGTTTTTGATTTGCTTGTTTGTTGAGACAAGGTCTCATTCTGTAGCTCAGGCTGGCGTGTAGCTCATTAGGTAGCCTAGGCTGCCCTCAAACAAGTAAGAATCTGCTTGTCTCAGCCTCATGAGTGCTGGGATTAGAGATATACACCATGATGCCCAAACCCCTTTGGATCTTTTAAAGGGGGAAGTATGCATACATCTCCTGTGTGAGTAAAAATTGTTGGGTAGACTGGATTTCCATATGGAAAAAGTTCATCTTGCCTTCCCGTCTTGGTCCATTTCTGTTATACCGGGATACCACAGGCTGAGTGAAATAAACAACAGAGGTTCATTTGATTTACAGTTCTAGAGGCTGGGAGGCCCAAGAGTATAGCATCTGGTAGGAACCTTAGAGTTATGTCATTTGACATAACTCTAACGCTCATCGATCTTAATATGGAGATAGATGGGCAAGCAAACATTCAAGACAGAGTGGGAAGGAAGACTAACTTGCTCCTTGTCACCTCCAACACAACTAACCCACTCTCCCCGCCCTCCACGATTGATTCAGAGCCCACCATACACACATATGCCCCCCCACACTCCATGATTTGATCATGGGAACTTAAGGTCTCACCTCTTTTTTGTTTTGATTTTTGTTTTTTGAGATAGGGTTTCTCTGTATAGCCTTGGCTGTCCTGAAACTCACTCTTGTAGACCAGGCTGGCCTTGAACTCACAGAAATCACCTGCCTCTGCCTCCTGAGTGCAGGGAATAAAGGTGTGAACCACCATCACCACCCAGCTAAGGTCCCACCTCTTAATGCTAGTGTCTTAGAAGCTATGTTTCCAAATGGGGGACACATTCAATTCAAAGCAACCCCTGTCTCACAACACAAATTACAAAGCCCCAGACGTTTCATAGACCCTTCTGCCAGAGATCGAATACTAAGGCATTTAGAAGAAAACAGCAGGGTATTTTCAAAGGGTGAAGCAAACAAACCCTCTTAAAACTTCACACAAAAAGCACCATAAAAGAAAATATATCAAAAAGGAAAAATATATAAAGGAAAATTTCACCAAGTTAGACTATACTAAAATTCAGATGTTTTCAGAGCTAAGTACGGCAGCTCACACTTGGAATTCCAGCCCCTGGGAGACAGAGGCAAGAGGATGATGAGTCTGCAACCAGTCGAGGATAAGACAGAGAGAACCTGTCTCAAAAATCTATAGCTTAATAGGTGACAGATATATGGATAGATAGATGCTAGATGGATGGATAGAGATAGATAGACAGACAGATAGATAGATGGATAGATGGATGGATGGATAGATAGAGAGATGACAATCAGAACAGAGTAAGCTAAAGGGAAAATTTCTGCTCATTCGTGTGGCTGACAGGAGGCAGACAACAGAGAGGGGGTGCCGGGGTTAGAAAATATCCAGCCTCTGAAAACATCATGAGGACAATTGAGTCAAACAGGACAGACCAACAGATGCTAGGTTGGGAGACACTTCAGTGAGAAGCAAAATATTTGCATGGTCTCAGCCTGCAGAACCCTAGAGTGCATTTATTTCAAGGCAAGAAAAATATATCCATCTTCAAAGCACTGGACACTCACTGCCTTAGTCAGGTGACCAAACTCAGCATCACTAGCAAGGGCCACAGCTCCAGGTGTGTGACCCCAAGAAAGACACAAGCCTGTTTATATGCAATTTCAGACAACAATACAGGGTTTTCTCTAGTCATAATAAAATATCCAACGAATAACGAGGAATACTCTATTTAAGAGGGAAGAGGGAGAGGAACTGTATGCTTCAAAACGTCAATGTCATAAATGACAAAAAAAAAAAAAGGTTATGGGAGTGTTCTCAATTATTAGAGACTAAAGAGGCATGTCAACTGAATACAATGCCTGATCCTAGACGATGCAGGGGAAAATGTCACAGACACATTATTAGACCAACTGAGGAAATCGGCACACAGATAGTAGATTAGATTGGGGTAGTGTATGAATGCTAAATTGACTGACACTGATAACTCTACTGTGCTCATGGGGACAAGATCCAAAGGACAGACACTTGGGTACTCACCTGTTTGGGAGTAAGGACCATCATGCATGTAACTTACTCTGCAATGGTTCAGAAAATCTGTGCACGTGCATGTGTGTGCATGCATGTGTGTGTGTTTGTGTAGAGCCACATGCAAGCAAAAGATATATGAGAAGGCTGTAGTAAAAACTATTATATTAGCTCTATTCTCTTATCTTTTCCGAAAATCTGAAACTATTTTAATATACTGCTAAGACAAGGAAAATAGGATAAAGCTGTAAGCCATAAAATGGAAGAGGATATTTGAGAAACAGATGTCTGATACAGAACTCATAACCAGAATATAAAAAATAATTCCTACAAACAAATAAGGAAAAGATAAATTCCATGTTAGCAAGAATGGGCAAATGACGTGAAGGAATACTTCACAAACGGGGATGTATAAACGCCTAATTAACACATGGTGCCCAACTGATCAGTCATCAGAGAAATGCAAATTAAATCCATAATGTAGTATTGCCACACACCCGTCACTGCAGCCAAAATTACAAAGATGGGCAATACCATGTGTTGGCAGGTACACAGAGCAACTGGGACTTTTGATGTTTTTGGCAGAAATATAAATGAGTACAGTCCTGCTAGACAAGAGCTTGGCTGTGTATTAGCTATCTATTACCATGTAACAAATTACCCCAAACACAGTGACTTCAAACCACACGTGCTTATTACCAAACAGTCTCTCTAGATCAGGAATCCAGCCAAGCTTAGCATGGTGCCTTAGCTGTCCACGGCTGTCAAGGCTATAAGGGGGGGGAAGAGAGGAGGGGGAGGGGCAAAGGGAGGGCTGTGGTCTTATCTGAAGGTTTGATGAGCAAAAGGCGAGTTTGTACTTTCACTCGCCTGGTTGTTGAAAGGATTCCATTCCTCATGAGATCTTTGGGGTCTTTACTGTGTGTGTGTGTCGGGGGCGGGGGGGGGGGGCTTCTACAGGCCAGTTTCCACTGTCTTAGAGGGCTTTCTTCAGAGTAGGTGAGCCAGAGACTGTAAACAGAAGTCATTGTCTTGCCACTACCATCCCAGGGGCGACACTACACGCCGTTCTCTGTTTTTAAAGGTGATCAGGAAAGCCTAGCAGGTGCGCATGGGAAAGGTGACCAAGAGACTGAGCGCTAGAAAGCCACATGGCAGCCTCTTGTCAGGCAATATTCCTAGAGCTGACACGGGCAGACCCTGTGACCCCGGCATCCTATTCTGCAGCACACACATCCGTGCTCCACATTATACACAGAGCTTCACAGGCGCTATTCCTAATGGCCCAACTGGAAGCAGTCCAAATACCCATCAACAGAACAATGGGAACATAAGTTGTGTATAATCATACAAAGAAATACTACCTATCAGCGAGAAGAAGGAGCTACAAGCATGCGATACAAACAAAGCTCGGGAACAGCACAGAGGTAAATTTTGTCAAACACAAATGAGTACATACCATACAAGTTCATTACATAAAGTTCAACAAAAGGGAGAAAGTAATTTGTGGAGCTCGGATTCATAACGGCAGTTACCCTCAGCGGAGTGAGGCGGGGGGCTGAATGAAAGCGACGGCGCTGCTGAGGACAGGGGTGCTGGTTCCAGATCAAATGCTGTCATTTACCCGGGACCAGCCTTGCGATGACTCAAGTTTGCATGTCTACGACTCTGTGGTTTAGGGCTGTATCTTGCAATGAAAAGTTTTCATTGATGAGGGCTATTTGTAGACCTGTTAATGTGTAACCTCTCTCAAAATCTATCAGTGGGCTGGTGAGATGGCTCAGTGGGTAAAGACACCTGCCACCCAGCCTGTGTTCTAAGCCCCCTCTTTAGGATCCACATAGCCGAAGGAGAGGATTGAGTCCAACAACATGTTCTCTCTGTCTGTCTCTGTTTCTCTCTCTGCCTCTCTCCCTGTCTCTGTCTACACACACACAAATAAATACATAAAAATGTAATCAAATGTTTTTTTTTTAATTCCTAATCACTGAATCACAGCAAGGTGAGTGGGGGTGATCAGGACTCAGAATCTGCACAGTGGTTCTTAGCCTTCGTAATGCTGTGAGCCTTTAATACAATTCCTCATGTTGTGGTGGCCCCCAACCATAAGGTTATTTTTATTACAACTTCATAACTGTAATGTTGCTACTGTTATGAATCATAGTGTAAATATGTGATATGCAGGATATCTGATATGTGACCCCTGTGGGGATCTCTACCCACGGGTAGGTTGAGAACCACTGCTAGAACATGCTCCTGGGCATGTGTCCCGGCTTCTGGGTCACACTGCAGCAACACTGATCACTTATTTCCACTTAATAACAACACCATGCTTGCACATGCACTGACAGCATGGAAAGCTGCATCAGTTCAAGGGCAGCCATCTATTCAGACTGTCTCCCACCCCACAGTGGACCTACAGGTGCATGACATGCTTCCAGAGCCTCCACAAGAGGCTCTTTCTTCAGGTCTCTATAGAAAATCTTCAGGAGTATAATTTCTACCAAAATGCAAAGATCCTGTCTGCCTAACTCACTACTAACATCTCCAAGAGGGTGCCTAGTTCATGGTAGGAAAAGAAATCAGTTGACACTCTGACTGAATAAACAGATGCGTGAACAATAGAGTAACACACATACACACACACACATACTGCAGTCCCACAGTGGGTGGTCAGATGCACACAGGAAAGACAGGGAGGGAGGCTGGAATCTCATTTCCTGTGGGAGAGCTTTTCTCCATTTCTTCCCCGGAAGTCTTCTAGCACCTGGTTTCATGCTGATGCCCCTCCTGAGTGCCTTGCTAAGCCCTACTTCTCTGAGGCGGCATGGATTTGGCATCTACACCAGAGCCCCAGTCTCCTCAGACATAGTGACCTCCTTGAAGAGGCATTTCCCAGCCATCCTAATTCTGACCCTCCAGCCTGGGCTCTGCTCAGAACCCCCAACTGTGGGTGCACATCACCAGCTGTGCCCAACTAGTCTGTGACTATTTCCAGCACAGTGTCAATTGATGGTGTCTGTGGCTGTATTATGTCCCATTTGAGACCCATTCCCTGGGGCTCAGCAGAGTGCTTGGCATTTCTTGGGTGCTTTGTTAAGCTGTCATAAGAGAAGAAACAGATGACAGCCTAGCCCTTGCCAGGGAAACCCTGCTTTCTAGTCTGTTCAGGGATGTCTTTGCCTCAGCTGGCAAGGCCACCTCCCTTTTCTAGTAGGGTCTCCTCACCACTAGGTTTCCTGAAACTTAGCTCTTCCCCCTCCTTTTCCTTCCCTTACTTTTTGTGCATGTAGCCAGGTCTTTCTCTTGTATAATTTTAGGCTTCATTGACACTCATAACATCAGCTCCTGCCCACAGGCTCAGCTTTCCTCACTAAGCATCTTCCCTGGTCCTTTCCCCAAAGTCATGCCTGCTTTCTCCTGCCATGTCCACAGGGAATGATACATGCTGTGCATACCTCCTCTGTCAGAGCCCTCATCTTCTCATCCAGCCACTAGACGTTAAACCCTCCACAGAGGGAAGAAGCAGACGGAGGAATGACCAAGGGCATGTATAACTTTGGAGAGGGATGGTTATATTCAAGGGTTTATGTACAGTCGTGGTTCTCAGTTGCATTCTTATCTGTGTGTGGTGCTACACACCCACAATACTAGCACCTGGGAAGCTGAGACAGGAGAATTACTACTAGTTCAAGCTTAGCTTGAACTACCTAGGGAGTATCAGGCCAGCCAGGGCTATATACACATTAAGACCCTGTCCCAAACAACAAAGTGAGACAAACAAAAAGATTACCTTGCCAAAATGAATCAAATGGAACACATTAAATATGCATTATTCACTCCACAGAATTGTTTTTTAAACTTGACGAATGTTGGAGACTGTGCAGCCTGGGATTCCCAGACATGGCTTTGCATCAGAGTCACTAGGAAGCTTAAGATGACAGGGATTTACCCCATGAATGGGATCCAAGTCTCTAGGGAAGGAGCCCAAGAATGTGCCTTCTTAACAAATTCTTCCAGGCCCGTGTGCAAAGAGGTCAGCATTTGGGAAGCAGCAATTTCCAAAGCAGCATCCGGACCACCACCAGCATGTCACCTGAGACCCTTCTGGAACTGTGACTCACTGAATGAAGAGCTCTGGGTGGTACCCTATGACAGTGTTCTCACAAATGCCCTGATGACTCTCTCAGTAGCTGAACCCTGAGGCCAGTGATGCAGATCAAAGCATCCCCCCCACCAACAGATGATGCTAATAAAGTTCAGAAAGCAGCTGTGAGTGGTCCAAGGTCTTCCCAGAATTCTGACAGGACACAGCCTTGACAGCATGCCTCCTGTTTCCCTCACCAGTATCCATGACATGTGTTTGGGGGGCCAAATAGAAAATTTCAAGAAATTTTACTTTTACCATCTAATCAGCCTAAGAAGTCACAGATCTTGGCAGTGGCCTTGACTTGGCTCAGTCATCATGACAAACCCAACCAGTGGCCTCATGTCTGGGTCATTCTGGCATATCAATTAGTCAAAAAGTTAGTCATACTCCCAACAAGGAACTCATCCCTTATAACCCAAGTGAGTATGAATATGGCAGCTGGTGGAGTCGGAAGTCTGTGGCAGAGAGACGGTAGGGGATGAACACATTCATTGGTCTAGTAATGAAGGCAGGTTCTGACCCCAGTTGTTCACCTAATACAGGATTGACACGCCCCTCTCCTGTAGCAGGAAGAAGGCGGAGATAGTGGCCAGGAGACACTGGTGGGGTAGTCAGAGACCAATGTGTATGATGTTATGGATAAAGGGAAGTAGTGGCTTGAGTCAGGGACATGTGTCCAGATAATGCAAGGTGTGACAGAGATTCGAATTGCCCTGGGATGGCCAGATCTCAATCCATTCAAGTCCCAGCCAGGGAACCACTGGGTCGGGACCTCTCCCTGCTGCGTTAGGAGAAGTTGCTTCCATTAAGAGGTTGTGGTATCAGCGTCTTCCGGCAGTGGCCTCTGGTCTCCCTCCCTCTTGCTTCCCATCCTCAAGACCAGAGAGAAGTGCCCCGGACATCCCTCGGATTTTCTGAGAAAACTGGATGTTAATGGTGTTCTCAGTTCCCTCTTTCCCCGCTCATTGCCCTCCCTTCGCTCCTTTGGAGCCCATCCCCGAAGCTATTAATGTCCAACTTGAACTAAACGGCAACTGTATTTCATCTTTCCCATTTTATTTGCCACAGGCTGGGTTGTTTATCCACAGGCTGTGATAGGGGGGCTCCTGCTCATTCCAGCCCCGTGTTCTGATGGCCCGTGATATGGAATAGTGTGGCCATTACTGGGTCGAAGAGGGAACTGAGTGCTTCATTTTCCCGCATGTTTTATGATGGCAGTTCCTTATGCCATCAGGAACCTGCACACTCATTTTACCAGGCCATCCTAATGGCCGCAATATTACAGAGCTCACACCAGTTCACAGGTGAGGAAGCCAATGGCCACGTGTCCTTGTCCTTGTATGTGATTTCTCTAGTGGATGGGTGGCCCACAGGTTCCCTCCCCAGGCTCCATCCCCTGATTCCAAATAAAAGTAAGCCTGGGCCTTCCAAGGCCAAATTCAGCTTCCCTGAGCATCTCTTCCCTCCCAGACTAGCACCACCTACCTGGGCTCCTGCTTCTGGCTAAGCCACTTAGCCCAGGACCCAGAGGCTCTGTTTCCAGACTACATGGCAGGCTACTTAGCAGATTTCAGAGTCTCAGAGCCAAACCTCACACGACACCCTCCCCAGTCCAGGAAACTGGTCTCTCCAGAACCCCAGCCAGGGACCACTCTGTCTGAGAGATAGGCTGACCTCACAGCAAGAAGTTACTCAGTGGCTGACTCGCCTAAAAGACAAAACACCCCCAGCCATCCCTGCACTAGGCTAAGAGGAGGCAGAGCAGTCTGCCTGGGGAAGCAGCACTGTCTGGCTCACCTGGATGAGGAGAGCATCTGATGACCAGAAGCCTGCCACAGTGTGCCACACACACTGCCAGGGGCTTGTTCATTGCCTCGTGGCAAGAGCCAAGGCTAAATCCCTCCATTACACACCTTAGAGCAGCACTCATTTGAAAGGGCCTTGTTGTCAAGTGTGTCCTTTCAGAGAGACCATTCCTACCTGTCTTAGGGTTTGACACACCCTAACTGCTGCTTAGAAACACCGTTACCAAAAAAGCAAGTTGGGGAGGAAAGGGGTTTATTTGGTTTATACTTCCATATTGCTATTCATCAGCGCAAGAAGCCAGGAGAGGAATTCAAACAGGGCAGGAACCTGGAGGCAGGAGCTGATGAAAGGGCATGGAAGGGTGCTGCTTACAGCTTGCTCATCATGGCTTGCTAAGCCTGCTTTTCTATAGAACCCAGGACCGCTGGCCCAGGGACGGTACCACCTACAATGGGCTGAGCTCTCTCCCACCAACATTAAGAAAATGCCTTACAGCTGGATCTCAGTTGAGATTTCCTCCTTTCAGATGACTATAGGTTGTGTCAAGTTGACAGAAAACTAGTAAACCACCAGAAGGTAAGCCTTCTGCTGCTGGAGAGGACGGCAAGAGTTCAAGAGGACATGCAGCTTCCCAACTGTGAGGTCATGCCCTGAGCTGTTCCTGCCATGGCTCTCATAGAAAGTACCAAGGACAGGGAGTGAGGGTGCCTATGTTTGGGATACAGCCCACACAATGAACATTGGCCAGAGAGACTTGAGGTATCTTCCCTCAACCGTTGCAGAAGGACAGGCTGAAGAGAAGAGGCATAAGGCCTTCCCACTCTCCTGAGTCAGCTCTGGGAAGAACACCTCCCGGGGACAGATACTGGCCCTGGCCCAGGCCCATGCCAGTCACCTGCTGAGCCTCACTGAGCTCCCCTAGCTCTGTCTCTGGCTCAGCACTCTTCATACCCCGATATG
Organism: Pachyuromys duprasi; assembly: GCA_028658305.1. NCBI lineage: Eukaryota > Metazoa > Chordata > Mammalia > Rodentia > Muridae > Pachyuromys > Pachyuromys duprasi. The sequence continues at coordinate 33,945,386 of CM053747.1, forward strand.
TGTCCCCTGCTCCACACATCCTGAGATACGCATACACATGCACACCGTCCTGTCTGCATCCAAACTCTTATGGGCTTGAGACTGAACACATATATGCATGGACATTTACGTAGGCACCCAAGTGCACATATGTACACATGCAATTTGCATAAGCATGCATACACAGGCATATGCATACATTCTTGTCTGCACCCACATGCCTATGAGTATGAACATTCACACATACACACACTCACACACACAGCCTTCACTAACCCCTCAACTAGGTCAAACACTCCCACTAGAGGGAGGCTGGACAGAGCAGATGGTGACTTAGGATGATGAGCTTGGCAGGCAGAGTTCCAGAAAGGGACTCAGAGAGGATACTAGAGAGGGGCCCTGAGAGGGTGTTGTTTGCCAGGGGGAGGGGGTAGCCCTGGGGAAGCAGCAGATGTTCTCTACAGGGATCCCTGGGGGAGACGGTCAAAAGGGTGAGAATTGTCAGCCCAGCCCAGCTTAGATGCAGCTCAGGGAGAAAGGAAGAGACAATCAACCTCTCCGCAAGGTGGGGGCATAGCGAGAGAGAAGATAAGGACCTACTTTGAGCCTCCTCCCTCTGCTTGAAGAGGGTGGACCTCTCCCAGGATGATGATCATGGTGACTACAGGAGATAGAGTATGGAGCGTTGCAAGGCTTCGGCGGTATGACTGGTTCATGGGGCTGTTGTATCTGCCCTCTTCCCATCCCACACATCACAGCTACAGGCTGAGTATAGAGTCAGTGTCCAACCCCAGCACCACTCCACCCATATGAGTTATCTTGTTAATTTTACAGTGCCAGGGATCAAGCTTGGGTCCTAGCACACACGAGGCAAGAGCTCCATCGTCAAGCTACCTGCCCAGCTATCTCATTGATAATCCTCATGGCCACACAGACAAGGTGTATGCTGCAGTCGTCAGTTACACTGTCAAGCAGGGGAGGAAGCCACAGAGCTTGGCTAAGGTCAAGTCAGAGCCTGGCTTAACAGCCAGACCTGGATTCTAGCCTGTGCGCAGCCCACAGCCATACCCACTCTGCCATCTCAGGACTCTGCCGGCAGCTAAGCAAGCTTCAGAACTCACAGTGTAGAGGAAGCAGCCCCAAGTGGCCTTCTTGTCCAGGGGTATCTCTTGCTGGCCTCCAGTTTTAAGTTCAATTGTGAAATGGTGTCTGTTCAACTACAAAGGGCTGTCCGGAAAGGCTCTCATCTCTGAGCTGAGAGCAGCAATCAATGCTTGACAGTTCCAGGGCTGATTGATGGAAGAGAAGGGTACCGGAGGGTCTAGAGGGACGTGGTCTGAAGAAGATCACAGACAACTCGGGGGCAGATGGGGACAACATGCAGGGAACAGTTGACAAGAAGAAGGGCTGGATAGTCATAGTCAGGAAAACGGGAGATAAAATTTGGTGGCAGCTGGGTAGGGTAGTAATGTACAAGGTAGGGGCTTTAACATTATTTTTGCCTTAGAATTCTGTTTTGTTTTTTGTCTTGCTTTTGATTTTGCATTTTTGCCCAGAAATTAATTTGGATCAAAGAGTAAGGGTGCAATTCTGCCTAAAATGGAGAGGAAGAAGCAAGCCCTGATCTCCCAACTCCCGTTTTTCTCCTAGTCATGTGCCCCTCTGGCATCTAGGCCAGCCTTGGGTCCCCCCACAAGAACCAAGTTTGTAAGCCATCTTACATAAGCAACACTGGCCCTGGAACGGAGGTCATAGCTTTGCTGCTGTTCAACATCAAAGTGGTTCACTTCCCTCTCCGGGCTGAGACAGTCTTACCTATTGGTTCTCTTATGTCTGTCCTGGATATGACATTTTCGATAGTTTGGGGGCAGAAATAAAGTGTGTGGACCAGGTGCACCTTCACTGCTGAGTGAGGAGCCATGAGGCTGAAAGACACTGACGTGTGTGGTCACGCCTTGTGGCTATACGTGGTACATCCCTGACCCTGCATTTCAACGCATGTATCTATGGAACAGTAGGCTTGGTGTGCAAAACTTGAGTGAGAGAAGTCAGAAAGTGAAGTGTGGGTTCCAGGGATCGACTGGCCCAGAGAGTGACCTCTCTCTGGTAACTTTTGGTGGTCTCTCCCTACATCCAACTTTTACTCCCTCCTTTTTGTTTTCTGTTTGTTTTGAGATAGGTATTCTCCTGTTGGCTTCAAACTTGCTGTGTGAAAATTCCAGTCTTGTTTCCTCACTGAGAGCCCATAGAGCTGGAAGGATTAGCATCCAAGCTCTGGAGTTGGCACCTGCTTGCACCCAATCCTGCCAATGCCTGCCTGACCCTTCACAGGCCACTGGAAGGACTCATGAGGTTGTTTGCCTCTTGAAGCCCCCTGGGCCAGAAAAGTAGAATACACTCTGTTTGTGCAGCTGGGCAAAGAGAGGCAAAGAGAGGGTAAGTGACTTAGCTGCAACGAAACAGCTAAGCCTTGGCAGAGTGTCACTAGGGTCAGCCTTTCCCCGGGTGGGACTGCTGGTCTCAGGGGCCTGCCCTCACATGGCCTCAGCACCGGAAAGCAGGTGAGGCACAGACCACCTTTCTGAAGCTGGCAGGATGTACCCAGATGCCAGGTTAGCAAAAGCAGCTATCTAAAAAGGTAGCAAAAGTAGGGACGACGAGCCCTTTAGATTCTGCCCAGGAAAAAGGTATTGGCCCCTAGTAAGCAGGCCAGAGACAAAGGTTACCACTTCCGATGGACAAAGTAACACCCAGACCTACACAAGCTGAACAGTCAGCTCCCAGATGGAAGGCACAAGGCCCAGTGTGGAGGGACAGAGGGTCAGAGCCCCATGCAGGGAGGGACAGGGCAAAGACACTGACTGAGCTGACATAGTAAAGGGGTGGGGTGTGCAGCAGGGATTTAATGCAGGCAAAAGGACCAGAAAGCAGGAGGCGGTAACGTCTGCTGGGCCCTTGTCTAGCTAGCTATCTAGATGATGCTGGAAGCCCCTCTGCATCGAGGCAGGACCCAAGAGCCCAAGAGGCAGCTAACCAGACTCTGGCTCTCCCCTGAGAGGATGTTCTTTGGCATCTCCTACTGTCCCTCCTCCTCTCACCCATTCATTTATTCATGCAGAGGGGTTCTCACTAGTGGAGTTAATAATCTCTCTCACCTCAGCAACTCCTAACACCCTTCCCCCACCCCCACCCCCCAGTTCAGGGTAGGGCAGAAACGCTGGCCGCTCATGTGGTGTTGATTAGAGTATCGATCCTGCCTGCAGCCCTCACAGACGCCCCGCCTGAGCATCCATCAGTGACAGATCAGAGACTGGAGACTAGCCTCCTGTGAGGCCCAAGGGCTGGGCCAGACCAGAGCACAGCTAAGCTGCTCTCCAAGGCGGGAGTAGCGACAGAGTCCCACTCCACCCCAGCTGGCCCAGAGTTGTTTGGCTTTCTAAATCTCAAGTGCCTGCCATCCCTCCGTCCTTTCTCTTTGCTCATCTCCAGTTGCTGATGTGTAGTTCATTCCGTCTGGTTCCCCTCCCCATTATTATAAATAGCACCAAAAAGCTAGGACGTCACACAGCAACCGAACAACGCTCACATTAGCAACTCAATTTTCAACACCCAGAAACTGAGGCTCCCCAAGGTCAGGCAAGGCCAGGCTGCTGACCAGAGCTGTGACATGAATTGAGCCACTTTGTGCCAGGGACACATTGTCTCGCTGACAATGTGTATTTGTCTTGGGATGTAGAGGTTGCTTACTCTCCTCTCACAGATGATGACACTTAAGTAATGCGTCTGCCAGTTGCGTGGTTGGGCGGCACCATGCAGATTCTCTAGGCTTCCTCTGTGGGATCCCAGACCCAGTTTCTTGCATCTGCTTGACAGCTCCCAGTCTGTACACATGCTTGCTCTCGTCTCTTCTCACACACCTCCACAGCCATCCTCCCCCTAGAGAACTGTTATCACTACCCCCATTTTACAGATGGGAAAACTAAGGCACAGATGAGTATGTGGCTGAACATGGATCAGCTGATGCTTTTCTGCCTCTCCTTGGGCTGGACCACCACCTTATCTCTGCTAGACAGTTGCCTAGTTGCCTATCAGTGAGTCCTTTCCTCCCCTTCTGGGAATCCCTCTCGGAAAGGGCACACCAGAGTGGCAGCTTCCCTGCGCCATTCTGCTTCTCTCTAGTATCTAAGTCAAGGGTGGTACTGTGGCATCTTTCCATAGACTCACTTCCTCTCTAGAAGAGGAAGACAAGTGTCCTGTTCCATTCTACAGCGCTTAGCTCCAAGCCATCTTCCTGCCTGGAACTCCCCTTTCCCTTTGCCACACCTCCTTCTTCCCTACCTGCAGAACCTGTCCCAGGATGCCCCTGCCCCAGGAAACAAGCCCACCTATCCTGTCACCCATGGGACTGCCCACCACTCAGCTCAGGATCTTACGTTTCTTTTTCGACTTTGAAAGCCTCAGTTTCTCTACCCTCAGGCTCTGTCCCAGCAGATCTGGGATAGCTTCCCAGCACCCCTGCTCCTTACGACTCTGTTTCCACCTGTCTTCACCCCCTAGAAGGCAGGCAGGAAGGCCAGCCTGAATAGCTAGACCTCAGCGCTTGAGTTAGTGTCCAGGGTGGTGCTGGGCCCAGGAAGCAGCTTTGATTGCAAATTGATCTGTTGTTCACTGAGCTGCTTACCAAGAAGAGAGAAGCAAGTTGTCAATACTGCATTACCCACCGCGGGATCCAGAGCTTCCAGCCTGGGCTACCAGAAGGGAGAGAGAGAAGGTGGAGAAGGAGGGACACAAACTTTGCAGGGTCCCAGAGAGGATGCCAAGAGCACCAGGATCTTCCCAGCCTCCGCTTCCTCGTTTTGATCCCCAAACTCCTCCTCCTTTCATACAACCAATCTGAAGCTGAGCGTGAAACCGAAACATCAAACTTCTTACGGTATGTTTCCGTTTGCTTTGGAGATAAATGGTTTGACATGCATCTGGAGTAAAGGGTAGACTCTTTACCTACACCAGGTGTCTTCAGGGTATGTGTGCATGGCTCCAGTCCTGCCAGAGTCTGGGCAAGAAAGATGCTGGGCCCTGAGGGTCAATGAAGGAAGCTTTGCCTGACTTGCTTGTTTGACAGCCCCTTCAAGATTCAGCTCTTCTGTGGCCAAGATACTAACTAGTGAAGTCTTGGCAGGTGTACTGAGCCCAGTGTTTGCGGGGTCTTTGAGGGTATTCTCTTCCTGTCCCAACACTGCCCTCACCAAGCTGGATGGAGGAAGGTGTAACACTGTTAGCTGTGACCCAAGGCTCTAACCCAAACTTCACCTCCCTCTCAGGGATCTGTCACTGACACCCTTGGGCTTCAAGCCAGGCCAGCTTCCCTCATCATGCCTGGTCACACAACCCTTAATGACATGTGGCCCAGTTGCATACTCATTCACCAAATCACAAGTATATTGTCAGAGTGGACTCCTGGAGTGCTCCTGCTGACCCCTCTTGCCTCCGCCTCACTTTTAGGACAATCGGGAATCTGAACTTGGCTTCCTACAAGTGTGAGATCTCTGAACGCTGCTTGGTTTCACTAAAGCAACATGGATGGAAACACACACTCTAACACGCTGCGAGAGCTGGAGCCCAAGTAGAGGGCTCGGCTCCCCTACAGTCAGCTCAGCACTGACCTCTGTCCTGTGGGTCCAGGAGGAGGTGCTCTCTCCTCTGACCTCTTCTAGGATCCTGCTCTTCTCTAGATGACTGCAGAGTCCTCTTTCTTTTACTAGTAATGCTACTCAACCTTCCACATGCACATTGTCCTAACAGACCTTCCATGTCCACATTGTCCTAACAGACCATTCCTGGTGAGCCACGTGTGAAGGCAACAACTGCCACAGACCATGTATACCCCGAGATGCTGGTAACAAAAGAAAAGGCCACCGCCACCTGTGTTTGTGACCAGAGTGTGCCAGGCACAGTGCTGGGAGGTGGGGTAAGGCGCTGGTGTGTGAGGGCCCTGCCAAAGACTCCACGTGTATTATTGTTTTATGTATCACTGTGACAAAATGCCTGAAGATGAGGGAAGGTTTATTTTGGCTCACGATTTCTGAGAGTTTCATTCTATGGCAGCAGGGAGATGAGGCAGAGTAGCTCAGACCGTAGCAGCAGGAGCGTGTGGCAGGGGCTATTCACATCACTATACACCAGGAAGCAGAGGGCCATACAGAAACCAGGGGCAAGGATGTAACTTCCGAAGTCCAGCCCCAAGGGACCATCTTCCTCCAGCTAGGCCCCACTTCCAAAGGGGGTCCACAGATAGCATCGCCGTCTGAGGAGCAAGCCTTTAGAACGTGAGCTCATAGAGAGCATTTCAGATTCAAAACACGGAGCCTTGTCACAAGGGAGAGAGCCAGGAAGGTGCTGGAGGGCCTCTTGGGACCCAGTGAGGAGTGACTTCCAGAGGAGGGGACACCCTGCCTTGAACTAAGCCTTGGATGATGGGACAGGTGGAGGGACAACCCCAGCAGCCACAGGAGGGGAGGGAGCTCTGGACTGAGGCCGCTGCCACTGCAAAGTCTCATGGGAAGGTGCATCACAGAGCGTCACTCTAAATTCTCTCACTGAAGTTTAACCAACATCCAATAAGCATCTATCATATACCTGCAAGGGGCAGCAGCCATGGCATGGGAGAGCCAGATGGACTCATTTATAGTTCCTCTGCCTCCAGGAGACATCAGACAGGTACCAACACCCGAAAGATAGGGCAGAAGAAAACACATGGGGAGGGCAGCTTCGATGAGATAAGGCAAGGGATTGGGAAAGCTTTGGCAACAGAGAGTGGTTCACTCAGGTCTAAGAGGAACATGCTACTGAGAGATGTCCCAGGGACATTAGGGAACGCCCACAAGTACAATAATCCTAGCATGTTCCATGTGCCTGTATCCAAATAGTTAAATGCCATTGGGTTACACAGTGACAGTCAGTCTCTGGGGACATCAGCATCACACAAACAGGTAGGCAAAGAAGTAACTAAGAAAGGAATCATCTCTACATGTTTTGGCAGAGACAAAACCAGAGTCACAACCAGCCCGAGGCCCAAAGAAAGGGTGTGGCTATGGAAGCCTGAGAATGGTCACCTTATGAGATGCTGACTTATGCTCAAGAGACATGACAACCCAAGCCACCAGAGAAAGGGACACTGGGATTCATACTTTAGCTTCCCCTCTATTCTTTCCAGCCCCTGCTGGACCTTTCACATCGGCAAAACCTGGTGGGATCCCAGAGGGGCGAAGCATGGAAGTTTTATGCCTTGCAGATCAGATTATCTACCTGTGGGCAGAAAGGAGAAGGGTGGTTGACTCTGCTTATCCCCTGTGACCCCTGACTACAAGATCCTCTCCACTGAAAGTGGGCCATCTGATCAGCCCAGGAGCTTCACAGGCTTCTTAAGAGATCAAGTGAGAGAGCAAAGGCCAAAGGCTTTGTACAAAAATAATTGGTGCTCCTGATCTCGGGCCTACTAGGCATCCTTCAGCGCCAACCCTTTTGGAATTCATAACAGCTCGTTTTGCACATGAGGAAACTGCAGCTCAGAGGGTCCAAGTCATCAATATTTGTGCTAGTTAACTCCTTATTTTCCAAGAGACAGAAAGCCAAGTCACATTGGCTTGAGCAAGAAAAGCTGGCATAGACTACAGCTTCAGTGCTTCAGGCATGGCTGCATCCAGGTGCTTCAGGCAAGGCTGTATCCAAGTACTTGATCTCTCTCCCTCTTTGCATTAGCTTTGCTTTATTCTCAGGGCATCTTATCCAACGTGACAAAGCAGCTTTAATATACCTATGCTACCTTAGCTTTCCCAAGAGAAAGAAAGCCCCTTCCCCAAATCCTCAACAAATATTCCTAAACCTCGGCTTCCTCATCTCTAGACCAGTCCTTATGACAAGGTCATTGGTCTGTCCAGGGTCAAGTGTTCCTTGCCTTGGAGCCAAGATACAGACCACTATGGCTGAAAGAAGTTGAGGACAAGGTGACCAAGGGATGACAGAGAGCTGACTACCCTAAGGGGAGAGGGTGACTAGAAAAGAAAAGGAAAGGAGGAGAGGGCATGGCACCCACAAGCAGCAGCATGTTCGGTCTGAGCTTGTGCCTGAGGTTTGTTTGTACCTCTCTGGGCCTCTTCCTTCCCCTCCTTGACCTTCCCCTGCTCTTCCTCTTCCTCCTCCCTCTTTTCTTTTCCCCTTCCTCCTGTCTCCCTCCTCCCTCCTTTCTCCTTGCTCCACCTCCTCCATTGGCTTCTTGGAGAAGAGCTTGGTGACACCCCAAGGGATGGCCTTGTTTCTGAGTCCTCCTGCAGCATGGGGCTGCAGCATCTACAGAAAGAGCCACCCTCAAGGCCTCTGAGTGGGAGGGCTGAAGACAAAATGAGCCACCAACAACGTATAAAGCCCTTGGACTTCACTTCCTCTCTCATCTGCCCACCCTTCTAACACACAAGGAGCACTGGCTTTTCCTTTGTTGTTTTCTTGCAACGGCGTTCTCCTCTCCTCAGAAAGGGAGGCTGCCATACCACAAAAGAGCACAATAAAGAACCTGTGTGTGTGTGTGTGTGTCTGTGTCTGTGTGTCTGTGTGTGTGCATAAAGTGGTGTGTAGTTGAGGACCCCGAGTCTCAAAAGTTCTGACAGTCCCGTCAGGAGACTGCAGACAGCTAGCTCTGAGAGGAACTTCAGAGCTCCAGACTTCCTGGCCTCCCTCCAGCCCCTGCCTCTTGCTCCTTATTTACCACTCTTGGAGCACAGCTCTGCCCTAAAGAAAGGATGGGGAACAGGATTTAGTGTGAAGGCACACCAGGCTCCAAGAAGGGAGAATTTAGAAGAGGAGGGGCGTAGGAAGAGGGGAGGCGATGGGATGGACAAAGAAGGGATGCAGGCGGCTGCAGCAATGAGGAAGAGAAGGGGAGAAGGAGACAGCCACACTCAGAAACAGGCAGAGAGATGAAAACCCAGCACCAGCCAGGGAGATGCTTCCCATGAAGCAAGACAGATGACAAGGACAGAGGCACCCTCAGGTCTAGGGGCTCAGGAGGAGCGGGCCCGCAGGGCTGCAGGTGATGGACATGTCTTGTCCTAGGTTGGGGAGATGACCTAGGCTAGCCTTTCTGCTATTCTTTCTTCCCTATAGAGCCAAGTTCTAGCACAGAAAAGTACGCAGACAAAATGGAGCCTGGCCTTTGGTGCGCCTCTTCCCCTCCTGGCTGGCGAGCTGCATGCCATGCTGGACACTGCAGGGCTTTCCTCCAGATACTCAGCACACTAGACTCATCTTGAGATGCTCCCAGCCTCAAGTCAGATGCTGGACCAAAGACTGAGTACCAACCAGTGTTAGAGCCAAAATACATTACAACATGTAGGGCACAGAGCCTTAAGTCCTTGCTTTTCTTCCGGGCTCAGGAGCTCCTTACCCTCCTTGCAGAAGTGGCAACTGGAAGACACACATGAACACTTCTGCTGAGGATCCCCACTGCAGCCTGATAACCCCAGAGAGAAGTTTCCCCAATACAGACACTTGTCTGGGCTCACTGAGACTACCTGATTCACAGGTACTGCTTGCAAGGTTCCTTTTGTTCTCCCCATACACACACATGTACACACTCACACAAACATGCACACGCACGCACACACAAACACACATGCACATACACACCGATTATTCCAATTATTAACCCAAAGGCATCTGGGCATCTCACACCCCATCCCTAGCATTCTGGCTGATAGATACACAAGGCCTTCAGGAATCAGAGCCTACAGGACTCCTCATTGCTCCAGGCCCCCAGAGCCTTTCTTCTTCTACCTCTGAGCCAGCTGCCAGCTCTGCAGCCATAAAGGCTGAGGGTGACAAGACTTTCACAGTCAGTATTGTGGGGACGGTGTCAGTGAAACAGTCAGGACCAAATACCGAGGGACCCAATCCAGAGCCTGAAAACGAAAATTGATGGGCAGAGAGACTCCAGGGAGCTCCAGGGTGAAGCCAGGGAGAAGGGCTTACAGTGAGCTCCGTCCCCAGGCTCTGTTGAGATAGTCTAACAGCCTCGCTCCTCTGCTCTCTGTGCCTCCAGAAACCAGCACATCGTGCAGCAGGAGCGTGGATCTAAGATAATCCTGTAGACGTACCAAATCTGCTTGCCTGTCCTAGGTGAATGTGTCTGCATGTAGGAGCTCACTAAAACATGACTGTCCCCGCGGATCACCCTACACGCCACGCCGCACCCCACTGAAGCAAACATGTTCCTACGCATTCCTGAGGCTCTATCACAGTGCCCACTGTGAATTCAGGCACCATGCCCTCCCTGGCATATATGGCCAGTATGTGGTCACACTCAGGCACTGACACATACTCCCAGGCTCCTGAGGCAGCTAAGACCCCTCTGCTGAGCATACTTGTGTCACTCGGGACAAATCCATACCTGAACCTCCCCAGCTACATGCCCACACTGACTAGCCCTCTAAACTACTGCACACATCCCCAGCTCCCAGCCTGTGACTCATCCCACCAGACACGTCACGCTCAAGCGGGGACTCACTATATTTTAAGATTCATTCACCCACCCTTAGAAAAGCTGTTCATCGGGGTAGCTCAGTTGGTAAAGAGCTTGACTAGCATTCACAAAGCCCTGGGTTGAATCTCCAATACCATATAAACTGTGCATAACTGTAATCCCAGCCAGACCTGGGGAGATTGCAGACAAGAGGATCAAGAGGGCAACCCAGCAAGTTTCGGGCCAGTCTGGGCTATAGGAGACCTTGTCTCAGACGAACAAAACATTATTTATTCCCTTCCCACAACAGTCTGGGGATGAGGTGCTGTGACTGCCGGCATTTGCTGTGGGGAGGAGAATGTTCAAGGAGCTGGCCCTTCTATAGGTCACATTGGCTGCATGTAGCCAAGCTTCCATCCCTGTCTATCTGATACCCATGGCCGGGCACCAGAGGTGCATGTGCTCCTCCCAGTAGCAGAAGCTCACACTGCTACTAACCCCCTCACTCAACTAACCCCCTGTGCCAGTGGGCCCCTGAAGCCATCCAGCTCATACTGCCCTGCTCTCCCCAAACCTTATAGCTCCCCACATCTGGACCTGGGATGCTCAGGAAACATCTGGGGGGACTTCAAGGATGCTGGCAGAAAACTCTGTATCAGACAGAGAGACTGGGTGAACCCCCTCGGGAGGCCCCACCTCCTCTCCCCTCCCCACCTCAGCCTCTGTTCCTTCTCAGCACACTGAGGCTGCCTGACCCTTGCAGAGACCCCTTGGCTTCGATGCTCTCCTTCCGCTGAGAGCTTTCTGGGGCTCTGTGTGCTGTTTGGTAAATAAATCGAGGGCAGCAGGAATAATATACCTGTCAAACAGCAGCCAGCTTCCAATTTCCGCTGTCAGGCCTGCCTGGCTGTGCCACATCGAGCTTCCTGACATGCTGCCACAAGCAATATGCTCCGAGTCCCCTGCCGACGGGAGGGGTGGGCCACCGCTAGGGTGTTCCTCCTCTCTCACTCCTGCACTCCTCCATCTGGGTGTTCAGGGCAGACAGGAAGATGAACTTCCCAGTGGAGAGCCTGTAAGGAAAAGCCTGGATGGGACATGGAGCTCCTGGAAAAGCAGAATGGCTCCTAGGCTGCCTCAGTACACAAGGTGGGCAGTGGCAGAGGGTGGTGCAAGGATGGGTGTTCAGAGGGAGTTAGAAAAGGATCCCAGGGCCATTCTTTTGAGCCCCTGGCTGGCTGGGCTGGCTGGACTGGCGTCCTTTCTTGTACAGGCTAGCCAAGCCCACTGACCTAGAGGTGCCACCACTCAGGCAGCAGGACAGGTCCTCGCTCTGGCTTAACCCAGACTATGCAACCCAGACCATCTGTCTGCCTTCCTCTTGTGGCCCTTTCAGGGCCTTCTCTTTCCCCTCCTCCACCTCCACTTCTCCCTGCCCCTCCCCAGCCTCCAGCCTTACCACCCTCAGGCACATACAGCTGTTCTCTCTTCACATTCTTCACAGCTTATGGGGGGGGGGGGATAAGGAGGGGGGTTTTCACCTAGGAACCTCCCCAAATCTTCAGGAAACTCGCCCTTCCACCCCTGTGCCCAACTGACATTCTCACAGCATCTGCTGACTCTTGCACACTCATTCTGTTGGTGACAACTAGAAGCAAAGTGTAACCCTCACTGCAGCCTCCGTCCCCTACCAGGCAGATTCAGGAATAATACATCACTGAACTTGGACGCAGGGATAAGGGCCAGGGACTGGAGCTGGGAAGCAGAGGTCCTGGACAGGGCGGCTCTCAGAAGACAGCCCCTCCTCCTGGCTCTGGGATCCTAACACAGAATGAAGCTGGGCCCTCCATGCTACCACACAATGAGGATTCTATGTCAGCTTTCTTCTAGGGAGTTTTGCTGGCAGTTCAAGGGGGAAAGAGCCTTCTCCAAGCCACGGGGTTTGGCTCTACAATGAGCAAGACCTCCAGCAGTGTCAAGAAACAGCCCCGCTCCATCCTGAACTACTCTTTGGCCATTTCTGCCCTTTCTTCCAGGTACTGCCTATGTCTGCCCCATAGGAACACTCCATCATGGGCTGAGCACAGGTGGAAGGTAGCCTGTAGCTCCTCCAACTGACTTCCCACACAGAGGCAGACACTGAGGCCAAAGTGGACACAAACCGTGGCGAGTAGTCATTATCAGAGCGGGGGTCCTTTCTGTGCCTCAGTTTCCTTATCTATACAATGAGACCAGAGTACCTAGGGTCAGCAGAAGGTGCTCCTGTGAGAGCTGGGCTCTTTTTTCTTTTGTTTCTGCTGGAGCCAGGCATAACAATGCATACCTTTGATAATGTGTTCGAATGAAGGAATGCCAAGTGCTTTAGTCGCTGCTCCTTAAGTGCTGGCTTTTAACATTGCATCTGGGCTAACAGAAAATCCAGGGTTCCTGGGGGGGCTAACATAATCTTCACCCCTCTGTGTCCTGTACATAGTACCCCTTGGCCCTGTGCTACAGAAGCCAGAGGACTTCTATTTGGGAAACTGGAAATGGAGCAGGAAAGAGAGACTTAGGCCCCTTGGCACCGTGTCCATGGAAGAACCGAAATAAACACAAACTTAGCACTACAAGCTAGAGTGGGGAAGGCACCCACACTCTCTGGATGTGAGGGTGGGTAACCTTCTGCCCCACACTAGGATGCACCTAGCCAAGCCCTACTCCAGGACAGCTCACTGCTGACTGCCACCTTGCCACCTCCTGAAGAACAGACCTCCTCTGGCAGTGGTGTAGGAGATTTAGGTTGGCTCCAAAGGTAGCCCACCCATCTTCTCCATTTCTTGCCCAAGCCTCCAGGAATGGCATGTGCTACGAGGGAGAGGACAGGGCAAGAAGGGGTCATCAGCGAATTTGCATTTGTATGTGGTGGCTACTTTCTCAGGCAGGCTAGACCTGGAGGTCCGGCTAAGCAAGAGGCTTCCACACGGTCCTCACTTGGTCCAGGCCAGGTCAAAGGACAGAAGGGTATTGTCCAGCCTCAGCAGTGGTCACTTCCTGCATCCAAGGATGCTGTGTACCCTCGGGCATCACATCAAGTGGTTGCAAACTATTTCTTCTCCCTGCCCCCACATCCACAGCCATGTACCGTCAACAGGCTCATGCTCCCCAAAGCAGGAATCGCTCAAAGGTGCTCTGGCGGTGAGTTGAACAGATGTTGGGGCAAGAACCTGCATTACTGGTGAGCATACACTTTGCATGGGGAGCTCCATGCATTATTCCCTATCTTTTTGTTGGAGCCTGTGAAAACCGGCAGAGTAGATCTAGACTAGACCAGGCCGAAACCCTCAACTGTGGCTCCAACATGCACCCCTGAGTACCCTCTGGGAAGGAACCTCCCTATCAGACCAGGAGGCCCACCTGAGTGCCTCTGTCATACCTGCTCACAGGTACCCAAAAGGCCAAGAAAGAGAAGGCTCCTGACTGTACCAAGGAGACCAAGCTGAAAATGAAGCCCACAGGCTTTTTGCTTAACAAAGATGATCTCTTAGTGGCTAGCTTGTAGTAAGCTTTGGCCAATCCCAAGGGCCACAAGAAAGAGCTATCTCCTCCTAGATGGCTCGTGTGTCCTCCAGGGCCCTCACACTGCAACAGCTATAGTACCACATGTGGTTGCAGGGTCCAAGGGGAAGAGTTTTCTCCAGTCTTCAAAATAATTTTGTACCTAGAACACCCATACATGCAGACGCGAGCGAGAGTTTACACATAAACGCTCACACACGCGGGAAGAGCCTATCTCTGCCTTCCAGTCTTGGCTTGACTCTCAAGCCTCATACTGTTGACACATCAGCATTACTGAGTTGGGGTGCTAGCTAACCTCTTCCCCTGGTTACCTGACAGCCCCAGGACTGCATGGTAGAAAGCTGGGGTACCAGTCTGGGTTGAACTTGCCCCCATGATGCCTGCCTGTGGGTGGGAGGGGGTGCCCCTGTTCCCTGTGTTTCGCTGCTTGGCTGCCTCCAGGCCATCAACCAGCGTTACCTCCTAATGTCACCCAAAGAATAGAGCAGAACAGAGGCCCCGGGCAAGCATCCAGCAGCTATTTCCAGGGCTGTCCCTTCACAAAGGATTTAGAAGTAACACACAGGATGGAGGCAGCTTCCAGCTGCAGAGGACACAAAGGTTTTCCAGCATGTCCAATCACCTCAGATAATGTCATCTAGAATTCAGGGCAAGGCAGAAGAAGCCCAGGCAGAGACACGCCCAGGAGGATGACAGTCCACATACCAGCTCAAGTTTTGCTACCACAGAGGGTTCCTCATTCTGCATACTTTCATGTCCACCATTCCAGGAGGACAATAATTACTTCCATTCCCCCACAAAGTATTAGTGGGGTCACTAGGAGTGACTGTGGGTATATCTGGAAAGTGACCATGTTGGTACATGCCTGCATACACAAAGCCAGGCTTACCGGATGTGAGCCTCTTGGATCCCTCAGCAAACCAGGGTTGTGTGTGCCCTGTCAGCCTGAGGTGCCTACCCAGCTAGACTAGGAGCCAGCCCAGGTGTACCCAGACTGGAAGCTGCTAGTCTAGGGCTTCTCAACTAGACACCATGCAAAGCCTCCAGGGGTTCCCTAGGCACCCACACACAGCAGACAGAAGCACGTGAGCCCTCCTGAGCCTTTGGGCAGGGAGAAAGAATGTTGCTTTGTCACATCCATGGCCTCAAAAGAGCCACACGTTTTTGGTCTATATTGTAGGCACATCTTACAGCTAGGGAATATAGAGGGGCATTTCAGTCTCATCCTAGGGACTGTTCTAGACCCTCAGCCCTGGATTCAGAGGGGCAGCCTGAAAGTCCTGCCCTAGGGAACCACACATTCCTCCCTCCCTCCCTTTGTCAGGAGTGAAAACTCACCCTGTTGTTGATCTATTCGCCTACAATCCCTCTATGAGGGATGCTAGTTCCCTCCTTAGCCATCCTGCCTAGCCTTTTGTAAAGAACAGAAGTGAGGAGGGACAGGTTCCTCATTACAGTTCCATCCCACCAGCTTCCAGGATCCAGGTGGGGGACACCAAGTGGGCATGAGACCCTCCACACACCCGCACCCGGACCTCCCTCCCTGCCTGCCTGCCTGCCTTCCAGAGTGATGAGTTTATCTGCACAGGACAGCGAGGTGCATTTGACGGCTGCGATGACTGGGGCTGAACTCCTCTGTAAGCAGGTTCCCGGGGGAGGGATGGGAGAGATGGTATCTGCCTTGTCAGTCAGTCAGGAAATGAGTCTTCCTGATAGCCCCTCCTCTGCCTTGCTCTCCACTCTGGCGATCTCACCTGGCCACGCAGAAACCAATGTGTGGAGCAGTAAACATCCCACAGGCACTGGGCAGGCCCCCAGGGGACACGCAGAGATAGGAAATAACTCACCCAACTAGCCCCTAAGAAAAAGAAAAAAATCCAGCCAGCAAATAGTGCTCTCTGCCCTGCTTCCCTATGCCAGCTTGAGCAGGTCTCAAAAACCTGCGATATGTCAGCCATTTGAAGATGGAGAAGACATCCAGGCTAGAAGGGACACATCTGGGCCATCTCTGGAGATGCCCCTGGGGACTTATCTCCAAGAGCCATGCCACGCCCTCCCATATGGGCTGTCACTATTCGGGACTGCCTGCTCCTTCTTTGGGGCCTCCCTGTTTTCTGCTCTACCCCTGCTCAGGCAGCCAGCGCTGGGGGAGGAGGATTCTTTAGGGTCCCTTCTACCAGGGCATGAGTCTTAGCAAGGCACAGACGTTCAGACCAAAGCCTCAGAAGCTGGGCATATGTCACCACCCAGAAAGATTCTGTGGTTCCCCTTACCCAACCATGACTCATTTCTGACTAGTGCCAGAGAGCTTAAATCAGCCTTAGGAAGCCTGGCCCAGCTACAGCAAGAAATGTGTTGGATGTCCCAAGTAAGCACTCCAACTTCCTTGAAAATGTTTACTTGACCTCTCCCTGCCGTATAGAAAGGAACAAAGCCCCCAGCCTCCCCTGAGGGACTGCTGAGGGCATCGGGACAGGGACATGCCAATGGCCTACCACTCACCCTGTCTAAAGCCTGGCATGAGGGCAGCACACCCAGCACCTAAGGCCCTCCTGCCTCCTTCTACCTGCGGTATGCAGGCCACCCCTCTTGGTCTCACTTTGGATCTCACAGGTGACTTTTGAGCTCTGTTTTAGAACTGGGACTCTGAATTCTTCCCTCTGGGCAAAGCAAATCATCACAAGCTAGGTAACTGTTATAAAGTTGCATTCTGCATTGTCCTTGAGGCCAGAAGTCCCAAATCCAGATGTCATAAGGCTGAACCCCTGTCCCCAAGCCTTCTGAAAAATCCTCCCTCTATACTCTCCTCTCTGGTGTTCTAGACACTCTTGGGTCTATAAGCCCCGGCACCATCAGACCTTGCCATGTCTTCTCTAAGCTTCCCTCAGGGCTTGTCACTGAACTCAGATTCCTCCCTTCTAACCCAGGGTGACATCACCTCAAGGCCCCTGGATTGAGGTTAGAGAGATGGCTCAGTGTTTAAGAGCACTGTCTGCTCTTGCAAAGGTCCTGGGTTCAATTCCCAGCAACCACATGGTGGCTCACAACTATCTATACTAGGATCTGATGCAGATAAAGCACTCATGTAGGTAAAATAAATAAATCTTTGAGACTGGGCCTCTCTGTGTAGCCTGGCCTTAACTCACAAAGATCCTGCCTCCTAAGTGCTGGCATTAAAGAAGTGTATCACACATCCAGCTTTTTGTTTAACTATTAAAAGTGTGTGCATGTGTGTACGTTTGAGTGTGTGTTTGAGTGTCATAGTGTTCATGTGGAAGTCACAGGAAAAATTACAGGAGTCTCAGTTCTCTCCTTCCCACACGTTCTTCCAGAGAATTAACTCACGTTGTCAGGGTTGGTGGTGAGTGCCTTTACCTACTGATCTATCTCCCTTGCCCTGCAAAAACCCCTTTTACAAATCAAGTCATACTCTGATTTCTTTGTATCACTATGTAGCTCTGAGCAGCCTGGAATTCACTATGTAGAGCAGGCTGGGATTTGAACTCAAATCTCTGAGATCCACCTGCCTCTGACTCCCCCTGGAGTGCTGGATTAAAGGTGCGTGCCACTATGTCCTGCTCAGGACACACTCTTATGCTCCTATGTTCAGAGCATAGACTTAACCTGGGGGGGGGGGGGAATCAACCATTGAAGCCCACTGAGACATATTTTTCCAATGTCTGCCATCGTGTGCATCATGGTAAGGAGTATGAATTGAGAAGAGTAGAAGTCAGAAGGTATACCCCAAACTCCATTCCTTCCCCTCTTTCCTCACCTCAGTGTTTCTCCAAAGAAGTACTAGACACCAAGGTATCATCTGCCACCACCGGTCCTTCTGTCCTAGCTGGAAGGTGGCATGGACACCCACATGCCTCTGAAGAGCCAAGTCAAGCTCTGCCCCATATCACATCCCCACACAGGGGCTTAGCTGGGCTGAGCGCCTCTCCCTGAGACCCATGTAGATGGGGTGCTGTGTGCCCTTGCTTCTACTTCCTGGGCAGCAAAGGTGTGGGGACTATGGAGTGAGTGAAGTCTGGTACGGGGAAACCCATACGGCCTGTGGCCGGAGCTTGGCTGGAAATAGCCAGGGGTGCTAGGAAGTGATCAGCAGCCCTAGGGCAGGCTAAGTGAAGAGGCTTACCCTGAGAAGATATGTGCAATCTGTTGGGGTTCATAAAAGAAAGGAAACCACGGAGCCCCCTCCTCAGGCATAAGGGTACATGATAGTCCAGCATTTCACCTCCCAAACGGAGGGTATTTGTGGCTTCAGATGGTGGCTCATTTGCACCAGCCAGACCCCTACTTGGATGAAGAGAGAAACAGTGTTCCATTCAAAGGGTTGTCTGGGGCCTCCGTGAAATAAATGCTATAGAAATAAAACGTAGTTAAAATAAGCCAGCTGTTGCGGTGCACACCCTTGATACTCTACAGCTACAAAGTTTGAAGCCAGTCTGAGACCCTGTCTCCGAAATCCAAAACAAGCAAACAAATACACAACAACAACGAACAGTGACAAGAAAAACCCTTCCCATTAGCACATCTGGGAATTGACAGTCCCACAGCAAAAGACGAGCTGCCTGGCCCCTGGCCCTTGCCTCCAGATACACAACAAAGGATAGAGTAGAAGAGACAAACAGAGCCTGGGGACTCAGTGAGGAGGCCTCCTAAGAAGATGGCTCTGAACCAGAAGAAGGTGCATGGCGGGAAGTGTCAGGGTGAGGTGTGGGGGAGGGGAGCCGGCAGGTGACAGGCAGTGTTATGACAATAGGAGATGTGGGCAAAGCCCACTGGCAGGGGCCAGGCAAGAAGGGGGCTGATGTGCTCATCCAGAAAGTGCTAATTGAGCTGATTAATTGAGCCAATTACCGAAGCTTCCCAGGAGGGATGGGAGCAGGCCCGGCTCCTGGGGACCAGGTGCCGAAAATCGTAGGAATGGCTGCTAGACAGAACTGGGCTGAACTCTGTGCCCCAACCCCCCCCCCCCCCGCCGCCATCCTGCACAGGCTTGAGATGGTAGACTGGAGGCCTGAGGCCACAAGAACCTGGTGACTTTGGCCTCTAGGGTGGCCAGAAGAGCAGGAGGCTGGGGAAAGGGTGGGTCTCCAGGGCAGCACAGGAGGAGACACACTGAGCACCTTAGTGCACAGGACTAAGTGAGTGACTGCGCAGAGAAATGAATTACCTTGCTGACACACCCTCTGTTAATTTTAGAGTGTGAATGGAAGTGAGAGTAAATTCAATTCCTGAATCACAAGTGGCGTGCTGAGGGTGCACAGGGACAGAGCACAGAGCCTCCCCCTCTTCCTCTCCACAACCACCATGAGGCTGCCTCCCCCAACCCCCGCCCCTGTGGCTTCCGGCTCCTTGACCAACAAGGAAACTGTTGAGGAGAATGGAGGCCACGTGGGGAGTCAGCATTTGAACTGGAGTCATCTGGCTGCAGAAGCTCAGGTTTGCCCAGGCCTGGGAGTCAGAGAACTTGAACCTGAATATGAGTTTGCAGGAGTGTGTTAGGTTAAGGAAGCCTGAGGCCTGAGTATGTGGGAACTGTCCTGTCAGGAGCACGCACATTCACTTATATGTGCCTCTGAGAACACAGGTCCTTCCCTGGAACTCCTACTTTGACTTGTAAACAATCCCTATGAGCACCATGCTCAGCTGAAGGCCAAAGTCAGGTCCCAGATGAGTGCAGAGGCCCCTGCAAGCTCTTCTCTTCACCCCCACGCCCCCCTGTCCTGCCTTCACGCATTTTCAGATTTCTCCCTCCTACCTGCTCTTCTCCTGTTGTCTCCGCCCACAGGCCAGAGGGTTCGGCTTTAAAAAGATGCAAATCTAATTGCCAGCCATCTCTGCCTTGTTTTGTTTGTGTGAATGGTTAAGTCTCTTTATTTGGATGAAAGAGGCTCTACTCATATGAAGGCAGAAAAATGCTCTTTTCCAGAATCAGCTTTATCAACATATAATTTATATAAAACAAGATGCATTTATGTTAAATGTATAGCTTTTTATTTTCGGTTTTGTTCTTGTTTGAGACAGGGTCTTAAAATGTAGCCCAAGCTGATCTTCCTGGGGATCTGCCCTCAATTCTTCAAGCTTGCATAGAAAGTGCTTTCCAACTGATCGAGCACCCCGCCTCCAACTCCCACACCCACACCCACCTCCACCCCACCCCACCCTAGCCAGCCACAGTTTTTCAAAAAGGCTCTCAGTCTAGCCTAGGCTGGTCTAGAACTCACTCCGGTAACCCAGTCTGGTCTTCAAGGCATGTCCACTTTTCTGTGTCTCAGGACTGCATGTGGGAGCCTGGCTTCCCATCCCACCAACAGGCATTGACCCTGGGCCTTCGGCGTGCTCAGCAAGTGCTCCACCAGCGAGTACCCTATCTCTAGCCCTCTTTCTAATTTTGAGACAGGGTCTCACCGAGTTGCTGTACCAGTTATTCTTTTCATTGTCACTGATGTGACCAAAGACCTGACAAGAAGCACATGAGGAGCAGCAAGATTTCTTTGGCTTGTGGTTTGAGGGTACAATGATCTATTGTGTCACGGAAGTCCTGGTGGCCGGTGGCCCCGCAACAGCTGGAGAATGTTCCAGATGTCCACATCTTAGAAGGCCGGAAAGGGGGAGAAAAGAGAATGCCAACACTCATCTGCCTTTCTCCTTTTTTTCCCCTTTTTATTCGGCCTGAGGTGTTGGCCCCTCACCCCCAACACCCACATTCGGGGTGGCTCTTCTCAGTTAAACCTCTCTGGAAACATCTCCACAGACGTGCCCAGAGTTGTGTCTCCTAGGTGATTCTAGATCCTGTGAAGGTGACATAAAGATTAAACATCACAGCTGCTCTGGCTGGCCTTGAGACGTCTCTGTAGCCGAGGGCCAGGCTACTGACCCCCTGCCCCAGCTTCTCTAATAGGCGGGATCACAGGCCAGGCTATTTTCTTGTTTATAACACACAGTCGGCGTTAACTGAATGCTGGCCTATGCGGTTTTGTGTGTAATGTTCTCCTCTCCTACTTGAACACAAGCAGTATACAGAAGCCACACCCCTATCTCCTGTGTACCTGGCACTGTTCCTGACACAGGAGACTACTCTGAACAGTTGCAGAGACCCAGACAGCCAGGTTCAATAGTGATCCCACTCAGATCCAGAAAGGGAGGTGACAGGGAAGGCAGGAAAGAGAATGACTCATCTTCAGAGACACATAGCAGAAAAGGAGAAAAAAACGCCATTCAGCAACTTCTCGACCTTCCTTGTGTGGGGGAATGAATGTTTCAGCCCCCACTGTGCTGGGGTGGTGATGAATACCCAGAGCTGGAGGGCACCTTAACAGGCCTGGAGCAGTCACCGGAGAGCTTTCAACCCAGAGAGGCACTGAGAGAGAGCTCCCCACAGCCTCTACCAACCCCCTTGTCCTCAAGCTCCCCACAACAGCTGTCTCAGCCTCACCTCAGAGACTGTGTGAGTGATCTGCTTCAAGAGAGGCTGGCATCCATCCTGAAGGACTATGGAAAGCCAGACAGCCTTACTTCTCAAAAGACAAAGGGCAGGATGACCCAGGTCAAGGGATGTGTTCCACAGCACAGGGACAGGGCCTTCGGCAGGAGCACTGAGACCTGAACTGAAAGGAATTCTCAGAAACTCCTATCAAGCATGAAGTCAGGGACTAGGTATGCATCTTGGGAGGTAGAATTCTTGCCTAGCATGTATAAAACACTGGGTTCTATCCTCAGCACCCCATAAACTGAGTATGGTAATCCGAGCACCCAGGAGGCAGAAGCAGGAGGATCAGAAGTTCAAGGTCATCCTTGGCCACATAGTAAACTTGAGACCAGCCAGGGCTGTTGTGTGCATGAAACCTTGTCTCAATGCGGAGTGTGGGGGCGGGGAGTACGCGACTGAAGTCAAGCCTACAAAGACAAGGGTCACATCACCCACACTGTGAGCAGTAACAGAATTTACATAGAGGTTTGGCTCTCCAGAGATTCTGAAGAGAGGTGCTGAGGCTCCAGGAGGAAAGCTCTGGGCAGCTCCCCCACACTGTTCCAAGATCAAGTCTCTGGAACCCAGGCATGAAACCCAGAATGTGAGGGGCAGAATTATAGGCCAGCAAGAAAGGTTCAAGAATTTGCAAAACCACAATGTTAATGACTACAGACTTCCGTGGGATCAACTCCCACAGCTAAGCCACAGCCTTCTTGCCTTTACTGTCACGCTGCCCAATCCTCCTGCTGTAAGCACATGGTTATTTTCTCCTTGACCCTCATGGAACTGTGACTTACCATTCCCAGCAGGGTTCCAGTCAGATGCCACCTGGAGCCCTCACTACCATCCCCGGGAAGACAAGAGATGCTCAGGGCACATCGCCTCCAAAAGATCCGGGACTGTGCCCCTTTGAGCTGCCCCAGCCTCAGGGGTCAGAGGGCAGAAGATTGCGCTTCAGAGGAAATTGGGGTGAGGAACCAGGACTTGTTTTCCTGCCCGTCACCTTCTGTCTGAATCTTCAGGATGAGTCACCACATCCCAAACCCAGACTCTAAAGATGACAACGTAAGCAGGTGGGGAAAACAGGGGCTCTGACTGAGCATGGCTGCAGTTTCCTAATCCTAAAGCGGGGGAGACAGAAACGCTTACACCTTCACAGGGGCACGTCAGGATTAGATACGGTGACAGATGTAGCGTCTTGGCTCACAGTTGGCATTCAAAGATGGCAGCTCCTGTCACTAAGAAAGCTGCAATTTCTTAAGAGTGTGTTTTTAACCTTCCCACTAGTGGAGTGCTTTTGGCTTATGGGGCACTTGCGTGTTCGTTTTCTTATGCGCTCCTTAAGTAATTGTGTATGTTGT
>CM053747.1:33968773-34007919 GCA_028658305.1 Pachyuromys duprasi
TTCTTCAATCTTCTCATGAAGCTTTCTTTTTATCCTGGGGCAGGATTGACAGGCCATGTCCTGGGCAGCCAAATCCTCCCTGCCTATGACCTGGAGAAGTACAAGAGAGGAAAATAGCATGGCCTTTTTGTAACCCACACCTAGGATGACCTTGGAGTAGCTGTGTCACATTGGCACGCAGTCCCTTTGTCCCTACGACATCTGGAGAAATGGCATGGCAATACTTCGCTCCTAGGCTGACTGCTAATCTGCATCTCTACTCCTACTTACTCCCCCAGGGCTGAGTTTTTGCAGCATGGAAAGGAAAAGCTGTGACCCCAGGCAGGCAGTTGCCTTTCTCCCTCTCAAACAGAAGGGAAAAAGGACAGACAGGGAAGCCCTCTGCTCCAGACTGGCATGTGCACTGGACTATGTAGCAAAGTCCGAGGGAGGTGGGAGGACAGAGCCTACACAGCAGCCATGTGGGGGTGCAGATGAAAGCCCAAAGCAGACCCTGGATTATTCATTCTCCTACTCAGCATCAAATGAGCTCTTTATCCCCAGCCTACATTGGAAACCAACCCAGGCTGGTCCTCAGGAGCTCACAAGGATGTCCAGGTGCATAGAGTATCACAGGCCTTCCTAAGGTTAATAAATAGGGCTTCCTGGGAAGACTAAGGGAGGACCCCAAGACAGGGAGAGCTCTAAGGTACTCCATAAGCTGTTTCTACTCCCTGTAAAGGACAGGAAAGAAGGGGTTCCCATAGTCAACAGGGGACAGATACAGCAGGCTGAAGGAATGGCAAGAACCCAGGAGACTTGGGCTGTCGTTAATGGAAATTTTTCTTTTCTCCAATCTCGGTTTTAGTTTCGCCCATGTCTAAAGGGTGACCACTTGACAGCTCAGGGAACAACTTAATAGCCTGGCTTTCAAATCTCAGCAGGGAGCTAGGCAGGGTGGCATTTCTGCAATCCCAGCACTTGGTAAGTGCAGGCAGTGAGAATCAGGGGTTCAAAGTTATCCTCAGTCAAGCCCCAAGCCAGCTTGGCTACATGAGACCCTGTCTCAAGAAAATGGATCTAAGGAAGTAGCTCAGTTACAAAGTGTCTGTTGTATAATTATTAGGACCTGAGTTTGGATTCCCAACATCACCTAAATGGCCAAGCACGCCTGTGATCCCAAGCTGCTGAGGAAGTAGAGGTAAAGAACCTCAAAGCCTGGTGGCCAGCCATTCTAGCCAAATCACTGAGCTCTAGGATCAGTGAGAAAAATAATCTCAAAAGGTAAGGAGGAGAGCAATTGAGGAAACGCCCTACCTCAAGGCCTTTCTCATCTACACGCACAGAGTCAGGCTGGTAACTGGAGCTATGCGCTGATAGCTGGGAAGTGGATTTTTTACACAGTTTGTCCATGTTTTGTGGTTTCTCACATTCCATAGTGTCCCAGTTCAAGTGGGCCACCTAGAAAGACTGCTTTGCCTCCCTTTCAGTAGTCCATCCTTAATCCTGGATGCCAGCCCTGTGAACAGAGTCTGAGCTAATGAGGCTCTGTGTGAGCCTTGATATAGAACATTAGGCTCCTTGCTGAGGTTCTCAGGACACTCAGGAAGGGCTTGTCTACCTTGCTCATTGAGGCTAACCACATAGATCTTAAAGCCCAAAGATCTCGGCATTAGTGGAGTTAGCAGGCAACCGGGTTCCCAGGACAAGCGTTCCTGTCCTTTACCAAACTCTTTCTCCAAAAAAAAAGGGCCCCTGAGCTCTGTGAGTTGTGTTAGCTTGTAATGCCCCCAAAATGATCTCCCTTTAGCCACCCATAGTCTTTAAAGAAATGGAGGTAGGGATGCCCTGGCTGGATCATCTACCAGGAGCAGAGAATAGCCCACTATGACTGGCTACTGAGGAGAGCTGGGAGGAAAATCAGGCTAGAACGCTCTACCATGGTCAGACCATAGAAAAATCTGACACGCTGGACCAAGGGGTTAGGTTTAAAGGGTGGAACAGTCACCTACCAAGAGTTGAGGGTTTGGAAAATACCAACAGTAATGAGTGACAAAAATGAGTGTTAGGGGCCGAATGGGACCTAAGTGAAGCAGAGACTGAGAGTTGGAAAGGAGCTGCGGGGTAGGAGAGAACACTAGGAGGTAGAACCAATAGGATTTGACCATACACAGGAAGTGGGAAACAGGCTGAGAGACGCACAGAAGCCAGGGAAAGTTCCAGCTTTCCTCCCCAGCACAGACTTAGCAAGCCGGTCACTCGGAGCCCCCAGACATCAGAGGCTGTGTCTGCCCCTCTCAGAAAGGAAAGCAGGGTGCCTCAGCAGGTTACAGACACTTGCTGCCAAACCTGATGACCTGAGTTCTATCTCCAAGACTACATGGAAGAAGAGAACTGGTTCTCATAAACTGTCCTCTGACTTACAGCCCCCCCCACACACATATACACTAACTAAACAAACAAATATGTATTTTTAAAAAAATGGAACCTTCACATTTAGAAAGACCCTTGTGCCATCAAATCCCTAAACATGGGGACAGCCCTTCTGCCTTTTTCCTTGATGCTTGCAAAGTGCATCGACATAATGGGGTTTGGCTTTCCCCTAGCCTCCAGGGTCCCCCAACCCACTCTGCAGGAAGGCGGTAAAGAACAGAGGGGCTGGGTGAAGGGGAGGCCAGGCCCTAGGCTCTCACCAGAGGCCTTCACAGTATTTTTAGCACTGCAATCAAAAGCTGGGTCCGCCTCTGGATCAGCTCAGGCATCCTAGGCTGTGCAGGGCTGTTAAAAATGGAATGAACGGTGCACACTGCAATCAGTGGTGGCAGTCTTGGCAGGGCGGCAGCTGCGGCGTTGGAAACTCCTGGCCCTTGAGTCAGGCAAAGGAAGAGGAGTAGTCCCTCCAGCGTGCACTGGCCTCTGAGCTCAGCTGTTACACACCCACAGTATGGCCAGGCCTAAGACCTATGCGCCAACGCCACCAGCATCCTGCCGTCTCCCTGGAGGCACTTGGCATAAGGCAATAGCAGAGGCTGGCACTGCCACATTTGGAGAATGTGGGTAGAACAGGACCTGTCTTGCCTACTCAAAAGGGGAACCGCCTCTTGGCCTCCCCATTGTCCCCATTTTCGTATTCTAGAAGGGATCAGTGGTCTACCGAGCACTCCCTGATGGACTGGGTGAGAAGGCTCAAAGTATGGTTTAGGACAGGGCCCAGCTTGCCAAGTTGAGACCCAGGAGGCCCAAGGTAGAGCCATTTCTGCAACTCTTCTGTGACAGCTTTGGAGCCTCAGGCAAATCACTTCCCTACTCTGGCCTCCATGGCTTTCTCTGCAAAATGACAAGGCCAGACTAAAGCACAGACATGACAGATTCTCTAAGTCAGCAGGAGACTGAGTTTAGAGTGATGGATGCTTGACGCAGGGGGAGGAGGGACAGTCCCAGATCAGAACCCTGCCAGCAGAATGGGAGCAGAGCATAACCCTGCAGGAGGAATGATCCTTGGTGGCCACTAGCAAAGCGGGAGGCCATGAGCAAAGGATGGTTTGCCAGCCAGGAGGGAAAAAGCCTTGGCAAGGTGAGGTGAGGACAAGAAGATAGATAAGGAGTACAGGCCTGTGGAGTCGTCTAAGCTGAAGGCCCTTTAAAGGCCCAGCTGACCCATATTTTCATTTCAGAAATGTTGGAACAAAAGGTGATCAGATAGTGGGTACGAGGTGACCCAGCCAGACCTAAGCCTGGACAGGAGAGACAAAGACAGGTTCCAGGCCTGCAAACTTGGCTCAGGTCTGTATTCTAGGTCATTCTAGTGACAGCTTTAGTTACCCAGCCAAACCCTCTAACTCACAGGGAGTCTGTCAGGCTCTGAAGCCACCCACCACCCAGCCTGAAAGAGGCAGTCACTAATGGAATGTATAGAATTCAGGTCTGAGCACAAATCTGTATCGGCCTGCTTGGGACTCAGCCTCCTGGCATGATGCCTTAAGAATCCTGCTTCGCTGTCTGTCCTAGAACTTTCTGTGCTCCTGGCAGAATAATTCTGGGTCTGGCCATATTGGGCACCTTACGTGGGAAGTCTCCTTAAAAGGTCATTCCTTTTGCCCAGCCTCCCTGCACTCACTTCACCCATGCCAACGCATACTGTCTCCCTAATTGCGTGGTCTCAGGCAAGGGTGCCCACATCTGGTTGGCCCTGCCGTCCAGCAGCTGGCAGAGTCCCTGCCGTCTTCCCCATCAGGGAGGAGCGCTCAGCTCACATCGACTGTCTGGCTGCCCGACAGGCACCACATTCCTCCACCTAGAAGACTGGGAGGACCCACATTGGCACACACGCCCACACGTGCAAGGCTGGCATATGGCAGAGGCATGCACGACATGGCAGGTGGGTAGGTGATACAGAAAGAGTTTCCTCAACACCTCAGAAGGTGGGTTGCAAGCTTCTGTCTGACAGTGATGGGCTTCACAGCCTGCTGCCTGCAGGGAACATACAGGGATAGCTGCAGAAGCCTGGGCTAAGCAGCCCAAGGAGGCAGATCCCATAGCTGCTCAGCCTAAGAAACCTGGCCATCTTCACCTTCCGGACACAGTAGCAGAACTCAGTTTCCCCCATGTCAGAGGTAGTTTGCTAGTGCCAGCCTGGCTATAGCTCACTTTGACTTCAAGAGGCTTTCTCTAAAGACTCGAAACTTCCCCAAAAGCTGCTAGCTGGGGAAAACCTAGAGAGTCGGATTGGGATGTCAGAGAGAGAGAGAGTCAGATTGGGATGTCAGAGAGTGGGGGGAGGGGTGTATGAAAAACTGAGAGGAGCCTGTCCGGAAGTAAGGCAACACTCAAGGGGAAGAACTCTACACCCCACACCAGGGAAGTACTTCAACGTGAACGGGGGGGACGTGTGCAGTCCCTGGAGGGCAGATGACGAGGGATGGCAGAGCAAGAGACTGGCAGGAAGGGGGAGGAAGTTGAGCAGAACTGGCCCCCCACCTCTAAACAGTGATGCTTAACTCACCAACTCATGGAGCACTCTCACCCGTTTCACTACTGCCTGCTAAGAACTGAATGCACCCCCAAATTCCTATCAAAATCTAATCCCCAGTGTGATGGGATTAGGGCATGTGGCCTTTGGGAAGTGGTTAAGTCAGGAGAGCGGTGTCTTTACGAACAAGATTGGATCAGTGCCCTTATTAAAGCACACACCAAGGCTGGTGAAATGGCTGAGTGGGTAAGGGTTCTTGCTGCACAAACTTGGTGACCCAAGTTCAATCCAAGATCCACATAAATGTAGAAGGAGAGAACCAAATCCTTAAAGTTGTTCTCTAACCTCGACACTTGTGCCTTGACATGCACACACACCAGCAGCCACAGCAGTACTAATAATAACTGTAATTTAAAAATAGTAATAACACCATAGAGCTGCCTCTCCCTTTACGTGAGTCTACAGCAAGATGGTAGCCATCTAGAAAGCCTGAAATGAGCCCTCATCAGATGTCAGACTTACCGGTACCTTGATCTTGGACTTGGCACCCTCAAGAATTGTAAGAAATAAACTTGTGTTGTTGAGAAGACTCTTTGCCTCTGCTACTTTGTTATATCAGCCTGAATAGCCTTAAGACATTGCTACAGCCTCAGGAGGAGAGACCTGCAACCCCCATATTCAGATCAGACAACTGAAACTCAGAGAAACTGAGTAACTTGCTTGGCTGGTAAACATACACAGATAGAAACATTGCTCCTAACTTGGATGAGGAACCATCAGTCTTGCAGAGCAAGTCAGTTTCCCATGTATCTGCTAAGAACAAGCAGAAAGACCTCCCCACTCAGACAAGACCCTAAGGGTGGGGCAAACAGTCACATGTGGTTTTATGTGTTAGGAGTTGTCCCAACTGGGGCCACCCTTCCCTGATGTGCAATACCTGGAGAGTGGCCACCCCTAGGGTTCCAGCCCCTGGTGCAGAAGCGTCTTCCAAAACTGCAGAACCACAGCAACTAGAGTGTCCTGGACTCTGAAGTTTAAACAAGGTCCTAAATAAACTTCATCCATGGAGCATGCCAGTGGTCCAGTCATGATAATGCCAGTGGAAAACCCAGCCATGTGTGTGGTCACCTTCTCTCCCCGGTGCCTGGTTTCTTTTCGTTACAATTTGCATTTATTTTTATTTTATGTATATGAAAGTTTGCCTGCATGTATTTGTGTGCTTCACATGCATGTAGTGCTTGAAGAGGCCAGAAGGGGGCATCAGCTTCTTTAAAACTGGAGTTACAGCTGGTTGTAGGTACTGAGAACTGAACGTGGGGTTCTTAACCACTGAGCGCTCTCTTCAGCTTCTTAGAGGTTCCTCTACCTGGACACCTTCACTTCTAGAACTCCAGAAAAGAAGAGACCCTGCTCAACAGTGTCACCTCTGACTGCAGATCCAGCTGCTTCCTCCACATAGTCACTTCAGTCCCCACCCCCACTCCCAGCACTTCTACCTGTGGCCCGGGTGTCTGCTCCTCCATGGTGGTGTCACTACCTGAACTGTAGTATCAAGAGACATATAACAGACCTAGTGGGGTGGGAGAGGCCCGTGTCTCAGAGCACAAACATAAGTAGTCTCTAGAGGTTAGTAAGGCTACTTCAATTGGCAGAAGCAGGGGTGAGGGGCTGGCCGCTGCTCAGGGAGCTTCATTGTAATGCTGGAGGCCACAGCCTTCCAGATAGCAAGATGGAAGGGCACATTTGCAGCGATCCCAGAGGTAAGGTCCAGCATTTGGGACAGAAGAAGGAGCTCAAACTGGTAGGTCACATGGGCACCCATCGTATAGACTCATGGGGTACAGAGACACAGCCCATAAGCGCTGGATGACCTTCTAGTCAAGGCAAAGGAAATCTGCAAACCATTAAGGCTAAAAACAAAATGCAAAAGGTGGTCCAGCTCCTTGCTATGTCATCTCTGTGTCAAGAGACATGGCTGGCCCGGTGGAGCCTGAACAGTAGCCCATGGCCATACCCACAGAGAGTCCTAAGCAAAGAGAGCATCCTACACCAACATGAAGACCCAGAAAGAACCCAAAAAGATGGGCAATGGGGTTCCCCCATGGTAGCAGATGAATGGGAAGCGAGAATGCCATTCAGAGTCAGATTTTGACTGTATGGGTACAGAACAGAGCAGAACTCACCTCTCTCAGAGGCACATGGAAAATAGATTCAATATGTTACTGAAAACCAACTTGACCTAAGAAGCTAATGAGGCCACCAGTGACAAGACAGAAGTACCCAGGCCTGGGCAGTACCTACAGAGGGACAGCCTCCCAGTGGAGGAGGCCAAAGTCTCAAGCTCTGAAGCTTTTTGACTTGGTCTTGTGTCTGCCATCGTAAGTAGATGGTGATAAGCAAGGCTACTCGCTGCTCGGGAGAATCATCAGAGCCTCAGGGGAGGCACTGAAGGCGTGCTCAAGCCTTTACTATTGCAAACACATTTGCTGACGTGTCCCCAGCTGATGATGCTGTGGGGCTGGCACTGCCATCAGCCCCTGGGGATGGGGGTAGTAACAAGAATATCAAAGCGCAGAAACTTAGAGGTCTTGTTCAAGGTCACCCTACAAGCAAGCTGTGCAGCCATGCTCACTTCCTCCTCTGTAGTGCTGTTTCCAGGGCTCACTTCCTCCTCTGTAGTGCTGTTTCCAGGGCTCACTTCCTCCTCTGTAGTGCTGTTTCCAGGGCTCACTCTCTTCTCTACCACTGTCCACATCCCTCCGCCGTATCCCATTGCATTTGTGCTAAGCCTTAATCCTATTTAGAAATTTCCTCCGCACCTGTTTTTATCTCCCTCCTCAAACTGTATATATTTGACAGGAAGAGAATGCCTTCTATGTCTCTTCAGACTCTCCTGCCTACTTGCGCTGTGGGTACTGGATTGGATTAAGGGACAGAATTTTATGATGGGGAAAGACATCGTTTTGAAAAAAGAGAGAGAAAAAGAAGAAAGAAGCTTCAGGTTCAGAGAGAGACCATGCCTCAAAAGATATAAGGCAGATATTGATAGGACAAGATACCCAAAACTCTCCTCAGGCTTCTGCACATGCAAGCACAGGTGCTTACACTTACAAACACATGTGTATATACCATACACGTATACAGCACCCACAGAGGAATATATGAGCCGTGGTCACCCCCAGCAATGAAGAACTCAGTACTATTCAAAGTACCTTTTCTATCTGTGAGTAGGCAGTTGCAGTAGAATGAGAGCATCCCAATATTGTAGGGCACACTGGGGGAGCAGGAAGAGGGAGGGGTAATGAAAAGCAGAGTGCGGGGC
This sequence comes from Pachyuromys duprasi, assembly GCA_028658305.1. Classification (NCBI taxonomy): domain Eukaryota; kingdom Metazoa; phylum Chordata; class Mammalia; order Rodentia; family Muridae; genus Pachyuromys; species Pachyuromys duprasi. The sequence goes on from CM053747.1 coordinate 33,977,044, forward strand.
CATATAGGCTGAAATCTGTTATGCAAAAGAAATATAGCACCTTCTATTTGTGGGAAAACTGAGAGAACAGGTTAGAGCCTTCTGTGGGTATAGAGAGGAAGCAAAGTAACCCCCACCTCCCTAGAGGAACAGCAACAGAGCAATGCCAGCTGGTGGTCATGGTGGGAGGCACAGGAGGGATGAAGCATGAATCTGGATGTTGCCTCCCTGGGCTCTCTTAACCTATTGACACAGCACACAGGCATGCACGGACACTTTCTGTCACATGTATTCACCAGCTGCTATACTCTACCCTATGTCAGTGAGACAGGTGCTTTGAGGGGCCATGGAGCTCTCCTGATATGCAGATGGCTGAGGCTCACGGCCGCTCAGTACTAAAGCTGTTAAAACGCACTGTGCAGCCCACAGGGACAGTTAGGGCTAGGAAAGGAAAGGAGCCGTCAAATGTATATGATGAATCATGGGTTTGCCACGGATGCTAATGTCTCATTCATAAGTTTTAAATATTTAACATACATTGACTATCTTGAATATTTTGGGTTAAGCAAAATGTACTACGAAAGCCTGTAGAAAACTTTAAAGTATCATATGTTGGACAGCATTCTGCTGGGATATATTACCTGAGCGCAGCAAAGTTAAGGGAAGAAAAGCTGGTCTGAACTCACAGTTCAGGCTTTTCACTCCCTGCTTTCCTCGGTCACCCAGAAGTTGCTGCTTCTGGGCCTTGGGGTGAGTAAGAATATCATGGTAGGGAGCATGTGGTGGGGCCTTCTGGTGGACAGGAGAGAGGAGTGGGGAAGGGAGAGGAAAATAGAGTTGAAGAGATAGTCTAAGAAAGAGGAAGAAGAAGAAAGGGAAGGGACGGGGGAGGGGAGAGAAGATCCTTCAAGTGCGTTCCCAATGACCCACATCCTCCGGACATTCTTCATTGCCTCCTACAATCCCCTCTGTCTCCCCATAACCCCTTCAATTTTGGAATCATTGGTGGATTGATCTATTGGTGAAGTCAGAGCCTTCATGACCTGATTGTTTCCCCAAAGTCCCACCTCTGGGCACTGCTGTACCGGGTACCCAGCCTAAGATACAAGTGTTTGATGGACATTCCAGATCCAAGCCAGAATACAAGACCCCCAGCACAGAACTGCGACACGCATACACACACCACACAATGCCCCTTAGTGCAGGGTTCGGGGAGTCAGCACCCTGGGAATTTAGTACAGAAGAGCTCATTGCAGTGGAGGATGGGGTAGTGGCCTTGGGAAAGGCTTGAAGGATGAGCCAGGGGAAGTCAGGAGAGGAGCCCAGATGATGTGGGATGAGGTGAAATGCACTGGCTGGGGAAGAGCGTTCCATAAGATCAGGGTGGTAGGGAAGAACTACCAGCAGAGGTCCTGGTTTTGTCCCATCTAGTTCTAATCCAAACCCCCTTCTCTGTGGCTGTCTCCTCAGCTCTAATCAGTAACCACGGGGACACACACCTTAGACCAGGCATTCTCTTGGGGGTTGAGAACACACAATGAATGAGAACTTCCTAGTTCCTGTCCTTAAGACGTTCACAGCAAGGAAGACCAAACAGCAGAAATTCACAAGCAGAAGATCATAGTGGGACACACAGACCTCAGGCAGTCCCCGCTGCTGCTGTCCAGGGTCCTTCCTGAAGGACCACTTTGATCTCAGGCCCCTTCCTGTTTACCAATCAGTCCCAAAAAGTCAAGTCTTCGTCCCTTCACTAAATTCCAGTCTACCCGGGAGCCTGGGCCCCATCCCCTTAACTATCTCCCCTCACACCCCAGATTTTCTCGGCAGCTCTGAGCGTTGTACCCAGGTGGGCCTGGTGGTGGTACCTACCCGCGTTACGGGCCTCTCTCCCTTGCTAGGGCTGGCCTGGGCTCTGTCCATTGTGCTGAAATCACGGCTCTGCCTGCGTAAGAGAAGAGCAGGTTTTTTGCTCACACACAGCTTTCAACTCAACGTGGCCATGGTCTTTCCCTAGCTGATATGGTTTCTGGAGCTGTGTCTTCTGCCACAACATCTCCCCCATCAAAAATCTCTGAAGGACCAAGTTATCGACTGAGAGCAGAAAAATTAGGACTGTGACGGCCCCTTCCCAATCTGCCACCCTGGACTGGAGACAGTCATCAGAGGCAGAAAAATAGCCCTGAGGCCCCTGATTTGGACTCTGTCACCCACTTACATGACTCTTGGATGCCCGAGCAATATGAGAGCAGATGAAGAGCCTGAGCTGTGTACCACAGCTCAGAAACTGAGCACCAGGTTCTGGGTGGGCATTAGCATGACAGTCATGCTCATTCTGCAGTCCCCCCCCCTCCACACACACATGCACATGATACAATGAAATGGATGTCTATTGCGTAGAGTTGTCTCAGTGTCAGAAACTCTGTCACACACTGGCCCTGTCCATTCTAGTCACTGTGGCTGCAGGTTCTGTGTCTCTCAACAGGGAGACTGGGCAGAGTTGCTCAGAAGTGGGTGATAGGAGAATCTATCCTTATGGTTGAAGCCTCTCCTTCCCTAAAGAACTGAGCTGCAGCAGGAGCTCAGGAGACCAGCAAGAGCTTAATAGCAGGAGACCAGGAACTGGGTATGAGAGTGGCATCAAGGAAGAAGCTAGAGAGGCAAGCTCTAGATGACCTTGGGGAAGTCATTTCCAGGGATGTCCTCACCCTTCCAATTCAGTGAGAGATGGTGACGGTCTCTGGCACTCATCTTCATGGATAGGCATGCTGACAGCATGCACATTTAAGGCACAGGGGCCACATATATGTCCACCCGCAGGAAACCAGCCTGGCACTGCCCTCTATGGAGACATGGGAAGAACACAGTCCAGCCCTCCTGAATTCCAGCATGCCCCACAGCCTCTCTCTATATGTGCTGGAAAATGAGAATAAATAAGAGAGCCTGGCACAGTGCCTGGTTCATGGCGTCTATCCCACAGGGCCCGATTCCTTCCCTCTGCCTTGCCCTTGAATGTTTATCTTTCTCCTTAGGGAATGGGAGAGACAGGCCAGGAAGGAGGAGGGGCAGAACAAGGTCAGGGAGGCTTGGGAGAGTGTGAGGGACCACAGCTGCCATCATTAATCACCTTCCCTGGCAACCGGCATCTTGTGAATCAGCATCTGTGATACTGATAAAGATGCCGGAGGGATGGAGACAGCACGGACTTGGATAGGATGGACGGTGTGCGGAAGGAGTGGGCAAGGGTAAGTCCTACATTCAGGACTAATCCCAGTTGGGTACACATGCTCATACTCACACACTTGTACACATAGGCACTCACGTGTGGGCAGACACACACCAACACTGCCATGGTGCAGATTGTGGAGCCCCCCTCCTCCTGCTGTCACCCCATCTGTGCTCACACTGCAGCCCCCTCTGTCTCATCCCCAGAGCCAACCAGGACAGGCAAGGCAACGGCTGATTAATAATTTACACATTAAGAGCGCTGTGAAGCCGGTCCCATTAGAGGGCCAGGGACTCTGTAATGAGGCAAACTGGTATCACAGAAAGTGCATGAAATTGTCTAGGTTGCAACTGCCTCTCCCAGCCCTCACCCAAGACCTGCTTGCAAGCGGGTGGGCCAGTTCCAGTAAACCTTGCTACCAACCGACTGTGTGACCTTGCCCAGCTCCCACGCCCTCTCTGAGTCTCAGATCTGTCATCTGTGCAGTGCCTGGATTAGATTACAGTAGCTCCAAAGCCCCTTCTGGCTCCAAAGTCTGTGGCTTTCTGATTCTATAAGCGATTTGCATGTCCCAGCAGATGGCTAACAGCAACAGTCATTGGCTGAGTGGGTTCCCACCAATTCTCTGTAAGAAATGAGCACATACAGCAAATGCTCTTTTTGGTTCTGATCCATGCTACAGTCACTGTTTATAATGAAAACTCTGAATTATCAACTGTTGTCATTATAAGCAAGGAAGGGAGAGCTTGCAGAAAAGAACCACAAGCAGTTCTTCATATCTCTGGACCCACTAACAGGAGCTAGCACCCATCATCCCTTCACCTCTAAACACCCAGGCCTCTCTCTCTCTCTCTCTGTGTCTCTCTCTATGAAGTTAATATTGTGATATCAGAATTCTAAGACATCTCCCAAATCCACTGTTCTCTTATGTTTCTACAAATATATACAAACACTGATATAAGTCATACATAATATGTATTATCTTCCTTGCATGAAGTGCAAGGCAGGAGTTATAAGTACTATAATTTATAATTATAAATCATAAAATCTGAGATCTGAAAATAAACTGACTTTGAGTTTATTGAAGCCAGTTGACTGACAATCACTCTGGGTGGACCTGCTTAATCAGGTGATAGCTTCTAAAACTGGACCTGAACCTTCCTGAAGATAGATCCAGGTCCCTCCAGCCACTGTGATGAAATGAGCGGCCACAGGACAGTGTCCCTGAGAGCTTAGCAGCCGGAAGCTGTGATCACCACTGGGGCTGAGAGAGGCCCTGGGTAGCAGCCATCATGAAAAGGAGGTCTCTATCCTTGACAACAGGGCATGAATCCTGCCAATATCTGTGTGCCCTGGAAGGTGGATCCTGGAGGCAGATAGTGTCCAAGGCTAACCACAGTGATAGATAGATAGATAGATAGATAGATAGATAGATAGATAGATAGATAGATAGATAGATATCAAGTTGATACACACACACACACACACACTCACACACGTATTAACTTGGTAACACCATGAACAGACAGCCTCTCTGAATTAAGCTCAGACTCATAGCTGCTATGGGACGGTAACATTCATGATTTTAGCTTCTGTTTTCCTCTGTGGTCACTTGCGACTTATTACTATATTACCAAATATATCTACCAACCAAATAAAATGGCACACAAGGAACATCTCCTAATAAAAATGTGTCCGTGACCCTCTCTGATACTACAAACAGGTGGCCTGCCTCCTCTACCATTTGGGAGCTACCCAAGACCTCCCTCTAAACCCATCATGGAGAGCGTGGTACAAAACAAAGAGCCAATGTACCGAGGAGAGTCTCCTCTTTAGACATGAGGGCAATGACATCTGTCCAGCCCAGTACCAATGCAGAATAGCAGGGACCACCCCAGGGGACAAGTGCCCTTCCATTTGTCCTGGCCAATGTGGTAATAGCAGGCGAATGACTCTGTAAGCTTCCAGGCCAATTGACAGCCAAGCCATGCATTATGTCACTTGCCTCAGGGAGGGGAGGGTGTCTCACCCCTAGCAGTGTACCTTGGCACCTGGTTCATGTCCTTCTCCCCCCCCCCCCGCCCCAATGTCTTTCTCCTCCCCCCGCCCATGCCTGCTCCACAGGGTACCAGTCCTTGCTTCCTATGCTGCAGCAGGAGCCTCATCCAGTGTGACACTGTGGGCAGGGAGGGCAGCCACCAGCTGAGGCTTTAGAATTCACAGTACCAGGCCCCTGGGGACAAGAAAGAGCTGATCCCTGTGTCTTTTACTCAAATGTTCTCTCCCGACTACCTCCCAGCTCCATCCCAGGCATCCCAGCTCTTTCCTAGCTCTTTTCCTGACTTGCACAAGTCAAGGGGGAGCAGGGACTGTTTCCAGAGAAGAGTATATCCAATGGCAATTTCCTGGGCCTCAGTGTCTCTGTCCTTCTCTCATATGCTAAGAGGGCTGCTGTGCCCAGTCACCGAGAGATGCAAGAAATGCAGACATTCCTCTGCCCTGGAAATAACCCAGCCCCTCTCCTTACCTACTTCTTGTACATCTGCCCCACCTTCCCATAAAGCCAGGCAGGAAACAAGAAATGAAACTAGTAAGTTTTCTAGAACCTTCACCAAGGAAAGTCTGAAAACCTCTGCAGTTTATATGTATTAAAAACTGAGGAACCCCACTAACCAGTTGGGAAAGCAGCACGGAAGGTAGGGGAGTGTTCATAAAAGCCCCTGACCTTACTCACAGCTTGCCCTAGGGATTCTTGGGTTTGTGTGCGCATGTCTGCAAATGATCCATCCTTAGGGCTGAAGTCTCAGGTCTCTCCCCTCCCTCCAGTGTTTCTAGGTCCATCCATACCAGACATCGCCTCCCTCAGTTTGCACAGGCTGAGTCAGGCATCTCCATGGATCTCATGTCGATGTACCTCAAAACCACCGGAGGAACTTGTGGAGGGTGAGGATTCCTGGCTCCATCAGTAAGTCCTCCAAGTGAGCATCATTCACACTGCAGTTTGAAAGCCCAGCCTAGTTTCTCTGCTGCATTAACCTTTTACTGTCCTATCACACAGGAAACCTGTGTAAGAGGCTGGGGAGATGGCTCAGTGAGTAAAGAGCTCGCTAAGTGAGCCTGAGGTCCTGGGTCTTAATCCTTAGCGCCCAGTCAAAGCCACCGGCTCCACAGCATGCTTCTGTGACCTCAGAAGCGGAGGTAGGCCAGAAGTGGAGATAGGAGAATCCCGGAACTTGCCAGCCAGGTTGAATTGGCGAGCTTTGTTTTTCAGTGGGAGACCCTGTCTCCACAGAGCAATAGAGGAAGACACCTGAAGTTAACATTTGACATGGACGAACACACGCGTGTACACACAAGAATGTTTGCACACATGCACACACAAAAGAGAAACCTATGTAGGAGCTACAGAATGTACTTGACCCACCTACCAGATTGTGGAGCACCAAGAAGTTTACTCTGCCTCTCCAAGCCTCAGTTTTCACAGGTATAAAATGGCAACAGTATGTCGCAGTATTCTTTTATGCTTTTTTTTTTGTCAGTTTGAGATAGAATCTTGATATGTAGTCTGGTCTAACCTGAAGAAACAATTCTCCCTCCTTAGTCTCCTAGGTTCTTGGATTACAGTCATACAACACCATCCCCAGCATGTTGTGATATTCTTGTAAAGATTAAGATAACATCTAAGGCAGAGGATGTAGCTCAGATGCAGTGCCATGCTCAGCGACATCAGGTTTAACGATGCAATCCTGATTGCTCTTCATCTAAGATCAGAAATAAGGCAAGAAGCTCTGTTCTCATCAGCTCTGTCTGACCTTGTCCCTGGAAGCTCAAGCCAATGCAATAAGGCAAGAAAAAAAAGGAATAAATCACATTTATTCATAGATTAGAGAATCACCTACCCACAGAATTTAATAGGACCTTAAAAAAAACTAATAATGAAGGCTGGTGAGGTTATGGGCTACAAGCTGAGAATACAGAAATCAAATGCATTTTGTTATCAACCAGTTGGAAACTAAAACCTTAAAAGATGATATGTTTGCAATGTATGAAATATTAATTAGGGATAAATCTGATCCATTATGTGTAAGAAGAATGCACTGAGAGCTACAAATATTGCTAAAAGAAATAGAAGAAAATATAAATAAATGTGACGATATAATGTGTCATTATTACTAGGATATCAATTTTATCCACATTGATCTTCCCACACTGACCAGTGTAATCCTGATCAAAATCCCACAGTCTTTTTTTTTTTAGTCAAAATCATCATGCATAGTCTAAGATTTATTTGGAAATACAAAAGCTCTAGAAGAACCAAAAAGTTTGAAAAGGAAAAAAATTGAAAGACTCACATGATCTGGTTTAAGGCTGATCATAAAGCCACAGTTTCTGGGATATTGTGGTTCCAGTACCAAGAAAAACAAATAGGTCACTGAAAAGAATAAATAGAACAGAAGAACCCAGGTCTGGTCAGCTGCTGTTTTTCATAGGTTAAAAAAAAAAAAAAAAGGAACACCTATTCGTATTGCAAACTGTATACTCAAAATGAAAAATTATTTTGATAACTAAATGAAAAGCAATAAACTAACTCAAAACACGTCATCAGCTTCGATGTAAAATTATACAGTTCCTAGGAGAAAATATTCATGACCAACAGATTAGGCAAAGGTTTCTTAGATATAACACCAAGGACATAATCATGAAAGAAGAAAGTTATCAATTAAGCCTCAACAAGATTTAGAATTTCTGGAGTTGGAAAGACACCGCGGAGAGAATGAAAAGGGAACCGGACACCGGAAGGAAATATTTGCAAATTACAAAGCTGATAAAGGAATTGTATTCAGAACATCAACAAGCACTCAATGGTAAGAAAATAACCCAATTAAAACGGAAGATACAAAATATTTGAACAGCTCACCAAAGAAGCTATATGGAGGGGCGGGGGAGAGAACATGAAAAGATTCTTAGTGTTATTAGTCACCGGGGGACTGCAAATTAAAATTGTAATGAGGAACCGTGACACAGTTATTAGAATTACTAAAACCGAAAGAGTGACTATGTTGATTCTAGTTGAGGCTGTGGCTGACCTCATCTGCACATGGATGCTGCTGGGAGCATAAAATAATACAGTCATTTGGAAAAGAATCCAAGATGTTTCTTTTTCATGCTGTTGGAGGTTTGGATGGTGGTTGTAGTGGGTTTTGTTGTCGTTTGTTTTGTTTTGTGTTGTCTTGTTTTTGAGACAGAGTCTCACCATGTAGACCAGGCTGATCTCAGAATAACAAAGATTTGCCTACTGAGTGAGTACTGGGAGTAAGCGCATGCACCACCATATCCAAGAAAAAAAAAGTTTTGGTTTTGTGTGGTTTTGCCTTTTTTTCTCAGCTTGAGGTTGCATCCAGGGCCTCACATATGCTAGACTAGTGCTTAACTACGGAGTGCACAAAGGAACAAAAAGTACATGAGAAAATTGTTTTCCTTTTGGCAGGGGCAGGGTGTGTATGTGCTAGAGATAGAACCCAAGGCTGCATGCTCACTAGACAAGTACCCTACCACTGAGCTGATCCTCAGCCTCTTCATACATGGCCTTGACTGTGGTTGTCTCTCAAAGTACATATATGTCAAAACATATTCAAATGAACATGTGACATATGTGTAGTCTCTAATGTCAGTTATACCTCAATAAACCTATTTCTGTTCAATATCATGATAGAATGTGTCTCGTGGCTACTTCAGGTTACCCACTAGGGAAGGCCTCTCTGAGGAAGCAGAGTCTGTACCTTGAATCTCAAATGACCCTCATTGCTTGTGTTTTAAAGGCTCAGTTCCCAGCTTACAGAGCTGTTTTAAAGGCTAGAGAGCCTTTGGGGAGTGATGCCTACCTGTAAGACACATGTTACTAGGCTCTAGCCTGTGAAGATTAGCCTTAGCCTGGTTCCTGCTTAGTTTTCTGTCTCCAGACCATCAAGATATGAGGCAGCTCTAGGGCATACAGCTGCCACCATGCATTCCCTGCTCTGATGGACTAAAGTCCCTCCAAAACTGTGAGCCAGGGTAAGCCGTCCTTCCTTTCAGTTGCTTCTATCAGGCATTGTGTCTGTAGCAACCAGAAAAGTAACTACTGTCATGACATTAAGCCGGATCCATCTGATTGACAGGAAGCAGCTCAGAAGTCTGGGAACAGCACCCCAAGCAGAGCCAACTGTAAATACAGGGCCCTCACAGACAAGAGAGGGAGTGTCCTGGCTGAGACGCACCTTGTACTTGGGAGAGCTGCTGTGGGTCCCAGGCTACAGAGGCAGACTGACTCCAGGTCAGGGCAGGATCCGCAGGCCCAGCAGGGAGTCTGGGCTTTACTCCAAGTAGGTGGGTAGATGTCATTCAACAGAGAGGCACAATCTGATTCCTGTTGATTTGCTGTTTCTAATCATTCGGCTCTGTACCAAGGGCATGCATTATCTGTTAGGAATAAAATGTATATTGAAAACAAGATTAGCTCCACTGTCATGTGGAGACTAGGTTGCAAATGAGTGAAAATGGAAGTGGGAAGCCCCAAGGTAAGTGCAGATGGGTGCGGGGTGCCAAAGGCTTGGGGAAAAAGAGCAGCAGGTCAAGGCTAGTCAGGGCTTCGTGGTGACCTGAGAAGACTTTGATGATGAGGAAGATGAGGAGGAAGAGGGGGAAGGAGGAAGAAGAGGAGGAGAAAGAAAATAAAGGACGAGATGATGGTTAAAGACTGGGCAGAACTCTTGCCTAGCAGGCCTAAGGGTCTGGGTTTGATCCATAACATAAAGTCAGGGGCTTGGGGAAGCCTCTGCGGTCACTCAGTTTGACACTGGTACCACAAAGGCAGCAGTGGAGTGGGAGGACACCTTTAAGACTGATCTGGAGGTGGGGTCCAGTGAGTTTACACAAGCATCGAGCCCTCGGAATACAGTCTTCTGACCTCCATAGGCTCTCTCCATTTTTCTCTTCTCAGGGTATCCCAGAGCATGCACTCACTCCCTAGAGCCACTTTGGCTTGTTTTACTATGGTTGGCTATATCTCTACCTTCATCTCTGGACAGAGAGCTCTTCTTCCTACACCAGCACCTAGAACAGTGACTAGGAGACATACTGCTGATATTTGCTGAATAAAGAAGTAGAAGAGAACGCCAGTCGTGGTGTGCACACCTGTAATCCCAGCACCTGGGAGGCAGAGGCAGGCGGATCTCTGTGAGCTTGAGGCCAGGCGGTCTATGTAGTGAGCTCCAGGACAGCCAGGTCTATGTAGAGAGAGAGAGAGACCTTGTTTCAAAGAACAAAGAGGAAAAGCATGAGGTCTGGAGAAATGGTTCAGTCAGTAAAGCTCCTGCCACATAAGTACAAGGACCTGAATCCAGATCCCCAGATCCCCAGAGCCCACGCGAAAGCCAGGTGTGACAGTGAGCTTCGTAATTCCAGAAGAGGGAGGGGGGGCAGAGAAAGTATCACAGATCATCGATCAATCAATCCTTCCAAATCAGTGGTCTCCAGGTTTGGTGAGAGGCCCATCTCAAAGAATACACTCTCAGAGAGTGGTAAGGAAAGATGCTCCTGGCCTCCCCATGCATCCGCACACACGTGTGTATGAGCACCAGCTTGCACGTTCAAGCATGCAGCACATACACATAAACATACACACACACATGCACAAGTACACATGCACACAAAGAAACAGAAGGATGAATAGCCGAGTAGCTTCCTGGCTCATAAGCACTGAACAGTAGAAGCCTCTTAGCCTGCCTTGGCCGTGGCATCGGGCCTTCTGCACCACCCTCCCCTCACTACTATGCTCCACTGTAGCAGGCTCTGGCTGTCACCACCAAAAACTGCAACCACATGGCCAACATGCCAGGCAGTCAGTGCTAGCTGCCCCTGCCAGAAAGCTCTGACCTATTTTGGGACTGGTGGAGGCTAATGATGTCATCGTCAGTGAAGCTCGGACTTTCGGGCTGGCTTTAGTTCTGACTGCCAGGAACCTGGGCAGAGTGCTACCCAGGGATGTCACAGAGTGATGAAGACAGAGCCCAGCAGTAGGAGTGGGGATAATAGCTCTTTGGAGACCCCATTCTCCTGCTGGAGTTTCCAGATCCCTTCTGGAGCATCTGGGTTGTATGACCTGAACCCCAAATTCCTCGGCACACGGGATGGGGGTAGGACCGGGGGACAGGAAGGATTCTTGAAGCAGCTCTCCAATGGCTCTAGTCTTTAATGAGTGTGTTAATTGGGCAGTCTCTGCCATGTTGGCAGGGCACAGAGCTGTTGGTGAGAGTACAGGTGATTAAGATATTGTCTCAGCACTCAGTGGCTCCCTGTCAGGATTCTGAGAGAAACATCAAGCAACCAAAACACTGTGAATAATTGTGAACATGGAAACACAGCTGTGACCAATTGTGTGGCGAGCTCATTTGGGCTCAGAGACCAGCAGAGGTTGCACACAGGCTGGGTGTTATCTTGAGAGATGCATGAAGCATGGTAGGACTTTCCAAGTGCAAACAAGTTACCATCAGACCAGGCAGTGGCGTCAGCTCGGGCCAGCACTGTGTGGCTGAGGCTGCTGCATGGGGTGGGGGTAGCAGTTGCAGAGAACAAGGTTGAACTTGACCCATATATGGGCTACATATGTGCCATGTTCACAGGCTAAGATGTCAGCCTGTCAGTGGTGGGACCTAGTGAGGAACTTGAAGCCAGGGAATGTTTGGACATTCTAGGGTTTTAGCACCCTGTTGCATGCAATGATGGTGGCGGTGGGGTCAGGCTGGAGACATTGACATGTTGGTAACAGTGATGGGGTCTAGGGTCCTTGTCAGATCCAGAGGGGGGCAATTGAGAAGGCCTCATGAGGAGGGTGGTTGTAGCGATCAGATGACAGCAAAGGCCATCTGCCCTCAGTGCGCATGTCTCCTCTCCTACTGCTGGCCACTCAAAGCCATGACCCCCACCACCAATGGCTTTTTCCCTTGTGTGTGGCTCTGTGTGTCTGTACTCTCATCTCACCCTGGCATTCCCACCTAACACTGCATAAGGAAAAAGGAGGTACAGACAGGCTGCAGGTGAATGAGGCAGGTGAGGGGGCCATAAGGAGGAGACAGGCAGTCTCCTCTTTGGTCAGGAGAGCCTGAGGTTTTCACCCACTCTTCACCCACCCTTTCTTTGGACAGCATCTGTGAGATGAGCCCGTAGGGAGAAGGATCAAGTCTCTAAGCCTTGAGCTCTCCACCAACCGCAGGGTGACAGCCTGGTCCCTGAGAAGCCAGACGAGACTGTTGAGGGATCGAGATGTCCCCAAGTTGGGCGCTCAGCTGCTATGAAGTGGCCTTGACTGTCTCCCCAGGGTCAAGAGTGCCACTGAGCAATGGATTGAATGGGACAAGGGGAGGGCTGACCAGCTGATCTCCTGGCTGGAGGGAGAAGGCCCTGAGTGCCATTTAATGCAGTCTGACACCAGGGCCCCCTGGCAGCACAATATTCCACGTCACGGTAATCAGGTCTGACATCTCCTCCCTGCTGCCCCAGCATGTGTCAGGGCCAAGCAAGGGAGGTCCCCAAAGCCCCACCCTTGTCACCTTGGGCTATGTAGCAGGAGCCAGCTGCACTGTAGCAACCCGAGTAGGCAGAAGGACAGCAGCCCTGGTGGGGCAAGAGGAGATGGATTCTTGGGAAAACCAGAAGCAGATGAAGAAAGACAGTTGGGTGTTTATAGAGAACCCTAGAAATAAAGAGATCAGATCGATGGGCATTGTGGAACAAGTCCCAATACTGTCTCAACACTTCTGGGAGGCCAAGGCAGGAGGATTGCCATGAGTTTTAAGCCAGCCTGGGCTTCAGATTGAGACCTTTGTGTGTGTGTTGAGGGTTGGGGAGTATGAGGGAGAGGGTATGTTGGGATGGTCCCTTTAAGTAAGCCACCTCAGCATTATAGAAATCAGTATCTATCTACATCTATGAAAATCAGAGGAGAGGTGTTGCGATTCCCGTCAATATAGGGTTTGTTTAGTTTTGTTGGTAGCTTTTGTTTTGTTTTGTTTTGTTTTGTTTAAAGAGCAGGCCATTTGTTGGAAAGAAAATGCCAAACAAAGACCAGATTCTGGGAAGATGAAGCCAGATCTTGCATCAGTCCAAGCTACTAGGGAATGGGAGGGTAATGGGGTTAGGCTGCAAAGCCAGACGTCCCTTCTGGGTAGGCAGAGGCGATGGTGAAGGCCTTGCCTATTTTATCCTATCTCCAGGAAAACTCTGGCAGGGCGCCCATCCCAAATCCTTATGAACTCTCCTTCCTCATCTTGTTCAGGCCTCTTAACTGAGGAGAAGACAGAAAATAGTCAGCCATAAACACCTCGTGATCCCGCTCACCCTTATACTTTCCACCTAATAAGGAACCACCTAATAAGTTACATTATCATATCAGTGGAACTAATAGCAAAACAGAGCTCCCCCAGCACCTGCAGCCCCCCGGGGCACAAACCGCCTGCCTCCCTTTAATGGCATCTTTTAGTTCTTCCCGGGACCCTGTGAAGGAGGCGCAGAACCATTCTCCATACGTGTCAGGAGCAGAAACAAAGTCTCTGAGGGTTCCGTTACTTTGTGGTAGCGGAGCCCAGCTCTGAGTGCTCCGTGTTCATCCTCCACACCCTGAAGCCCTGTATATGCCTCACACATTACAGGCCGTAAAGCTTGAGGGTGGCGCATTAGGAACAGGTGGGGTCCTCAGGGATGGGTATCGGCTGGGTGTTGTCTGCTAGAGGACTGGGGGGTTCAAAGATGACCACACCCTAACATCAACAGTCAGCATTTCCTGAGCCCCTGCTGTATACGTCGCTGGGGTGCTGATGGGAAGGCAAAGTGATCCCCCTCCCAAGACAAACACAGAATTACACCATTGTCACCACTGTGGTACCAAACCCAGGTACCATCTCACAGGTGAGGAAGTTGAGCTATAGAAAAAAGTTCAAGGGCGGAGGAGGTTGTGACGGCTTAAGCCTTGCAGGCCAAGTCTGTTCCTGTGGTACGTTGCTGGTCTGTGGTTATTTTTTTAAAGAATTCTTTTTTCACATTTTGTTTATTTGGGGGTAGTAGGCGTATGCCATGGAGCTCATGTGGAGGGAAGAGAACATCTTGCAGGAGTCAGATCTCTCCTTCTGCCATGTGGGTCCTGGGGGTCAATCTGAGTCAAGGGGCGGGGGAATACCCACTAACAGATCTTGCTGGCCCTCTTTCATTCTTTTAAAAACGTAGACACTCACAATGAATACATGTATCAAAACATCACGGTGTATTCCTTGTATATGTACAATTATTACCTGTCAATTAAGAGCTCGTTTTAAATGACTCAGTAAAGTGCTCAATTTGCGTTTGATCCCCAGAGTCTGTGTAAGAAAGCCAGGTGTAGCTGTGTGTTTCTAATCCCAGTACTGGGGGGTCATGGACAAGCAGACCCCTGAACCTTGCTGGATGCTCATTCTGACCTATGTGGTGAGTCCCAGCACAGTAAGGTGAACAACACCTAAGGAATGACAGTCAGGGTTGGCCTCTGACCTCCAGGTGTGTATGCACACGTGTGCACATGCAACTGCACACACAGAACATACACACACAAACACACACAGTCTTTATGTATTCTCAGTTTGAGGATCATGTAGGACAGGCTGGCTGCAGGTGGAATTTGGGTCACAGCTACAGTTTGCCGGCCCCTGTTCTGGGGAGTCAAGCATCCAGTTGCTGCCTGAGCTGAGGTTTACCCAACTAACCAATCGAGACTGCACAGCTACTCTGAGTCTGTGCCAAGACCTGGAGGCACTTATTATCTAGCTCGTGTCCCGGGGGGTGCCTACAGCACTGGGAAAGACTGACAGGTAAGGATACTGTCAGCTCAGTGCATGCTGGGAGGTGGTTTAGGACAGGGTAATCAGAGGCTGAAAGGGTTTTGTGGTTTTTTTCCTGTGGATCTCCCATGTGCCCTAGGGTGGAGATGAAGAAGGCCTTTTTAACCTCTCCCTACGTACTTACATTTGCCCCCTCCCACAATGGAGATGGTTCATGAGGGTGATGATAACACAGGACCTATATTTGATCATTCCACTCAGGCACCCACAGCGCCTAGCAAGGGCAAATGCAATCGCAGCACTGGAGGTGACCACTGCTCACAAAACAGGAACAACTGAAGGGCTGCTCGCCCTTCCTGCCCCAGGATGAACAAAGTGAACAAGTGAACAGAATTGCGGTGCCCAGGCAATTGCCACCCCAACCCCCTCGTCCCCACCCTGGCCACTCTGCTGAGTCACCACAGTCAGACATGCTTAATTAAGCCCCCATTACTCACAGCTTCTGAACGAGAGGAAAAGATGGGACTCGAGCTATACTCAGAGCCAGAAGGATCCGAGTGGGCTTGGGATCCACAAGGAGCACCACATGACGTGGGTACTTGCTGGGAACCTTCAAGGAAGAACAATAGGTGCTCGGAGCCCGCACACTCGAGGCCAGGCCTCGAGTTAGAAAGCTTTTTTGTTTATCAACTTAAACCTCCTTGTACTCAACACCCTGCTCATCTCCCCTTAATGAATGAGAAAGCCAAGGTCACACAGTGAGGGAGGAGTTGAAGGACTCTGCTTTTTCTGTCCTGCATCGCCATCAGGAAGGAGTGCTCAGAGAGTGGAAGGGAAGTCTGCCCTGAGCCCCCTGCCCAGTAACCTGGGCTCCTCCAGGTAGCAAGTCTCATCCCCATTCACACCTAGAGGTACCACAGCATTGTCATGGCAACTCACCTTTATATTGTAACTCAATACTCCAGGCCCTGAAGATGTTAGAGGGAGTCCTTCCCACAGGGAACAAAGGAACAAGTACTCTGGACTGTTAAGTACTTCTGGTACCCTGAAGAAGTAGAATGTGTGATGTATCTACGTGCTCCATGACCTTGGCTTCCCCTTCGATCTATAACCACGTGCTTGTTATTGTCGTGCCTGCTCAGCACACAGTAGGCTGTGCACTCCAGGGTGTAACTAAGCAGATGTGGTGCCTGACATGAAGCTAGTGCCTAAGCAATAGTCTGGAGTGAGTGAATGATTGAATGAATGAATGAATGAATGAATGAATGAATGAATGAATGAATGAATGAACCACTCCTACTCCCCAAGAGCCTGACACTTAGGAAGGAAAACTGAGATATGCATGGACTCTTACAATATTCTGTGCTGACTGCCACAAGAACAAAGAGATAGATGGTACATAGACAAAGGGAAAGGGACCCAACCCCCTCAGGGAAGCTGGGCAAAGCGTCTTGGAGAGGAAGATGCTGTGACCGTGCCTTGAGAGTGTCCTATGGCAATGAGGAAGGGGGACCCCTGACTGGAGAGCACAACCCTCACAAGATAAGGATGCATGACCCCACCTCTGCTCTCTGTTCAAGAGACATGGTTTATGAGGCTGGATTCCAGGCGAGGGTGTGAAGGGGAGGAGCTGGGCAGTTCACAGGTCTTCCCGCCAGAGAGAGGTCAGACCTTATTCCCAGACAACTGGAATTGCTGGAAGGGTTGAAACAGAGATACATTTCATCTCTGTGTTGGGAAATGGTCCTGCAGGGGTGAGAAAGATGGGCTGGGAGAAGGGAAGCTCGGGCAGGCAGACCGTTAGGAGACCTGGCAGGGCCAGAGCGAAGCAGTGTAGGGGAGTGGGGACTGTGAAGATCAGCGAGTACAAGAGGGAGGCCGAGAGCGTGAGGGGAAGGACAGAAGCAAGCAGCCATTTGGTTGTGAATGAAGAAAGAGGTCACTTAAGCTCTCAGGGCCTCAGCCTGCTCTATAAAATGACGGTAAGATGAACTACCCAGCAGTGTCATTGTGAGCATTGTGAGGGAGACTGAAAGGCCAGAACAGGGTCTGGCCAGCAGAGATGGCTTTTTCTCTCTGCATCTTGCTGTGCTTTTGTGCCACATCTTATACTATTGGGCTTTTAATTTATATATATATATATATATATATATATATATATATATATATATATATATATCACAAAAATACGCAGGACGTACAACTTACCCTTGCCGGGCACACAGTTCCACAATACTGAATGCATGAGGCTGTACAGTCATCACTATCCATCTCCATGATTATGTTCATGTTGCAAACTGAAAACCTGTACCTGGCAAACACTGACTCCATTTCCCCTTCCCCCAGCCCGGGCAACCACAGTTCTACTTCCTATCTCTATGAATTTTGACTCCTGAAGTATTCCACTTGAGTGGAATCACACAAAATCTGCCCTTCCGTGCCTGGCTTATTTTACTCAGCAAAACATCACGAGGCTTATCTTTGCTGTAGCCTATGCCATATTCCCATTCTTTGCCAGGTATGGTGGCTCACACCTATAATGGCAACACAGGAAGTTGAGGCAGGAGGATTGCTGTAATTACAAGGCCAGCTTGGGCTTCAGAGTATCCTGTCTCAGGTAGATAGATAGATAGATAGATAGATAGATAGATAGATAGATAGATAGATAGATAGATAGATAGATGACAGATCAATCGATACATACATACATGCATACATGCACACAAACATACATAGATAGATACATAGATGATAGATAGGTAGATTCTTTTAAAAGTGTTAATAGTAAGCTGGACTTGGCGGCACATGCCTTTAATCCCAGCACTTTGGAGGCAGGGGCAGATGGATCTCTATGAGTTTGAGACCAGCCTGCTCTACAAAGCAAGTCCAGAACAGCCAGGGCCACACAGAGAAACCTTGTCTGGAAAAAAAAAATGTGAATAGCATTTTTTTGTTTGTATCACCACATTCTGCATGTCCATTTATCTCATAGCGGTCAGGTGGAATATGGATTGCTTCTATATTTTAGCTACTGTTTCTATTGTACTTATTGTACGAGTGTACAATAAGTTTTGATGACTCTGTTTTCAGTTTTTAAAAATATATACCCCAAAGTGGAATTGCAAGATCATGTGATGGTTCTATGTTTAACTTCCTGAGGCACCCCCACAGTGTTTTCCAGCTGCACCATTTCCCCTCCCCATTACCAGCTTCGTAAGGGCTTCATTAACACTTACTGTGACCTGACTCTTCGCTAGAATTTATCCCAGTGGGTGTGAGATGGGCCAGCTTGCAGTTTTTCAGCAGGGAGCAGAACCAGGCTCACAGGGAATGAACACGCTGTCCCAAGGTGGGAAGGCAGGGTCCCCTGGGCGGTGGTGTCATCAGTTGCCAAAGGCCTGCGAGGGCTCCCACCAGGGCAGGCTGCCACCTCAAAGGGGTTCCAGGTCCCCAGCAGCAACAGCCCGCTCAAAGCCGGAAGTTCATATAGAGTCCGTTTCTGAAGGGGTCACACAGTGTGAGTGCTTACTCACCCCACTCAGGCCAATGAGAAATCATAACCCACTCAAGGCCTTTCAAACAGAGGGACTTAATGGATGGGCTCAATTCTGGCTTATGACAGAAGAGGTAGGGAGCCCACATTAGCAACATAGGAAGCCGTTCCCTTCATGGGGCTAAAACTGAAGCAATGTTCTAAGAGATCAACGCCGAGACCACCAGACAGGACATGGAGCCAGTATAGTCAACCAGAGGGAAATGGGCTATGAGAGGAGGGGCTTGTTCATAGAAGCCAAGGACGGGCAGATAGTGTTGACTATAGACCCACAGAGACAGAGAGAGATCTTGGCCTCTCTTCCCACCCACCTTCTTCCAGTGGCTTTCTTTAATTGCCTGGATTCATCCAAAAGCCAGAAGGTAAGAGAGTCTGGGAAATGTAGTTTCCCTGGGACATATGAACCAGAGCTGGGAACAGCAGGAGGTGATCAGGAAGCAAATGAGGGGCACATTCATTCTTCCTCCCAACCATTCACTCATTCTCATTTATTGAGCATCAACAAGCAGGGAGATTTGAAGAAGAATGCTAAGTCTTGTCCTCAAAGCACTTAGGATCCAGCAGTACCAGGACTGTATCTTACATCATACACCCACAGCTGGCCAGAGGCATCTGTTTACCCAGCCTGGCACGGGGCCCTGTAGAACTACGGGCAGGGAGTGGGGCAGGGGCTGGAAGCTTGCAGGGTACCAAGAGGCTGGAGCTGAGTTCTGACTAGGCTGGGGATTTGGGAGGGCAGGTTGCTCAGCTGCTGTGCCTCCTCCCAGCTGAAAGCTCAGCTCAGAATGAAATGACTCTAAAAAGGAACGAAACCCCTTAAATCCCACTGTTTGTCTTTGGAACCTGGGAAGTGAGGGTGTAATGAACATGAAACGTGCAGGCTGCTCAGAAGTTGCCTTTGAAACCTTGCAGGCCGGCTTTGTCAGGGAGCAGCCCTTCCTTTTCAAAGCCTCCTGGCTCTGAGCTACCCTCTCCTCCCTCATCCCTAGCAGGCACTGGCTAATTAGCTGGAGATTTTAAATGTTCCCTGGCTCTATGAGAGGGAAGTTGCTGGTTTTCTGGGGACCTAGGAACAGGGCCTCTACTACCACTGTACCCCATGAACGCCTTCCCTCTTCACCGTGCTCATACTAGGACCCTCTCTATGGCCAGCTGGCTCCTAGCATTTCTTCTCACTGGCTGTGCTGAAACACACTACTCCTTCCTCAAATTTTATATTCTCCTTAATGTACCTGTTCCCAGAAGCCTTCCAAGACTTATCCTACGAGTGATGACAAGCCACACTGTAAGTCTTCACCCCAATTGGGCTCTTGTACACACCCCTCCTTGAATGACCAGGTCTGGAAGTATCCCTCACCAATCAGCATCCAACCTAACTGAAGCAAAATGTCTCCAAATACAACCACGGCTGAATATTCACGCCAGCTCGGGGGAGCAGACAGATGAGTGACCCCCAGCCTCAGTGCTCAGGTGTCACAGGTGGGCCACCTGGCATTATGGCTTGTCCATGATGCCACATGAGAACCTTGAGCAAGGGATGTATTGCTCTCTAGGCCTTGGATGTCGTCTGTAAAGAGAAGGAGGGTGCTATACTCAAATGGGCCCACCCCCACCATTCTGATTGAACAGCTCTGAGGTGTCCAAATCTGCATTCCATCTCCTCTTCACTGTACATCCCTGGCTGGCCTTGAACTTACAGCAACCCTTCTGCCTGTGTCCCAAGTGCTGGACTCACAGCTTTACATCTATCACACTATCATGCCTGACCTGAGAATATGTCTCCAGGTGCTGAGGCTCCTGCCAAGGGAACGATGGTGAAGAGCTTATGAGAGGGGGGAGGGTGAGCACTAGTAGATGGGCTTGAACTGTTTTGTCAGAATGAGGCTGTGTTTGCAGGAAGCTCAAGCAGGGGCATGTAGGCATGCAAACGGGAGAGACTTGGGCAGGACCCACCTTACCACAAGCGTCATGGCTTTTGTGGGTTTTGCTTGCCTACATGTCTAAGCAAGACTTAATAACCATTGAGTGTCCAAGCTGAAAAAAAGTTTGGAAGCCTGACAACTAAAAGAGAGGTCAGGGAAGTCCCTTGCCAGTGACATTCCAGAATCCTGCAGTCCCTGCACACCCTTCCCAGGCTCCTCCAGCTTGCCTGTGCTCACGACCAAGGGGTGCAGGAAACAAGGACAGGTGTTGAATTATAGCAGAGATGACACAGGTTGGGGAGAGGAATCTGGTGAGTTCCAGATCCAGATCATTGTTACCTCGGGGCATATTTCAACAGGGATGCGCCATGATGTAGAGTGGCTTATAAACACACACACACATACACACACACACACACCAGGCTCTTTCCTGTGCTCAAGATCCCCTCCAGAAATAAATAGCCTGGAATCCAGCTGGGTTAAGCAGTTCCTGCAAAGCATGGCACGGTTAAGTGGCATGTACACATGCAAGGGAATAAGTATATGTGATGTCTGTGTGTACACAAAAAGTCAACAAGAGAGTTTTGATTGGAGTGATCAGGGTACAGACAAATTTAAATGAAAGCGGCCTCCTTAAAGCTGAATACTGTTAGAGCACACCTTTATTTTTAGCACTCAGGAAAGAGAAGCAGACAGATTTTTGTTGAGTTCAAGGCCAGTCTGCCTACATGATAAGTTACAGGACAGCCAGCACTATATAATGAAACCCTGTCTAAAAGAAAAGGAAGGGGAAGAGAAGAAGTTGGAGGAGGGGATACAATAGGAGGAAGAAGAGGAAGAGGAGGAGGAAGCAAAGAAAGGAGAGGAGGAGGAGGAAGAAGGGGCAGAGAAGGAGGAGAAGATGAAGAAGACAAAGACGAAGAAGACTCCTAAACCCTCTGGACCCCCAGTTCCTAGCCTCAAGGCTCTTGGGCCTAGAGGGTCTGAGAAGAAGGCAGGGATTCCTCTGCAACTGGAACCAAAGTTCCCTGCTGCTGGGTCAGAGATCTGCCTTAGCTCTACACAGATGTCAAAGGCGCTCCCACACACCACGGTGACATCAGCCGAAATGAATGGAGCGCCGTGGCAAAGAGACAAAAATTTCACAGAAAAGAATCCAAAGCAGACAAATCCCTTCCAGCCGTGCCGTCCCCACCCACGTTGCCATACCCTGGCCAGCTGCTGCTAAGGATGCCACTTCCGGGAAGAAACCTGCCCCACTCACAGCCAGCCTAGAGAGGGGTCCAAGAGTGGCAGGGACTTCAGGATCAACAACAGGCCTGACAGCCTTCTCAGTAGTCTGAGCCACTGGGAAATCTGGAGGTGATAGCAAGAGAAACAAAAGAGACCATACCCAGGCTCTGAAGGTGAAGGGATTCTCCAGAATGAGAACTCTGTGTGGACTGGACAGAGAGACCAACAGACATCAGCCAAGAAGCTGTGTTGCATGAAAGAACCCAAGAAAGGCTAGTAGCGAATTCTGCAGGCCAAGGAAAACACACACAAACTAGGCACGCACACACATACATCCATGTGTTCATGCATATGTACATATACATACACACACACACACACACACACACACACACACGGGCATACACACATGCACATATGCACTCATTCACGTACACACATAAATGCGCACAGGCTGTGTGTAGGTGGTACCATGAATGAGAAAGCCACGGCGAGAACCAAAAGTTGAGCTGCGGTCAGAGTGAGCCAAGAGCTGACTTGTTTGTGCCTGTGACAGCAGGCTGTGACAGAAGAGGACGGAGCATGCCTGTACTTGCGGACCGCAGGAGTGTGTGCCTCGGGAATCTGTGGCTGCCCTGCAGTCAACAGCCTACGGTGTGCTCTCACACTTTGAGGGAGTCAGGTACTTCCAGCCAGAGCCTGCTTTTCTGGGGTCTTTGCTCACAGCACCCCCTCCTTAAGTTACTACTTGGGACCTGTCCTGCCTTCAATCCCAGGGGCCCCTCCGCTCTCTACTTCCTCCTTTCTTGAGGCTAATACGACAGTCCCTAACTCTGCAACAAGTCTCTCTGTCCTGGGGACAGCAATGGCACCGCGGCCAGTACAGTAACCACCAAGTGCCTGCTCGGACCTCAGCCCCATCCACCTCATGTGACTGAATCCAAATAATGGGCCTAGGAAACAAAGACACTGAGCCACAGCCTTGACACCAGAGTTTGACTCTGAAAACTTGCAACTTTGTATAAGCTAATAAGGCCCACCCAAGCCCCTCTTTCTTCTTGTTCTTTTCTTCCTGTTGTTCTTTTCCTCTTCTCCTCCTCCTTCTAAGGGATTAAATGAGATAAGGAGATAAAGAATTTGAAGCCCCTGGCATTGCACCAACTACAAAGCAAACACTTCCTTTTCAGCTTGTACTTCACTCTCCCAGGAGTAAATCAGTTAAGACTTCCAGGGGCTTCCCAAGTCACACCTCCTGCCTGAAACTGGAGGTGACCTCAGAAGATGTGTTCTAGGCCCCACCTCGCCAAGTTGTGGAGGAAGACTCTGGTTCCTGGAGGGGTGTGAGTGTTGATAATGGAACAGAGGTCAGCACACAGGTTGCAGTGTCACCTGGGCAGGCAGCCGTAGCATTCAGCCTTCAGCCAGAGAAGAGTCACGGCCTCGATCTTCCCAGGTAGGCTCCCTTTGGCCTGGAAGTGACACTGAGCCCTGGAAGTGGGAGGAGAGTCAAAGGTCAGGAAAGAAAAAAAAAAAAAAAGTACTCTTCAGGATAGGGCCCTACCCTGCTCAGGAGTCCTGATCAGTTCTGCTCTGGTCCAAGTCAGATCCTCTCCATTTCCTGCCTCTACCTTGCTCCTCACCTCAGCTCTGACCCACAGGACCAACAACGTTAAGGATAGCAGGTCTATGCTGGGACTTGTCCTTCCCTTGAGCAAGAGTCCCAGGAAAGGGGAGGAATGTGAGGACAGCAGGGGCCATGTTCCTGTTTGTGCTTGTCACACCCTGCACGGGAGGTTTGTGAGAGAGGACTAGGTGCTTGAGCCATGAGCGATGAGGCCCTTCACTCCACGATGGTCTAGAACTCACTATGTAGCTCAGACTGGCATCAGGCATGCAGCAATCCTCCTGCCTCAGCCTCCCATGTACAGGGATTATAGGAATACATCATCACACACTGTTGTGTATTATGAGGTTTAATTTGATAGAGACCTATGAAGTGCTTAGAATAACAGACGACACGTAATGAGAGTTAAGTAAGTACTAGCTGCGATTATTATTATTCAGCTATCTATCAAAGAAAAAGTGTTAGGTTCATCTGCCAAGGGCATCACCATAGGTGGAGTGCTGGAGAAGAACCCAGGGCCTTTAGCATGCCAGGAAAGCACTCTACCACCAACCTCCATCCCAACTGAATCTTTCAATAATCATGTAAAAACTAAATATTTAACAAGTCATTATGAAGATAAAGAATCGACCATTCTGAGGGATTTTGACATGAAACCAAATGAACCTGGAAGGGTCAGGTCAGGCTCTCTGGAAGGGACAAATCTCACCTATCCCCACTGAGTCTGCACATCTGTGTGCACATCAGCATCTACAGGCACATGAGGCAGACAAAGCCCAGCTGTGCCCTGTTGGTCTAGCCAAGGCACATGCTAAGGTCGATGAACTTAGACTCTCTCGCCTCAGCTGCTGCTACTTCACCTCAGAGTCCCAGGGCAGCAGTGGTGAGGGCAGCCTCAGTAGTGAGGCGTGGCCGAGCCAGGCTTCCTGCGCCCAGGCTTTCCATTGTCCATTTGTAAGCAGGTCCTCTTCCTGTGGGCGTCCTGCACCAACTGGCCTTCTTGTGGGTCACAGCAGTTTACTGCCCAGTGTCCCAGGTTAATGATCCATCAGGAAGAAAAAAAAATCTGTATTCTGCAAAGTCTCTTACTACTTTTCATTACAGGTACTGTTTCCCCTTCACCAATGCAAAAAAAAAAAAAAAAAAAAGGACTCAGAACAGAGAAGTCACTTTACCAAGATCACAGCTGAGATGGGAAACCCCTAGGAAACCCTGCTTGCTTTGAACCCTGCAATCTTCTTTCTTTTCAAAAACAAATTGTTTAAACTATATTCTTTGACAATTTTGTACGTATACATAATGTATCTTGATCATATTCATTCCCCTGTCTCCCTCCCCAGGACTTTGCAACCTTAAGATGACATAATGTAGTTTTTTCTTTGCTTTTCTTTTAAATTTAATTTGTGCTTTTGCATGCACGTACCACAGCATGTGTGTAGACCTCAGAAGACAACTTTGGGGAGTCCATTTTCTCCCTCCGCCATGAGTTCCGGGGGTTGAACTCAGGTTGTCAAGCTTGCATGGCAAAGAGCCTTTACCTACTGAGTCATCTCCCTGGCCTGATAATATGGTCTTTTAAATAGTATGAGTAATATTTGTTATTATAGCTAATACTTACATAGCACTTCCCTTTCTACAAGTTGTACGTTCTTAAATTATTTAATCTCCATCATAACCCGTGAGACAAGGGCTCATTTTGATACACAGAAAGATTGAGCCACCTACTCAAGGTCAACAAGGTGAGTCTTCCTGCCCAAAGTCAGACTGGAAGAGGCAGGAGCCACTTAGCCACTCTAGACCATAGTCTCAGGAGGAGAAGGAGATAAGCCCAGGAGTGGGTGGGACGGTGATACCCAGGGCCCAGCCTACCCCACCATAATCCGTGTCTATAAGGTATTTCCAAAAATACTTTTCTTGCTCTCTCTTGGACTTGGCCCCTTCTCTTCCCCTCCGGTTCTCCCAGGCTAATGATGGCTGGGGTACTACTTTGACCAGCTCTGTCATCCACCAGCTTGGCTGGAATTCCAGGGCTTCTCTGCCCTCAGTGATGAAAAAAAAAAAAAATCAACTGATGGTTTGTTTAGAGGCCTCTGATAGATGGTGACCAAACACTGAAACTCCCTCTTACCACTCTGCTTGGGTTCATCTCCTCAGATGCTAACACAACCCAGCACCATGAGCTTAACCCCAGAACCCAGAACCCAGGACAGAGAGAGTACGGTGCCCCTTGAAGTGTCTGCCTCCACACAAAGAAGGTGGTCAATAACCAGCTCAACTTCATCCCACACACTCTACCTAATTCCCATCAGTCCTGGCTTTTCAAGCGACCTTTCCAGAGCCAGCCTTCTCCCCTACTGCAAAGGCCCAGCTCTGTTCCCCTCAACAGAGAATAGGGAGGGTCTAATGAAATGCTAGAGCATAAGGAGACACCAGTGAGAGCTGTAGAGAGCTTGGGAGCCTGAAGGATTAACTTGGATTTTGTTTTTTTTAGCCTCTGGCAACTATCTGGTCTTCACCCCTCCTTTTTCCTGGGAATATAAAACTAAATGACTGATTTGCCCAGAGTCATCCTCACAGGGAAGCAAAATAAAGCTCTCCAGCTGGTGTGGGGAAGGCTCACCAAGGGAGGCAGAAGCAGAGATGATATGAGTGAGCCACAGCCTCAAGGTGATTGACGTGGGCTTCCTTCCTTCTCCAGGTCCCCAGGCTCCACCCTCCAGAGGTCTGTGTGAAGGACAGAGCCAGTGTGGAGACAGAGTAGCCTATAGCAGGAGGTGAAGAAAAAGCTCCACAGAATGAATGCTGACATTAGCAGTCCCTGTGGATGTCTGCGAGAGGCAGCAGGTGGGAACTGTGGATTCTGTCGAAAGGATACCCACTCCCGTCTCACACAGAGCATCTGAACGTGGCCTTGTGCTGAGCTGCCACGTTTCTGCCTCCCAGTTGGACCACAAAATGTGAAAGAGCATCCATAAAGCTCCAGAGCTGCCTCTGTGGCCCTATGCTCCGCCAGGGGCTGCCGCTTCCCCCTTTAATTGGCCATAATTTCTGTGATTTGCAGGTCCCAAGCTTGTCCAAGGCCCATTCTCTGCCGTGATGGATGGCCAGAAACAATAAGCCATCCCCATTAGCCCAGAGCTGACCCAGCCTGGCCACTTGGAGCTGATATAGCAGGGTCCTCTGGGAAACAAGACACCCAGCTCTTGCCTCCCTTGAGCAGAGCCCAGCCTAGACTCTGGAGCCGAGAAACAGGTGCTACACCTCGACTTTTATCCAAGAGAATCTTCTAACCCTAGACAAGATTGTAAGATAGGAACTGAGTGTTGCTGGAAGCTCCTGGGTTTGCACCGTTATATATATATATATATACATACATATACATACATACATAAAATCAATAGGAAACACATGCTGAGCCCTTTGGGAGTATCTGGCACACAACAAGAGCTCAACTGACATCATCTAATTGTCACTTTCCTTGTCTTTATGGTTGGAAGGACAGAGGAAGCACAGTTGCTTCCTATGTGAACTGCTCAGAACCTGTATCTTACTCTCCTAGAGAGTGGAAACTGAAAGTAATACCGCCAGTGGGTAGGGACAGCCTTGAAACAAAGCGTCACTTGGCACAGCTGCTTTGTAAATATAAGACAGATGATAACCATCCCTGCACTCCCTTTATTTTAAAGAACGGAAGTACTGGGCACCCGGGAGAGAGGGGTGGGCCCATCTAGCACAGACACACAAAGATATTGCTAGGGTTGCCCCTGCAGAGATGATATGTGGGAGCTTAATTGTACCCCATCCTACCTCTTACAATGGTACTGTCAGGGACACAGGGGGGAGGGGGCTGAGGAAGGCTTGGCCCCTGGAATGGTTTGGCATCAAACCTTGCACTCACTGTGCAATGTGCAAATGAACAAGACACGCCATATGTAGGACTTGAAGTTAGACAAAAAGAGAATTTCTCTGGTGCTCAGATAAGGTAGGACTTACTCTGAAGACCTGAATGAGTGAGAAGGATTAATTATTCTTCTTCTGTCCTTCTATGAGCTGAAGGCAGGAATGGGGAAGGGGATGAGATGGTCCCCAGAAGCTTAGTCTGGCTAATCAATTATGGGTCACCCCACTCACAGGATACACCTCTCAGTTACTACTCTAGCCAGTGAGACTGAGGCTTTGCCCAGGGCCTCCTACCTGCCTCACGTTCCCCTCTGCAGCAGCCTTCGATCTCAGCCTTCTCCCTCAGTAACTTCACAACTTCCGTAGAGAGTGAAGAGATGCAGACATCTGTCCCCCATGGGATCTTCTACTTGGTAGCCTTTCATAGTCCTTGGTTCTAAGGTAAGAGGCTTCTTATATAACCAGACTGAGCCCAGTGTAGATAACAGAATGGTCTAATGCTCATAGACTTCCCTGGGCCAGGAACACTTCCTGTCAGACCACGGCACACTGGCTCTGGGTGATAAGATGCTGGCTACTTATTCACCGCAGCATCCCCAGAGAGAATGTTTTGTTTGTTTGTTTGCTTTTTGGTTTGTTTTGAGACGGAGTTTCACTACATAGCTCTGGCTGTCCTGGAACTCACTATGTAGACCAAACTAGCCTCAAACTCACAGAGATCCACCTGCCTCTGCCTCTGCCCCGGCCCCCTCCTACAGGGGCTAGAATTGAAGGCATCTGTGACTGTGCCCGGCTGAGACTGAATCTGAAATAGCCTAGAAGATAAATTTCTGGGTATGTCAGTGAGAGTGTTTCCGAAGAAGTTGATTGAGGAGGCAAGATTCACCCAGAAAGAATGTGCACAGCACTATCCCCTGAGCTGCATCCTGTGCTGAGCATCAGCCTTCATCTCTCTCTGCTTCCTGACTGAACGTGCTACATGTTCATCTTCCTCAGCTCTGAGTCTCACAGCTACGGTAGAGAATATCAGAATACATCTCAAGCTGACAGCAGAATTCGGCAGCAGCTTCTACACAGTGATGGTTTTGCAGGCGTGTAAAACAAAACAAAACAAAAAACAGGAGTTAAAAGATCATGAGAGATTTTCACCAAGGTCCCAGGAAACTGCTGAGGCCATCCAGTATGCAGCAGGGTTGGATTGCCTAGGAAGGAAGGCCTCAGAGGCAATTGCATGAGGCTGCAATGAACCTTAGGTTTCAACGAAGATCCCAGGTTTGGGGGGAATTCCAATTACAGGACGTCTGCTGAGGGAAGCTATAGGAATTGTGTGGAACCAAGCTGAGAGAGTAGCTATGTGTGATACATGTGCAGAATTGAAGAAGCAGGGCTGCACGCAGCCGTGAGGGCCCAGGTGGGGCCGCCATGATCCCAGTTGATGCGTATCTGCAGGGTTTGGAGTTTGCACTGCCAGATTTCAGTCTTGCTCCGGTCCAATCTTTCCTTGGTATACTTCTGACTCTTTTTTGCAGTAGGAATGTTGATTCTATGTCATTGTGTATTGGAAGTATATTAACTTTTTTTTAAAAAAATTATTTTACAGGAGCTCACACTTAGGAGATTGCCTTGAGTCTCAGAGGATACTTTAAACAATTTATTATAAGATTCCCATGGGGGGGAGGGGAAGATTCTCATGAGGCATTGAGGAGCAGGGGTGCAATGTTATAACTTTAAAATGATGTACTTGGGTATCAAGTTGACAAGAGGTGGGTTTGTCAACTTAAATAGGTTTAGACTCACCCAGGAAACATCTGAGGGTATCTGTAAGGACATTTCTAGAGAGGTTTTACTGAGGATGGAGGACCTACCCTGAATGTAGGTAGCAGCATCCAATGTAGAGGGGTCCCAAAGGGAATAAAAGGGGCTTAGGGGGAAGCATGGTGAACACCAGCATTCATTTCTGTCTACTGACTGTGAACTGGGCATGACCAGCTCCTGCCATCATGCCTCCTCCCCCGCTCCCCCGCCCAGGATGCACTGCACCCTCAAATGGTGAGCCCAAACAACCACTGTTAAATTGCTCTTATTGTATTTTCCCACAGGAAGGAGAATAGGAATCAACACGGGACCCAAACCCAGGGGTTAGAGAAGGAAATGCCCGTTGGAGAGGAGCTCTAGGAACCCCAGGCCTCCTCCAGCAGAGAGCTCAAGGGGGAGCTACTCTTGCTAGAGCAGATGCCTGTGAGAACAGAGCAGGGGTGAGCTAGATTGTAGGGTGGGAACCCACTGCTCTGTGGGGCACACTGAGCCTCCTGTCAAAGGACCCATCCTATGTAGGAGCCACTGGCCACCTAGGTGGCCTCTCTATCCCAAGTTTCCTTATTTCCGAAGCTCCAAACTAACACGTTCCCACGGCCTTTGCTCTAACCCTGACTCACATCTTACCTTCTGGTAAGATCCTTAGGACCCCAGCTCCAGTTCCACCTGCAGGATGCCAAGCTGAAAAAGGATTTCCCAGGGTCACTACTTGCCCATATGGTACCTCTCCATAAATTAGAAAAGGTGCTCCTTTTGCCAAGTGGATGCAGGACCCCAAAAGGCAGTATGATTGGTGAGTTCACAGACTAGATTCATCTCCTGTCTGCTCCTTGGCCCCGGTATCTTTGCACAGGATACAGCCTGCCTATCTGCACACAATAATCCCATTTGACAGACTTCAGGAAACATACCCAGTAAAAGAAGCGGCTTACCCCCCTTTATATTGCAAATGAGAAAGTGAAGATCCAAAGAGAGGATAATTTATCCAACGTCATGTGGCTATCTGGTGACAAAACCAAGGTTGGGGGAAAAAAATTACAGACCTTGCCTACAATTTCATTGCTCATTCCGTTGCCCCTCTCTACCCAAGTCTTACTCTTGGGGACAGATGGCAAAGAAAGCCAAGACAGCAGGAGAGCTCCCGAAAGCAGCGCCCGGGGAAGCCTTCCTGCACCAATTAGAGGAGAAGTGATAACCTCATCCCAAACTCTGTCTAGACATAAAATTGAACATAAAGCTCCCTGAACCATGCACAGCCCAACTTGTGGCTGGCATGGAACATAAATACAGAGCCCCCTATTTATTTTCCATCTACCAACCACATTCATTCCACACAGCACCTCAGTGAGTATGCACATAATGTCTGGGTAGACCAGTGCATCTTGCCTGGCCTGGCAACTCCCAGGCAGAGTTACTGGGATTAGGAAAACCTCACACTGAAAAGAAGATTTTCAATTTAGCTAGGCATGGTGGTGCATGCCTATAATCCCAGCAGAGGCGGAAAGATTACCATGAGTTTAAAGTCAACCTGGGCTGCATAGTGAGGCTACCTTATGCTACAGAGGGAGACCATATTTTAAAAAAAAAAGTGGTTAGTTTTGGTTTTGTTTTTCAAAGATGAAGATGACAATGATGATAGAGAGGGAAACAGAGAATTGCAAAGAGGGGAGGGGTCTGTCTGGGGCAATGGTGGGGTAGAACATTTATCTCCCGTGCAGGAAGCCCTCAGTGTATCTCTGAACCAGGGCAAAGGAAAAAGGGAGAGGAGGAGGGGTGGGGGGAGG
>CM053747.1:34008019-34050241 GCA_028658305.1 Pachyuromys duprasi
TTAGTTCTTACCTAGGATTCCCAGGGACCCACTAAGCTCTGCTTCTTGCAAACAGTGTTGAATCCAAACACGAATGCGTGTGTGCCTGCTTACTCATTCTCTAGATGTCGATCATTCTCTGAACATGACTGTCCTGCCTGTCTCTCAGTCCACAGCACTGAGATATAAATATATATATATATAATGTACGGATTAAACTCAGACAGATACACACTTCCTGGCTTTGAATTGAAGCATAGCTACTTCCTGGCTGTGAGACTTAAGTAAGGGCCTTCACTTCTCTGAGGCTCAGTTTCCTCTTCAGTTACCTCTTCAATGCTCCTGAAGAGTGTTTTGACCACCAAGGGAGTGAAGGTAGGTTCCTACGGCATCAGACTGGTAGCAGGCCGCAGGAAGTTCTACCTGTCACTACCTCCAAGTACTGTTTCTAGTTCTGCTCCTAGTCCTGTGGTCTTGGCCCTGTTTCCTTGGAGAGGGGTAGGGGAAGCTCTCATTCAGGTAGCCTGGCAATTTCCAATACAGCATTCCATCCTGTAGCAGGACAGGCCTTCTGAGGAAGAAGTGAGCTCCCAATCACCAGGAATAATTAAGAAGAGTCTAAGTGTGTATACGGTGTAGTGGTGTGTGTGTGTGTGTGTGTGTGTGCGCGCGCGCGCGCGCGTGTGCGTGTGAAGTCCTTCCCAGTCCGGAAAGTCTGTGAATATGTGGGAGAAGTCTCATTCTCAGCACCCACACAAGGAAAGCCTTGCTCATGAATTGGGACACTCCCTCAACACTGGCTACGGATAACAGGAAGACACATTATAAACTATGGCAGCCAGCACCCCATGGCCAACTCCTGTGTACACAGCAGTGGCAGGTGGCCAGCAGGATCTGAGGGAGGGACCAAGAAGCATGTCCAGAAGTCTGCTCCCTTCCACTCCCACAGCTTTCTTTTACCCTTACCAGCTGCCTGCACTCCCCCCCCCCCCAGATGTCCAGCTGGAGGCAGTAGGCCCAGGGAGGAAGAACCAGGTCAGCTCTTTGTGTATGTAGATGGACCTATAAGGAACCAGGCAGTCATAGGGCCCAGAATGTTGATGTTTTGAAGTCTGTTGTGGACAGGTCAGAAAGCACCCCCCCCTCGCCCCAACACACACACACACACACACACACACACACACGGGCACAAATTCAGTGCCAGCCTTAGGCTTTGGCAGTTTTCCAATTAAGGAGGTAGAGGAGGCATCAAGGACTCCTGCCCCAGCTCGCCTCCTCCCTTCCCCTCCCCCCCCACCTTGCCCAGCCTCAAGACTTCCTCCTGTACACAGCCTCCTCCTGGGCATCCCTAGGGAGGGCCAGGTGAAGCATCGCACACTTTGCTGCAACGTATCTGTCTTTGCAGCAGCTGCATAGCAGCTCCTCTTTCCTAGCAGGATCGGCTTTGCCTGGTATTAAAAAGGGCCCCTAAGTGCCACAGAAGAGCTTTGCAGGGAGTGGAGTGCCGGCGGGGGAGGGTGGCATGGGGGTGGTTAGCTGGCCAGAAAGGAGGTTTAGCGCTGAGGACGCATCCAAAGACGCGTGTAAAAGTGAGGCGTGGAGGGTGAGGGGCGGAGAACCTGCAATCGCGAAGCAGATCGCTTCCTCCACACCCGATCCCCATTCTGTCTTTCTGTCCTCCCGCTGAGGACAGGGCTGCAAAGAGGCTGTGTGTGTGTGTGTGTGTGTGTGTGTGTGTGTGTGTGTGTGTACGCGCGCATGCACGCGTTCCTGTCCCCTCAGCTTCCCTACCACAGCCTTGGCTACTCTTGCCAATCAATGGCCTCATTGTAGCAGAGAGGAGGAGAGCTAGGACATGCAGTATTGGGGGAGGGGCACAGGCTGCCTCTGGGACACCCAGGCGCAGGACCCGAGCCTACTGCCCTCAAGGTGGCCTCTGCAGCTTGGGAAGAGTTCGTTCTAGGAACGTCTGTGCACTCTCTGGGAGCAAAGAACACGAGACCAACAGGGGCAGTGGCCAAAGTCTCCCCAGCTCTGCACTGTGCCTGTTGTAGTGGGCAGTCCCACACACCGAGAAAGACCCGGACGTGCGGTCCCCGTGCCCCATATCCGCTAGGTGGCGCTAGCCCCGCTGTGCTCAGCCCACTTGGGGCAGGCACAGCAGCTTGCAGAGGTGCTTGGACAACCTGGCCACAGAGTGATGAGAGGGACATAAGAGGCCAGATTCACCAAGTCACTCGTTCGTTCCTGTTTGCACATGTCCCTCAAGTTGGACAGAGAGTCAGTTACACTTCCCTGAAGACCGAAAAGCCTTAGTCCTCAAGAAGGTCACAACCTCTTGACGAGAGCCGCACAAAGGAAATGGTCGGTCACCCAAGGCTGTGTGGGGAAAGCTGGGAATTCAGACCCAGAGAGGAACGTGACGTTCCTAAACTCCGATGGGTTATCCTGTCCCATCTGCCCTGGGCGAAGTCCTAAGCTCTGTGACTGGGCAGACAGGCTGTGCCCTGGAGCTTAAGTGCTGGCAGAGAAAGCTCTTAGCACTCATCTCTGGGGACAATGCCCTCCATGTTCAGCCTAGGCTACAGTCCCAGCCATGGTTGGAAGGAGCAGAGTATCAGGAAGAATACCAGCCATGCCCCTTTTAGGTCAAGGCTGAGCTGAGAAAGAAAGACTGTCTGACATCCAGAACACCGGCTAGCCTGAAGTGGCTATCTTCCTCCGTAAACTGGACCAAGAAATACAGATCCTGACTCCATGTGCAAGGCACAGTGGGTATCTTCTCCTTTAGCCTTAACTCCACTGTGGAGTGGGTGTTAAGACCACAAGAGAGAAGTCTGAAGCTCAGGGAGGTTTAGGAGACTGACCCAGAATACCACTAAAACAATCCATGGCAGAGTAGGAATGGGATCCATGACAGGCTGAGTCCCACACCTCTTCTGCTACAGGTGCTGTCTGATTCTGGCCCAAGACATGATTTGATGGCTTGCTCCTGAGAGCCTGAACATCGGAGGAGGGGAGAAATCAGGAGATCACGGCCAGCCGGGCGGAGAAGCCTCTAGATGGGATGCTTACCATCTCCCATAGCTCTCCTAAATCAGCCTTTTCTCCGTGTCTCCTGACCATGCCACCATCCGCTTAATATTCCACTCAGTTCCC
Source organism: Pachyuromys duprasi (assembly GCA_028658305.1). NCBI lineage: Eukaryota > Metazoa > Chordata > Mammalia > Rodentia > Muridae > Pachyuromys > Pachyuromys duprasi. The sequence goes on from CM053747.1 coordinate 34,011,158, forward strand.
TCTGCTCTGACTCCAAATGTTTATCAACACATGCTGTAATGTAATCAGCTCCTGGGAAAATACACACCAGGTAACGGATGCTGACAAGAGTGTCAAACAGATGTCTCCTCCCTGGCCCTCCTTCCTCCCTCCTTCCCAACTCCATCAGGCACACCCAGGAGGTTGATATGCTTCTAACCCGGACCCCTCCCAACCTCATCAGTGAAGGCATTCACCAGGAAGCTGGCAACACAGAGGGCAGGGTTCGGCAGTGTGCCAGGCACCTTTCCAGGCTCTACACACCTCATCACACCCCGCCCTCAAGGCGCCATTTTGCAGAAACTGAGGTCCACAGTGACGTGTGAAGCAGAGGGAAGTGGCAGTGACAGTCACTCTCATTAGGCCAGCCTCCCTACTGGTATCTACTTTGAAAGGGAGCTGCCCTTAAGGCCCCTTGATGGGCCTAAGAGCCTCGGAGAACATGACAAGTAGGTGTTTGGGGGCTTGCAATCTGTGCTTTTTAGCCAAAGTGTGGCACAAGTGTGGCCCTGAGGGAGGGGACATTCGTTCTTTGTCCTTTCCTCTCCTCTTCCCCTGAACCAGAGCCTGGAGACTCACAGACAGCCTGGACAGAAGGACAAGGAAGTATGGAGAGCTAGGGAGAGCCTAGGGAGGGCTCACACACACACACACACACACACACACACACACACACACACACACACACATGCCCTTCTGGAGCCTCTGGGATCAGCTGTGTGAGGCTGGTCGCCCTAAAGAATATCGGTATTTGCTTTTCCCTCAATTGCTCCTTTCATCTGACAGGGATTGTAAATGAGACTTTATGGGATTTCTAATGATGGCGGTTTCCCTTTATCAGCCTCCAATTCCCACTTCTCTGTGCTGGCCTGGGTTGACTCCAGGAAATGTTTTGACCAGGAATCAAGACTCCAGCAGGCGCTGCCCTGGTCACCGCTTTCCCTAATGAGGGATGGAAGTCATCAAACTGGCATCTGAGGACCATAGGAAGCTCACTACCAAAAAAGCTCGCCCTCTGACAGCTGTCTGCCTCCCAGATGGGGAACTTCACCTCCCTGACTCTCGTTCTGCAAATGTGGCGCAATAAGGCCTCCTCCTCCCTCCTACCCCAAGATTGGCTGTGAGACTCGAGTGATGGTCCAGACCTAAAAGGCCTTGGAGATAGATAAAGCCGTCACCTCACCTGACTTTGTTATGACTATCGTTGCTGATGCGATTCTGCGTAGATGCCACAAGGAGAGGAAATGATGAGGGGCACCCACCTGTTCTGGGGAAGGGTGGAGTTCTCATATTTGCACCTGCTTCCAAAGGCAATAGATGAGGCAACATATATGTGTGTGCGAGTATGTGCACGCACACTAAAGTGTCTCCATATAATTGTAGATAATAGCATTGTAGTAAAATACAATACAAAACTCCTACATGCCAGGTTTGATGTGGATGCACCTTTTAACCTCTGTGACGTGTCTTTAAGGACACGAGAAGGCCCACAGGCCAACGTATTACACAAGCATCTACCGAGACTGCGTAATAGTGTTTTCAACACAGGTGCGTCAGCGTTGTTAGAGGAATGTCACAAATGAACCTAATGTAATTTAACATCTATTCATTTCACCCAAGTAGCAGGGAAGGCCTGAGTCTTAGTGCACATGTAAGCATACATATCAGGCAGACTAACTGTATGCGCACTTGTGTGTGTATGTGTGTGAGTGTGTGTGTGAATGTACACACTTACAGATGCACACCTACCTCCCCACCCCTGGGCTGATTAGTAAAATTGTTCCTTGTCTCTCAGCTGCCTGGTCTGAGCGATCCCCTGGCAGGCTCTGAACACTATCGCTGTGAGCCATCCAGCCCACACAGACATGGTGTGGTGACAGCAGCGTGTTTGGGAGGGGTAGAACTCAGCATTCAGGAGTTGCTGCCTGTGAAGGTGACAGACTCCCGCCAGGGGAAGGCTTAGGCTGATGCACCAGGGTAGGAGCTACTGGGAGTGCAGTGGGTGGGTGACACTCAAAAGCCTTCAGAACAAGACAGACAGAGCCAGCACCACCATGTTCAAAGGACCTGGTGATGACAGGGCAAAAGCAATGTCTGAGCAGCTGTGGGGTAAGGGGCTGCTGAGTGGACAGGCCTTACCACAGCTCCTGGCTGCCCTGGAATTCACTCTAGACTTCGGGAGGCAGCACAGAAATCCCCCACAGTGAGGCATGGATCTCCTCAGCAACCCCCCTCACGCTCTCCTCTTGCTCAGCCCCAATAACCTCTTGCAGCCCCCATCCCACCCCCAACCGCACACCCAGCCTATGGGCTTCCTGCCTTTCCTCAACCTGCTTTGCCTCCCAGTTTCACATGCCTGACTATGGGCTGTCCTCAACCTCAGAGGGTTTGGCTCACCTAGGCAGGACACTTCCCAGCCTTTCCCAATCTCCTGGACTAGCATCAAGTCCCTACACACATGCCAGTCACACAGATCCCTAATTTCCCTATCCCACTTCCTCATTGATCCCTGCCTACCCTATTAGACTTTGCTCCCAGGAAGAAAAAGGGGCATAGTGCCTGGTCAGAGATGGGCTGTACCTCTTCCTTTTCTGGATTCTAGGAATTAAACCTAGGGCCTCTCACATGCTAGGCAAGTCTCTACCACTAAGCTAGTCCTTTGGTCCCCATAAATATAAACCCTCCACATATGAATTGCAGTGTTAATCCAAACAGCTTTTGAGCTAGGGTTTTGAGCCCAGAGAGAAGCATTCTTCCCCCATTTCCTCCCCTAAATCCACCCACACCCCAGTACTGACCACCATACCCAACAAGCAGGAAAAAATGGAGTTTGCAGTGCACTTACAGAGATTCTTGAAGTCAATGCACCATCTCAGACGTGCAGATCCTGAGGTATCCAGTAGCTCATTAAGAGGTGAATGGCCTGTCTAGTTTGTCCATGACCTTCCAGTTTTAACAAAGGGAAGTCTCATGCCCTGGGATCCCCCCAATCTCAGGCAAACCAGTATAGGGGGGTCACTCTTGCTGTCCCAGGCTTCACAGTTAGCAAATGGCTGCTCCAGGACCCTATCCCAGGTCTCTTGACTCCATATCACAGCCTCATGCCCTGTCCCTTTAAAACTCAGTTACCTGCATGGGCTGTGTCTACCCTTTGGCTGTCACCCCATGCCACTTGCCGCCTCCCTGGAGTACCGCTTCTTAGAGACATGTGCTCAAGGAGTGCAGGGCACTGATATTAACCTAAATCAAATATAATTCAGAGCTCATTTCTGCAGGAGAGGCACTTTTCATGATACAGAAAAATTAAAATTATTATTAAAGTAACTCCATAATGATATTAAACTAAAAATTTAAATAAAATTAAAATAAAAAATCTCCACCCACAAATTATTTTCGTTTCTCCACATTGCCTCCCTTATAGCTGCCAGCTTCGGAGAACTCCAATGCAGTGTATGAACCTTGCTAGGTTGTTCCTGCTTCACACCACATAAATCTGATATGGATTCTCTTCTTGCCAGAGTCTCTGGCTCGCTAATCTCTCTCTCTCTGTCTCCTTAAGTCAAATGACAGGGAGCCTGGACACAGGGCAGCAGCTCTGTAAAAGACTCCTCCTTCATCAGAGCTAGCTTGCCAGGAAGACACTGTCTTTGCACAGGTGCATGGGCAACCAAGCAGAGGAACACAGCTTTCTTCTATCCTTCCTGGGAAAGGTTGAGGCCAACAAGTCTGAAAGGCCTAATTCTTGGGCCAGCCTCAGTTCAGCATGTCCAGGACAAGTGTTCACACTGTGCCTTTCTCTGCTGGACAGGATCTGAGCTGGACACTCCTCTCTACACTTAAGAGTTCTGTTGCTTAACTTTATGCTGCTCTTGAAAAGCCTGCTCCCCAACTGAGAGGGCACCACCGTATCATTTCCTTGACCCCTACAGGAAAGGGAGATGAAATGTCCTCTTCTCAAAATCTTTCGTCTCTCGCTCCCAGCCACTGAAGCTCTGTCCAGTTCTTCCTGTCCTCATGACCTAAACTCACTGGTCTATGCAGACCCTGTCATAACCCTCTTCTCTGCACCACCGCAGAATTTAAGAAGCCCCACCCAAGGCAGGCATGTCACTTCCGGTCACATGCAGAATTCCCTGGGATTCAGAGTGGCAGGAATGCTAGGAGGACCTCTTGCCCAGAAGCCAAAAGTGCACTAACTTTCTTCCAGACTTCATTCTTTCTGGAGAGTTGGATGGTTCAAGATGGGACAGGATGTGCCTCAGTTGGTGGCCTGCTTGTCTGGCGTTCATGAATCCCTGGGTTCAGTCCCTAGCAGTACAGAGACCAGGCATAGTGAGACACACCTGTAATCTCAGCATTTGTGGATTAAAGGCAGAAGGAGCAGAAGCTTAAAGTAAACCTTGGCTGCAAAGTAAATTTGAAGCCTATATGAACTTGTCTCAAAAACAACAAACAACAATCCCCAGAATTTGGACTTCAGTTCCACCAGCCATTAAAGTCCCCAGAACATCTCTCGAAGCTGCCCTTCAGTTAACCATCTTGGTTCAGTTTCCACTGGATCTCAGGTGCTGGGGTGGGGTGCGGTTGTATTTAGTTGGTCAGTCCCAAGAGCAATGGCAGCCATAGCAATGGGGAAGCTCTACAGTGATCTCTCTAGGAATAACAATAATTAAATGCTGCTAAGCACTGTGGGATACAGAAAGTAGCATCATAATCACCACAGCTACCATGGTGATGATAACAGTAATTAGGGGCTGTGGTTTCCAGCTCCCCCCAGGAGCACAGCCTAGGGTGATGTTGGCCTGTCAGGGAAGGGAAGGGAAGGTGGGGCATCTCTGGGATTCTAGAGCTTTGGCCATGCTTTCTCCATGGGATCCCTTCTTCTGATCTTGTTAGGATTTTGGAACAAAACCTGCTTCTGGATTGCCTAGCAACTTATGATGTCATCATGTGTCGATGACCAGGTGGCCACACCTGGAAGGCGTGGTTACCTTCCCCCTTCCGACACAACACGTTCTCTCTCTCTTGGTCTCTCTTGCTCCTGGCCTCTTGGCCTTCTCCCCTTTCTCTATTAGGGCACCCCCCTCTCTCTCTCCCCCCACTTCCTCCCCATCATGTCCTACTCTCCCTTCTCTCCCTCTCTTCATATCCACCTAATAAACCTCTTTATATGAGATCTGTCGTAGGTCTAATTGTCTTTAATTATGTCCCATAACCTTACAGATCCTGCTTGTGCTCCTCCTCTTCCTCCTCCTCTCCAACCCTCATGTTCCTCTCTTTACACCTCAGTCTCAACTGACCTTACCCTGAGGGCTGGAGCCTGGAAGAGATGGCTTTTTATTTAAGATAGCTCTTCTGTTGTATCTTCTTCTGCCAATAGGTTTCAGGGTTTAGGGGGAACTTGGGGATTTCATAAGATTCTTCCTACATCAAAGTAAGCTTTATTAGCTAATTACTGAATGACACAGAGGGGCCTGGGAGATGGCTGGGAGGGGAAGTCATTATTGTGTTGACTTTGGGCCTTTTCCAAGCCCAACAGCTGCCTGTCTAAAAGGGCCTGTGGAAGCTAAGCGAGTGCCTCAGGGAGAATTTCCTAGGAGGGCTTCTTTCTCAGAGCCACTCAGTTGCCACCATTTCCACCCCTATCTCTGGATTAGGTAAGAAAAGAAAGACCAGCTGCCTGTTCTTATACCGTGTCCTGTCAGGTCCCAGAGCCAGAAAGGGAAGTAGGACCCACTAGTATACAAGCCAAAACAAAATTCCTTGAGGAGCATTCCTGATGAATAGACTGCAGCCTCAGAGGGAAGATGACCTGGAGTTCATTCCCTCCCCCCTGAGCCAGGATCTCTGAGTAGTCCTTGCCAGATTAAATTGGATCCGATTTTGCTTAAACAGACGCCCTGGGTCCCGACTCCCCTGGAAAGGCACACCCATCACGTGTGCTCCTTTCCTCCGTGGTGCTGGGAGACCGCTAATCACACCTCCCTTCCACTCTCTCCAGCCTTCCCACTTGTGAAATCTGAAGCCACCTTCCAACCTCTCCTGGCAGGTAACTCCAGCCCTCAACTCCCTGCAGTGACCCTATTCTTCATCCTTCCGGTGTTCTGTCCTCAAATTCTCTTCACTTTTGCCCTCTTCACTTCCTCCTTCAGGCTCAGAAATGCGGGCCTCATCTCTTTATAACCCTTGGCCCCACCTTTCCCCCACCCCCACCTCCTTCCAGGGCTCCCTTCATAAAGGATTTTCACTTTCACTACTTCCAACACTTGCTCCCAGCCCCCACTGCCCACCAGCTCTTCCCCCTGGGATGCTAAGATGCTTGGTAGCTTTCGATTTCCCATCCAAAAGGAGACACTAAGCCCCTTGACCTGTCTGGCTAACTCTCTCAGCTTCTTCTAATCATCTTGCTTACTCCTCACACCAAATTTCTAAAAAGCAGGACACCTACTACTCTCCCCCTCCCCCCTGTCTTTCCCTGACCCCCATCCCCTCCTCACGCCACCCAACCCCCACCCTACTAGGATCTGGATTTTGCTCCGACTTGGAGGTCAACACCATTCATTCAAAGGTCCCTGGTATTTCAGGCACTGTTTTCAAGAGCCGTCTGATCCCTTGCACCTGCAGAATTACTATTGGTGGTGACCGTCCTCCACCCTACCCCCACCCTGCCCCTCTCTCCCCTTCCTCTTCAGCTAAATCCCCTCCTCTTCTTACTGGCTTCCATGACAACCCATCCTCTCTACTCCCTCCTCCTTCACTGACCAATCATCATCTATCTGTCCTACCCACAGCGTTGCCAGATTCATCTCCTGAAAGCCCAGTTCCCAATAAGCACTTCTCTGTTCAGAAATCTTCAATGGCTCACTATTGGAAAAAAAAAAAAAAGATTTAAACCAACCATCATGGAATTGTGAAATCATTCACCTTTGTGCAAACATAACATATAATGCAATAATCATTAGGAGTCTCAAACTTTTTTTGAACAGCCAAATCTTCAAACTCTATTAAGGGAAATACTTCTCAGGAAGGTCAGTGCTTATAGTGTATTAAAAAAACACAACATGCTCTTTAAATATGGCTGTTATTAAAGCAGGGATCTGGGACCCAAAGACATTGTAGGGCTCTTAAAATACAATTTGAAAGCTAGTGGGCACATCAGCCTCCTCAGTCTGCAGATGAGGAAAAGGAGACCCAGGGAGGGCATGTGATTGGCAGAAGGAGACACAGGATGCAGGTGAAAAGACAACACAATTTCATCGAGTGCTTTAGTGGGCATGAAATGTGTTCTAGCTACTACGGATATAAAAGAGAACAAAATAGGTATGGTCTCTGTCCATGAGCGGGTCAAGCAAAGTAACTAGTCACCAACAAGGCTCCGGGAATGCAAAGAGAGCCATGGGGTGACACAGAAGACGAGCCCGTCTACACTAGGACTTGACACAAGTATTCTGAGGTAGAAAGAAGAGGTAGCTGACCAAAAAGAGTGGGAGAGAGTTGCAAGGGAAATAAATTTGATGGCCAGCACCCCAGGAAAGCGCAGTGTCTTCTACTCAAGTCCCTAAGAAAGAGGAATGTCAGGCTTTTGGAGGAGGTAGGATCTAATCGCAAACCTGAGGCCTTGACAATAGCCTCAGTCTGGCAGGCCAGGGAAGGGTTCCCATGCACGGAGCTGACCCTTCGCATTACAAGGTCACTTGCATCAAAAGCCACGTGCTGTCCTGATCTGGATCTTAGAAGAAAAAAAAATGAACATCAGTGAGGAACCGGGGAAAATCCAAATAAATTCTGTAGTTCATTTTATAGTGACATAGTAATGCTAATTTCTTAGTGTTGCTACATGGTTCATATGTAAGCCATTAACATTTAAGAAAGTAAGTGAAGGGTAAATGAAAACTACACAATCTTTTGTTGTTGTTATTTTAAAAGATTTTTAAAAAAAATTATGCTTATGTGTGTGTGTGCACATGTGTTTGTGGCATGTGTAAATGCAGAAAAGTATATCTGCTCTCTTGGAATTGGAGGTGGTTGTGAACCACATGATGTGGGCCCCAGAAACCAAATTCAGGTTCTCTGGAAAAGCATCAAATATTTTTAACCATGAAGACATTTCTCTAGCTTTCTTTATATTTCTTTTGTAAATCCAAACCTGTTTCAAAATAAAATATACTTTAAATTATACAGTATGGGAATGCAATGTCTGTGTCATGCTTTGTATATAGTATATATCACCCTAACAGCGAAGAACAAAAGTGTATGTGGAAACACAGATTATAGGATCAATGATGACCAACACTGAAACAGTTTTCTCTGTACACCAGGCATTGTTCCAAGTGTGTCCCATGTTTAATCCTCACAAGCCCAAGAAGTGTGTGTTATGTACGCCTATTTTACAGCTAAAGAAGCTGAGGACGTGGAAGTTAAGCTGACAGTTGATTGCAGCCCTGAAGGATGGATCAGACTTGAACCAAGGGAAGCAGAAGAGAGAATTGTGGGTGAATGGGACAGCTTATGCAAGTATGTGGACTGAGCTTGTCTACAGATACATTTAGTGACTGAGGGCTATTGTCTAAAGATACACAATTACTGAAACGTGCTACCATTTAAGAATTTGAATCCCAGCCTTTAATCCCAGCATTCAGGAGGTAGAAGTAGGAGGATCTCTGAGTTCAAGTCCACCCTGGTCTATAGAATGAATCCAGGATAGCAGGGATGTCATACAGAGAAACCCTGTCCCCCTCACACAAAAAAAGAATTTGAATCCAGGGCTGAAGAGCCAGTTCAGTTTGTCTCTTGAATATTGCTCTCTTGGAAGATATGAATTCAGTTCTTAACACCCACCTGTTTTTTTTTTGTTTGTTTGTTTGTTTTTAGATTTATTTATTATGTATACAATGTTCTGTCTTCATGTACACCTGCACACCACAAGAGTGCACCAGATGGTTGTGACCCACCATATGTTTGCTGGGAATTGAACTTAGGACCTCTGGAAGAGCAGATAGTTCTCTTAACCTCTAAGTCATCTCTCTAGCCCTGTAGCACCCACATGTAACACAGCTCTAAGAGCTCTGATGTCTCTAGCCACTTCGGTCACTGCACTCACATGCACATACACATAGCTAAAAATAATAATAAAATAATTTGAATCCAGAGCTGGCCATGGTGATACACAGCTATAAGCCTAGCACTTGGGAGGTGGAGGCGGGAAGAAAGTAAAATGTCAGCCTCAATTACATAGCAAGCTCAAGGCCAGCCAAGGTCACAATGAGACCCTATCTCAGAAAATAAAAACAGTGTAGTGGGCCAGGCCTTTAATCCCAGCACTCAGGAAGCAGAGACTGGTGAATCTCTCTGAGTTCAAGACTAACCTGATCTATATATCAAGTTCAAGGGCTGCTAAAGCTACATAAAGAGACTTTGTCTTAAACACAAAACAAACAAAATAGCAAGAATGGAATCTTTAGAACTGGAGAGGAAAAGAAAAAAAAACCAAACAAACAAAATATCACCTCTTTAGCTAGGTGTAGTGACTCAGACCTTTAATTCCAGCATTCAGGAGGCAGAGGCAGAAAGATGTTGTACATTCTAGGCCAGCCTGGTACACATAGTGAATTCCAAGACAGTCAGAGCTACACAGAGAAACCCTGTCAAAAGAAAGGGGTGTGTGTGTGGCGGGTGAATTTGAATGCAGGCATTTGAGCATTAAAGTCCCATGTGCCTGATCAATATATTTTCCAATATATTTCTCCTCTGTGTGAAGACCACAGAGAAATGTGCACAGGGACAAGGCAAATGAAAGCAGAAGCAAAGAAGGGTCATTATGTATAGAGCATAGAAGAACGATCACTTTTGTTTGTTTGTTTTGGGTGGGTTATTGTTTGGTCTTTTTGAGATACGGTTTCTCTGTGTAGCCCTGGCTATCCTGGAACTCCCTCTGCAGACCAGGCTGACCTCAAGGTCAGAGATCTCCAGAGATCTCCAGAGATCTGCTGGGATTAAAGGCATGCAGCACCACCACCACCCAGCAGAAACATCAGGTTTTGCTTTCAAGCTGAAAGATGACAGCTAAGCAGGAGGAAACAAGAGTGACATCTGGGCTCCTAGCAATGGTGGCATACTCCTTTAACCCCAGCACGCAGGAGGCAGAGGCAGAGGCAGGAGGATCTCTGAGTTTGAGGCCAACCTCGTCCACCGAGTGAGTTCCAGGACAGCTAGGACTACAGAGAGAAACCATCTGGGGTGTGTGTGTGTCTGTGTTGGGGTGGGGTTGGGAGCACAGCCTGAGCCCTCCTGATGCCTGGTCCTATCTTGTGATCTTTTGCAATCCTATTGCTCCTACCTGCCCCTCTCACACTCCCTCAGATTGCAAAACAAACCAGAGCACTTGCTGTTCCCACAAAGGCAGAACCTTTGCCTTCAAACATCCCCATGCTCTTGCACAAATTGTACCATCTTCCTGAAGTTCTCTCTTCTGCTTCTCTGGGCTCAAATCTGATTCATCCTTAAGGGCAGCAGCTAACTGTCACCTCTTCAAGCAGCCTTCCTGCATGCTTATGGCTGACTGCAGCGTAGCTATCCTCAGCCACTTGCCTGCATATTCTCCACCTTCAGGCAGCCATGTCCCTCCTGAAGACACACACTCTCTTTGGATGCCTTGTTTTGGTTTGGCTTTTGTTTGTTTGTTTTCAAGATTGGGTTTTTCTGTGGCTGTCCTGCAACTCGCTTTGTAGGCTGGGGTGGCCTTGAACTCAGAGATCTTCCTGCCTCTTCCTCAAAGGTATGAGCCACCCATCCCTGGCTTTGGATGCCTTTTTGTTTTGTTTTATTTTGTTTTGTTTTTCGAGACAGGACTCTGTGTACCCTAGGCTGTCCTGGACTCACTTTGTAGACCAGGCTGGCCTCAAAACTCACAGAGATCTGCCTGCCTCTGACTCCTTGAGTGCTGGGATTACATGCCTGGCTTGGATGCCGTTTTAAGAATAACAGATCCAGGATTTCTCAGCAAGTGTAAAGAAAGTAGAACTGATGAAACTTGGTGTATTTGGAATTACCCTCTGCAACCCAACCATTCAGCTCTATGATATGTTATAGGCACAAGCAAGAAACTCGTTTTGGCTTTGGCGAGCTTGAAAGCTCGCCAGCCATATGGGAAAACTCTGGCTGCCAGCCTAGCCACCAATGTGAGAGGGCATTCCCCAGATTAAGACCCTCCTGTGGCTGCCTGGCATGATTCTGACCTACAGGCTTGACTTTACCTGAGGCTGGGCTAGGACCGAGTAGCCCCTTCCCCAGTACCCTAACTATTGCTCACTTTCTTGGTTTTCCCTGCACTGACCCCTCCCTTAAACCCAGCTACCTGAAAGACTGTGTCTGATAGATGCCTTCTGTCAGCCCCTGTTGCTCCCTTCTCACAGAAGTCTTTCTGGTCCAGCCCAGCCCAGCCCAGGCTAAGCTTTTGTCGTGATTCTGAGAACCCATACCACACTGCGGTGAATGAGTCTCCAGAAGTTCTGTTTTTATGTCATCCTCCCCCCAACTTCCCCCTCCGCGTCCCCACCCCCACCCCCGTCGTTAGACCCAGCTCCTCTGGGGCAAGGACCAACTCTGAGACCGCGCAATGCAGTCCCAGGTCAGGCAGTAAGTGTGGAACAAAGTCCGTCCTGACTTTACGCCTGAAACAGAAAAGGCTACAGAGAGTGAGTGTTCCTGCAAGTGCAGTGACTTATTTAGGAGGCTGAGGTCAATGGCCCAATAGTAGAAAATTATCAGCCTCCTCCATCCTCCTGTCCCCTTCTCCCTTTCGGAAAGGAAAATTTACATTTTATCAGAATTTGGCTGCTTCCCTATGCCTCCGTGCCCTTGGGGCTGGGCAAAGGGCAAAGGAGGCCGCTGGGGAATGTTCAGATCTCTAGACTAGGAAACCCTGTCTCTGCTTCTCCCAGACCGAGGATGGGGACAGAAGGTCCAGGCTTGAAGGTGCTATGGGCCCCTCGGGCTCAGTCACCTTGGCAAGGAGCCACCCGGATGTGGTGGGTGGCGAACAGGATGGGGCGGAGAGTCCTGGGCGTCTGGGACACCGACTGGATGGGCCACTTTCGCGGGAATCCCGCAAACCGCTCAGAAATGAGGTGCAGGCACTGGGAGCCGGCTTGGTTTCTCGTCCTTTGAGAGAGAGCAGAATGCTTCAGTTTCGGGACAAGGAAGCCCCTGAAGGCAATGAGGATTATAGAAGAAGTCCCGTTAGTAATCTGAGTGCCCTGATCTCACTGATGCCTTCCCTCGCTTCTCTACAGCTTTCGCGGTTGGACCTCCGCAAAGGAGCTTCGTTCTGGCGTCCAGATCTGGGGAGCAGAAGCTTTGGCAGCTGGGTTCTAGGCTGTGCTCCGCTCCTTTCTTCCCGGGACCACTCTCCACGCCTCCGCCTGGGCCTTTGGTTCCTCATCTGCGAAATGGGCTCAGGCTAGGAGGAGAGGGTTGGGAAAGCCCTCGGAGATTGGACAATGCCAGATCCTGCGTTCACACGGCTTCCCACGGCAGGCCCCCTCCCCATCTTAACTCCACCCCTACCGAGCAGCCTCTCCCGCTTGCCGGCCGCTAGGGGTCACTGCCTCCCTTTGTCAGCGATGGAGGAGGGCAGCCCGCCCTCCGGCCCTCTCCAAGATGGATAGGCGACCCGAGGGGTATCCCGCCAGCGAGGGGCCCTGAGCAGAACCCCACGACCACGCTCGCAGCCGCTGCTGCTGCCTAGGGGCTGGAAGGTGCGGGCGCTCGGGCGGAGGCCGGGCCAGGGCTGGGCCGGGCGCGTGGGAGCCAGGAGGGGGTTAACGCTAACCCCTCCCCCCGGGCTGACATCACGGGAGAGCGGGTGAGAGGCTGGCTCTGCGAGTGAGAGAAAGAGAGGGAGAGCAGCGAGCGCGGCTCGCCTCGGCGCCCGGGCAGCTCCACATTGTTGCGGATCGCCCGCACCGGGCGCAGCGGCGGCGGCGGGGACTCGTGGCGCCCCCCACCCCCCGGCTCTCTCCCCACGCTCCTCCAAGACCGCGAAGCCCCGAGCCTCGCGGGCAGCTTGGCCGCCGTAGCCGCACACTACAAGCCTGGGCCCGGAGCCCTCCGCAGCGCCCGGCCACCCTCGGAGAGCGGCCGGCCATGGACGCCTGCAAGTTGGAGCCGAGCGGGAGGGTGTGAGCAGCGCGCCCAGGGCCGGGAGCCTGCGCCGCTCTAGCCCGGCAGCCGGGCGCGCCGGGGGTGGGTCCCTCTCCCCAGCCCGGCTCTGCGTGGAAGAAGAGGGCGGGGACCGGGGCAAGTAGGAGAGCAGCGGAGGAGGCGAAGGGGGCATGACTCGTGCAACTTGCGGCGGGCATCTGCCGAGGCTCTGAGCCGGCGGCAGCCCGGGCCCGGAGAGCGGCCGCGCGGATCCCACCCAGCCCACCCCGCCCCGGCCGACGGCTGCGGCTGACCTGGATCCTCCGAGCGCCCGCCGGCCACCAGCCATCCGCCCTCGTCTTCCAGGCTGGTTTCTGGAGCTCGAGGAGCGCCCTCCTGGCCGCCCCTTTCGCCGAACCCCCGCCCCCCGATGGCTCGGATGGGGCTTGCGGGCGCCGCTGGACGCTGGTGGGGACTCGCTCTCAGCTTGACCGCCTTCTTCCTCCCAGGTAAAGCGATTACCTCTGCTTACCCCCACCCCGCCCCGTGCTCCCCACCCAACCAGAACCTCCCCGGGACTGGGAGCTGGATGACGGGCACGGCTAGGGGTTGTAGGGAGCGAACGGAGCCAGAAAAGTTGGGTCACGCTTGGATATGGGGGGCTGGGGGGGGGTAAGGAGGTGGCACCGAGGAGAAAGGGGTTGAGAAGCCCAACAGCCTGCCCTGCAGGGAAGCAGTCGGATGCACGTCTCTATGTGGCAAGAAAGCACTTTCTCCGCTCAGTTCTTCACAAAAATAATAATATGTAATAGGGTTCTATTTATTTAATAACCAGTTCTCAGCGCGAGAAGCAGTTTGGAAACACTGCGTGTTACATAAATGCAAAATAATCACGGTAATCACTTGCTCGGGGTATGAGACAACAGCCCCAGGGGGAGGGCGTCAGTCTCCTGGCTGGTGGGCTGTGGGCTTGGAGGGTGGTGGTGGGGGGGCGGACTTCGTTTCTTTTGGCGGCCTCTTGTCAGACGGTTTCGGGCTCGCGGGAGCCCCCTCTTGCCCCACATCGCCCCACAGCGGGCGCTCGGAGCCGGCTCCTGCGGCATTAGCACTACCGGCTTCTTGCTCACCTGCGGTTCCTTTCCGAGAGGGTGAGGCCGGGCCGCCCGGGGATCGCAAACTCCCGGCCTTGCGCGGGACTGGGCTCCGCCTTAGAACTCCACTTCTGCAGCGGAGGGCTCTCCCGGGAGGAGGCTCCGTCGGCTTCATGCCAGCCAGGTGGCCGTATGACCCACTTTCCCGAGAGGCCCCGAGGGGTGTCCCGCGTGTCTTTCCGCGAGGTGTGAGCTACCGGCAGAAGAGGGGTTAACCCTGCGCCCGACCCTGGGGTGGCCCGTGGCGGCCCGTTCTGACGGATGGGGTGGGGGCGGAGGCTGGGACGGCCCAGGCATATTGTGCTGGGGAATGAACTGGAAAATGCGTTAAGGAGGCAAATCCTACCGAGTCCCCTCGCCTGGGTTTAACTCCTTGTGTCCCTGGGGAGACAACTAGGCTGCCATCAGGACACTAATTTGGGTCAAAGTGGGGAAAGTATCTCTCTAGCCACCCCACCCCTTGTAAAGAAACCTGAGGTGAGCTCTGGCCTGAGCAAGATGGGGTCTTGGGAAGCTAGAGGAAGCCTGAAGGTAGCTTGTGGTCGTCAATAGGGGCAGAATACGGGTGGCAGAATACGGGGCTGGAATATAGACAGAGCCTCCTGGATTAAGAATATTGGATTCGCAGCCACTGTGATTCTGCAGGCTTGCCAGGCAGTTTGTTAGGGAGAGGCTGGCCTGACTGTCCAGGTGTGGCTTGGATGCACTCCTGGAAGCCAAGAGCCTGGCCTCCTCTGCTTCCCGTGGTGCCCCCTCCTCCTGCCAGCTCACTGCTGGGGCACTGCACCTCTCCATTAGTGGTGGATGCCAGAGAAGCAATATGGAGTGTACCCCTCGTGGGTGTCCCAGGTGGGAAAATTCCACATCGCTGTCCACTTCAGGAGCATGCGGAACCGTCCAGCAGTGTGATCTGGGTGGGAGTGAGAGATTTTCATTCACTTTCTTGCTGATGGTGTCAAGAGCAGAACACGCAGAAACTCGGCCTCTGAATTTACATCGTCAGCACAGGTTGGGCTTCAGAGCACCTTTTAAATCCTCAAAGCTTCCTGGAACCCAGGGCAAGCAATTTGCCAAGAGCCCACAGTATTCCTAGCACACTAGGGGTTAACCTAATCCCGGGATGGACAAAGGGCCAGAGGATTTGGAGGGTTTGAGAAAGGATCAGCTCACTACCTTCTATTTGTTGCTTCCTTTCCCCGGTTTTGGATTGAAGCATGTTCTATTCCATCTTTGGGGGTTAGAGCGGGGCTGTGCTCCACCCACACAAGAGGTGGAGACAACAGAGAGGTGACTCTTACCTGGCTCCAAGCAGGTGATGCTCTTCCCACCAAAAACCCAACCAGAGGGCCAGGAGGCCTGGAATGGAAGCACAAGGCTCTGGCACTGACTGACTGGTGGATGGGTGCAGCCGAGGCAGCCAAAGTTCCTGGACTTTGTGAGCTTCTAGATGGAGCCTGCTTCTGTGCGTCCGCTGCCACCTCTGCTCTCTGAGGTCCACTGTGGCAGAAAGCAGGTGGACATGGTTACGGTCACTCTGATCCCTGGGCTGAGGAAGCTAGGAGGACCAGTTGGTGACCCATCCCCACTCTGTCCTCCCCCCTCCCTTCCTCAGCTTTTTCTTGCTTCTGCCTTTCTCTGGGGATTTGCCAGTCTGCTGCGCTTTCCTGGGTTCTCCGGGGCTGTGACAGGGAGCACAGAGGAAATGGAGAGGAAGGAGGCTCCAGTGTGTGATGATGGCTCCTGAAGTGTGTTTCTATGTGACAGATGGCAAGGTGGAAAGGGCCCAGAAGTGTCCGTCTTTGTTTCCTGGGATGATGGGCTCCTTCCAGGGTCCTCACTTAGAGGAGAGGGTCTGAGCTGCCCATCAAGGGATGAAAACCAGAAGAGGAAGGGTTGGGGAAGCCAACTGGGAAGTAAGTGTCCCACCTGTGCCACACCCCCTCTAATTGGCTTCCCCACACCTTTGGTCTAGAAAGAAAACCCACACCCTAGGTGTCAAGCTCACCATGCATAGACCTGTCAGGCCACAGCGTTCGTTCCTTTTAGGCTGCCTGTGCACAGCACCCGTCATTCCTGGTGCTCTCCTTTGAAGCCTCTAGAGGCAAGCTGTTGGGTTCCTTTCCTCTTCCCTGTTTCTCACAGACATGGTGGGCTTGGGCAGGCATTATAGCAGAACCCATTCTGCTGGCCTGGTGCTTGCAGTGTGAAACAGCCGTCTCTAGGCCTCTCAGTCAGGCGGCCTTGTGGAGAGCATCTGAGTCAGATTCCAGGCCTGCCTGTCAAGGCTGGAGGGAAGGCTAGGCACTGCAGAGCTTTGACCTAGCAGGCCTGGCCAAGTGGCCCAGAAAGTGGCTTCTGAAGCTGGACCAGTAGTACGCCCATAGGACATGTAGTCAGTGGTTCCCTAATGCAAGCGGGGACCATTTGTGGGCTGCCAGTTTTTTCCTTGGCCACTTGGCTCTGCACAATGAGTCCACCTGGATCGCCTGGGCTGCCTGGCCCGTGGGCCCAGTTGTAGGCTGCCAGCATGGCTGTGCTCACAGCTGAGCCAGGGGGCCGGCATGGAGGTCAGAGGGCCGGCTCCCATTGCTGCATCTATGATGCTGCCATTGTTTGGCAGCTGACTAATGTTCATTGTTCAGCACAAATAGAAAACACCCAAGGGAGGTGTGACTGTAGCTTCCACTCTTCTGATTGTATCTTTCCTGGTTAACTTGGCAAATTGAACACCTCCTAAGTGAAGGAGGAGCAGAGAGGTGTCTGCAGAGTCACCTGTGGGGCTTTTTTTTTTTTTTTTTAACTTTGAATATTAGCCAGCACACCAGGTGAGAATGGGCACTAGCCAGTTGTGGAACTTGGCCTCTAACACTTCTGATAGGCTCACCTTTGGTCTAGCATGGGTGTGTTAGACATGTGCACAGGGCTTTGTGTGATGGTGTTGATCATCTACAATTTACTGTTACGAGTACAGATCTGCCAGGACTAGAATTAGGGAATATATATATATATATATATTTGCAGATTACCATGGAACTGGAGCTGTGAGTACCAAGTACATGTTCACACTTAACTGATTTTTTACAGCATTCATATGGGTTGCACGGGTTGAGCCTTGAAGATATGTGTGTCTGTGTTGGTGACTTGAGGGTGATTTTGGGAGGAGACCCAGGATTTGCTCTTAGCTAGCTTGCTCCAGGGAAAGCTGATGGATCCCAGTCCTTTGGGGATAGGAAGACTTGATGCTGCTTCGTGAGTCTCTGTCCTTGGCTTTCCACTAAATCCTTGCTGGGAGGAACACAAGACCTTGACAACACCTGGAAAGGCTTCCCTCTCGTCAGCCTTCTGTTGTCTCCTTGGCCAACAGAGCAATGCTAGAGCCTGCTCCATAGGCTCTCAAGATCTTGAAGTGTCTAGAAGGGGCCAAGGGACATAGGTTTTCAGTTCCTCCTTGGGCATCTTTGCTTCCTTCTTGGGCACTTAGGAAAAGGAATTTTTGGAAGTTTGATACCACACCATCCTTTATAAAAGAGCAGGAGTAAGAGGTTTGGTCCCCGTAAGAAGCCTGCAGAGACAGGTAGGTGGCCAGGTCAGCAGCATGGATGTACCTGATAGAATCCTAGGCTTAGGGGCGGGGGCAGGAGAGAGCCCACTGGTTAGAAAAGGAGGTGGCAATGAGGGATGAGGACTAGGTGAACAGCAGTCTCAGGAGCTCAGCCTCCTCGCCCAAGCCCAGCATGCAAATGTACCCCTGTGTTGCCAACCCCACTCCACAGAGAGCAGGCCCGCAGAGCCAACAGCAGATGTGCTGCCTGGCGCAGGAGGTAACTTAAGATCTGAGCGGATCACCTTGCAGAGGGAATGCCCTGAGCTGGAGAGAACACCCCTGCATCCAGTTAACCCTCTAAGCCCCAAGCGCCTGGTGGAGCCAGAAGAAGAGAAAAAGGAAGAAATTGGAAGCAAGACATGCTATCAGAGCACTGACCCTTCTACAAGTAGAGGTGAACGCCAGTGTAGCAGAAGAGACCCAAGACAGACACAAAGGTTTTGTGATAGCAGAGTGTAGGGGTTTGAGGCAATGGATAGGTAGGTCATCTTCATCCTGAGATATGCAGAAGCATGGGGGGGGGGGGGTTATAGGTTTTTCTTCTTCAGGGGTAGGGCATAGGAGCTCTGCCCTTCCTAGTCTCTCAGTGGAGGGCAGAGAAGCAGGTCACTTAGCTGTCCTTCTCCTGTAACCGGGTGTTCGCCTCATCTTGGTGGTCCAGCCTAGTAAAAAGGGCCAAGGTAGGGTGGAGTACCATTTCTATTGAAGGCTAGCTGAGAAACCTTAGCAGAGTGTCTGTGAGAACCTCAGTTTTCCTATCTGCAAAACGGAGCTTCGTTAATGCTATGCAAGATTGTAAGAGTGGTGAATGGAAAGTGCTTAGCTCAAGGTTAACTAGTTTCTGAGAACGTGAAATGAATGAAGAGCCCGGGTTCTTGTCGTGTGTCTCTGAATGTCCCTGCTCCTCAGTGTCTGCTCATTGGGCAGTACCACCATTGTGCTCCTTTGAGAAAGCCACTCAGCTGCCAGCCTCACTTTTCTTTTTCTCTAACCTGGCCCTATTTGGACATTATGCTACATCAGCCACCTGGCAGCTGAGGGCATGGTGGGAGGACTCGGGTGGCCTGACTGGCTGACGGTACCTGCCCAGGCCAGTCCTGTGGAGACTGTGGAGTACTGCACTGGCTGGGCAGCCTTTGTTCTGCAGCTTGTCACTCAGGGCTCTCCAGGCACCCGCTTTGCTCCCTGGATGCAGCCCAGCTGGGGCGCCATTGCCCATCTGGAGTGCTTGCAGAGGCAGCAGCCAGGGGCTGGCAGGGAGAGCCTGGGGCTCTCTGCTCCCGCTTTTTCTTCAATCTTCTGCATCTGACGGGAGGGGAGGTAACAGCTCCTGGTGAGGTGGTAGAGGCCAGGTAAAGAGAGAGTCCTTCCTGGGGTTGTCCCCTTCTTTTCCTGGTTCTCTTGCAAATGGAATGCTTCCGCTAAATTGTCATGAAGATATTGCAGATGGAGCCCTGGGATTGTGTGGCCATGGCAGTAATGAAGGTACCCCTCTCCACTCAGTTTCACCCAGAATTCACGTGAATTGCGTTAGAATTAATACTGTTCCCCATTTACAGATGAGGAAAACGGCTTGTTTCCTAGCCTTGTGTCTTGTTGCTTCTCCCACGCGGCCAAATTAGAGACTGGGCCTTCTGAGGGTAAATCCCTTAGATCAGAAAGGAAAAACTAAGCTGGGATGGGCATGAAGAAGGGGTTGAGGCAGGGCATCATTGTGTCCATGATGCAGTCATTGGTTTTGTCCGCTGCCACCAACTTCCACTGTCCCTGCCCTGCGGCAGGTATGGCAGGTCTAGAGGAGGTAAGAGGTGAGTAGAAAAGTGCTGCTGGAGATGACCAGAGAGCCCAGGTTGGCACAGCGTGTGCCTAACAGGGGAGCAGTGAAGGAGCAGGGAGACAGTGAGAATCCTCTCCTGGGAATGTGGGCTGAGACAAGGGCAAGGCCCTGAGGTGTGAGCTTGGAGCCCCAGGCCATGGGCACGCCAGGACAGGGTGTGGGCTTGGCTCGGGCAGAAAGCACCATGGGGGTGGATGGAGCACCCAAGAGGGATTTGGAGATACAATTTGGCACTTTGAGTCAACTCCCTTGCCCAGGCAACCCCTGCCACCTCTAGTCTGCACAGACCCCAAATCACTCCCAGTTTATGAGGAGTCTCATTACCCAGCCACAGACAATAAAACCCGCCTGACCACTCTGGCCCGAATCTCATTAGAGGACATTAGTTCCACTGGCTCGTGGCTCCTTTGGGACCCAGCTGCAGGCGTGGTCCAGGAAGCAAAATGGGCCATTGGGCATGGGCACAGGACTGTCCCATTGAGGGACTAAGGTCAATCAATGGACTTAAATGGAGGCCATCCCTCTAGAGTCCTGGAATGCATGCACCTTAAAGCTGGAAACCAAATGGACTCTCAGCTCTGCCCCTGCCTGCAAAGGAATAGAGCCAGCTCCTTTCCAGGCTGTTCTCTGAAAGGAGCTGACTATAGGCTCCACCCATCATCATTCAATGGAGGACGGTCCTTAGGGACAGGGACAGCATACCAACCCCACATACAAGGTGAGATTAGAACCAGGAGTCCTCAGTGGGCTTGGTCTAAACGTTGGCCTGTCTTCTATCCCAAAGGCTTAGAGACTTAAATAGAAACTTAAGAGACCCTGTGGTAAAGGCATTTTCCCCACCTCTAACTGGAATTTCATCCAGGACTGAAAGAGCCAGCTGCTACTAAGAATCACCTAGTTGCCTTATTAGGTCTTCATGTCCCACTTCCTCCCTGGAGTTGGGTACCTTGACCATAGTAACTGGTAGGGACCCAGAGTCCACCTTAGAGTTCTTTTCCCCAAAGACAGGGCTGTGTGTTTCATAGCAGGTTCCAGCCTTGCTCTGCTTGTCCCCTCTGCTGCTGTGTTATGCTTCTTGACTGAAACCCAGCATACCAGAACACCAGCATGGCTCCGTGGATGTTGAGATGAAAAACAAACACAATCCCTTTTGCTGCCTCGGGCTTATTAAGAAAATACAAGGCAGACCCAAATAACTGGTGTAGGCATACTCAGGCTCCCTGGTGTGCCCTGTTCCCATAAGGGGGTCATACAAGGGAGCCCACACTTTGGCAGGCAACCTGGTATGGCCACCTGATAAGTCAGTGGAGATGGGAGTGAGATCTGTTTGGGCAGACACGGTCAACTCTGCAGTGAGGAGAGAGAGCAAGAGGCCAGCAATGGCTCCAGGGCATTCCCTGTGAGCCCCTTCAGGCCACTTCTGGTATATAAGGGACACTGGGGTGAGGAGGTGATTCCCTTTTCTGTCTCTGAGCCAGAGTGTTAGAGAAGGGGCCTCATGGCCAGCCCTGCCCTACGGACACTGCTGTGATGGCTCTGATGAGGCTCTGATGACAGTATCGCTGAGGTGGGCTGCTCCTGCAGCTCCTGGCTTGCAGCAAGCCCTGACTTGTGGCTTCAGTGTGCCCGCTCTTCCAGGATATACCTGAGAAGGACACTCATGAGCCCAATGTAATGGCCGCTCCCTCCCTGCAAGTTATAGCTGCTCTCACCCGCACACTGCACACTCCTCAGTTCATGTCAAGTGTTTTCCCACTCCAGTGCCTTTGCACATGCTTTTCCCTGCACATCGTCCACTATTTCCTTTAAATATCGATTCTAAGCACTAAATCCAAGCCAATAGCATCAAAGCCTTCATGGTCTGCCCTCCAGCTGAGGATAACTTCTCTCATCTTGGAGTGTTCCTGTCTCTCATTGGTTTTACGCTCTTCGCAAGGCTAAGAATACCATTGCTGATAGGGCTTGGTTTTCCCATAGCCTAACAGAGCCAGCCCCATAAGTCGCCTAAGAGTGGTGTTGTGAGGAGAGATATACGTCTGAATGAAAATGGCGGTGAAAGCAAACTTGTATTCGGAGGTCTTGGGTGCTAGTCACTGTTGGCAGCATCATTTAATAACTTAATGACCATCACAGATCACGTGGGATGTTCACGATAGATGTGGTTTGCCTGATTTATATATGGAAAGAGGAGGCCCAGACAGGTTAGGTGACTTGCCTGTGGCCACTGGGTGGATGAGTGTTAGAGCCAGTCAGACCCGGTGCCCATGATGCTTCCACTTGGCTAAGCTTCTCTTTCAAGGCGTTTCGGGCAAACGGTGGAGGAGCCTGTTTGCAGAGCCTGGAGTACTCACAAAACAATATATTAAGAGCTGTTCAATTCCTGTGCATAGCACTCGCTATACTGCTTATTTCTGTGTCCCTTTGAGGATCTCCTCACAGCCTGGAAGGAGCCCCACATAGTTCTTGTGGTTGCATGGCCTGCAAGCATCACATATTCAAGAGTCCTGTGACGTCCTCTGGTTACATTAGAAGTATTAGAAGCTCAGTTACTATGTTCCTGGGCCATTCTGCCCCTGCTCCTGTCCTTACCCCTCCTGGACCTTGAGTATCCTTTGGCTGTGCTGGAATGGAATAGATATGATGTTGTTATCATTCTTCCATTGTGGGGGCCTCCTACCATGCTCCGTGCAGAGCCAAGAAACAGGGCAGTGGTTTCTCTGAAAGAGCTTGCCAAGAACTGCTCCCAGCAGGTATGAAGGTTCCTGGGTTGGGCATGGATCATGGGTGGGTCCAGAGCTCATCCCAGACTTCTAGAAGGTTATGATCTCTCTTGCTGTCTCCCAGCGATCCCAAAAGATGGAAAGAGGGGGGCCTCTGCTGGGGCGGATTTAGGGTGTTCAGCTGTGTAGGAAGCTTTGATCCCTTAGGATGAAAGGACCAGTGCTTCCTCTGCCCCGGGGAGGCTGAGGACCAGGAGCTGGACTGGAGGCAGTGCATCCCCAGGGGGCTGGGATCCTCAGCCATGCAGCAGGGTACAGCAGAGTAGAGAAGGAGCCTAGCAGAGACAATCTTAGGAGCAGAAAAATCAGACCTTTCCCGTGTTGTGTCTGGGGACCAGTCGTGACCTCTGTACAGAGCAAGAACGTATTGCCCTCTCAGGGCCACCCAGAGCTAGAGCTCTTCCTGGCACCCATGACCCTATGGGTCACCCAGTGGACTCTGGCCTTAAAGCTCCGCTGGCTTAATTAGGAAGTTAGCTGGGCTGAAGCAGAGTCATCTGATCAGCTTCGAAGCCAAAGAGAAATTCCTCCCAGACCCTCTGATTGTCCATGCTCCATTAGTTTGAATCACGATGTGGCCCCTGTGGCCCACACACCAGCTGGAGCCGTGCTCTGCGTTCCCCAGACTGGGTCTACTTAAAAGCCGCTAGAAGAAGCAGGCTTAGGACCTGCTTGGATCTTCCCCAAACCCAGGGATTGCCCAATGATCACAAAGGGGCCCCCTACCCAGGGCTTGCTCTTGGGTCAAGTCCTTCCACACTCCTTTCCTCTAATCCCTGGAGGGGTTTGCGTTAATGGTGGCTGTATTCTGGGGGTCTCAGGCAGGGGGCAGGCATCTCCCAAGTGTAAATAGGATACTAGCGGAGAAGCCACACCATGCACAAGATGATTTTATTGTGACTGCCTTCCACCCCACCCCGGCCTAGATTGCTGCATCTTTCAGAATGATGGATGGGCCCGCTCTCCCTTCCCAGGCAGGGCAGCAGGCCTGCTACCCGGATTCCTCCTACACAGCCCCTTCCTAAATTTATTCTTTGTGTCTGTGGTGCCCAGAGAGTCATCAGTGTCCTGAACCAGCTGAGCACTGATTATCTCCGATGGCTTGATGGATGGGCCTTTAGGGGAATGTAGGCAGCAGGCCCTACCCCCCTGCTCCCTCCTCTGTCCCTCTGCCACAGCACCCTTCTCAGCCCTCCCAGGAGGCAGATAATGGGCCTGGGTCTGTGCTGAAGAGAAGCAGGGGTGATAAAGGAGGGGAGACAGTGACCGTCCTTGGCGCCCACCTCACAGCGCCGCTGCCGCAGGGATAGCTGGGAAGTCTCCATACCCACCCTGCCCTGATCTCTGCATGGACGTATCATTCCCAGGCAGTGTCTCCTGTTACCCTGTCTGCCTCCTATCACTCCATTACCCCGCCCCCCCCCCTCAGCACCGTGGATGCAGTTTGCACAGTGGTAATAATTGGTAAGGTTTATGTGTGTTCTTCACAAGCGTTTTTATGTCCTCTGTGTGTGTGCTACGGAGGTTTATGGCTGTGTGTATGTGTGCGCTCATGAGATCGTGTGCTTTGTGTGTGTGCTCGTGCACGCTCCCGACTAGATGCTTGCCATAGAGGGGCGTCTTCTGATGCTGGTGCAGAGCCCAGGAACTGGAGGTCAGGGGTGGCTAGAGATGCTGACTCTCCCAGCCAGATTCTGCTCTGTCCCTCCAGTGTCATGCAGAGACACTTGGAGGTCACTCACATTATTGTTTTGTCTGCAGGATCACAAACAACTCGTTTCACTATTTTTCTTCTCAACATTGAACCTGCAAGTTATTTTGCTGTCAAGATTTTATGAGTGACCTGTGTTGGCCCGTGGATCGATGCCATATGATCTCTGAATGTGGGCTCCCTTAACTGTTAAGTTGGGGTGAAGGGTCTTAATGGGAAAGTAACTGATGGCTGAGAGAGTCTGACATTACACCATTGGCCATCATTACCTCTTCACCTAACGACGACAAGTCTAGCGTCCAGAGGAGGATCCCCTTCTATCAGCACTAAGGCACCACACTGTCAGGAGAGTCCCTTCTTTGGGCTGGGGTCAAACATGTACCCTTAGAGGTGTGCCCCCACATAAGGTAGGTGGTGATCTTTCTTGAGAGGTAGTTGTAAGTGAATATTAAATGAGAGAGGCTCAAGATTTTGACTCTCCCACCTACTCCTGAGCATTGTGCAACAGTGGTGGTCGAGTTCATCCCTACATTCTCTTGGAGATGACAGCCAAGGACAGAATAGCAGACATAATGTCTTAGCCAACAGCAGATAGCATCAGCCCTCTGCCCTCTGCCCTCACACAAAGCACATGACACCTCAGGGTGCTGGCTCCTTTAAGCGAGAATGCCCACAGCACAGATGCCTGGAAGGCAGTGTAGGCAGTGTAGACAAGAGTGTTGCAGCAGCCTGGTGGGTCCTGTCAGCACTGACCTCACTGAATCTTCCCTATATAGAAATTAAGGACAGCAGGGCTAGGCAAGGTACTGTGTTCTCCTTTACCCTTCCAGGAGAGTCCCCTCTTCCCCACCAGGCCCAGGTCTAGAGGTGGCCTGGTCCCAGCGGAGCCACGACTTCCTGCAGCAGAGGGAAGAGCAGGTGGATCAACATCCTGGAATCTCAGCATTAGAGGCAAAATCAAATAAAGTCCTATCACATTCACATCCTGAACCCCCTACCAGTTGGTAGAGCTTCCAGCTTCAGTGTGAACCCCTCCAGTGACAGGAAGCAAGCAACTGCCCCAAACTGAGCCCAGTGCACCTGAAGTGGACTGAGGAGCCTGGGGTTTTGGCCTCAGTTCCTAACGGACTGTGAGAGATCTGAGCGGATCTCTGGACTGAGCAGGCTGGCTTCACACCTCCCGCCGTCCTCACCACATCCTCTCTCCCAGCCCTCACCCCTTCCCACCCCTGTTTTCTTTTGGATTAACTATAAATTGCAGTGAAAGATCGGCTTATCTCCAGTGGGAATTAAGGAATTAAGTTAGTGATGGGAGAGAGGGATGGTGGAGGGAGCATATTGCAGCGGATCAGGGTGTGTGGTTGGGGGACCAGTCAGGGTAGTGGACTAGGACCCTCTCTGCCTGCATCTGTTACCTGGGTGGGGGGAGGTTGTGGGTGGGTGACTTAGGCTCCAAGCTGCCTGTGCCCTCCTAGGGACTAGATTCCTTACTGGAGAGTTCGGTGACTTCCTGGGAAGGGGGTGCCACATGGGGAGTGATCTCTCAGTCTCTTCTATCATTGTCTGGTGTTTCATGACCCAGTCCAGCAGCTCTGTGGCAAGTCACAGCACAGAAAAGGCCAGCCCCAGCATGTGGCAGGGTGGGGCGTTTTCACTTTTTGGCGCTAGGGTACTGAAGCTAATTCTGCTGTCAGGGGCAGGGTTGGATCTGACAGAACTGTCCTGTCTCTGAAATGAGTCCAGGTGGCCTCACTGCCTGTCTCAGGGAGGCTGTTTCCCAGAGGATGCCTAGAAACCCACACAGGCACTGGCCACCCAGCTCCTCAGAGTGAAGGTTGAGGCAGAGAATCAACTTTCTTCTACTCAAAAGCCTTTTTGAATGCCAAGAGAGAGGTGAGGGGTCCCCCAGGATCTACCCCAGCTGCCTCCACCTCATCCAACGCCCCCCTTTCCCTGAGACAGCCCTGTGTAGAGCCTGTACCCCAGGTCACTTACTCCTCCTGTCTCCCTGCGTCATCGCCCTATAGCAGAGACAGCATTTGAGAGTGCTGACCTGACCCTGAGAAGCTGTGGGGGAGCTTGGAAATTAAGGGACAAGGCTGAGGACCTCCCCATCACTCAGAGGAGCTGGGGACCTGTCCCAAACAACTGTCGATCCTGGGTGAAGGGGATCACCGAATAGTAGCAGCCATCAGGGCACCGGAAGATAAGATCCAGACGAGAAGTGGCCTGGGGGGAGGGAACAGTTCAGCTCTGATGGAGGAAGCCAAACTGCCTAAAGATCCAAGCATTTGGTGGGTTAATCATTGATAACTCTGGTTAATAAATCATTGGCAGTTTTGTTCCCAAATTTCAGCCTAGGGGTCTTTCTGGCTATGTCCAGAAAAGAAGCGTCATATGCCCTGTCCTGGGCCCTCCATCTCCAGGCAAAAACCTCCCATCATGTCCCCACCCCCCAGCTGGTCTCTGACATCCAGAATCAGCCTGCTGTGTAATCTCCAAGAGAGATTAGTGGCCTGCCTTCCCTGCCCTCCCCCACTGTCTGTGGCTACCCCTAGATACTTCCTGCTGGGAGGGCAGGCCACCCACAGAGGGTTTCCAGGTGTTCTAGTGACCAGCAGCTCCCCACCCTGTTATATGAGGACCCTTTCCACAGCCCTATGGTGCCTGTAAGAGGAATGGGCCAATAGATTGTCTTTAGATAGCTCCTTTGGGCCGGGTACCGTGTATCATCAAGAAATGCTTTAAGCAACTAGAAAAAAAGATTAGAGACTATTCAGCTGGTACATGTTGACGGCACCTGAGACCAGTTACACCAGGTCCTACCATTTAGGGTAAAAAGAGGAGAGAGTCACATGTTCTGGGATTCTAGCATTTTCTTCTGCCTGGTAGGGTACTTCTGATGGTTGGAGATTGGCCAAGTTTTCCACCTCTGACTTATGATCTTGGGTATAATCCTATCCTGATGGCCACTAGAACAGTTCTCCTAGCTGGTTTTACAAGCCTGTCATCAGAGGACAGGGTGTCGGGAAGGGAGGCCTGAGGGAGGCCAGAGGTAAAGCCAGGGCTGTCCCCCACAGGTGGGTTCCTGGCTGCTGGGAATGGTGCAGAACGGCAGAGCTGCTTGAGTGTTTGAAGGATGCAGAAGAGGTTGCGGGGGGGGGGGCAGGGATGCAGGAGCTGGCCTTTGTGAGAGTGGGTCCCCAGAAGCCAGAGACAGACCAGGACCACCACTCCAGGTGGAAGCCCTGTGTCTTCTGGGGTCTGTGGATGGAGGTGGGCATGGAGCCTTGGGAGGTCCTAGAGAAACAAACCATCCACTTCTTATCTCAGCCTGACCCATGTACAGTCTCTCACCCCAAGATCCTCATTCACACACACCCCCTTCTTAAGCTACAGCTCCCATAGACTCTTCCCATTTGTGCTATTGGAACATCCCCTCCACGCACACACCCAGTTCTGTTCCCTGTCCTTCACTCTTCCCATTTTGCCACTGCGGGACCTGGCACTGTCCTCCTTGGGACACCTCTGAGCTTGGTATTGTTATTTCCCCCCAGTATCTCTCCCCATTCCTGAGCAGCTGCTCATCACTGGCAGAATGAAGAGAAGTTTGAGCTTATCACTGCCCTCCTCTGAAGCGCTCACGAACTCTATTGCTGCTGACCTCAGCTCATGCTCCATGAGCTAAGCCAGGCCTTTCAGCCTTAGTGTTGTTCTCTTGGCGCTAGACAAGTTTTGGGCCATCCTACACACTGTAGCATGTTTAGCGGTGTCCCTAGCCTCTCTCTCACTAGAGTCCAGAACCATCCACTCCTTTACACCTGAGTACTATGTCAATAGATGTCTTCAAGCCAGACATGGTGGTACATGCCTGTACTCCCAGGACTCTGGAGGTGGAGGCAGACAGATCACTGTGGGTTTGGAGCCAGCCTGGGCTACAGAGTGAGAAGAACCTGTCACAGACAAATAAGCGAAGAAAACCAAAGCAGAACAAACCACCAAAAACATTGCTGCAGTTCCCACAGGCAGCATCTTGAGCGTCGATGGTCTAGCCCTCTGCTGCAGCCAGACCTGTTTTTCCAAGGCTAAGTCCCATGCTGTTACCTAAGCATAAAGTGAACCACTCTAACTCCTGTTCCTGGGCCTTGCCTCCTGCTGATAGCCGAGCCCTGAGCCCTAGCACGTTGGCCTGTGAAACACCCATTTTACTCAGTATGACTTTCTCTTTTGCCTTCCTCTAGATCCTCCGCTCCTTATGGGGTGGGGGTAGAGGGGTGTTCACAAGGCCCATCTCAGTGCCTTGTAAGCAGCAGGTGCCTCAGGAATGTCTAACACCATGGAAGCCAGCCGGCTCTGGAGCACCCCTCCCCTCTCTGTACCATTCCTGGCACGCTTTCTCACCCCGTAGCCAAGAGAGAACTTTGGATGCTCCATTTTTGCTGACACCTCTATACCCACCTTGCTTTTTTCACACACGGCAAACAAGATCATCTTTTTCCATTTGCTAAGTATAGGGGCACCATGATTGTATGTGCAAAGCTGTGTGTGGCTGGGTGGCTTTGCAGGCAGGAACCGAGTGGTGGCATGTTCCTGTGTGTCGGGCATTGGCATTTGCATCAGAAATGATGCCATTTGTGCCAGGCCTTTTCTAGGGGTCTTCTCTCCCACTAATTGCTCTACACTCCAATTCCACCAAAATGAGTTTATTCCTCTGCAAGCTATGTTCTTTCCCAGCTTTGTTCTGGCTGTCATTTCTGTTTGGGGAACCCTGCCTCACTGCCTGGCAAGCTCCTACTCACCCTTCAAAGCCCAGTGCATTCTCTGGATATGTCCTTTGATCTCCAGTCGCCTTCCACAAATTAATCATTTCTTTCCTCTGTGGCCACAGTACTTTGCAAACAGTCTGACCCAAGCAATGCTTATGTTATTAGTTCATTTGTCCTGTGTCTTTGAGGCCAGGGACTATATCCAATCACAGGTGTATGTTTATATTCCTATTTACAGACTCTTGAGAAGAGTCTTCCAAGATGTTAATTAAATAAATGAGAATAAATTGCTTATTTTGTTTCCAAAGCTTTTTTTTTTTTTTGGTACCGTATTAAAAGTGTGTCTCTGTAATGACTTTGCTTAACCTTTCCGCACTGTTCCTGCGTGCTTCTGTTCATGTAGATGTGTTTCAGTGCACAAATGTGCCTGGGTCTATGTGTGTGCCTCCGTTTTGATTCTTTGAATTTAGAGGTGAATCCCCCAGTGCTGTTCCCCACGGCTGACATTTCCTCAACCCCCTTGCCCCCACATCCTCAAGAAATGAAGCCATGAGAGCAGGGGTATCCGGAAGTGAGACTCTCCTCCCAAGCCTCCCGCCCATCTTAAGGAAGCCTTGAGTATATGCAGGGTGGGTCGGGGGGCCAGAGCCCTTCCTGGCCCCATCAGATCACACCCCCTTTCCTATCTATCTCTGCCCTGTTTAATTGGAATTTGGCTAGTGGAGACCATCTGTTCTATTCCATCCCGTTTCCATGACAACCAAGTGGCTTGAGACTGAGGTTTGTGGTGAGAGAAGTGGCCTGGGGGATGCTGGGAAAAAATAGCTAGGTCCTCCCCCTCAACCTGCGCTGTCTCATCCTCTTGTCTTTGCCATGCCTTCACCTCCATAAAAACCGCCCCTGCCTCAGAGCTGGAGTTCCCTGCATCACTCTGTCATCTCCCCGGCCCTTTCCCAGGCTTCTTTTTGGCCTCCCACACACCCTGCTCCCCCTCCCTTCACTTCCATTCATAAGTACTTTCCATGCATGCACACTGGGGCATGGAGGATTCCCTCTGTCCTTTGCCCCCAGCATGCTGAGAGCCTGCATCTTCTGCCACCTTCTTCCTGGTACCTTTCTATCTACCTGCCCACCCCACTTCAAAGCATCCAAAGTTTCCCTATGGCATCTATCCCTCGCATTTTCCACGTCTGCAGCTAGTGTGAGAGGAACCCCAACTGCCACATATGAACCACCTAAGGAGTAAGGCCTTCTATCTCTCCCCACTGGGAAGTGTCCTCAGAGCCTGGAGCCTGTGACTCGGTGTTCTACATCAAGACCACCTTTAGAAGATGACCTGGCTTCTGAATCCCTTCCCCTCCCTCCTTAGAGAGCACATTAGGCCCCTGCAAGTACAATAGCAAGAGAGAACTCTGACTCCATGGAGACAGTGTGGCAGTCTGAAGTCAGGTGACCCTTGATCTCTCAGGAGCTCCGACAGGTCTCCTGGGACGTGAAGGGGTGTGGGGTCCCTCTCATATCCAACAGCCAGTTCTGTTTTCTTTTTTTTTTTTTAAATAAATTTATTTATTTTTATATCAATCACAGGTTAGGTCAGTTCTGTTTTCATGATGTTATTTTCTGCCCTAATTTCCTCATCTCTAGCAAAGCCTTTCCGTGCCTGCCCTATTGGCAGGGGACCTGCCTGTCTTCAAAAATAAGTGCTATAGCCCGTCAGGTGACCTGTTTGTTATGCTGGTCCCAGACATCATGTGTGGGACATGTATGAAATGTTTACGGTAGCAGGGGGCTGTTGGTATGCCTAGTGTGGTCCAACCTTCTCCATGTACTTAAAATATATTATATATATATATATATATTTGACATACCATAACATTTACCCTTCTAAAGTATGCTTTTATTGTATTCGCCGAGCTGAGAAGCCATCCCCACCCTGACATTCAAAACATCTCTGCCTCCTCAGAGAAAAACCCTAACCTGTCACCCCTTCCTCTCCTGCCCACGTGCCTACTCATGCGCTCTGTTTCCTATTTTAACACATCCCCTAATAGAGAGCAGACAATGGCCGGCCTCTTTGCGTTAACACACTACAAGCCTCCTCCTTAAGTGACAATGTCACACGGCTGCCCAGAAAGCACCGATGGCACCCAAGTGGCTCATAGGTACGGTTTACAACCTTGTCTAATACGAGGACTATTGACTTACCTACTTATTTACTTATGTGTTTTGGTTTTGAGCAGTGCCTCCTGTAGACCAGGCTGGCCTCAAATACACCATGTAGCAGAGGCTGTCCACGGACTCCTTATCTCCCTGTCTCCACCTCCCAATGTCCCAGTTGAGTTAACAGTGTTACTTGGTGCTAGGGATTGAACCCGGGGATTCAAGCAT
The DNA here is from genome assembly GCA_028658305.1 of Pachyuromys duprasi. Classification (NCBI taxonomy): domain Eukaryota; kingdom Metazoa; phylum Chordata; class Mammalia; order Rodentia; family Muridae; genus Pachyuromys; species Pachyuromys duprasi. The sequence goes on from CM053747.1 coordinate 34,042,553, forward strand.
GCTAGCCACCCAAGACCCTTTTAAAGTTATTTTTTACCTTCCCTGCCTCCTCCCCATCACTCTCCCCTCTGCCACAGATACTGATGTCTTCTTCCCCCGCCACACATACACCCTTTTAAAGTCATGATTTCTCTTCTGTCCCCTCTTGTCTTCCTCTCTGAGGGACTCCCATGAGACCCAACTAAAATCCTCATCTTAGTTGCTCTCAGACAGCACGCTCCCTCATTCGAAACTCCCTCAGTTCTGGTTCATACTTTACAAAACAAAAGCCAGCACTTGGCATGCAGTAATTGTTTGTTTTCATGTCTGGGACTCTTGTTAGCCTGAGTTTTCCGAAGAAAAATAAAATATCTCTGTCTTTTTCATTCCTCTGTTTTCTTGCGGTCATCTCTACCTATAACAACCCGTAACAGCATGTGGTCAGTAGGGTCTTATGAGAAACACCGAGGGACAAAGGATGGGAGTGAGTCATGTCCTAAGTTGGGTGCTTCTGTGATATGCCCAGGAGGTCAGTAACTTGGGAGATGAGACTGGAAAATTTGGCAGAGGTAGGAGCAGAGTGGGGTTTAGACACAAAAGATGGGGTAAGAAAGTAGGAGTAGTGGGCATAGGAGAAGGTACTCCCTGCAGACAGGGAAGCTGTGCAAAGGCCCAGAGGGAAGAAAGAGCCAAGGCCTAAAATATTCTGGCATAGAGCCCAGCACAGAAGAGGAAAAGGGCTGTGGTGAATTTGGGCAGGTGGAGTGAGAGGGGATCAGCTGCTCTTTATACCTGCCCCTACTGGGAACCTCCCTGTGTGACTTCTTGTCACACAGAATACCTGGCAAATGCAACTCAAGGGAAGAAGGGCTTATCTTGGCTCACAGTTTGAGGGAATACAATCCGTCATAGTTGGGAAGGCATGACAGCTGGAATACAAGGCGGCTGAGTACATTACAGCTACAGCCACATTCAGGAAGTGGGGGTGGAGGGAGACAGACAGACAGACAGTCAGGCAGAGACAGACTGAGACTCATTGGAACTCTGCTCGCTTTCTCCTTTTGATTCAGTCTTGGATCTCAGTCGACACATTAGAGTTGGTTTGCTCACAGTAGTTAACCTAATTTAGAAAGTCCCTCATCACAGATAGGCCTAGAGATTTATCTCCTAGAAGATTTTAAACCCTGTCAAATTGACAGTCGATATTACCCATCATACCTTTCATCCTTCAAGGTCATTTAAAGATGGATTACTTAATGGAGAGTACTAGAATGCAAATGGTAGATATTAATCCCTTTCCTTCCTCACCCACATAGCCCCGTGTGGAAGAATTAATGGATTGGAGCTGGAGAGATGACTCAGTTAAGAGCACTTGCTGACTTACTTTTCTTGCAGAGGACCCAAGTTTGGTTCCCAGCACCCATGTCAAATGATTTACAACTGCCTGTAACTGCAGCTTCAGAGGGCCAACAACCTCTTCTGACCTCCATGCCATGTGTACTCAGATCCACATGCCCCCCCCCCATAATTAAAAATAAAAATGAATTGAGGAACAAGAGTAGATCTGGGGTTCCTGGCACCTGCAAGCCTATGCCCTTGGGCTTTATGCCAGACCCCTGACCCTCAGTTTCTCCTTTAGGAGTACTGACCATAGTGATGTGTGCCTGTCACCCCAGCACTTGGGAGGCTTGGGCAGGAATATCAGGAGTTCAGGGCTAGCCTGAACTACATCATGAGACCCTGTCTCTCAACTCACTCACAAAAAATAAATAACAATGCTGCCAACTCCTAGGGCTTTCGTGAGGACTGAAAGAAATGGCAGATTCCATTAAACTGGAAGGGTATGCCAGAGTTTGCCCTCAGTTTGCACTGAGGTCACCATTAACTGAATGGCTGAAGGAGAGGCCACACCAAAGCCTCTGGTGTCCTCTGTGCCATTTCCAAAGGTTTAAAAGCCCCAGCTGGGAGCAGTTCTAGGCCGTGCATTTGAAACTGATTGGAAAGCAGCCCATGCTGTGATTTCTGTGCGTGGGAAGGGATGGGTTTTTCTATCACCTCTGCTCCGAAGGTACAGATAAGCAAAGAGACGGTGCAGGACCCTGGTTTGCAGGGTCTTCCTGGGCCATCCAGAGGCCTAGAGACCAAACTTATCAAAGCATAGGGAAACCTGCCTTTCTGTACTCCTTGAAGCTGAAGTGGGGGTTGTCCCAAGGCCCAGGTTACTGTCTTAGAGGGGGATTCAGTTCCCAAGAAAGGTGTCAAGCAGACCTTCTGCCCCAACAGAAGCGAAGCCCCTGAATTGCCTTTTAATCTGGGTGTGGGGCTGATGATGTGATGCTGAGTGGAAAGAAGAACTTCCCATGAGTGAAAGTTATTTGATCTCTGAGTGTCCCGGGACAGTGTAAGAGGTGAGAGGAGTGTGGCCAGGCTCCAGACCTTGGGGAGGCCACCCCAGGAGGCTCTAGTCTCTGTGTGACAGCTGACCCAAGGCCATTGTTTATGGACTGCGTGCGTCCCCTACCCCTACCCTGTTCCTCCTCCCTCAGGCCAGGATGGGTAAGACAGCTTGTCTGCAGGCAGAGGGGGTGGGCTGCCAGCTGTCACCTGTACAGGTGGGAGAGGTGGGCTATGGAGAGCTGGAGGCCTCCCCAAGCCTTGCTCTACTACATGCTCTGTAAGCCACAGGAGTGTCCTAGTTGATACAATAGCCTAGCAGAGTTCCCCGCCCCCATTCCCTATAGGTTTATTCCCCGCAGTTATCAGTGATCTTGTGAGAACAAGCCAGATCAGGTGCCTCCTCTGCTCACCCTCAGGTGCCTCTCAGCGCACTGAGAGGAACTGTCTGGGCCCTGCGTCATACGGCTCCTGTGTTTCTCACTTCGGCCAACGCAGACCAGAAATTCCAGACCTCTGGCCTCAGAGCCTTTGCACCTTCTGCTCGATTCACTGCAGGGTTGCTCTCTCCCATAACTACTTGTCACGGTTGGTGTTGTGCTCAAATGTCTTTTCTCAGTCAGGCCCCGCAGATAACCTGCAGACACTTCCTCTCATTTCTTGTCTTTTCTGTCGTTGGCCCAAGCTTCCCAGGAAGAGAGAATGTTTGTGTTTTATGTAGTGCTAGACCCCTGGACCTAATAGGAACCCTGTGATTCCAGTATTGTTTTAATGAGTGGATGCCCCAGAGGAAAGCCACCACCAGTGCCCTTTTACGAATGGACCTTCCTGTGCAGGCTCATGTTTCGAGAAGGTGCACACATCTCCTGCTCACCTGGGCTGGCTCCAGGAAACTGGCTTCAATACCAGTATCAACGTGGCCACAGTGAGCTTTCTGTCCCTTTTCTGAGTCTTCCGTCTGCCCCACAGTCTCTTGAGGGTAGAGGGGTCTCCACACCTCCAAAACCTCAGCCCTCCTCCAAGGAGGACTCACTCTGAGCCCTCCTGACAGTTAGCCAACCAAGTTACAGATAGATGCAGGACCTGGGAGGGTCCCTTATGGAAGACCTTTACTTGGCTATCTCGTGTTATGCTCAGGAGCCCTTCCTGACAGCTGGGGCCTCCAAAGAGTTAGAGAAACCTGAGGTCAAAGCTCTTTGCAAACTAATCCCCAGTCCTTTCCACAAGGGCTGGGGAAGCATCAGGGTGCCCTGGTCTCCTGGTCACACTGCTTGTGTCTGTGTGCCAGTGTCTGTTGGTCTCCCAAGTGAACATCCTGGCAGACTCCAAGCACTCACTCTTGGCAAGGCAAAGTCATGCGTGTTCATGAAACTTATAGCCGTTACTTAGCACTTGCTTTGAGCCAGGGTCAGCTTCTTGGACTCAGCTTATAGGAAGTTGTTTGAGCTTTCAGAGCCAGCTAGTTGTGCTCTGACCTACATAGATGCCATGGCACACACCTAGCCACACAAACATGCACACAAAATAAATAAAAACGTACCTAAAATGTTTTTATTTTTAGTCATTTGATCTTTCCAACAGCTAATGAATAAGGAAATGATCGTCTTCTCTCCTCCTCTTCTTCCTCCTCTTCCTCTTCTTCCTCCTCCCCTTTCTCCCTCCCTTTCTCCCTGTGGTGAAACAGTTTTGCTAGGTAGCACAGGCTAGCTTAAAGATACAGTCCTGCTTCAGCATCTTTAGTAGTAGAATCTCAGGCATGTGCTACCATACTCCACTTTCTTTCCGTTTCATAAATGAGGACACAGGTGTCAAAAGTATAAAAGTCACACAAGCTAGCAATTATAGAGGTAGGCTTTGGATTCAGCAACTGGAAATAGAAAGTTCTCTGCTATGCAGTGGGACAAAAAAGAGTCCCTGGTTTCATGGAACAGGAAGGCAACAAGAGGCAGGGACCTGACCCTACCCAAAACAAAAGGCAATCTCCCACTATTTTAGTGTGTGGCTGGACACTGTGTAGACAATATCCATCTCTAGCCTTAGCCTGGGTGGCGTCTGGCAGTAACAAATCCACTCCCGGGCTCAGTATCAAAAAGCATGGGGAAATGGACTTTCCCTTCAGCAAAAAGGATGGAGATTAAACAGCAGGAAGAACTTCCCAGCTGTCAGGACCATACGCTTTTAAAACAGGCAGCCCAGGAAGGTGGAAGCTCTTGCAGAGAAGGTTAATGTTGTCCTTGCTCAGAGCTGTTGGAGAGGTGAAGTGAGGGAGGATGCACAGCTGACCTCTCCAAGGGTCTGGAGGTAAGACCATGTCATTCAGACCAAAGATGCTGTCCCACAGGGACAAGAAGCTATTGGCCATCCCCGCGCTGGTACCACCCTCTTGCCAAGACCCCATCTGCCTCAGCCCTGCCATTGGACTTCATTAAATTGCATTTTCCTAGAGTAGGGCAGGCTGGTGACAGGATGAGTCAACAGCGCCTTGCTACAACTGTCGCCCCTGGAGCCGGCGGGCATAGAGGGAGATAATTGGGAGCGGTTTGACAGCTTAATGTCTGGGGCTGGCTTCCTAGAGCAGTGCAGGGTGGGGTGGGGGTGGGGTGGGGAGCTAGAAATGGGGGGTGGTAGATTGGGTTGTCTTCAGACCCACCCCACCTCGGCCACCTCTGCTGCCGTCCTTCCCCTCCATTTCCCCAGCACCGGCTTGTTGGGCAGGAAAATAAAACACAGAAAAGGAAATTAGATACGGAAAATAAATTAGGGTTTCTTTATTAATTTGTCAGAACTAATTAACATCTCCCTGAGATTTGTCTCCTCTCCAGATACCCTCAGAGCAGGAAGGAGGAAAGACTGCCAGAGGTCAGGCGTGGGCTTCAGAGTCCCTGTCCCGACTGCCCCTGACAGCGCCTACCCCTAGAGTAGAGGACAGAAAAGGGGTCACTCAAAGCAAAGCTACCTAGAGTCCAGTTGAGAGAGACCCAACACCCTTGCCCATTTCCCCGGGTTGCTGAGGCCCCAGAACACCCCTGTCTGTCACGGCGTGGTGGTCACTCTCCTGTCTCCGCTCACATCACACTGTCACCGAAGCAGAGTTACTGCCTGACTCATTCAAGGCTGTGGGGACAATACCTGGTGTCAAGGGCCATTCTGGGCACAGTCAGGACTCAGTGTTACTCGGGAGACAGAGCTTAGGAGAAATATTGAAACCACTTCAGAATTCTTTCGTCCTAAGCCTTGTGGAAGTGTTCCGCTATAATCCTCCACTCAGAAGGCTGAGGCAGGAGGATTGTTGCTATTTTAAGACTTGAGTTATATAGACTCTGTCTTTAAAAAAGTAAAGATAAGGAGCCTTAAGGTCCTTAGGGTTTCACATTAGCAGCCGGCTCCAGGATACAGATTAAGGGGTTAAATGTGCCTCAGTGGCTGGAAAGGGAAAGAGCTCCCAAGAGCTCCCTGGCAGAGTCTCCTGAGCCCTCTCTGCCCATCTCACTCGCCACAGTGCCTGACTCACTTCAAGGAGTCTTACTAACAGTTGTCTCACTTCCTGGTTGTGAGTGCAAGTTCTCCCAGCCCGGAAGCCGCCCCAGCTGCCCCTTGATTTGGGTGAGAGTCTGGCTTCCTTTCCCAGAGTCGGGCCCAGCCCTGCTGTGTCAGAGTGATTTTCTGAGAAACCTCTCCACGGCCAAGCCTTGTAATAGACACTGCCTTGGAGGGTTGCAAAATCCAGTGTGCTCTCTGGGCCCACTGCACTGACAGCATCTAGAGGTGTTCCTAGAAACTGTGGAGATGAAACCCACTCTCTTCCCCAGGCCTGTCATCCCCTAGACTTGACTGGAGGACGCACAGAACTGAGACCCCCTTCCCCCAGACTGGCTAGAAGAGGTTAAAGGGGGAGAGGGCTGGGTAGCCTCCCTGTATACAGCTCAGACGAGAACACTGAAGCACAGGCATGTGAAAGCGAGAGAGAGCTATAGCTTACTGGGTCAAAGTAGTCCCGGAATTGGCACTTGAATCTCCTGACTCCCAGGCCACGCTGCCCACAAACAGGTGTCAGGGATTCATAAAGGACATTGGAAGTAAATTAATTTGTCACATCAGGGACTCTCAGAACCAAGAAAACCCCTGTGGGATGTGGGGGCATATGCTCAGTGGGGTCAGACGACAGACTGACTGTCCAGGGGTAAAGTCAGTTTCATTCTCCATAGACATGTGCTCTGGATGTCTGCCCTGTGACTTTGGGGACGTTTAGGGCCCTGCCACATCTCTGCATTAGCGGTATACAGTATCTAGAATTAGCAGACCTGGATTTGCATCCTAGCTCTGCCGCAACTGTGACCTTGCTGTCCTTGAATACAGTTGAGCCTCAGTTTTCCAGTTGTCTTAGAATTCCTGCTTTGAAATGGAAGGACTCCAGGAGCCATGGGTGTGGTGCCCTTGGGGTGGATCCAGTGCCCAGTAATCTCCAGAGTGGCTTTCAAAAGGCTCCTCCCTGCCCCCTGCCACTTTCCCTCCACATTAAGCAGAGATGGAATGGGGCCCTTGCGGCCATCCTGCGATTCTAACCAGGGCTGTCCGGCTGCCTTGCTACACACCTGCCCAGAAGAGGTGCTGGAGCGCAGGGGTGGCGAAGTCAGCTGGGATGGGGCCTCTGTTCTCCCGCTCTCAGAGTTAGGCAGGAGGACTTTGGGTGGTCAATGAGGAGGGGGCCCTGGAGACAGAGGGCCTGGCAAGGTTGGTGTCTGTGTTTTTGGGCTGGATGTGGAAGGGAGTCCACTTGGAGTTGTCTTGGACTTGTGGAGCTTGGAGAAGAGACTGAGAAGCCCCTTAGCCCTGTGGAGCTACGCCCTCATGCTTCTAACCACACCCTTGCACCCTGGCTAAGAAAGACACGGGGCTACTTGCACTTAATCCCTGCAAGAAGGACACCCAGTGCCTGGTGGAGCTTCCTGGGTTGCTGTCCCACTGGCCACGGCCTGAAGACCTGGCCCAGCTCCCTAATCAAAATGAGGATGCGGGCTCGATGGGGAGTGGTTGAGCTGCCCAGCTGTAGGGCTTTGAGGCAGCTTAGAGAATCTAGACGGATGAGCCTAGGCACCACCTTAGGGAGCTGGAAAAGCTGGCATCAGGCCCAGGCTCCAGCCTCCATCCCACAGTCCCATCAGGCTCCTCGACCCGAGCAGTTCCTTAGCCAGGCAACTGGGCAATCACAGGCTTGCTTTTCTTTTCTTTTAGCCAAGATATCAAGTCCACTTTGTGGATAAGGAAATTGAGCCCCCCCCCCCATTGAGGCAACTTGCCAGTGAATGGAAGGACCCA
>CM053747.1:34050341-34114188 GCA_028658305.1 Pachyuromys duprasi
TACTCTGGAGACATGGAAAGAAGAAAAAACTCACTTAGTGATTGAGTGAGAGGTCAGCCTTTCCAGACGCGGCGGGTGGCGTATGGCAGCCCCTCTCTCCCTTTGGGAGATTTCTGAGAATCAGAAAGGCTTGACATCTGTCTCCTACTACCTGGCCAGGAGCGTCTGACCTGAGCGTCACTTTCCCAAAGACTTTTGTTCCAGTCCATTTGGAGACCCTTGCTAGCCAAGGCCTGGGGTAGTGTGTCAGCCTGGACAGGTGTGGCCCAGCTGCCTGTCCAGGTACCAGCTGACTCTCTGCTGAGAGCACTGCCCCTCCGTCCTTCCCTGTCCCTGAAAAGGGACCAAAGGGACCCCCGGCTAGGTATGTCACCGAGCGCTTCAGTCTACGATGCCAGGAAAGAGACTTATAGACTTGAGCATAGACATGCCATGCAAGACAGGGAGGAGGACTCAAGGCTCCGACCCAGGACATGGCTCAGGAGGAAGACTAGGGCTGAGTTCTGGTTTCACTACCACAGCTATGCAGCCTGGTGGATTTTTCACCCAACCCCGGGCCACAGTTTCCTTTTCTCTAAAATGGGAGTGTCAAGACTGGTTCCAGAAGATGGTAGCAAAAGTAGAAGATACCAGAAAAAGAGAAGCACTTCTGGGTACCTAATGCATTAAAAAAAAAAAAAAAGTCCAGAATAGAGCAATTGGTTCTTCAGTTCCAAAGGCCAGAAGCACAAGCTCTGCCCTACAGCATTTATTTATTTTTAGGGGTTCAGAGTCTCCAGATGATGGGGGACAAGCTTACTCAGTCTGTGTTTCAGAAAGAAAAAGCTGCTGAGAACTGCTGGCGGTTACGATGGGGCCAGAGCTGGAGCAAATATGAGGGCCTAAAGTCAGATGTGTGTTTTTAATTGCTTGAGTTCACATCTATAATAATAATAATAATAATAATAATAAAGCAGGAGCTTTGCCATTCTCCACCCCCCCCCTTCTCTGCCATGAGTCAAGAACCAGTTCCCACCAGTCTTTCTGGGGTTCAAAGCGTCTCCCCGCCCTAATCCTCACTTGGACCTCCCCGCACCCACCTCTACTGTGGGCAAGCGGCTTTTCTCTGGGAAGTATAGGCTCTGCCACTCCTAAGGCCAGACTGTGCCACCATGACGGGCAGAGCCTGGGGTGCTGGCAAAGAGGGGACACTCAGCCAGGCTTCCTGTTGATTGAAGGGCATTGTTCCCAGTACAAGGCTTTTATCTAGCCCAGGCCTGATTTCTTCCTGCACAATGGAGGCAAGAAGGTGCTCCCTCCTAGCCCCTATCTATCAGAGGCAGCCTTGCTAGACAACCTGAGCCATACTCGGCGGGCAGAGGTCTGGGGTGAGAAACCCCCTGAGTCCAGGTGCCGCCTTCTCACCTGGGGAGGCTGCCCTGGCCTGCTGCCTGCCAGCCCCTTGATTCTCTAAGGTGGACAGACCTCTGTCCTCCCTTCCATGCCCCTCTACCCCACCTCCAAGCCCTGACTCATTGCCTCACTTCCCACTCAGGCTGTGTCTCCAGGACATGTCAGGACAGCGAGCTGGGTTCTGGTCCTACAGGCTTGGCTGTGCTGCTCTTGCTGGGTGGGGGTGGGGAGAGTTGGCACTGACCTGCTTCTTCAGGCTCCCTCCCCCCTCTTACCCTGGGGGGGGGGGCGGGCAGGACTGAACTCTAGACTACCTCCTGTTTGCACCCATAAGAGGCCCCGCCTGGGGCGGCCGCAGCCTAGGGATGGGGCACCACGCTTCTTCGCCCGAATCCTGCTGTTCTGGGCCCCTCAGCAGTGTCCATGGGATGCCACCCTGTCTCCCAGAGACCCTTACCAAGAAGCCTGCACTCTCAGAGGGCTGTTTGTCAGCCAGTGGCTGGCCCCGCTGCCCCATTCTGCAGTCCAAGTGAAAAGGGTTTTGGATTTTCCTTGTTTGTTTGTTTAATTTTATTTATATTTTTATTTATTACAATTTATTCACTTTGTATCCCCGCTGCAACCCCCTCCCTTGTCTCCTCCCAGCCCTACCCACCCTCCCCTTTCTCCCCCTATGCCCTTTCCTTAGCCCCCTGACAGGGGAGGACCTCCTCCCCTTCTATCTGACCCTAGCTTAACAGGTCTCATCAAGGCTGGCTGCATCATCTTCCTCTGTGGCCTGGCAAGGCTGCACCACCCAGGGGGAGGTGATCAAAGAGCCAGCCACTGAATTCATGCCAGAGACAGCCCCTGTACCCCTTACTAGGGAACCCCCTTTAGAAACTGAGCAGCTCCTTTGAACAGGGGGTTTCCTTGTTTTGTTTGTTGTTGTTGTTATTTTTTATTATTATTATTTCTTGTATAACTGTAAGTCTCTTCACTCTTTATCATCCTCACATCGCTTCAGGATTCTGGATGCCCAAAGCTGAACGGGCTGGACAACCAGTAGAGGGAAAGGGGGTTCTCCTCTTCTCCCTGAGAAGAGAGCTGAGAGTGAATGCTTCCGCACCCCTGTGGCTCTCAGCCTTCCTCTCACAGAGAATCTTCTCGTTTGGCAACTTAACCCTGGCCTTTGCCAGGGAGCCAGGTGCTTCTTTGATCAGGCAGCTTCCTAAGAAGTCTTGATTAAAAGCTCTCAGTGACCTGGGAAGCCAGTGGGGACCGATGTCCCCGAGTCTGTTCCCCAGGGTTTGACTCCTGTGCAGAGTTCGTTATGGAGATCTGTTGGAGTGAGTTCCCAGCGCAGACCTCAGGCACCAGGCCGGCTGGGACTTCTGATTCGGAGTCTGGCACAGCCAATCATGGGCTGGGGGAGGGGGAAGGGGAAAGATTGCTATTCAAGCAAGGCGGAGCTAGGGGCTATAGGACTATGAGAACAGAATAGGTGATTCTGTAGGACCTGATGTTGAAGTAGGAGTTTTCCACTTCAAGGAGGTGTGGTGGGTGGGGACATGGGAGGGGTAGGAGAGGAAGCTGGGAATTTAAGCAGGGCTAGATTGAAGGCCTGATATTGGTTTAGATCTGCCCTCAGGCCGTGGAGAGGGCAGGAGGCCCTGTCAGAAGATCTGATCCACCTGTTAGCAGTGTCACTTGAACAAATCACTTTCCCAGCCTGAGCCTCAGTTTCCCAGCATGACAAATCATACCTGCCTTAACAGGGTGTCATGAGCTTTGTTGCCTAACCTCACACCATTGGAAGTGGGTGCCTCTCAGGAAAGCTTCTCTGTCTTCAGAATTACCCATGATTCATAAAGACAGGAAGCTCAAGACCACTATACCTCTGTGACTGAAAGTTGAGGTTTGTGGATGGTGAGGAACTAGTTGGCAGGCAACATGCTCAGCGGTACTTATTTTATGTTCATTAGAGTTGGCCTGACAGTGTGTATGTGTATGTGTGTGTGTGCATGTGTATGCATGCCTGAATGATGGTGCCCATGAAGGCCAAAAGAGGGCATATCAGATCCCCTGGAGCCAGAGTTACAGACCATTGTGAGCCACCATGGTCATATGGGTGCAGAGAATTGAACTTAGTTCCTCCGTAAGAGCAGCCTGTGCCATCTCTTCTTCAGCTCCTGGTTTGTTTTGTTTTGTTACTTTAGCTTTTGAGACAAGGTGTTGCTAAATCGCCCAGGCTAGTCTTGAACTCACAGTCCTACCTCAGCTTCTCTGAGAAGCTGGGATTACAGACGCAGCTACACTACAGTCCAGCTACCCACTACCCTATTATCTCTAACTCCTTCCCCATCTGCCTCTTCCCAAAGTGGTAAAAAGTCCTTAAAGTCACTGTAAAGTTCCGAGAACTGACACTTTGCCATCCCCATTCCCTGAAGTTCTCTTGAACTCTTGTTACTTCATGCAGAGTCAGCCAAGCATGAAATGGGTGGTCAGGAGACTTGAACCTGAAGAAAGAGGCCAAAGTGGGAGAGAGACGTATGGCTAGAGGTGGTGGCCTTCTAGTGACACACCCACTGCTCTTTTGCTGCACCTGGCTTCTTGGATGAGCTATCTGCTTATCTGGTGACCCAGAGGCAAGGCCTCTGTTACCACAACAAGAGAAACAAGCATGCTACATTTCTAAGGTCTTGTGGCTGGCTGGCTGATAGGTCTTCCCCAGGTGCCCTGATGGTTATTATTACCACACTGAGCCATCCCAGGCCAAGCATACCTTCCTACCTCTCTCCTTCAGCCAGCTCCTCCGCTTCAATCTCTACCCAACTTCTTTACACCTGTTGGACCAGTTAATTCCTCTGTGACTTTTATTTTTCTTTTCTCATGGACAAATGGGGAGCCAGTATCAGCTGGTCCCCAGCTAAGGAGACCACTGACAGATCCTTCTTCCCCACCCTAGATTTCCCTTGCATCTCTCAGTCTGAGTCCTCTGTCCCTTTGACTTTTCTATTCATGTACCAGAATTCACCCACCACATTTCAGTTTCCCAATCAAATCATTAATTACCCCAGTAATTAAACCCAATTAGCAGTTGTAGGGGCCTTTCTGAGTGAGGAACCATTAGCCAGAGTGAAAAATGCATGGGAGAGGAAGAGAGAGAAAACCCACCCCTTCCCAGCTTTAAAAAAAAAAAAAATAGGAGTCAGTGCTGCAAGGCCCAGGGCCCCAATTAAAGCTGGGGCCTCACTCATTAAGCTAATTTGGCATGCTATCCCAGCAGCCTCTGGTGGAAAGGCCAGCAATGGAGCTGGCCAGCACTTGGTGGTGGTAGTGGTAGACAAGCCCTGCTCACCTGGAGGGCTGCATTGGAACTCCAGGTCCTCTAAGGGAAGGGCTGGGGTCTCATAAATATCCCCTGCTTCTGGCTTCCTTGGCTTTGGGGCTGGTGAGGGTAGTGTGGGCTAGGATGAGATGAGACAGGAAAGAACACCAATATCTTCTTCCACTTCCAGCCTTGGGAAAAGGCAGCTTGGTGGTCACTCACCTTTCTAGGTCTGAGGCTGAGGGGAATTCGCTGCCTGGGATGGCTGTGAAGAATACATACATACACACTCACTCACTCTCAACTCTGGAGCTCCTTGGTGCTTGTTAGCCACCATTACCCTCCACGCCATGATTCCTGGAAATACTTGGCACTATGTCTCCTTACAGCTCGTGCTACATTTCCCAGGTTAAGAAGCTGAGGGCCAGAAAGATAGAGATCTAAGCCGGAGTCAGGCAGCATGGAAGAATGGAGATTACATGTGTTTAGAGTTCTCAGTCAGGTCTCTTTGTGGCTCAGCTGGCCTGCAGGCCTGACAGAGGCAGAGGTGAGGGTCAGGGGTGAGGGACTCAGCCTATTCCCAGGGTAACAGGCAGAGGGGACCATGCCCACACTCCCTCTATCATAGGGACTCCTCACCATTCCTGTCTCAGACAGGTTCCACGTGTCTGCCATGAAGGTGTAGACGACTGCTTATCCCAAGGAGAGGCAGGAGCAAGACACACAGATAACAACAGGCTCGCTGATGGGAGGCACGGCCTCTGGAGACAGGCTGTCCTGGTCAGAGCTAGCCTCACAAACTGTTTGGCTTTGGGCAGGTTCTTTGCCCTCTCTGAAGTCTTCATTTCTAAGATGAGAATGATAGTGATACCTAGCACCTAGGAGTTTTGAGAATTACCATCTCCAAGAGGGGCCCAGCAGGGAACCTGACCCTCCTATGTGCTCTCAGAGACCCACAGGCTTCTGTTACACAGGCTATTGCCCAACCTTGGGGGTGTTCAAGGGGACAGGTGATATTCCTCCCACACTTGAAGAATATTGGGTACCTACACACACAGCACACCACTGCCATAGGCTGCCCTTGGGCTCTCAGGCTGCTCTGGGCAGGGTCAGAAGGACAAGGGAATAGGAAGGATGGATAGTCAAGGGAAGCAGGTGGCCGCAGAGGCTAGCTACCTCTCCACAGCTGGGCGCCATGCCCTGTGCCTACGTGTTGGCTCCCTCTGTGAGGCAGGATGAGGAACAGGCCCTGGCATGCCAGCCCCTACCAGTGACTCCTGAAACCTTGACAAGTCTGAGCTGGAAGAGGAACTGGGTGAGGCCCCTGAGAGACTGTGGGGCAGAGGGATGGTTGCTGTGGGGAGCGAAGTGGGAAAGACCCCACACTCGAAACCCTGACACCACAAGGGGAACCAACACAAAAGGAACCTGGGAAGGAGACACCGAAGGTTGCTGGCTGGTGGCTGGGCTCAGAGCCTTTTCTGACTCTTAGGTCTCCTCACCCTGTGTGTCCCTGCCAGGCAGGGCAGGGAGAGGACAGGCGGCAGTGGCAGCAGGGAGGTGTCCCTTCAGCATTTTGCCAAGTGTAAGGTGATGGTTTGAGTACTGTGGAGAAAGAGGGAAGGAACAGTGATAACCATGTGCCAGAAACACAGGAAACTGCCCAGTACTGGGGCGGTAACCTCCCCCCCCCTGAGTGACGTAGATATCCTGGGACTCATTGTATAGGTGAAAAGGCTGGGCTTGGGCATGGTCATGAAACTTGGCCATGGGCACTGACACTAGAAGTCACTGAAGCTTTTCAGGTCAGCTAGGAATTGACCACCTTCAGCCTCTTGGGTGCTAGGGGAAAAGGCCACCCAGGGACAGTTGTGCAGAACCTGGACATGGCCACAGGCCTGCTGAAGGTGGGAGCAGTATGCTCCAGTGAGTCAGCCTTCCACACTCTAAATCAACACATCAGGACCCCCTGAATATCTTGTTTTCTTCTCCACATCACTTGGGGGCTGCTAAATTAAAAAAAAAAAAAAAAAGAAGCCGTAAGTGTCCCGTTTCCCTGTGATGATAAGCTTGGTTGAATTTAGACCTGGAGTTTCACAAAAGCTGAAAGGCAGCCAACAAGAGGACACCCACCTATAGTCCAGTTTCAGAAGGCTAAGGTAAGAGAATCCCCCAAGACCTCCATTCTGGGCCCTGGGAAACCCGTGACTAAAAGGGAGTGAGGCTAGGACTGTCACCACAGGGCCGGAATGCTCCCCAGTTTTCTGTGTTCTGCGCTTAAAACCTGGAAGAGGTTAGCACTCAGGTGGAGGTCATGACCCTGGTTTCACTGTGGTCTGGGTTGCCACCAGTTAAGGCTGGAACTGTTGTGAGGGTTTGTGTTGGGCAGTTGGGGGAGGGTGGTTTGGAGGTCAACCGTGGTATGTTTAGGGAGTTGGGCCATGGCCCCTAAAGCTAATATTCAAAGGGCATCCATGCTTTCTAGGCTACAAAACATTCCTCTCAAGTTATGAATTTTAACCTTTGGAACTGATAAGACAGTCCTTCCAGAGAGGCTGGAGAAGGAGCAAAGCCTGCCCTCTCCCCCATCCCAGCATCCCTCAGCGGCCCTTGGCGCTGGTCTGCGATCAGTCCCGCTGCCCACTTGGCTTATGAGAACTCCGTCTCCTATGCAGTGTTTTCCACATTGCATTGCTCCTGTCCCTCCCCTGGAGGAGCAGGCCACCACAATCAGCAGTCTGGAGCACTCCTCTGACCCTTAACAGAGGAGGGGCAGGGCCAAAGGAGAGCTGCCAGCCACATGCAGTTGCTTGGGGGTATGAACAAAGGGCCAGGAGGGACAGACACTGGTCCTGGGTGGGACAGCCAGCAGGGCTGGAGCAGTGGAATCTGAATACCACAGAGTTCCTGCACGCATGTGTTTGCATGAGCATCTCCTGACTTCACCACGCTGGAGGGACCTGGCTATCTCTAGTCAGGCCTTCCCACATTAAAGCAAACGCAGGAGAGCCAGGCCCAGGGTGAGGAGAGCAAACAGCAGAACTTAATGACTTTAATATGAAAGAATTTGCCACTAATTAAGCACAAACACTCCACTAATGCAGAGAGCACATGTTGTGGATTTCACTTAAGCAGGAACCAAATGAGGTGAAAATCCTTCCAAAACGATAGCAGTTTACCCTTGAAGGAAGACACTGCCTCTCCTTGGTTCTGCTGAGCACACCCCAGCCACACTCCCTCGGCAGGACTCCCTGCTGGCATCCCTTCCCCGTGTTCTTGCATCCTCCGAAGACACAAAAGCCGCTTCATAGCCTGTGTCTGTCAAACAGCAACCCTTGAGCCCTGTTCTGACCACCTGTGTCCCTATGCATAGCTCTGCTCTGTCGTTCAGACAGGAAGGCCTGCCTCTGTCTTCTTACCCAGGGCATACAAGGAAGGTCTGCCCAACAGAGTATTCCACAGGGGCCACCCCTCACTCCTTCTACACCCAGCTTGCCATGGCTGCCCCTACATACCCATCATGCATTTCATCTCCCCTGCCTGAGCTCATTAGCCCCTCCTCTAGTCCCATGGTCTTCACTAGGGCAATTTTCTTCCCCTAGGGGACATGTGACAGTGTCTGAATGTGATTTTTTTTTTCAGTTGTCACAAGTCAAGGTGGTGGGCGCTTCTAGTGTCTAGTGTGTAGATGCCAGGGGTGTTTCTAATCGTCTTACAGGGTACAGGACAGACCCTACCACATTTCCATCAGGCCCAAAAAAGTCAGCAGTCATCTGGGTGCTCTCGCCCAAGGAGCCAGCTCCCCTGAATCCCAGGCAGGTCTTTCCCTCTGTGTTGCCAATACTACCGCTTACGTGGCATCTCCATGTGCCAGGTGCCATGCCAGGAGCACTTAGGAATGGCCTCCTTTCACTCACCTATCAGCCCCAGGGAATGGTACTATCCCCATCCCCACTCTGTATGTGAGGAAATGGAGGCCTAGACAGATCCATGCAACTTGAAGTTGTCCAGATGTGATCGGTACAACCCTCCTCTTCCTGAACTGAACTGAAAGTCAGGACTCATGGACTGAATAATACCTTCAGGTACCCCCAACCCTTTCTGTAGACCCCAACTCTATTTCTCTCAACCCCTTTTCTAGCCTGTCACACCTTCCACCCAAGCCCTTTCTCTTAGACTGAGCCTTCCCTGTAGGCAGGCAGCTGTACCCACTGATAGCCTCCCTTCCCGGCAGCCATCTAGAAAGTCAGAGCATCTGCAGAGCTGGGTGCTGGCGTGGCCCACCTTGCCTTTCCTGACACAAGGCAGACCCGAGAGGCCTGCACTGCCAAACAGGGATTAGACTGCGCTGTAGTTTGGAACCCTGAACACTGAGGCAAAGAAGGCACCTGCCAATCCTGGGCCTTGTGAAGGCTCCCCTGGGGAAGCTGAGGGAATTCTTCCTCTGCCTTCTCGGCAGCCCCCAGCCTCTCCCTCCTCAACACCAGTCTTCCAAAGAGGCTGCTGCCTACACTTTCCCAAATGTGTCAGTAGCAATATATGCATGCTCACAGGGAAACCCCGGCTGCGTCTGCTGAGAGAAAATAGTGTTCGCTGCAGCATCAGCTGCTGTCATGTCACCGAACCTTTCTGAATCTTGGCCTTAGAGCCAGAGGCTTCTGTGCCTGCAAGTCAAGAAAGGCCAGGTCAGGCAGGAGCAGCCCAGGGCTGTGGAGGGGAGGGGGGTGGAGAACACACAGACATAAACAGGCTCAGGTGGCAGGAGGAAGGCCTCTCTGCAGCAGCTCGCTTAAGTGAGAAAACTATTTTTCACCTTATGCTCTGGTGTGAGGAAGGAAGGGTACTAGGAACTGGGACAGAAGAGAGAGAGAGAGAAAGGGAATCAAGACTATCAGCTGGGAAGCAAGCAGGACAATATGAGATTGAAAGGTGGGCAA
This sequence comes from Pachyuromys duprasi, assembly GCA_028658305.1. Classification (NCBI taxonomy): domain Eukaryota; kingdom Metazoa; phylum Chordata; class Mammalia; order Rodentia; family Muridae; genus Pachyuromys; species Pachyuromys duprasi. The sequence goes on from CM053747.1 coordinate 34,059,981, forward strand.
GTGATCAAACCAACCCACACCCTATGGGGATGTAACTTCCCATTTTTTGGGCAAGGAAGAAGAGTCAGACCTTTGGCTGTATCCCCTCTATAGGGTCAGGCCTCACCTTCCATTTCCATTGTAAGATCTATTTCTGCTCCTGGACTAATGTACTTCCCAGGAGCTACCGCTGGACCTGAGACGATGGTTAGCCTTGGCTGAGGATCACAGCTGGCTCACAGCCTTCTCCACCAACCCATGGAGTTCTGAGTGCCAGGCTTTGTACTGACATGCTTTAACAAGTACATGACCATGTGTGAACTCTGAGCATCCAGTACCACCTACCCCATGACAGGGGCAAGTAGAGAAGACTCCAAGAAGCCGCCTCCCCTGAGGGGATTCAGGAAGGACAGAAGTCACAGTGTTCTTTTTGTTTTGTTTTGTTTTGTTTTTTTGTTTTTGTTTTGTTTTGTTGTCTTTGTTTGTTTTTAGAGATAGCAAGCCAGACCTCAAGCAGTCTTTCTTTCATGCACCTCACTTTCTCAAACATTTCTAGTCTAGAACTCTGTTCAATGCCTTCCTTTGGGCATGGTGGCGCATGCAGCATGCAGCATAGGAGACTGAGGCAGGAAGATTGCCATGAGTTCACAACCCACTTAGGCAGGTCAGGTGTTGTGGCGCACAACTTTAGTGCCAGCGTTTGGGAGTCAGAAGCAGGTAGATCTCTGTGAATTTGAGGCCAGCCTGGTCTACAATGTGAGTCCAGGACAGCCAAGGCTACACAGAGGAACCCTGTCTTGAAAAACCAAAACCAAACTAACAAACAAAGTCACACACACACATAAACTTGGGCAACATTGGGATTCATCTTGGGTTCAGGAAGTTTACAACTTGGGAGCTCCAGCCAGGGAACGATATAGGCTGCATTGCCCTGCAGTGGGCCAGTGAGAGGTGGGCCACTCAGGGTCAAGGCTTGCAGAGGAAGAACGCAGAAGACCTGGGTGTTGAAGTTACAAAAGAAGGGGGTGTGCATGGGGGCCTAGCCCAGGAGGGTTGAGGAAATGAAGTAAGGGACTGCAGAGATGAGGGTACTGGTGGGAGGAGCTTAGGGGGAGTTCAGATTTGGATCAATGCGGCATGGCATGGGAAACAAAGCTGTTAAGGAGCTCCCGTAGGCTGGTCTGGGTGACTGCTTGGCTATGGAAGAGCCTGCTGTATCCCGGCTTTGCTGTGGTGCAATGTGGATTTGAGCTGGGAGGACTTCCAGGAGATGTTAGCCAGCATACAAAGACTGAGAACCAACTGGTCAGTACTCAGGTTCCTGAAGGTAAATCCAGAGGAGGAGAAAAGCTAAGGTAGAGTGAGCCAAGCAGGTTAGCGCCACAGAACGACCCCCTCCTGTGCCCCGGACGCAGCTATTCACACTTTACAGAAAAGGACACTGGCCCTACTCAAACCCAGGTGGCAACAGTGACCAGATAGTAGGGGCTAGAGCCTGCCTTGTCCATTTTCCTGAGGATACCCTTCCCGTATGCGTTGCCCAGAGGAAATGATATCAGAGAGGAAGCAGAGTGGACTGAGAGCTAACAATATGAAGACTTGCGATGGAGACAGGTGGAGAGCCAGGAATGAGATACTATGCTCCTAGTGTGCCAAAGTAGAGTCCCTGCTTACCAGAAACCCTGGAGACGGGGTTGCAGGAGAGTGGTCCAGAATCCCCAACCCCTTTCTTGTTCCTTGATGGGAGAGCCTGAAGCCCAACTCCCTGATTCATCTGTGTCCCCCAACCTGCCCTGCCAGATTTCAGGGAGAGATAGAGCTTGTCAGGACACCCCCATGGCTGCTGCCACCGCCCCCCAGGACTTCTGCACTGCCAGGGAAGTGGGGCTGGCCCAGTCTGTCTGGAAGATCCTGCGCCTTGGCTCCTTCTAGGTCCTTTCCCAGGCTGCCGCGCCCCCTCTTCTCCCACGCACTGCGCTCCCCCACCCAAGGCAACTGGGCGCCAGCCCCACAGCCCATCATTAACCAACTCCATGTGGGGAGTCGGGGAGAGGGGGGGACAAGCCTTCAGCCAAGAGGAAAACATGGGCAGTTTCTGTGACCCCAGAGCTGGGGGTGGAGGCGCCTGGGCTCAGACAGTAGCAATTAGCCCCTGACTGTGGGATCATAGGACATTATCACTACTGTGAGTGCTGGTGGTGAGTGGAAGGGATTCAGAGTCATCCCAGAAGCTCTGTCCCCAAGAGAATTTCCCCAAGGCCCTCTTACCAGCAGAGGTCCCTGAACTGGAGATGCTAACCACTGTGCTGGGCACACACATACATACATACATACATACATACATAACATACATACACACACACACATGGAGTTGGGGGAAACAGGGTTGTTTTTTCTACTAGCCAGGTGTCATGGTAGCTCTCACATGTATCTAATCCCATTAGTCAGGAAGCTTAGTCAAGAGATTAAGGCAGGAGAATTGCCATGAGTTTGAGGCCAACCTATGCTGCATAGTCTTGTTCTAGGGCATCCTCGGCTACAGTAATGAGACTCGTATCTCACCGCAAAGTAAAACAAAAAGAGAAGAGGGACATCGCTTTGGCACAGGTCCTTGTCCGAGGGCCCAGCCCCTCATACCTATACACATAGACTTCTCCTTTCTTGTGTGCCAACATTCTGCTCAAGCCACTGCTGGAGACACTGGGGCAAACTTCAGAAAATGAAGGCCCGTCAGCGTAGCCAGACCAGGGCACAGTGGTCCTCGCAAAAGTTCCCATTTACACACCCACCCTCTGAGCCCAGATCCAGCTTGCCCAGCCAGGACAGGAGTTCTAAAGTCAGGAAGGGCACGAAGAGAAGCTGCTCACATGGCCACGCCCGATGCGTGGGAACTCTTACCACCCCCTACAGATTAGCTCCATGGCAGGCAGGGCAGGGCCTTGGGGAGCAGGTTCGTCTACCACAACTGAGGAGCCTTTGTGCTTTGTTGCTGAGCTTGGGCTTTTGCAGGCCTGTGACGTTGAGGGGTGGGCTGGTCTGATGCTTGCCTTGCTGGCTCAGCATTTCTGAGAAGCCAGGTCACCCCAAACTGTCTAGCCTGTATTCTGTTAAGGAAACTGAGGCATCAGGGCATGAATCCCAAGGGCCTGTGTCTTGGACCTTGACCTGACTGCCCAGGGTGGTCAGGGGGATCTGGGTAGTGGCAGGGAAAGACTCACTGTTTGTGTACCCTTGGGTGTAAGAACCCCTCTTCTGCAGGCACAGGTCCCATGATTTCTGCAGCCTTTGCCCCTATCCTTTACTCTTTCCACTGTGCACGTAACTGCCTTTTGTTATGTGCGCTCCTGCACTGGCCTCTCCCAGGTTTGACCCACAGTCCCTGGACCCCAGCACAAGCTACCTATGAGTACTGTGGCTAGGTATTGTAATTGGCATTTGTGTCATTTTCAAAGTATCATGGGGTGTCTAAAGGACACCACCCAGAATAAAGTTCCTAGAGAGACAGACTGAGCCAGGCCCTGGTTTAGGGTGGGCATTGCATTAGGTCAGGGGGCTACTGTTCTGTATTACTTGGCAGATAACCCAATCCCTCTTGATCTGGCATGTGGAAGGTTGCCCGATCCATTGAACGCTCATGCGCTACCACGTCACAAAGCTCAGTCTGTAGTCTGCAGGGAAAGAGGACCAGAGAGTCAGTAGGCTCCCCAGGCTTGGGCCTGCCATGTCAGGCATAATGTGGTTGACACAGGCCAAGGTCAAGCATGTCCCTGCTTTTCCCATGGTAGCTAGACCTCCATTAAGTGACAGGATATAGACTCCAAACAAGGGCAGGGATTAGTAATGGGTACAGTTGCAGGTTATATGCCATTGAGGTCCTAGCAGAAGTGTCCGCCAGAGAGTCAGGAATGAGAGCCATCATGGCGTCCCAGAAGAGGAAAGCCTGTGTAGTGCCTACTGCCAGGTAGATAGATGATCAGTAAACATTTGTCGAATGAAGTTCCAGAGAGGGAGACCTACTGTTTCACAAATGATGATGGTGATGATGATGATGATGATAACGATGATTATGGCAGCAACCAACATTGATTGAGCATTTATTTTGTACTAATACTGCTTTCCGCTTACATATTCCATTTCATCCTTACAACAGTCTTTTAGGGGCAGGCATTAGCTATTGGAATCCCCATTTGGCAGATGTGCACCCTCAGTGTGAACTGAGTCATAGAGAGGTTAAGCATTAGCCCGCGAGATGTCCCAGAGGCAGAATGCAAACTCACAATGAAGACTGTTCCCAGCCCCTCTGTTCGCAAAAGAGAGTGCCAGAAAGGTCCTATAGAGCTTGGGAGCCACCCATATCATTTTCCAGATTATGATGCCGGAGCAGAAATGGAGAAAGAAGAGCATACTCTAAGACCCCCCCTTCCTGCCACCTGCCCCAGCAGGTACCCATCAATCCTGTTCCTTTTCCCAGGCTTCCTCAGCCCCCCCCCCTTGTGTTCAAGGGTAAGCTCTGCTCCCTTGAAAAAAAGAAGAAAAGAAAAGAAAAAAGCCACCCAATCTAAGAGCTGGGTACCTAGACCTGACTTGACATGCTTGGGCCAAGCCAGGGAGCCCCCACAGAAGCTTGGGAGCCAGGTCCCTCCAGCTAGAATGTTGAGGAGTGGCCTAATTATGCTAATCATTCATCCTCTTTCAACTCTAGGACCCTGGGATCTTTGCCCTCAATATTCCAGGAGCCCCACATGCCACCCATGAACCACCTCCTAGGCTCTGTTAACAGCCTGCTATGGGAGAGGCCAAGAGTGAAAGTGAACGTGCCTGCTACTGAGAGGTTCTCCCTGTCCTCTCTCAGCCCATCACAGGGTCAAAAAGGGCCAGGAATGCCTTTGTGTACAGTGAGGGGATGCCAGGAATGTTTCATTCTGCACTACCTTGAAGCTGCTTCTGGGAAAACCCAGTGGAGAGAAAAACAGCCTCTACCCAGGATAGACTTAGGTAGGGAGGACGCACACACACACATACACACACCAGAAACCACCCCAACTTCCATGGGGCATCATTAGCATCCCCTCCTGGCACTGATTTATCCCTGAAGGGTGAGGTCATTGCTTGGGAAGACTTAGCCTCCGTACCAGGACCAGCCCCTTGTCTTCCCCACCCCTGCAGAAGGGTTGAGAGGAGACGGGGTAGTGGAGTTCAGTGGGCCATGTGCCCCTTCAGACCTACCATACCTAGCACCAAGATGGTTCCTGATGCCATGCCCCTTCCCCAACTCTCACCTGTGGCCCAAGCCCTCCCAACTGGCTTTTCCAGTTCTTGGGCTTTATGTGGCGCAAGTTCCCCAATTATGCCCACATTATCTCAGCTGCTGGGCAGCCTCCAGCAGACTTGGGGAGTGGAGGCTGGAGGAGCATCAGGGAGCACCCATTTATCCTGTCAGGGAGGATGGAGGAATTAGTTGCTTGCCAGCTGACCAGTCAGCAAGAGTGCTAGACCATCTGACCCACTGACCTCCTCTCAGGACTGCTTCTGGGTGGGGCACAGGCTGGGCTGCTGTCAGACAGAGCCAGAAGGAAGCAGGAGACCTAGGGCATCCAGCCTACTCCTTTATAGATGCTGCCAGGGTCCCACAAGTAGACAGAAATTCAGCCCCCAACTATGGGCCACACTTTCCCCTCGAAGCTTCTCCAGCCCTCAATATCTCCGCTTGAGGCGTCTGTTGCTTCCAAGGGCCAGCTAGGAGAATAAGAACACTCAATGTGCTTGGTAAGGCTCTATGAATGGCGAAAAGAATGGGGATATGGATGAAATTCTCAGTACCAAAGGCATGGCTTGAGAAAGCCAAAACCAGATATTTTCAGCAATTCCCTCTCTCTGTCCCTCCCTTTCTTCTTCCCCCATCTCCTCTCCTCTCCTTCCTTCCTCCACCCACCTGCAAGGTCTTACTATATAGTCCGGGCTGGCCTTGGACCTACCATCCTTTTGACTCTGCCGCCTGAATGCTAATATTGCAAGCATGCCCCACCATGCCTGGCTTAGCATGCATTTCTTGAGAGCCTGCTGTGTGCTAAGCCCCTGAGATCCCACAGTCAATGTGATCTCTGGAAGAGTGGAATTGGGAGCAATGTGCTAAAGTGACCATGGACTTTGGGACCTACCCAGGGGACCCCACTTCTCCATCACACAGAGGAGGCAAGGATCCCAGGTCTCCAGGGGCCATCCTCCTGCCTTTGGGTCAGTAGAAGGCCTGGTATTATTGATGGCGCTCAGGATGTAGGATACGAAGTCCACAAAGGTGGTTTCTCATCAATGACAGGAAGTACAAACAGTCATGTGACAAAGATGCAGCTTTGGGGATGTGACAGACTTGGAGATGGAGAGAAGTTGAGAACAGAGCCTGGTCTGGCATGATTGCCCCAGGTCAGCACCATACTCAGGCTAAGGGGGCTCAAGGAAAAAAGCCTTCCAGATGAGGAAGCCCCAGCTGCCTGCTCCTTCCTGGGAATACCCATTCTCTTGGCTGCCACTGCAGTTTGCCCAGTGATAAGTATTTGCTACACTAGAGAATATGAAACACAGAAGTGTGCTATGTAAGCCAGATTCTGTGCTGGGCTGGGCATTGGGGACTCAGGAAGAGAACCAACTGTAGAAGTTCATAGTCCAGAGAGAAGTCAGAGGTATGAGCAGCCATATTCTGAGACAGGGAGAGCTGTGCTCGGGGGAACCTGGAAGACCAGGCTGGGCAGCTTCCTAATGGAAGGGCTTGTGTGGACTCCTCATGGGAGTGGAGGGGGAAGCCCTCTAGCTTCGAATCCTCAGCAGCTTCTCCAGAATCCTGCCCCCACCCCCATGTCCTTTCTTACCTGTATGCCGCCTGGTTCCCCGGCAACCGGTAAGGTGGAGAACACTGGATTATCTGGCTCATTTGTCAGATGAGGGAACCGAAGCCCAGGAAAGTTCTTAGCTAGAGCTCTCCTTGGAAAGGAGAGCTTTTGACCCTCATATAAGATGATGGCAAGCTAGATAGATATGGTGCTGCCACCTGCAATCCCAACATTCTGGAGGCTGAGGCAGGAAGATGCTTAGTTCAAGATCAGACTTGACTATAAAGCCATAAACTGCCTTAAAAGGCATCTTGGAAGGACACGGGGAGGCAGAGCTTGAATGTAGCTCAGTGGAAGAAAACTTGACAGGCCTAAGCAAGGCCCTGGGCTCCATCCAAAGAACCAGAAAAAAGGGGGAAAGCTGGGGTGTGGATGTATGGTTACTAATGCGGATGTTTGGAACACTGGTCTGTATTACTCCGTGAAAAGCAGCATTTGGAACAATCTGTATAATATGATTCTGATTTTGTTTGGGTTTGGGGGTTTGGTTTGTTTTTTTTTTTGGGAGAGGAGGGGTTGGTGTTCTTTTTAATGTAGAGAGCTAGGGAGATGGTCCATTGGGCAAAGTGCTTGCCACAAAAGCAAAAGGACCATATTGAGGATCCCCAGCACCCACACGAAGGCCAAATGGGCATAGCGGCCTGCCCAGGAGGCAAAGATGGGATCCCTGGAGCAAGCTGGCTAACCCCATCTGGGTCCAACTGAGAGATCATGCCTAAAAATATGAGGCTGAGAAGGTCAAGTGTTTAACTCCAGCACTGAGGAGGCAGAGGCAAGCAGATATCTACAGATTTGAAGCCAGCCTGGTTTACACAGTAAATTCTAGGCCAGCCAGGACTACACAGGAAGACACTGTCAAAAAAACAAAAAAGGAAAAAGAAAGAAAAATATGTTGGAATTCAATCAAGAAAGATAGTCAACACCAACCTCAGACCCACATTTGCATGCACAACATATACACATGCAAAAAAAAGTACAGATCATTGCCAGGCATGACAGTGGTACACACGGAGAATCCCAGCACTCAGGAAGCTCGGGTGAGGATTGTGAGTTCAAGGGCATTCTGAGCTACAAGTGAATGATGTCATCGTCTTCTCTATTTTTCACAGAACTGTCCAAAGAGGGATTTTATTATTATATTCATTTATTTATTTTCACATGTGTGTGCATTAGCCATGGTGGGTATGTATGGGTCAGAGAACCATTTATAGACGTACCTTCTTCCGCTGTGTGAGTTCTAGGTATCAAATTTAGGTCATCATGTTTGGTGGCCCATGTCTTTACCCACTGAGCTATCTTAACAGCCTATGGGTGGTTTTTATATCAAGTACGTAATTTGTCTACTCTGAGGGGGATGTGAAATGAGTTTCACTTGTAGCTCAGGCTGTCCTGGAACTTACTATGTAAGCCAGGCTGACTTTAGAGTCTCATAGCAGACATCCTGATTAGCCTCCCAAGTGCTGGAGTTATAGGCACAAGCCACCAAACCCAGTGATTATTTCCACAAGAAGATTTACAAAAGGAATGTGACTGCTGAGGAGGTCAAGACCAGAGGTCAGAGAAAGGTAGGGCTGGGCATTGGTGCCTGGCACTGACCACTTCCTGTCATCCCTTCTTCTGCCAGGCACTCATACACAGGTGGTGCAGGTGAACGATTCCATGTATGGCTTCATCGGCACAGATGTGGTACTGCACTGTAGCTTTGCCAACCCACTGCCCAGTGTGAAGATCACCCAGGTCACATGGCAGAAGGCCACCAACGGCTCCAAGCAGAACATGGCCATCTACAACCCAACCATGGGCGTGTCGGTGCTGCCCCCCTACGAGAAAAGAGTGGAGTTCCTACGACCCTCCTTCATCGATGGCACCATCCGCCTCTCCCGCCTGGAGCTGGAGGATGAGGGCATGTACATCTGTGAATTTGCCACCTTCCCTACAGGCAACCGTGAAAGCCAGCTCAACCTCACGGTGATGGGTAAGCTGCCCTGGGGCTCTTTCCCTTGCCTGTCTAAATGGCTTGTCTATCCTTAGCATGTACCTCAGTGGCCATAAACACCCCTGTTGGGTTGGCATGGTCCCATAACTCCAGGTACAATGCCTCTCACTTGACTAGCCAGACTGTCCAAAATTCCCTGAGGATCAGGGATGGGGAGCCGTAGCTTTGGACAGGGTCAGGAACTGTGTTTAGGTTTGGGCCCCCTCCAAGGGACATGTGTTGGAGACCAGGAGCAGGCAGGTGCTTTAGACACCATGGTAAGGAAGGAAACTGCTTGGCTTAAGCATCCCAAGACTCTAAGAAACCTAAAAACAGGGCTGTTTGTGCAACAAGGAGGCATGAAGAACTTCCCAAGAGAAATTCTGGGAAGGGCCCTGGCAAAGTATAGTTGAGAAGCAGGGGTGGCCAGGGTGAGTACCTAACAGATGCCCACACAATTTCAACTGATGCCATGGTGTTGTTCCCCACAGCCAAGCCCACCAACTGGATTGAGGGCACCCAGGCAGTGCTTCGAGCCAGGAAGGGACAGGAAGACAAGGTCCTGGTGGCCACCTGCACCTCAGCCAACGGGAAGCCTCCCAGTGTGGTGTCCTGGGAAACACGGCTAAAGGGCGAGGCAGAGTACCAGGAAATTCGGAACCCCAATGGCACGGTGACAGTCATCAGCCGTTACCGCTTGGTTCCCAGCAGGGAAGCCCACCGGCAGTCCCTGGCCTGCATCGTCAACTATCACCTGGACCGCTTCAAGGAGAGCCTTACACTCAACGTGCAGTGTGAGCCACGGCCCTTCCTACCTATTGCCCCCCTCCTCTGTCCCCTAGTCTCTCCCCACTGCTTTCCCTCTCCAGATGCTGCAATCTCCCTGTGCTCCCCCTCTGTAATCTCCGCCTCTCCTTCTAACCTCTCCCCTTGTCACTTCTGCGGAGGTCCTGTAATGTCAGCTTACTCTTCAAGCTGCTCCTGTGTCCCATCCCCCTTCCTTAACTGTTCCTGCTCTCCCTTCCCTGTCTGCTCTCCTGACCTCACCCTCTTCCAAAATCCTCCCTTACCTCACAGATGAACCTGAGGTGACCATTGAGGGCTTCGATGGCAACTGGTACCTGCAGCGGACGGATGTGAAGCTTACGTGCAAAGCAGATGCTAACCCTCCAGCCACTGAGTACCACTGGACCACGTGAGTGCTGGCCCGTCCCCTGAAAATACCACTTGTTGGACCACTGGGGCCCAACCACCCACCTCCGAGGAGTAGGGAGGTTCAGAATCTAGGCTCACATTTTTCCATGGAGAGTATTTTAAGAGGCGTCCCCCCGCACACATGCACACACATACTAACTGTGTACATACACCTCTGCACTTGTTTGAGTCCTTGGGTTTGAGACTAATAATCCTGACAGCAGGGGCTTCTCTGGTAGCCTGCTTCCCTTCTCTCCCTAATAAAGAAGATTGCCATTTTCCTTTGGTGATTCAGCCTGAGTCATCCTACCCCAGTCCCCATTTTTTATTTTTATCAAAGAGTCCCCTGGGAAGCTGGTGTTCTAGAACACCCCAGTCTTTCTTTGTTCCTAGACCTTCTCTACAGCAACCGGGTTCCCTGGGTGGAGGCAGCAGTGGACCCCCGTGTCCCACTATGTCGTGCTTGGCATTATAGTCTGGTACTTAGTCTGGTACTTGACCTTTAGAGAGAAACACATCCCCTCCAACCAACTTGAACATCTCAAGCCAACATCCTTTCCACAGAGAGCTAGGCGGAACTCAGACAGGGTATGGGGGAAGCTAAGAAAGTTGACATGGGTGGCCAGAAGGCAGCAGCTCAGAGTGAGTCTAAGCCTTTTTTCTAGGGAGTAGAGAGCCCTGGGGAGCCCTGGTAGCCTCCATTTCTGGGCACAAGACTGCTTCAGAAGGTGACGGTGGGCAGAACCTGCCTGCCAGTCAGCCCTGTAGCTGGAGTGGCTGCTGGCTTAGCCAAAGAACAGCGAACAAAGGAAGGATGAAGGTCTTCTGTACTTGGCAAACTCCCAGAATGGACCACACACGGAAACATCTTGAGACATGCCCAGCAATGGCAAGATGATGTGGAGGAGCTCAGCCATGCCTGTTTGCCCATCTGATTAGCTTCTCTAGATGTGCTTGGCCCGAGTAGCCCCACTAGGGGAGAACCATGGTCAGGACCCAGGTATCTCTGTTATCAGTCCACTGCCAGCTGGTTCTCATTCTGCTGCTTCCTAGCTGTGTGTCCTTGGCCTTGGATCTCAGGTTCATCTGTGGTGTGGGAGTGGTACCACCTGCCTTGAATACATTTCAGTGATGTGATGATCAAACATGAACTGCCAGGCATGGTGGCCCGAATCCTGTAATCTCAGCACCAGAGAAGCCCAGTCAGGATTGCTGCAAGTTGAGAACCAACCTGGGCTACGTAACAAAACTGTCTCAACAACAAACCCATAAATTACTGAATAATAAACTGCAAGATGCAAGAGACTATTGCTGTTACTCTTTTCCCTCATTCCAATCACACCCTAAGATACACATTTAGCAAAAGAGCTGGCAGATAGCCCCAGAGCCAAGCAGATGCACCAGGGGCTACTTCTTGGGGCTGAAGAGTCATAACCCTTCACAGTCTCTTAATACCTACAGGTTGAATGGCTCTCTTCCCAAGGGTGTGGAGGCCCAGAACAGAACCCTCTTCTTCCGGGGACCCATCAACTACAGCCTGGCAGGAACCTACATCTGTGAAGCCACCAACCCCATTGGTACCCGCTCGGGCCAGGTGGAAGTCAATATCACAGGTAGGAGTCTTCAGCCATCCCTGCCACTCCCCATCCCAAACTTCCTCCTCAGTTCCACCCTTTCTTCATTGCATCATGGGAAGTTTGTTCTTTTCTCCTCTTGCTTCTCTGGAGTTCGGGCCAAGATTCTTTCTTTGCGTTTTTCTCTTTGCCTACGGGGAGCTAAAGGGTACAGTTAGAGTGACCCTCAAGGAGAGAGGGGCAGGAAATGCTGTTCTCAGCAATGGCGTTTAAGGGCAATGGCTGACCGCCTGCACCAGGGAGTCATGCTGGCTTGGTGGGGCAGGTCTGCAGATGGAATGCATGTCCTCTAAGTCCTGCAGGGTAGAGATGAGGAAACCTTAGGGCTGCAGGGTGAGGCTCGCCTCAAGCAGAACCCAAGACAGTGAGGTGGAGGCTACAGTGAGCATGCACCCTGAAGGCACTGATACATATGTCTCGAGACTGAATAGCTCTTTTCCCAGATCTTTCTCTCATTGCATGAGGGGGTGTGTCAGTCGGGGAGGGGGGGGAAGGGGAGATGTGTTCTATGATGCTCCTAAGGGAGATTTCACCTAGGACATGACCTGAGCAGGCCTCATCTGTAAAATGGGGGTAGTGTGACCTGCCTTGAAGGAAGGGCTGCTGTCCAATGCCACATAATGTAGGTCACATAACCTAGCACAACTCCGTCTGTCAGTAAGTGGCCAGGGCTCTGTGATTATTGTCGTGACCCCTATCATTATCATTGTCATTAACAGAAGCATCAAAACAAATGCACCAAGGAGTAAATTGCCACCAAATTGCCACCAAACTTCACAAGGGGGAGTGCTTTTAGTATCAAACCTAAACTGGCTGTAGGATGAGAAAATGACACAAGGAGCCTCTGAAAACAGGAAGGGACATCCCACTGCCATCAAAGGAGACATAATAATATGTGCAGATCCTGATGCCACCAAAGGAGACAGGGTGTAATAACATGTGAAGAGTGGCCTTGAGCCTCCAGGAAACTAGATGATGGTTAAGAGTTCTAGCCAGACACAGGTTTTGGGGGGGGGCCCAAGAATTTGCTGGCTTTGAGCATCTGTCCCAGGAGAGTGAGGCATCATCTGTGGGTACATTTTGACTACACTGCCCTGTCACCTAGAAACAAGAGGGTGTGGTCACTTATTACTATCTTCAGCCCCCTGCAGAGGTGCCAGGGTTGGAGCCTGGTGACAGCCAAGGTGACAGGCCAGGATAGGGCTTGGAAGTTTCTATAGGGTGGCAGACAAACACAAGGGGACTGCCTCACTCTCCTCCTTTCTGCAATAAGTTGAGCCTCATAGCCTGAGGCTGTGGGTTGCATGAGGAAAATCCCAGCCACTTCCTACGAGGAGTCATCATAGTGAGTGTGACCGACAGTGTCACCTGAGGACCAGGAATGCATCCATGGAAGGACTCTTGTTGGCTGTGTGTCCTTGAATAAGTTCTTTGCCTCTGAGCCTGAGCTTCCCAATCTGTAATGTGGAGAGAGTCGAACTTCTGTCTCGTTCTCCATATGGCCACGGAGTACTCCCTCCAACAGGATCACCAACGCCATGAAGGCATCCTACTCTGCCACCCAGGAACTCTGGGAAAGTGGCTGATTGGAAACTTGGAGGCAGTAAGGAGCCCAAAAGCATCTTCTCATTGCTGCTGCTTCTCAGTAGGAGAAGAGTGATCAGAGACCATGCAAGTATCCTCAGCCTCAGAGCCACAGATAGCAGGAAGGTGGCATTCATCTCTGAAAGCCAAGTAACAAAGGCAATGGCCACGAGGAAGGGCTGCTCCTTAGGGCTCAGGTCCAGGAGCAGAAAGGAGGAAAAGGAGAGAAGACTAGCCATGAGGAGGAAGCTGCCATAGGTACCTAGTGCCTATGGGACCTGTAGTCAGGTCTGGGAAGCGGTTTGTGCTCTTTTGCACGTAACTCCTGGAGTGTGCACAAAGACAGGTGGTCTAAAGCCCCCCGGAGCACCAGCTGGAAGAGGGGCCATGCCAGTGTTCTGTTGCTGGCAAATCTATTAGCCAGGAGATGAGACAAAAGATGAACAAACAAACAAACAAAACCATTACGTTCCTTGATCTCAGGCTCAGAAGCTGTGGGTCAGCCCTGCAGAGAGCAGCTCTTTCGCCTTCCTGAAGGATTCAGCCAGACATCCTAATCTTTTCCAGGGCTGTTTATTCCTAAGTGGCAGACAGCCTCATCTCTCTTTCCCCCATGCCAGCAAGTGCCCTCTGCATCTCTGGCAACAACCCCAAGGAGCATAGCTGGGTCCTGTGCTCCCAGCCTCACTAGTCTAAGGCAATGCATGAGTAAGAGGGATAAGTGGAAATTTAATATTTCATTGCGGCCATCTTTTCAGGTAATAGCTTTGCCCTGAGCACATCTGGAGAGGGGAATGAAGAGCAGCTGGAGTGGGGTAGGCAGGGGGAACAGGTGGGATGGCACCTGGGATGGCCATGGTGGGCATGGGAGAAGGGCCTGAGGGCCTTTGGAAGGCTCACAGGGCAGCAGCATAGCGGGGCTTGGAATTTGACTGTGTTCAGGTGGCTGTGTGGGGTTGTCATAGTAAATGACTCCTAGTGTGAAATAGGTGCAAGCTGTGGCCATAGGGACAAGAAAGTTGAGCGGACAACGCAGTGGAATTTGTGGGTGCCATTAACAGCATCTGACAGCTCAAAGAAACCCATTCGCAAGGCCCTTGTGCTGGGTCAATGGTCCCACAGCATGGTAGATGTAGTACCTACCTTCTTCCATAAGGACTAACCTCAAGGGTAGGGGGATGGCCTTGACCAAACAGGATATAGCTTCTGCCCCTCAGGGTGTTAGAAAGAAAGTGGTAGATTGGCCTCTACCAGTCTAGAGGAGCAGGGAGGAAAGCCACTCAAGTTCACTGTATCTGTCCCAGCTCTTACTTCTGGTGAAGTCTGGGCTCATCCTATGGGGCATGCCAGTCAGGCCAGTTCTTTGGACCAAGGATGGTGGGCCTTCATGGAGAGCGTCTCTGCAAGCATGCATGCCCAGACATGAGTGTGGGTGTGCTCTTCTGTGAGCCAGCGTGAGCAGGCAAGCCCTGTCTGCATGCTGAGTGTGCAAATGGAAGCCTGGGGCTCTGCTGGGGGTGAATGTGTCTGTCTCCAAGAGAGAGAATGGCAGCATGTTTGGGAGTCTGAGGATGCAGCTGTGTCCGTACCTCTGGGATTTCCTTCCTCCAACTTGCAAGAGACCTGTCAGACAATGGAGGAACTACACAGCTGCTTCAGCTGCAGGAAGGCAGCAAAGCTTCTCAAGGAATGACCCCAGGCCTTCCCACTCCCCCTGCGGCTGACCTCACTGCATGCTGGGAAATGTAGTTCTCACAATTTCCTGGCCTGATCTGATGCAGGTCATTTCCTGCCTCCCCAAACATTCTGCAATGGTTGTGGAAACAAGCACAGACATCTTCTTTGACCCTAGATCCTAGCTCCAGACTATAAATCCTAACTCCAGTTCACCTCAGGTCCATCCAAAGCCCCACACACCTAGTTACTCTTCTTAGTCTGGGAACTGGGGACCCAGAATGAGAAGTTTCATTGCTCTTAGGTTTTGTCCATCCCAGGTTCCCAGAGGGAAGCCTCCAGCCCTTCAGAAGCAGGGCCAAGTAGGCTATTTTGTAAGGGGATGTGAGAGGAACCATCTGGGCCCCCAGCATTAAAATCGAGCAACCCCAGTGCTCAGTTCTTTCCTCTCCACCCGGCTCTGCCCCTAGCAATTCTGCTTCTGTCATAGAAAGAAGCTGCTGGCTGACTCTGACAAAATGGAGGGGTAGAGGAGAGGGGCACCTTCCCCTTGCCTGCACATGAATTAAGTTCCCATAACTATCCCTCCATCTGCCTCCCTCACTTGGTGCTTTTATCTTGGCATCTTAGCTAACCCTCTGCAGTACACAGACCTGACCTTAAAGCAGTCAAGATAACGTGGGTTTCCTTTGGTCCCAAGAGATCCCCCAGAACAGTAAACCTCATTAGAGCCTAGGAAAAACGTTAAGTAAAGGACCTGGGTGGGGAGGTTAGAGTATAATCTGTCCCCAAGGTCCGCAGTGTGTCCCAGATCCACTTTATCTGTGGACTGAATGCTTGCTGTGCCCAGAGCGAGGCTCCCCTCCAAGGCAGAGCTGTGACATGAGAGAATATGTCCTTTTACTCAACAAAAATTTCTTCGCCACGTGGTCTCGGCATTTGGGATAAATCAGTGAGCGAAACAGACCAAAGTACATCCTTGTGAAGCTTATGGGATCCTGAAGGTACACAGGAAAGAGAACAGTGAGAAGGAGGTCACTGTGTTAAGGATGAGGGACTTGTACATCACGGTTTTAAATGAGGTGGATGAGGAAAGTGTTCATTAGGAGGTGCTGTTTGAGCCCAGCCTTGGAGTAGGTGATGGTGTGAAGCCCCCTCAGGTCCTTCACTAAGAGCCCTCAGGCTGCTGAAAAGCAGGACAAGATGGTGTCAGAGGTTGAGGCAGGATGCAGGTCATGGAGAACATTCCAGGTTCTGTGGCTTTGGCCTTCTCTGAGCATAAAACAGAGTCATTAGAGGCTCTGGACAGGGTAGCGATGGGATACGACTCACGCTTTAATGGGATCTTGCTGGCTGCTGTAGCAAATGTAGTCTATAGATGCAAAGGGTGGAAAGCAGTTAGGTGTCGATAGCCATAAATAATCCAGGTGAGAGATGGTGGTGTCTCAGATGAGGGTGCTTGGGATGGAATGGTGAGAAGCAGTTAGATTCCAGATTTATTTCGAAATATAATTTACAGAGTAGTTTGGGACTCCAACCATTCTCATCAGACAGATGGTACAGCAGACCCTGTCATCCTGTGATTAGTGGGGTCAGAAAATCCAATCTAGCTGAGCTAAATGTAAGAGCACGGTATTTTTCATTGGTTCTTTGCTGGGAAAGCAGGAAAGTAACCACTGTAGAACTTATGTTATGCACAGCAGCTATGCTGCAGCGAGTCAGCCCTTTCCTTATTCTGGCTGAAAGGAGAGCCAGGACCAACTGTGGTTAATCCTAATTTGCATCTATGAACAATAAATTTGTGATTAATAAATTTGGATCTGAAATTGTTTAAAATAGAGTGAAGGATGCATATATCGGTCCGTATAAAGTCTACAGAGACAAAGTTAGATGTGAGCTACAGAAGAAAAGCCTACGTGAGGAAGGCATTGCTGCAGGGTGTGTGGCGTAAGCAAAGGTTTGCTGGTGGTTAGGGACTCACTTGGGTCTGTATTCCCAGCTACTTGGGAAGCTGAAACCAGAGGATCACACGTTCGAGGCCAGCCTGAGAAACTTAGTGATACCCTACCTCAAAACACAAAGTAAGAGAGAATTAAGAATAGCTTGTGACAGGCTCTATGTTAAATCCTTAGTACCACACACAAACCAGAACACACTTAGATAGCAAGCATAACATAACAGGTTAATGACCAGCCTAGTGAGTTCCAGGAAAGCCAGGGCTACATAGTGAGATACTTGTCAAGGAATACGAGGTGGTATGGGGTGGCATGCATAGGGAGAGTTCATTCTAGCTCAGTTTCAAAAGTTGCAGTTGATGATTGTTTGACCTGGTGCTTTGGGGCCTATGATGAGGCAGCGCATCACGGGAAGAATGTGAGTTAGAGCGGTGGGGACAGTTTCCCAAATCATAGCAGTCATCGATGAAGGTGCCTGATGGGGGTTGGCAGGCCAGGTTCCAAGTCCCAGCAGGCAATGGGCAGTTGCTGCTGGTCTTAGAGATAAAAGAATGGCAATTAATTACTCTTCTCACTGGGTGGGACAGTTAAGAGGGTAGAGACCCCAGGGAACGTGAAGTGCACATCCCAGTGCTCTCCTACTTTCCTGAGCACTTCACCGCCAGCCCCCGAGATGTCTGCTTGCTGCTGCGACTCCAAGCATGTCATTTGGTTCCTGCGTAGCAACGCTGTGGACTAGAGAGAAAGATATATTTGGGGCATATTTGCTGACTGAATAAGGAAGTAGACAGGTGAAGGTTCGCCAGGAGTGGTGGCTTGGAACCTCAACCCTTGGGAGGCTGAGATAGGAACAGCTCAAGTTCAAAGGCAGCCTGGGCTAGTGAGACCCTGTTCCGAATTAACCAAGCATAGAAAGACTTGGAGGCAGATGTAAAGGACCAGAGCTGAGAACTGCGGTGGGGGAGGCAAGCTGAGAGTAAGGTACCTCCTTTCCAAAGCAGTGAGTGGATGGGACCCGGGGGGCCATGATGAGCTTGAACTGCTCCCAGAGAGTGTTGCAGAAACAGGCAGTAAAGACAGATAAAGTAAACACTCATGGACCTGCACTCTGTGACCTGCACTGAGGACATAGTGGTGACAAGCGGGGAGATGAATCTTCTGGGCTTGCGCTTCTCTCCGCCAGCTCCAGGCTCAGGAGCATCTGGGTGGCCATGTGACCTCAGGCAAGTGCCCCCACCCCATCCCTCTTTGGGGCCCCATGTTTTCACTAGCCCTTCTAGCCTGAGCCACGGGAAAGCTTCTCCCCCATTCAGAACCTCCGCCCTGCTCCTGCCTGCCTGCCAATAGCACCCCACACACTCACATGGGGCCCATGGGAGGAGTGTGATTCCGATGGAATGAGTGATGCTGAATCAGGGAGTGAGCCGGTCGCAGCAGGCTCCCAGCAGCAGACACATGGGCCCAGATGGATCTGTTACCTTGACCTGCCCTCCTGGGCCAGGCTGGTGAGAAGAATGGACAGCAGCCTTCCAGGTCTACACCCTAGTGCCTTAGCAAGGCCAGCCACGGTCTCCGGTGCCACCCTGTGGTAATGCTGGGAACCATCTCCCTGTGTCTTGCCCTGGGACCTCTTGGCCTCTGGCTTGGCCTGGTCTAGCCAGGCTTCATGTTCACCCATCCACCTCCCAGGCCTGGAAAGAAAAGAAAGAGATGACAGGGTTGACAAAGAACCTACCTATCTCTTCCTTCTAGTCTTTTATGTTGCCTTTTTATTTCCACTGTCTGCACTATTGACTTTTCTCTTTCCTTTCTTTTCTTTTTGTCCTTTTTTTTTGGGGGGTGGGGAGTCTTGCTCTGTAGCCCAAACTTGGCTTTGAACTTATAACTGTTCCCTTGCCTTAGTCTCTCAAATCCTGAAATTACAAGTAGGAGCCATTATACCCGGCTCTGGCTAGTCTCGTTTTCTTTTTGCACACATTTGTTATACCTGGCAAGGCCAGTGGGCCATTAAACATGTTCTTACATGTGTATGTTCCTGACCTGGAATACCCACACAGGCCTCTTCAACCCCTTTCTGCCTGTCCCTGCTTGTGCCTATAATCTGTCACTTGGGTATTTCAGTCCGGTTGCCCAAGCTAGCAATATCACCTTGCCCTGCAGAGCCAGACCACGGCTAAGAGTCACAGCCCTGCTTTGTAGCACATTGGCATGCAATTGACACTCACGGAGTGCAGACAGTTGACACTCATGGGGTATCTACTTGGGAACCTATTTTCTGTGTATACTGAAGGCAAAAGAAATGAGTCCTAGAAAACCCACTAGGCTTCTGGGGTTGAGACAATCACTTCTACATGTCAGGCAAAAGGACACTGGTGATGTGTGCACAGGGTTTGTACGCAAACAAACCAACAAAACCAATATGATAGCTAGTTGGCTAAGTGGTCTTGGGTAAGCTAACCTCCCTAGCTGTCTCCTGCACTGAAGAGAAATGAACGGCAGACTGCCCTTGGAGGGTAGTGACAAAGTTTCCTACATGCAGATGTGTCTCTGCATCACAGTGAGAGAGAACAGGGCTGATGCCCCCTCCAGGGATGGTCAGGATGGAAGGCTGGATGCTCTGCATGCATGAGCTGCTGCTCTCCTCGCCTGCCTTATTGTAGCTGCCAATGCTGCAGCCAGACTTGACCCCAGGAAGGTGGGGTGCCAAGGGGCCTCTGGAAGCAGGACTGCTCAAATCTGGGGTGTGGACATCCTGTCCTGGGCTTTTCCCTCCCCCGTCTCCCTACACCCCTGCTGACTTCCGAAGAGCAAACACTGACACTATCCCCCCCATCTCTTTTCCTCACCCAGAATTCCCCTACACCCCGTCTCCTGAACACGGGCGGCGCGCGGGCCAGATGCCCACAGCCATCATTGGGGGCGTGGCAGGGAGCGTCCTGCTGGTGCTGATTGTGGTTGGAGGGATCGTAGTGGCCCTGCGCCGCCGCCGGCACACCTTCAAGGGTGACTACAGCACCAAGAAGCATGTGTATGGCAATGGGTACAGCAAGGCAGGGATCCCCCAGCACCACCCGCCTATGGCACAGAACCTGCAGTACCCAGATGACTCGGATGACGAAAAGAAGGTTGGCCCACTGGGTGGGAGCAGCTATGAGGAGGAAGAAGAAGAGGAGGGCGGCGGAGGAGGTGATCGCAAAGTGGGCGGACCCCACCCCAAATATGACGAGGACGCCAAACGGCCCTACTTCACTGTGGATGAAGCTGAGGCCCGTCAGGACGGCTATGCGGACCGGACTCTGGGCTACCAGTACGACCCTGAACAGCTGGACTTGGCTGAGAACATGGTTTCTCAGAACGACGGGTCTTTCATTTCCAAGAAAGAGTGGTATGTGTAGCCCCGCCTTCTGAAGCCTCTGTCTCTGCCCACTTCTCCCTGGCCCTTACCCGCACGCCCCCCTGCCCACCCCCACAGCCCACTGCCCCGGGAGCTCAACAAAGACTTGACCAGCTGCCCTAAAACCAGCCCCAAACTCCTGGGGAGCCAGGGGAGCTCAGGGCAGACCCAACTTGGCTTCGTTGTTTTTTTGTTGTTTTTTTTACATTTCCTCCCTCACCCACCCTTCCCCATGGTGTTGTGTTCGACCGTGGCTTTGGTGTTGCTGTATCTTTCCTTTAAGGACCCCTTCCACTGTGTAGGGAGCCCTGTTCTTGTCTTGTGTACTTGGGCATCCCTCCAGGGTTTGGGGAGCCAGTCCTCTCCCACCCCCCAACACTGGAATTTGTTTGTGTTCTCTTTATTGGGGGTGGAGGGCAAAGGGAGCTTCAAGGTGAAGAACACCCTCACCCCCACCCCACATGCTGCTCCTCTTCCCAGAGAGAAGTAACCCAATGCCCCACACACACTAAGCTGATGCAGCCAGTGCACCTAAGAGGTTTTAGGGGCGTCCTCCATGGTATCCACGGGAGTCTTGTCTGTGAAATAATGGAGCTGAGTGAGGTTCCTGCTAGGGTCCTGGGCAATGTGCTTTCTTGGTGAGGGTGGTTTTTATGTTTTCTCTTCTTCCTTCTGGCCTACAAAATGGAGTTGGCCTAGCTCTCATATATCCCTCTCCTTTATCCCCAAGTCTGTTCTCAACACGGTGGATGATCCCAGGCGGACTCTACCCACAGTTCCCATATGCCTCTGCCAACACATGCATACATAACCACACACACACAACCCCCTGGATCTATGCCAATCTTCCCCAGTGCTCTCATGGCCTGCCCAGGCTGAGCACTGCCCTGGGCCAAGCCTCTTCTCCGGCTCTCAACGCTTCCCCCCCCTCAGGAAGGGGTCAGCCCACAGAAGCATCCAGAGACAGCTAGAATGAACCACCTAGCTGCTGCCTCTCTAAGATTACGGTATAGCTCCAACCTTTCCTTACAGTGTGCACGTTTCTCAGATTTCCCTTTATCTGTCAAGTGGGAGCAACACTTGACTCTTCTGGAAAGTCAGGGCTGGGATCCCAGGGAAAAACTTGAGGCAAAGAAGAATTTGTGTGGAGAAGGCAGCCTGGTGGACGTTCTGCAAACACAATCTGGTAGACTGAAGGGGACTGCTAGCGTCTCACAGAGGAAGGCCAGCCTAGATGTCACGGGTCTCAAAGAAAATGCAGGGGCACCTGGGAACCTGCTGCTTAGCCACAGTCTGATCCCTGCTCAATTTCTCCTGGTGCCATGCTGAGATGAGAGGGAACCATGGAAGGGCCCTCCTTTGCATGCAGACTCCCTCTTTGAATGGGACTCTGGCTTTTTCAGCCATTTGGGGCTGAGCCTTCCCTTGAGTGCACAGAGAAAGGCCCCCCCTCCCAACCCTCCGTCCCCAAGCTCAAAGTGCCTCAGTTTCTTCATCTGTGCCCCCTCCCCCAGATTCCCCGAATTCTAAATGGGTATGCCTATGCCCTGGGGTAGGCAAAATGGACTTCAAGAGCCCTAGGGCCTGCCTGCTAGGGTCTCGGCTAACTCAGCCCGAGGTGATACTCTCTGAGGAATGGCAAATGTTGGGGAGAGGGAGGCAGACCATGCTGTGCCCCACGGGCACTGACCCGCCCTGCCATAGGCTTCCTAAGGGAGCCCTAGCCCTCACCCCATTCCCTTCCCTGGTGCTGCTAATGAATTCCCAGTCCAAACACCATATCTGGCGCCCCTCAGCTCACCAGCTGGGGCCCTTTCTCCAGGCCCTCACTGCCCTAGTCCCAGCCCAGGCCTCCCAGTAGCCATGTAGCAGAAGTCTGAAGCCATGCCAGCCCTGTGGCGGCTCTCCCCTCTTGGCACTGGGGACACTGGATGGGGTGAAGTTCGAAGAAGAAAGTTCTGGGGCCTTTCTAGCCACAGGGCGGAGTAAGATGGAGCTGGGCTGCTTCCTCCAGCAGTATTAGTGTCCTCCCTCCCCCATGTCATACTACTTCCCTGCTCCCCACACCACTCTGGCCTCTCTGCTTGGTCCTCTGACCCCCAAGGCAGGAGGCAGAACCCTGACTGCCTCATAGAGGAATTTTTATCCAGACGGAACCGTAAGACTGAAAGGACCCACCCTCCTGTATCTCTCTTACCTTTCACTGTCATCCCCTTATTTTGTGATGGACTGAGGAGGCCCTCGGCTGGGACAAGCACCCAAGCTCCCCTGTAAACACCTGCACGCCTTTCCCCCAAGCAAAGCACAATTTGTAGGGTCCACGCAGCAGGATCCAGGATCCCAGCCGTGGTACCACTCCCAGGCAGCTGCCACCTGGGCTGAGAGAGGGCACGAGAGAGGGGCCGATAGCTGGGCCAAAGGAGGCGGGGCTCTCTTTGCCCCTGTGTTTGTGGGGCAGTGGACACAGTCAGCTGACAGCGGAAGGCCCGGTGCAGCAGAGCAGAGGGCATTCTGCTTCACTTTCATGACCCCGACACAGCTGAGCTCCTGCCATACTGCAGAGAATCAACTTGGTGTGTTAACCGCCAAGGCCTCTCTGTCCAGTTGTTGCCCCTCGCTGGCCCCCCTCTCCTGTCCCTCCACTGCTCCTGGACTCCTGTTTCCCCACAGATTTTGATGTTGTTCTGACGTGCAACTACTCTCCAAGTCTCTTTTACCAGAAGGACCTGAAAAAAAAAAAAAGAAAAAAAAAAAAAACAGCAGCACATAGTCAGTGAACACACGCCCAGCACACCGACACACGCCTTCTGCAGACCAAGCACAGGCGGGTGCGAGCACAAGTACACACGTGAGGAATGAGAAGCCCTTACTAATGCTCAGGCCCAAAACAGATGGACAGGGGCCCAAGCCCCAGGAAGGGGCCCCTCTGCCAGCCACCCCTGTGTGCCCCGGTCACTGGTGCAATAACTTTTCTGCCATCCTCAAGGTGGGAGAATCAGGACTCATGTCAGGGGGAGGGTGGGACCACTCCTCTGAGCCAAGCAGGACACTGCATTCCCTTTCCTGGGAGGAGGGGGGTGCTCCCAGGCCTCTGGGGGGTCCAGGTAGAGACGTCCCCAAGCCTAACTGCCAACCGAAACCCTCTCCTGGTGAGGGCAGGTGGCTCAAACTGACCTGGGCCAGAGAAACCCAGAGGTGAGGAACCCTGACTCACCGATGCTGCTTTCTGACCCTGGCTGTGAGGAATGGGCTTGGGGGTGGGGGTGGGGGAGTGACTTTTTTTTTTTTTTAACAAATGGAAACAAAATCCAGGAGAAGCTACCACCCTCGCCTCTGAGTGTGACTAGCTTCCTTTGCTTCAGTTTCTTCGTCACTGTTTTCCTCTTTGGTCCTGGGGACAGCCCAGCAGATCCTGGTCTTGACCTGGAGGGGGGAGGGTTGTCCCACCCCCTTTTACTTGTATTAAAAAAAAAAAGATGGGTTGAAAATGTACTGAGAAAAAAATGTACTTTTTTATAAATAAAGTGTTTAAAACAAGCCTGGGTGTCACTGCAGTGGGGTGTGAGTGAGCAAAGCTAGAGAAGGAGACACAGCCAGCCAGCGGGAGGACAAAGGAGCACTACGGATAACCAGAGGAGCACCCGGTTCTACAGCAGGGACTCACTGAGGTGCCCACCCGGCCACCTGGTAGGCATCCCTGGTTCAGTGCCTGCAGGCTGTAGTGGAACCGTCCTTCCATGAGAAGACGTGAGTCGTGCTGGGCACAGAGGGATGGCTGGCACCCACGGGCCGGGGCCAAAGCACGTGGAGGTTAGAGGAGAAGGATCAAGAAGGGGGTGACAGAAGTACACAGCTGAGGAAGGCCCGCTCTAGCTGGACCCACTGTTCCAGAGCTCTTTCCTCAGCTACCACCCCTCCCCGGGTTGTTCCCCTCTTGCTCACGTCCTTGGAGCCTTGTTTCTCCCCGCCAGGTCCCCCATGACTCTGAGGAGAAGGAGACCCACAGTGGAATGCCTGCTGTGTTAGACAGATCCCTGGAGACAGGGAAGAGGAGGGCTCTATCTTTTCCTCTTCTATTCTGAGGATGCAGCCCCGTCTCTCAACAGCTCTTCCTAGTCCCAGCCTTACCCCTTCTCTCCTACGGGGCTGGTTGTGGGGAGCCCTTCTGGATCTTCCGTTCCCTCCTCCCCATGCCAACACCATCTGCTTCCCATCTCCTGGGCTGGAATGCAGGACAAATCGATCCCGAGGGTGGGAGGACAGGGGCTTCAGGGACTGCCCCTCCTACTCACCCCTGGTGGCATCTCTCTTCACCAAGAGCCACACCATAAGAGTCTTGGGCTTTAGGTGGGGGAGGGGCAAGGGACCACAGCTGCCAAGGGGGCTGCTTAGCAAAAAACCCTCAGGTCCACAAGGGAACAAGTCCACCTCTTCCCCACCTAAGATTGGGGCAGTACAGAAAGGCAGAATCCAGCGTGTAAAAGGAAGAGCCTGCAGCTGTTGGCAGCTGGCTGAGCCCCTCACTGGAAGGTTAAGCCAAGGCACCCAGGACAGACAGAGCTGTGTTTAGGTGTTGATATTCGAATGAGATGCAAATTGGTTATCTAAGCGGCTATTTCCTCAGTTTTTTAGGCTGTCTGTTTAAGTTAATTTTTAATTTGTGTGAGCAATAAATGCTTAATTACATTATTAATATATTGGAAGAGAGCAGTGGACAGGACATCCTAATTGGCATTTAACTAGAGCGTTCCGGCAAATTAGCCAAGACTTTTCTGCGGCTTCAAGGAAGGAGGGCAAGCCAATTAGTCTCAGGCACAGCCTCTGTGGGCGGAGCTTTGCTCTGGAGAAGCCAGACCCACCCCATCCCTGGGCCTGAGGCCTGATGCCCAACCGAGGATACCAGCATCCACACTCAGTTTTCTAGTTGAATTAGGGCTTAGGAGAAACTTCATGCTAGTTAGGCCATGGGTTCTCCTGTCTAAACCCAAAACCTTTGGCCTCAGCCAGACAGAGCAGTGAACCCAAGGTTGGATGGCCTGAGGCAGTCCCTGTCTGAATAAAGCTAAGTCTGCCTCCTGCAACCATTGCCCACTCCCAGGTGGTACCCTGTTTTCTACAGGCCATTCTCTGAGTACATCTGTTGCAGATGACCAAGTGAACAAATTTGATGTTCAGGATTCGCATACTTGATCAAACATTCTTACATCTACATCACATTTTGGGTCACTGGAGGCTAGGCCACTATTATCCCCGCTCCAAGAATTCAGACACCAAGGACTCTAGATTGCAAATTAGACATTGGCCTCCTGGCTAAGGGCTATGAAGCAAAAGGCTGTGGCCGAATAGGATGAGAATTTCTAATTTTGTTTGAAAGGATGCGACATGACCTTCTACCTTGACCTTGAATACATAGGGGTTCTGTAGACATTGGTGGGTCACAAGTACTCTAGGAAGACTTCAGACCTTACATTTTTGTTCCAAAGTGACAGCGACAGTCCACCCCCCTCACCCTGTTTGTGGAGAGCTGAAGTCAAGAGAGGAAACGAGGGATAAACCCAGACACACCCTTGTAAGTGTATACTGAGCTTCCTCATGGGCAGGGCCACCTCTGCAAGTGAAGAATGGGAAGTGGGATATCAAGAAACTGTGGGGAAGGAAAAGCAAGTTTCTGTTGACCGAAAAGCAATATAAGCCCCTAGTGGAGCATAAGGTAGGCATGCAGGAGCTACATTGAGCATTGAGGAGAGCTGCCAGCCAGATTGCATTCATTGAGCTACACTTCCTGGGAAAGATGGTTTAAGATAACAGATGGTTTAAAATAATAAGAGGGCCAGTTGATGGTGGTGCACAACTTTAATCCTAGCACTTGGGAGACAGAGGCAGGCAGGTCCGAGTTTAAGGCCAGTTTGGTCTACAAAGCAATCTCCAGGACATAGAAAGCCACAGATGTAGGTAGGCAGGTAGATAGATAGATAGATAGATAGATAGATAGATAGATAGATAGATAGATAGATAGATAGATAGATAGATAGACAGACAGATAGATGACAGGGTCGTGAGTGGCGGGACAGTGGGTGGAGGAAGGCCCCTGACAGCTGGAATAAGCACCACCAGCTGGACTCTGCTTCTGGAACACCTCTGTACCTGCCTCCATGTCCAGGAGATTCCGGGGAATGGTCCTCAAGTTTGAACTTGGAACTACCTTTCACAGCCCTCAAGCCCTGGTTGATAAACTTGATGACAGCCATGCCCAGGTCTTTTGGGGGTTGTTGTCTCCTTCCTCATCTGTACCACCAGTTCCTAGATGACAGTCAGAGGCACTGTCCCCTCTTTTTCTCCCTCTGACAACCATTCCTCCTCAAGTACCCCCACACACACACACTCCACACTTCATTCCCTGCCCCACCTCTGGCTACATCATATCCAGTTCACCACAAACTCCAGGCTAAGACTCACACAACAATTGTTGTGTCTGCCTTGAGAACCAACACAATAGCATCATCTATGTACATCACAAGCTCCATTGAGCACAGATTCCTTAATCCAGAATCACCCAGTGCAATAATTGCCTTGTTGCTATGACAAAGCAGCGACCAAAGCAGCTTAAGGGAGAAAGGTTATTCCGATTCACTGTCTGATGGCGTGGTCCATCTCGATGAAGAAGCAATGGCATCTGGAGCTTGAGGGCTGGTTACATCATACCCACAGTCAGGAAGCATCGAGGAATGAGTGTTCATGCTCAGTTCTCCTTTTTTTTTTTATTCAGTTTGCAACCTGAGCCCAGGGAATGGTGCTACCCACAACGGATCCTCATCCTCCCAACTCAATTAACCTAATCTAGATACTTCCTCAGAGACATGCCAAGGATTTGTTTCCATGGTGATTCTAGATAGTATCAACTTGACAATCAATCAGATGAGGTTTTAAAACACTAAGCCTTGCCCCAGGCAGATAACAGAGCCTTGGAACTGGGAGCTTTAAACAAGCTACCTGGGACAGTTAAAAAAAAAAAAAAAAAACAGATTCAAAGCCTCCAACATGAAGTTGGGAACATCCTCAGGTGTCAGTCATGAAAAAGAGGAGGGTCCTAAGATAGGAGCATCACTAAGCAAGGTGGTGCTTGTCTGTAATCCTAGAACTCAAGAAGCTGGGGTAGGATTGTGAGTTCTAAGGCAAGCCTTGGATAGAAAACAAGATCCTAATGAGAGAGATGATGAAGGAAGGAAGGAACGAAGGAAGGAAGAGAGAGAGAGAGAGAGACCTACTTGGCTAATAACAAGTGTAGTATCTTGAACATCAAAGTATACGGGTTGTTGGGTGACCTGGAAAAATAGTACATATAGAGCTTAGGTAGCAATATTCCATTTATTACTATTATTATTAACGACCTTTATCATCATCCTCCAAGACATAATGACCTGGGTGATGATGCGTGTTGCAGAGGCCACCACCTGGAGGCAAGTAGGGAGTCAGGGGTTAGCCATAGCTATAAGCAGATGTTCTGATGTGACACCACTCCTGGAGGTGGGGGCTCCGGACATTTTTTTCAGAAGAGAAAGGAGGTTCCATAGGCACTCTGTGAATGAAGATTTTTAGTCCATGGGGCTGGAAGAAGTGAACCAGCGTCAGGAAGGAAGTTGACAGCTCCCTTATGGCCCTGTTAGAGAAACAAGAAAGGACCCTCATGTTAGGACAGGGAAAGATGTCAGTGCTTATACCTCTTGACCAGCCCCAAAGGTCCTGAGAGGACACGTGTTCCACAGTGAATAAAAAACCTTGAGAGGATGGCTGAGTCAAACATCTGCAGGTCCCCTGACCTCCTCACACCCAATTTCCTCACAGCCGAAGGAGCTAGCTTGTCTTGGTTAGCTTCCTATTGCTTTGGTAAAACACTATGCCCAAAGGCAACCTGGGGAGGGAAGGGTTTATTCACTCAAATGTCCACAATACAGTCCATCATCCAAGGATGTCAGGGCAAGAACTCAGGCAGGGACCTGGAGACGGGAGCAGAAGCAGAAGCCATGGAGGAGTGCTACTCGCTGTCTTCTTGCTCAGCCTGCTTTCTTAACATCCCACGACCATCTGGCCATGGGTGAACCACTCACAACAGGCCAGCCCTCCCACATCGATCACTAAGTAAGAAAATGCATCACAGGGTTGCCCACTGGCCAGTCTGATGGGGGCATTTTTTTTCTTTTTTCTTTTTGTTTGTTTTTTGAGACAGGGTTTCTCTGTTCAGCCTTGGCTGCCCTGGACTAGCTTTGTAGACCAGATTGGCCTTGAACTTACAGAGATCTGCCTGCCTCTGCCTCCCTGAATGCTGGGATTACTTGGTGGGGGCATTTTCTAAATTGCTCTTTCTTCTTCCCAAATGACTCTAGCTTCTGTCAAGTTGACACAAAGCTAGCCAGCGCATAAGTTCTTTTGC
The DNA here is from genome assembly GCA_028658305.1 of Pachyuromys duprasi. Taxonomy (NCBI): domain Eukaryota; kingdom Metazoa; phylum Chordata; class Mammalia; order Rodentia; family Muridae; genus Pachyuromys; species Pachyuromys duprasi. Next base: position 34,088,682 of record CM053747.1, read on the forward strand.
ATTTTACAACACCTCTGGGACCCTTGGCCTCAGGAGAACTCCGTAACCCGCAAGCCGAGGAGCAACAAGTAATAGACACACACACACTGCCTTCTTCACCAGACAGTAGACCCAGGAGAGAGAGTGTGTGTCTACCTCATTCCCATCGTAACGGGAAGAGGGACGTAAGTCGGTGCTCAGTAGAATTAAAGACAAAATGAATTTGTCCAAGTGACAGGCAAAAGAGACCTTTGGAACACACAGGCCAACCTCTTCCAAGGCAGGGCTATCACCAAGCATTCGATGCCTGTCTTTGTTGATAGATCAGTTTAGCTCATGGGTAAACCCTGCCTCCTGGGAAGGGAAGGTTCTGTTCTTCTCTGACCTACAGAAAAAAAAAATTTCCTTCTCAGGTCCCACTCACTGATCTGGGGACACAGAAGAGCTCAGCCTGCCTCCTAGGATAGTCCTGTGGAGATTAGGAGATGGCTGCTGTTTACCCAGCCACTCCTCCCTGACCTGCACAGGAATCATCAGGCCACCACAGCCCTGAGGCGACTGCCCCAAGGGAATCAGGCAAGGCTCCACTCAAGTCTTGGTGCAATTGGTCAGAAACTCTGGGAAAGCAAGAGCTCAAGGCCAGTATGGAGCCAGCACTCAAGCTGGCTCACCCAGCCCCAGTCACCTCTGGTCCAAAGGTGATAATGGGGTGTCAGTGTGGGTTCAACCCATTGTAACAAATGTAGCACTCTACAGCAAGGCTGCTGAGAATGTAGGAGGCAGTTTGTATGTAAGGGCAGGGATCTCCAGGAAATCTCTACTCCATTCAGTATTACTGTGACCCTACAATTACTCTAAAAAAGAAAGTCAGTTTTTGACAAGCCACTGGTCATTCCGGTGTTCCTGGGGGAACAAAACACCATCTCCCTCTCATCCTCATTAGCACAGATATAATATTGTTGCCTGCAGCTGACTGACCAGGAGGAGATGAGGGTGCAGGGATGGGAAATTTTGTGTCCTCCCTGATGCTGACCTATCCACTCCTGGACAGTGGCCACAGCCAAAGCAGCTGACTTCAGGGTGATGGCATGGAACACAGAAAGGCTCAATCCTGGTGGTTGAGTTTCTAAGTAGATGGAGAGGGAGGAAATGAGGAAGATTGGGGAAGATAAGGAGAGAGTGAAGATGGATGGATATGTGGATAAGCAAAGATGGAGGAAGAGAAGGGGGACAAGTGGGTGGATGGGTGGAGAAAGGAATGGATAGACTTGGCAAGTAAAAGCTTGGGTAGGGAGGAAAGAGAAAAACAATGGATGGGTTAGATGAGTGAGTGGATGGATGAGTAGACGGGGAGAAAACAATGATGGATGGGTGGGTAGAAGGATGGACAGACAGATGGATGGATGCTTAGACTTTTGAGTCTTTGTGTGTGCTTGCTCTAACCTGTTTTCCCTTGCCCTGTGCTGGGGCCACCTCTCCGCATCACCTGTGCTGGCTTTCATGTGGCTCTGCTACATTTTATCTCAATGATCAGGGTCAGCATTTTAGCCTGTTGCCATTTTGGGGGAAGGTAATTCTGTCATCAGTCCTGATTACACATACTTACTGTGAGAATATGTGAAATGCAGTGAAAAGAGGGAGACAAGACCCAATCCCTTTGCCCAAGCATCAGCTATCTGGACCTACGTACCCTGCTAGCTGTCCTTGAGCTTTGTTTCAGTCTGTGCCAACAAGCTGCTGGGATGAGTAAAGATATATCAGAGAGCGAGCTATTCGGAGAGCCGATAAGAGTGGTACCCACCACAGGAAGCTGTTGTGTAGATCAACCGAAAACAACCTTCTTGTCAAGTATTCAACATATATTCCTGAACAGATGGGGTGCTCAGTCAGGCTTAGCCAAGACAATATCATTTCTTACCATAACTTTTAGAACCATGTGTCTCCCTAATTAGGGATCAGTCATGAAAACAGCAACTGTCAGGATACTTGTCAAATCATAGGTGAGATGCCTGCTCTGCACCATACAAGCTATGGTGGCCACCACCCTCTTAGTGTTTCTCTCCCTACTCTGCATCATCCCAACTTCTGGCTTGGTGTAGTAGCTGGCATATGTAGCCTTGGCTAGGGTCTCCACACTGGTCCACCTTCATCAGTGGGGGACTGGGACCAACTGGCAGAAACAAAAGACTATGTTTACTTCAGACTAAAGACTTCTAGGTGCCCTCCAAAGTTCTCTTTGTAGAAATGTGTGCCTGGGGCTGCAACTCATGATGGAATCCTTTCCTAGAATGCAGAAGGCCTTGGTTTGAGCCCAGCACTGCAAAATAATTAATTAAAAAAGAAATAGGAATATCTGAGGAGAAGCAAGAGGATCAGTCTCAACTCTGGTCAGTTTTACTTATCAGAACTCTTGGTAAGAGTTCATCAGTTGTAATTTTCCAACTTCCTCATTTACCAAGGGCAAAGTGCTCAGACTGTCAGAGTCCAATTCCACATGCACACACACACACCAGCTCCCCATCAAGACAGATAGATGCTCACACACCACACCTCCAGGCATGACCCTCATCTGGAGCCATGTGTATTTTTTAAAAATGATTTTCAAAGATTTATTATTATTATTATTATTATTATTATTTGTGTGTGTGTTCAGCCGCACATATGTGTATGCACTATGGCGTACATATGGCTTACACATATGTGTGTAGGGGTCAGAGGACAGTTTGGAGGAGTCAGTTCTCTTCTGGTATTTGTTTCCTCATTATGTATTACTCCAGTGTGTGTGTGTGTGTGTGTGTGTGTGTAGGCTACAGTGTATTTTTTCTGTGGACAGGGGTCACCAGTGTGAGACGATCACTCATCCAGTTGCTATACGCACTGTGTGTAACTGTGGAACCCACCGCATTTGTGTCTGCTTGCACTCACCTGAGAGTGTGTTAGAGACAGATGCAGCAGGTTTGTTTAAGGGGAAGTCCTGCTAGCATCGCGTGAGTTCTGGCTCTACTGCTTTGCTGTCATCCCAGCAAGGACCTAGTGGTGTCTTATTGCGCCTTTAATTCGCATTTTCCAATGGCTAGTCATGTTTTGAGTGGTTTTTCATGACTATAAGTGATTTGGGCTTTTGAAAGGATTCTATAATAAAAATTAAAAAAAAAAGTTTGGTGCCCATCTGTGATTCCAGTGCTGCTGAGACAGACAGGAGCATCCTTGAGGACTGTTGCCAGACACTGTAGCCAAATCAGTGAGAGATCCTGTCTCCCAACATCAGGTAGAGAGTGACAGAGGATGATACCCAGTGCCTACACGCAGCTTCCAAACACATATGCACACACTTGCGCACATACATGAACACACACACAGAGTTTGGAGGCCTACTGGCACATGTTTTCCAGAGCTCAGAAGGTGAGACTGGCGCCTGTCCATCCTGATACACTGGAGTCTTCTTAGGGACCTTGGAAGTACTGGGAGCCAGAGGATGGAGAGAGCCAGAAGAGGAGGAAAACGATGAGCACCCTGGGGGAATTGCTGTCCCAGAGAGGCAAGGAAACACCAGCAGTAAAGCACCTGACGGCTGGAGTGGCTGGCATGAGGTTTTACTAGAGCCACCTTGACCACAGCAGGTGGAGTCTGCTGAAAAACCTTCTGCTCCCCCCGCCCCCCGTGGTTCACTCCTAAATAACTCAAAGTTCCTACCGTGGGGGTAGCAAAAGGATGGCATTGGATGAGGAGGTACGCTTCATGTTTCTTCTCCAGTGACTATCATGAGTTGCATGGGAAGAGCATTGGTTAGCACTGGACCCCAGGCAGGAGGCAGGGAAAATCACTGGAAAGGGCTGGGCTGAATCCCAGGGCTGGGCTCTCCTCCCCTACTCTGCCTCATCTCACCAAGTGAGCTCTCTGGTGTCATGACAGAACTGAACAGGGTATGGTCCCTCTCTGCATGTGGAACAAAGAGCCGGGGACATGGGAGCATGGGAGCTTCCCCTGAGGTGCTTCTGGAGACAAAGCTGCAGAGCCAGGACAGCAAGTCCCCAAGCATCTCACAGCCTGACAGTGATGAATGACCACGCCCTATTCCATGCCCTCTGTCTAATTCGGTGGATGCTGAGACCAGGTGCGATAGTGGCCTGAGGCTTGCAGAGGAATCTGGTCTGCAGCAGCAGTGGGGGACAGCCCAATCACATTGCTTGAGCCACCTCATCACTGACGCCCCCCCCTGCCTTCCCCTGCAGAGAAACGAAGGATCCTAAGCCTCCCCCACGCCATGAGATGAGAAGAGAAGCCCTTCCTACAGGGAAAACTACAGTAGGGTGGCTTCCCATGCCATGGCGGAAGGCAGAGACGGTGTGCCTTTACTGTGTCCCCAGAGGTTTCCTCTCTGTTTACTGGAGGAAGAAGCTAGGTTTAAATAATGAAAAATGGATTCCCTTACATGGAATTCTTTTGGGAGACATTTCCAAACCCTATAGCATCAAGGGCACTCAGCTGGTTGGTACTGGCTTTCCTGGAGGCCACAGGATATGGATGGCACCAAAGCCCAACTAACTAGGAAGGCTCGCCCCACAACACCTGCCACCAGCCCTTCTCAGAGGTCAGGCACTATTCCCAAAGCCTAAGCCACCAGTGTTCTGTCCTGTGCCCTATTCCTTTGTCCTTAAAGCTCAATACATGAAAATTGCCAGCAAAAGAAAGATCTCTGGTCTAGTTTCTAATGAGATCCTTTGATCTCATTAGAGGATTAAATCCAGGACTTCCATACATCAGAGTCCACAGATGTTCCAGCTCCTTATACACAAGGGTGCAGCATTCACATAGAACCCATGTAATCTTCCCGCTTACCTGAAGTCATCTTTGGATTACCTGAAACACCGGTTACGGTTAAGTGACATGTAATTACTTGTCATGGTGCATTGTTTCAAGAGTAATGACAAGGAGGAGTCTGCATATGTTCAGCAGAGAGGTGGTCCTAGTTTTCCACCTCTGAGGCAAAACGCACGAGAGAAACTTAATGGGGGAAAGGTTCCTTGTGGCTCCTCAGCTTCAGACTTCGCACCTGCTCTGTCTCTAGGCCCACGTGAGAGAGACTGAGCACCACATGGCCGAGGAAGGCTGCTCACTTCACAGCAGCCAGGAAGCTGGGAACGGTCACATTGTGCCTTTCCAGGGCACAGCCCAGTGACCACTTCCTCTAGGCAAGCTCCTGACAGCCCACTGAGCTGTAAACTTCTCAGTGAATCAATCCACGGTGAGGTCAGCAATACACTGGCCTCCTGATAGCACCAGGGACCAGATCTTCAACAGGAGTCCATGGGGGGACCTCTCAGAGCCAAGCTGTAGCCAATGTCTTCTTTTCTGTTTTGAGGCAGTCCCACCGCTTCAGCCTTCATAACTCTACCCCTTACCCGGATGGGAACTGCCCTGACTTAGTCCCTTAGCCATTGAGATTGCAGCCGCACAGTCACACCCAGGCACGATTGTTGCTGAATATTTTCCTATTGCCTACATTTATATCTCTATGTGTGAGAGTGGAGCATCACATGTGTGAAAGTCAGAGGACAGCTTGCAAGAGTCAGTTGTCTCCTTCCACCATGTGGGTCTTCCAGACATCAAACTGAGGTCACTGGGTTGTGTGCACAAGCATCTCTCTACCCATTGAACATTCTCACCAGCCTCCTGGATATCCTCGGGATGTAGCTCGGAGAAGGGAGATCACAGACAAGAGAGCTCATGGTATAAAGCATTAGAACAGGTGGTACCTCAGCAATAATCTCCCACAGTCCTCAAATGAGGAAACTGAGCCCCAGGAACCTACATGTGATAAGAACTCCTCACATCTGAATGATGTGTGGAAATCAGTAAGTGACCAGATATTCTAATAACAGCTTGGCCTTAGGGCATCTCCAAGGACCGGTTCCTGCTCAGAACACTTTACTGTACCAGCCCCTCCCCTCAGCCCTGGGAGACATTAGTGTTACAACCATCACCCAGTGAGGAACAGAGTTGTCCAAAGCCACAGCATCAGCTGGCTAGAAGCTTCCTTTCAGCTCCAGCCAGGCTGCCTCAAAGGCCATGCACTCCTCTAATCTCTTTGTAGTCCCACCCTACGCTGGCCACCGCCACCGTGAAGACTAAAGACAGGGGCAGAGGTTCAACTGGTAGAGTGCTTGCCCAGCACAAAGCCCTGTGTTCAATCCCCAGCACTGAACAAACCACACATGATGGCATACAACTAAACCCAAAATTCCAGTGCTCAGGAAGCAGAGGCAAATCAGAAGTTCAAGGCCATCCGCAGCTACATCATACATATAGCCCTGGCTACTTGAGACATGAACATGGGAAGGGACTTGTAGGGAGGAGGGCAGGCTAACAGGATATGAGAGAGTGGGCAGTTACAGTAGTTACTCAGAATGTACTTTGTACATGCACAAAATTGTCAAAGAACAAATTCAAGAAAAGGCAAAGAATAAAGGGACTCACAGGTACAGTGACCCATGTCTATAATCCCAGGACTGAGGAGGCTGAGGCATAAGGATTGCCATAAGTTCAAGGCCAGCCTGGGATACATAGTGTGTTCAAAGCCAGGCTGCTAGGGAGACTCTGGAAAAAAAAGTGTGTGTGTTTGTCTGTGTGTATGTCTGTGTGTGTACACTAAGGATAGACAGTGGGCATTACTTACTCCTAGGAGGGAAACGCAGGCCTCATACATGTTTCTGTTCACCCACAAAGATGCTAAGTGCCCCAGGCAGGCAGGCACAGTTTGAGCTTGTGAGAATCATGTTTAATATCAAATCGAGTTATGAGAGGCAGGCAGGAATCATGACGGAAGATTTCTTGGAAAAGATGGTATCGGGGTGATTTTGTAAAACAGAAGTGGTCTGGGAAAATGATAGAATTCACAGAACCAGGGCAGAACAACACCCTACATGATCATGACAACAGCAGGCAGACACAGTCCTTTAGACTTCTGGAACGGGACCTTGTGTCCTATAATCTCGCTAACCCCCTGGACAGGTAAGCAGGAGGCAGGTCTGCCCAAACCTATTAAGTGAAGATCATCCCAAGATTGGGAAATGTTTAACATCTTGCCTAAAGTTACATTGTGGTGAGTAGTACACATAGGACTCAGACCCAGGCCTTGGGACTCTAAGCCAAGTGCTCTCTGAGCTGCACTCGGCCCTCTATACACACACATAAAAGGACTGGCATTCTAAAGAAGTGGGGGATTTGTGGACAATTCACACCATACCTAAGTTTAACGAAGCACACAGGAAGGGTCTTGAAACAAGTGTGCTTATTTGTTCATTCACTCGTTCTTTTGGTAAATTATTCGCACTCCCTCATTCCTTCGGCCTTTAATTCTTCCTTAGAAACATTCAATAAATGTCGGAGGCAACCCAAGTATAATAATGGCTTATGCCTGTAACCCAACACTCAGTCAGGAAGCTGAAACAGGGGGATTGCTGTAAGTGCAAGACCAGTCTGAGTTAGAGTAAAACTCTTTTAAAAAAAAACAACAAAGAGCTAAAACTATGGCCCACAGATTTCCATTGGCTTGCAACTAGAGGAGCTCCAGTCTGAGGTGGTAGCCAAGAATCTCAAGCCTAGACACACAAGCACAGAGTGGAGCCAGTTCCAGAGCCGTGTGGAGTCATCGAGGAACCTGGAGACTTGAGCCAACAGAATAAAGAAAAGACACTGATGCCTTCTTCCAGTGTCCCTGTGAGGTCACCCGAGACATTGAAATATCCTCCTCCCAGAATGTCATCTTCACATGGAGAAAGGAAAACAAAAACAACAACAAAACACACAACTCCCAAAAAATTGTCTTCTGACCTCCACACCCACACTCTGATGGGCCGACACTCAATGACCTTTCGAAGTCCTTCCCCACAAAGGATATCTCAAGATCAAATTAAAGTACCTCAAGTGGCAGGAAGCCCACAGAACTGCCTCAGAAGAACACAGGGATTCATGAATGCTAGGCAAGCACCCTCTTGACTGAGGGGCATTCCCAGCCCATCATGGCCGACAACCTTAGTGATGCCATCACCCAACATTCTTAGCTCAGCTCCCATCCCCCAAAAGGTAGGCCTTGGGATCTGAGCCCTTCCCAGGCTAGATAAGAGAGGGGCTTCCCTGGGGTTTCCCACCCCCATGTACAAGGGTTTCCCCGAGCACATGGAGTCCCTGATAAGAATTACAACTGAGGTGGGAAGGTGGATGGTTATCCCAGGCAAAGATCCCAGACTCAAGCTCAGAGCTCCTGGACCTAACTTCAGTGATCTCAGCCAGGCCTGGGATGGGCCTTGAACCTGCTGTCCATATTGCTCCCAGGTGACCCCAAGCCCAAGTCAGTGAGGTTTAGTTTCTATGGGTCAATCTTGGGGCTCTTTGCTCTATCCAGCTGGGCCCTGGACAGTGGATCCAGGACTCAGGTTTCCTCTCCTGCCTACCAGTCTTTTTATTTTATTTTATTTTATTTTTAAACAACAGCATTGTAGGCAACTTTTACTCCTTTGAAAAAACTTTTTATTGATTCTTTGAGTTTCATATCATGCACCTCAGTCCCATTCATCTTTCTGTCCTTCTTATATTCCCATCACCCTTGCAACCTCCCCCCCCCAAATAAAACGCACACACAAACAAACAAACAAAAACAAAAGCATAGACAACATCTAAGCTGTAGTACGTCACAGTGTGTCCCACAGTATATCTACCACTGTCCACACATCTTCTCTTGCAAATGTTCATTGCGATGAGTTATTGTTCTGGTCCAAGACCTCTGGCTTCTATGGCACCGTCTGGATTGATCCTCATCGGGACGCCTCCCAGTTATCCTGTGGTTGCCCTGTGTGGTGGAGATCCTGGGCCAGTCTCCTGCTCTCACACCCTCAGGGCCGGCTCCACTGTGTTGCCCAGGTCAGGTGCAGGGCCTGCTCTCTTGAGTGCCACAGCCAGTAAGGGCCCTACCCACCACTCTTATCCAGCAAATATGAAAAGTAGGACTTGGCCCTCCACTGCTGTTAGTGCTCTGCCCTGCTTCCTCTTCAGATCACAGTGGCCCTCATGCCACACATCGGTTTCTCCCAGAGAGGCACAAGCAGGCTGCCTCAGCCCAGTGAGGGCCATGCTGCTAAAAGTGGAGAATCCAGCCTCTCTCTTCTCACTCTCCTTCCACTTCTCCTAGTCCTTGTTCCTAGATCAAGGCAGCTCTCTGAGACGAGCGGGGGGAAGAGACAGGAGTTGACAGTGGAAGGGGGACCAGAGTGTCCAGCAGAGTAAGGGATGGCCATGTGACACAAGTGGATGCCCCCCCCCAACACCCCACTCGCCTCACTTGACTGGGACATACTCTGCACTCCAAGATGCTGAGGGTCAGGTCCCTGCAGGGCAAGGTCCCCACCAGGAAGACATTTCCTCCTCCCCCAGGAATGTGCATGAAATCCCAGTAACTCTCTCCAGCTGGGCCTGACATTAGAGGGGCTCAGCTTAAGTTGCTTCTTCTCTCCTAATGACAACTCAAGGTGCATAGGTTGGGTAGGAGGAGCTAAGGATCCTGGGGACACTGGAGAGACCCTTCCAGGTTGGAGGGACATCATAGGCACTGTGGAAAGTGACTGTCCTCAACACACATGAAAATGCACACGTGCACGCATGCACACATGCACACACTTCAACCCTTTATCCTGAGCTTACAAAGGCACTCATAATGGTGTCTTTATTAGTGGATCATAAGACTAAGGAAAGCTAAGGGCAGGAGAAAGAATAGCATGAATCTTTTCCTAAGGAGCTCTACAGGAACAAAATGCCTGTAAATAGCATGTCCAGGTACTTGTGCTGACACTTCAAACATGTGTTATGTGACTAACACCTGAAACATATGTGTCACTCTTCCTGTCTTCCTGATGAGGTGCTGGCGCTTGGAGGTTGTGAGTGACTTGCTAAGAAAGTGGATAGCTTAAGGCTGAGCTTAACTGAGAAACTGAGAGTAGGGGCGATGCAGGAGGGACCCTCCTTCATGCTACCCAGAGCACTGCACTGAGAATCAGGACTCCTCAGTTCCTCTCTCATCCCCACCAACAATGTGACCTTGGCCATGTCACAAACTTGCTATGTTTCTATGTTTCTCAGTTACTGATCTTTCTGCAGAGGTTAAGCAGTGGCCATGTCAAATAAGATAATTTAAGTAAAAGAACATATAATACACCATTGATATGCTGATTCAATGGCAAGTATGATTTGGCTGAGAGTGTCATTTCTGTTAGACTATGTTTCAACCCAGGCATTGTGACATGCACATGTAATCAGCTTTTGGGAGTAGAGACAGGGGGATCAGGGCTTCAAGGCCATCATGAGTTTAAGACCAGCTTGGGCTTCTTAATACCCTGTCTCAAGACATCAAAAAAGGAGAAAGAGAAGGGGAAGGGGAAGGAGGGAGGGGAGGAGCCATCTTCATCTAGCTTCCAAGGAGGTTAGAAATGGTACTAAAATGTCCATTATCACCACCCCCATCAACACCACCACAACCAGTGGCAGGATCTTCATCCCAACCATCAGCAACCCCAGCACCACCACCATCAATTTCTACTTATTGAATAGCTAATAACAAAAATAGTAACCATTTATTACATATCGACTATGTGCCAAGCACTGGGCCGACTATCTGTTTATGCCTCCCCAGGCAAGCAAAACGGAAGTCAATGGCAAGAGAGCAAAGAGATGGGTACTGCAGAAGGTGGCTACAAAATGACCTCCAGTCAAGTCCCAAGCCAAAAAACAACATCCATGACCAAGCAGAAAGGCTCTTTTCACTGGAAGGTCCCCTTGGGCAGACACAGACCAGACCTTAGGGAGTGACAGAGGCAGGAGCTCTAGAATGAGAAGCTCAGGACCACTTTGGAGGTAGAATAGAGGCCAGACCTGTAGCCAAAGAGGAAGAACTAGTAGAGCTTGGGTGTATCTGAGTCATATAGCCATTGGCTGCTTAGAACACAAGAATGACATGGCTGCTCCTTCTTATTCCTCTAGATGGATTCTACACCAGTCTGGGTCAAAAGGAAGAGCCTGAAAGAGTTGGCTCCTATAGGCAGAAGAGAGATGCACTCATCTCTGGGAGAAAGAGGGGAGATTCCTACAACTCCCAAGTATGCTGGTACAGCAGCCGGCAACATTTGGGGTCCAGGGAAGACAGAGCTGAAATGAGACTGAGAGTTGGAGAAAACAAGAACAAGCTGCAGGGCTGTGTGGGATATGACTGGGCTCAGGCTAAGGAGTTAGTCCATGGTCTTAGAGAGCTCAGGAGCTCAGTCCAGATGCCAAGGCCATAGGCCTGTGGGGGCAATGGCTGCTCAGTACAGACTGTGGTAAGCCACACCGGAAGTCCCGATGCCTTGGAATGTTGCGTCACCCCAGCCGCACATCTGCTCTGACCTGCACCGTCAGAAGCTTCCTGTCCCTGTGCAACAGGTCACAGAATGTGGGCTTCCATACAACAGTGACATTAAAACAAATCATGAGCTGGGGGTGCCTGACACAAACCTGTAATCCCAACACTTGGGAAGCTGAAGCAGGAGGATTGCAACAGTCAGTTTAAAGCCAGCCTGGGCTGTATAGCAAAACCTTGTCTTAAAAGACCAAAATTACTATTATTATTAAAGGCCTACTCTTCCTAGACCTAGAGGCAGCTGAGTGACCCAGGAGAATGCTGGATTTTGCCCTCAGATCTTCTGGACTGGACCCAGACACCCTCCCTCTCTGTCACCCCGGCAGACAGAGGCCACCTTGTACATCTGGGCTGGAGAAGTATCCATGTGACCTGCTGAAAATGGGCCCTGAGCAGAGAACTCAGCCAGCCCTTCCTCTGCCCCACCCTCCTCCTTGCCTAAACAACCAGACTACCAAAAGAAAGTCTTCTTCCTCTCCCATCAGGACAGCTACTTAACTGATAGACTCCTCCAGAAACATTTGTTTGGCCTGCCTCCCAGGAAGTGACCCACCCAGGACAGCCCTGAGTACTGGGCTCTTGAGGAGTCTACACTGGAAAAGCCTGGTCAGTCCAGCTGCTCAGGAAGCCAGAGTCTCCATCCCAAGGCAGGGACAGCATAAGAGAGGTTGTAACCGTTTAAACCTCTGAGCATGCTCTGCCCCCATCCCCACTACCAGCTCCTGCCCCGCCATATCTAATTGGAGCCCGTTTCCTCTCCATATGCAACAATTAGGCTTCTTCTCATACACACCCCACACTTCATACGCAAGTCCTCGGAGCACAGTCACCCTGCTATACTGATGCCCCTTTGTATTCCTGGGAACTTTTTTTAAAATTACAGTTTATTCACTTTGTATCCCAGCTGTAGCCCCCTTTCCCACCCCCTCCCAATCCCACTCTCCCTCCCTCTTCTCCTATGCCCCTCCCCCAGCCCAATGAAAGGGTAGGTCCTCTTCCCCTTCCATCTGACCCTAGTCTATCAGATCTTTTCTGAGACTGATGCTCCAAACAAGGACCTTGCATAGATATAACTTAGAACCCCTGCACGGAAGTAGCCCATAGCAGCTCAGTGTCCAAGAGGCTTCCCCAATAATAGGAACAGGGACCATCTCTGACATGTACTCATGGGCTGGCTCTTTGATCACCTTCCCCTGAAGCGGGGGAACAGCCTTACCAGTCCATGGAGGAAAACAAAGAAGCCAGTCCTGATTAGATCTGGGAACTCTTATTAGGCTCTCAAAACCCTAGTGAGAGATCCATGCACTGTGAAACCTGAATTCTCAGGGTTAATCTCTCTCTCTTCTCTACACTCATGCTGAACTTTGTAAAGACCTCTCAAGGCAAGCGTCTTGAAGTGTCTGTGTCTGACCCCACCTTACCCAAGAAAAACCCCTGCCTTAGGTAGAGCCTAACATTTATTTAGAACTGAAGTATGCTTGTGGAAGAGAGGCAGCAGGAGCTGGGGAACGGGCTATGGAGCAGTCACCAGGACAGGCACACGGGGAGGAGCTCCTTAGCTCCCAGGGGACCCCCAGGCTGGTGCCTGAAGGAACCTGCAGCCCTGACTCTGCCCACAGCCCAGGCTCAGGCCTCTTTTGTAACTCACTGGATTCCAATGTGCTCAGTGTACGGGATGGATAAAGCCACCTGTTGTCAGTAGGAGCAGGAGTTCAAGGCCAGCCTAGGCTACATAGAAAGTCCAAGGACAGTCTGTGTTGTATGAGACCAGAAAGGGGCCAGAGGAAAAGAGAGGAAAGAAAAGAAGAGGGAGAGAGAGAGAGAGAGAGAGAGAGAGAGAGAGAGAGAGAGAGAGAGAGAGAGAGAGAGAGAGAAGAAAGGAAAGAAAAGTCATACTGGGTCAAAATGATGCTCGTGGCTGTGGAACTGTGTCCATTTAACCTCTCTGGGAATTTTCAGTAGAGCAAGGGTCTCACAGCCAACCTCATGAGGCTGGCAAAGATTGGGCGTCGCACACCATGGGTTCTTTGTGGAAGCCCTTGCTTCTCTTCCATGTGCTTTCCCAGCTCCCTCCGGCCCTGCTGGTTCTTCCCCCAGCCATGCCCAGCTGCCCGCAGGTGACAGAGCCTGCTCTAAACCCTGTGGAGCTGAGACGGGGAACGCATTTGTCACGGCGTAACCAGAGAGTGTCTGGGGGCTTGATGCCAGTGCTCCAGCTGGGGCCAGCGCCAGGCCCCCTCCTCACAGCTGTCAAGAGAAGGCTCAGAGACAAAGCAACCAGGGGCCCGCACTGGGGGGCAGGGGCCCTGTATGCAAGGGGACAAGGAGGCCACAGCAGATCTATGCTGTGTCAGGGAGCCAGGATCTCTAAGAAACCCCTATACTCTGGGCGGGGGAGAGTCACACACACCCAGGTCCCAGTCTGCTCCTGACTACCTGGAGCTTTGAACAAACTGCTTCACCTCTCTTAGCTGGACTTTGTTCATCAAGAATAACATTATCTGATTCTGCAAGCTTAATGTTAAGATCAAATGAACCAGAAATCAGCCATGGCACTAGGCAGAGTGCTTGGCAAGCCACAGACACAAACCAAATTCTTCTCTTGGCCCTCTCTTTTCTTGATTCCTTTTCTCTTCTCTCTACTCATACCTATTCCACTGAGCTGGGGGGAGATCTTCCAGGTCCACGGGGAGGGGCCAATGGATATTGGGGATAGCTACACTTTGAGGGGGTAAACCTAGAGGAAACAAAGTCAGAGGCCTTCATCCTGGCCCTGGCACATATGAGGCCTTGTTCAGTGCCTGCAACCCTCTCTGAGCCTTTGTTCTCCTAATGGCCCCAACCCTTGAGGAATATACAAACCCTTCCCAGATATTTTTGTTTTACTCTGTGATACACAGTTTGATACTAGGCCCCTTATTGGGACAGCTGCCATCTGCTTGTTAAAGTGGTCCCAGAAGGTGATGGATGAAGGCCCAGGAGACAGGGCCTTAATCCATAAACAGAGAGTGTAAATGGGGCTGAGACCCCCGTTCTCGGCCCTAATGCTTTCCCTCCCTTCTGCTCTGTTGGTGTAGCTGGTGCCCTACAGCTAGACTGGTGGAAGGGAAACCTGAAAGACATCCCCTGAGCCAAACAGGGGATGTGTTCATTCTCCTGCTGCTCCACCCACTCAGCATCTCCGAAATGCCAGCCTGTTTCAGCTGGGCTCAGGGTACCAGGTATAGTTGTGTTGAAACCAAGCCGGCTCAGGGCGAGATCGCCCTCTGGTGGAAGGTGAGATTCTAGTGCTTGGGCCCACCCTTTCCCAGAACTGCCCTTGGGGACTGGCCCGCCAAACCCCACTACACTAGTTGATTCTGCACATGACAGCAATCTCAAATTAGTCACCCAGGCACTCACAGTCCATAGACAAGACAATGAAAAAGGGTGCCAGGGAGGATTGCCACTGGAGTGTAGGAAATAGGAGGGCAACAGACGCCAGGTTGACCTGGCAGAGAGAGGGCTATATGGGAGATGCCCCAACAAAAAGTATCTCCCATAACCCCTGAGCAAGAGAGGAGGCAGGGATCCTGTCATGAGGATCCAGCATGGTCAGGACACAAAGACATCAGGACCACTCCTCAGGGAGCCTCAAAAGCCTTGCCCTGAGACCTGAGCACTCTGAGCTCCTGCAGGATTGTAAGGGGGGAGGGGCCTGATCGAATTTGCAGTTTAGGAAGATCGCTTTGGGGGTGGAAGTGTTGCTCAGGTGATGGAGTGCTTGCATAGCATACACTAAGCACAGCACTTGAGCCCATCGAATAAAGTGACTGTGACGGCACACACCTGTAATCCCAGAGCCCTAGGGGTAGAGACAGGAGGATCAGGAGTCCTCTTGGCTACCTAGGAAGTTAGGGCTAGCTTGAGCTACATAAGACTGTGTCTTAAAAAGAATAGAGGGAAGGATGGAAGGGAGGAAGGAAATGATCTAACTGAGGATGGAAGGTGGAGAACAGTTTCAAGGGGACAAGAGTGGCCTCAGAGGGGCTGGACTGTGATGCAGCAGATGATACGACGGTAGCAGTGGAAGTGGAAAAGAATGTTGGGGTTCAGAGGCTTGTGTATCTGCTAAGTCCAAGGCAGGAGAGTGGGGAGCTGGGAGGAGGTGGGGGAGAGCAGAAAGGTCAAAGATACAGAAGAGCGATACCCACACAAGACGTCAGGACAGAGAGGAGAGGAGACAACAGGTTTGTTTATCTGGTTGTAGTGTCCTGGTTCAAGATGCCTGTGAACAAAGGACAGGATGCTGCCGCAGAGCAGCTAAGGACCCTGAGGTGTCGGAGCCCCTGTGGATAGATGTACACGTCATGTACACACATGTGCAGCCTCAAGAGCTTGTAACTATCATGCAAGGCCTCCCTTCAGCAGACACAGGCCCCACCATGGAGCAATGGACCAGCAGCTGTGCATGGATGGTGGGATGGAGGGCTGTCTAGGGCCAGGTGGAGACATTGTGGAGAGACTGTCCTCTGAATACCAGAAGCTAGAACAAAGAGGGAGCCACAGATTCTATGAAAGCCAGGCTGTGCTGGGGTACCTGCCAGACAGGCCCCCTCCTCCGCTCCTTCACAGCATTGGGACTAGGGGTGGGGAGGGAGATGCTCGTCAAATCCACTTTAGGAAAATTGGCTACATGATGTTTATTGCAAACTGCAATTTAGAATCTCTATTCAGGTCCTCTCCATGTTTAATTAGGTAGAATACGGTGCAGGGAAGGAAGCATGGAAGGGCCTCCGTATGACTCTCTCCTCAGTCTCTTCCTCCCAGAATGCTGAAGAGATCAGAGGTGAGACACGGAGCCCAGAGCAGGGAGGGCAAGGACTTGGCACCTTCGGTGTCTTCACATGCCAAATCTGCAGAACCAGAAAGCTGCTTGCACTCCTGGCTGCAGGATGGGTTGGTGGCTCAGCTCAGACTGAGACCTAGCTCCCCATGCCCCGGCAAATCCCAGGCCCTTTTCTTTCTAAGGCCCAGAGACATGGCATACCCCACACAGAGCAAGCTGAGAAGGGCTACCCACACCCAGCCCAGACAGGAGGCATGCTCAGCCCCCTCACCTTAGACTACAGACCCCTGCGATTTTAGCCCCTCCTGACTGAAGAGACTAGGGTTCCCTCAGGAGCCTCCAGGTACCCCTTTCCCATCTAATCTCCTAGCCTTCCTCCCCTCAGTACCCCCCCCCCGGCCTCTCCAGAGCTCTCAAGGCAGGGCTCCAATTAGCTCATTTGCTTGGTTAATTGGGTGGGGAGGGGAAGGAATTAAATTCCTCACCAGGGATCTCCCCTGCAGGGCCAGAAATGGAATGAGGGGGTGGGGACCCCATCTCTGAGCACCCTCAGCCAACCCTGGATTCCCCTGTACACCTCCATGTCCTAGATCTGGATGGAAGCATGGACTGGAGTGAGGGCTCTGGGAGAGATTCTGACCTCTTGGCCTAAACAGGCAACTGCCCTCCTTGACCAGACTCCTGCCTGGGCTCTGACTCTATTAATTTCTAGGTTTGCCAGCCAGGTTGATTCTCCCTGGCTCATGAGTCTCTTTCTTTTCTCTCTCTCTCTCTCTCTTCTCCTGCTCTTTCTCTATCTCTCTCTCCCTGGTCTGTTGGTTCCAGAAAAGCCCCTCCCCCAGGGGAGCCCAGGAAGTGCAGCCAGGCTTTTTGGGGGTGCCTTGGCCATGGTCCTCATCCTTGGCATGACTCTGGCTGTCTTCCTTCTCTACCGCTGGCAGCAGAAGAACCAGTTAGAAATTGACATCAATGGGTGAGTGTGGACAAGCCAACTGGCCTTGCCAGCCCTTATGGCTTTTTAAACTCCCAGCAAGCACTTGCCCTTGCAGGGGTTCAGGCAGCCAGGAGCTCAAATAAGTTCGTAATTTACAGTGAGGGAAACCTTGGCCCAAAGGAGCCACTATAACTATTTGACCTTCTTCTACCCCAGTGGTTCTCAACCTTCCCAATGCCGCGACCTTTTAATACAGCTCCTCCTGTGGTGACCTCAACCATAAAATTATTTCATTGCTACTTCATAACTGTAATTTTGCTCCTGTTATGAACTGTAATGTAAATATCTGAAATGCAGCCCCCCAAAGGGGTTGTGACCCACAGGTTGAGCACCACTGGGCCTAGCTACTGACCAGCTGGGGGACAGAGACTATCGAGGTATAGAGTTTATGAAGGAGCTCAAAACTCTAGCCATCACCATCAATAACATTGAACTCATTTTTTCATCATCATCATCATCATTATTATTATTACAATTATAGATAGGGTCTCACTATTTTGCACAAGCTAGCCTCAAAGTTACAGGCCCAAACTGTTCTCCTGCCTTAACCCTCATGCCAAGCCTGAATACAATTTTTTTAAAATTAAAGTCAGTATAAAAAAAAAATCTAAGATGAACAAAATATCCACACTTTAAATAGAGACAGAATTAGAATGACTGATTTCCCCCTTTGCCTCAGGCTCCAATATGGCTCAGCATGCTATTACTGATCCGTTCTTTACTTAAAATGTTATTCTGTTCATCATGGATTTCTGCATTAACTTTCATTTGAAAATTACTGCATTAAGTATAATTTATTGTGGTGGCCGAGATGGCCTGTGCCCCACACTTGGTCCCTGTGTTCTCCTTCCCTTGGCTCTGGGTACAGCCTCTGGAGTTCTCACTGTTGCTGGCAGCTAGGAAGGCTGAGACACACAAGATTCCTACACTGCCCAAGAGAAGGATGGACAGGTCACTCTTAGCCTCTGCTTACCATGCTGAGATCCGTGTCTCAGATCCTGGCCACCTGGGGCTGCTTGGGAGCAGAGCTCAGGGCTCTCGGGATGGTTTAGGTGTCCTGACAGGGACAGAGGTGGTTCCCCCACCCACCATTTGAGCCTGTACTAAACTCGCCTTCATTCTGTTCCTCCAGGATGAGCCTGTCTCCCTCCCAGAAGCTGGAGCCACCTCCAGAAAGGCAGAGCCAACTTGCACCTGAGGACATTCAGGTGGGCCTAGGGCAGCACAGGACAAGATCCCAGGCCTGGGGAGGCAAAAATGGGGGGGGGGTGGAATAAGAGCTGGCCTGAAGGAGGGAATCCTCCCTGAAGAGAGTATGGTGTCTTCATGAACCAGTCAGTTCTCCCAGGTTAGGTCAAAGCCTGCCCCACCGTGCAAAGTGACAAACTCAGGTTATCCTAGCAAGGGCCCTCAGAAGAACTTCTTTCACTGCCTCTCAACCATCTGTGGGGATGTAGTTCAATTGGTAGAATGCGTCCACAGTATGCATAAAGCCCTGGGTTCAATGCCCAATAGATTAAGATAGAACACTCTGGACATAGAAGCAGGGGGATCATTAGTTCAAGACCAAGCACCAAGCAGGTGAAGCCACATGTTCAATCCTAGCACTCAGGAGGTACAGGAAGGCAGATCTCTGTGAGTTATAGGTCAGCCTGAGCTAAATAATGAGACCCTGTATTGAAAAGAGAAAGAGAGTAGGAAGGAAGACAAAAATTAAATTAAGAGAGAGCATTCAAGACCAGATTTGGCCACATAACAACTTAGAGGCTACTCTGCCCTGTGAAAATGTCTAAGTACCAAAACAAAATATTCCCTGAGCAGGTGTGAGGTGCCTAGCCTGGGCTGGCTCCTGCCAGGGTACCATTATCACCTCTGAACCAATCACCACTATGGTGAAGATGGGGTCCAATGAACCGGGTTAAGTATCCCCAACAAACTCCAGGGCAGAAAGGGTCACCTGGAGCAGACTGTGGAATGGTCTGTGCAGCTCCCTCTTTCATTTCCAGGGTCTCCACCTAGAGCTGGGGAGACAGCAGGAAGAAGATCTGCCTCTACCACCCCCCTACTATGACCTGGGGGTCTCCCCAACCTACCGACCCTTGGTAAGGATGGCTAAACCCTAGGATAGTGCCACAGCCCAGCTGCTTTAGAGGGAAAGACAGACAAGAGTGAGCTGCCGGACTGGGGATACAGGTCATTGGTAGAGTGCTCCCGCTGGATGCTTAGCATTCAAAAGGTCCTAGGTTCAAGACCCTGCCCTGCGGTGGTGCTGCACTCCTGTACTCCCAGCACTTGGGATTTGAAGGGGCAGGGGTAGGAACTCAAGGTCATCTTTGGCTACATAGGGAATTTGAAGGAAGCTTGGGATTCACCAGGCCCTGTCTCAAAAATAACAAAGGCCAATAAGATGTCTCAGCAGGTAAAGGTACTTGGGATGGCAAACCTGATGACCCATATAAGGTGATAGGAGAGAACAGATTCCACGTCATCCTCTGACTTCTGTGTATGCTATAGCTCATGTGTTTCATGTTTTTCACACACATACACACTCACATACAAACACACACACAGAGGAGGAGGAGGGAGGGAGGGAGGAGAGAGAGAGAGAGATCCTGGAGGGATGGCGAGACGGAAGACCTCCATTTCAGTGACCCTGGGCAAAAGGGAGCTGCAACCTACATATATCAGAGGAGAGATAAGACTTCTAAGAAAGCTAAGCCCAGCCTGATGCCCAGCCCTCAACTCCCCCAAGCTCCAGCCCCAGCTTTGTACCCTGCACCCAAGCCTCCGGGCACTAACAACAACCAGAAAGCTTCCTCATGGCCCCTTCTCCTGGCCCCACTCCCAGCTGCTCACAGGGCCAGCACCACTTGAATGGCTGCTACCTCTGCCCACGGCCGGCTCCTTTCAGAAGGCTTGGGAACTGGAGGTGGTACCCATATAGTGCCAGCCCGGAGACCCAGGCCAGAACGGCTGGACCCAAAGATAACACCCTCTCTCTTGGCACTGGTAGCCAAGTCAGGCCTTTGTCTCCTCAGCACAGCTATCCTCCCTCTCAGCTGGAAGCGCCAGGGAAGGCCCAACTTGGGTGCTAAATCCTGGCCCCAGATACATCCCCTTCTGGGAGACTGCACCTAGAAGAACAGCCCAGTCTTCTGCTACAACGTAGGGTGCAAAAGACCACTATGCGGTCAGCTAAGAAGCGACATGAAACTGACTCCTCAGAGAGCAGCCCCTGTCCCCACTGGGTGCTGCACAGCCTGGTCCTGCCAGCTCCCACAGAAAAAATCAGAGAGAGTGAAGAGTGCTGGCTGGGTCCCAGGCCTCTTGCCAAGTGTTCTGCAAACACTATTTCATTTAATCTTACAACAATCTAAACCACAAGCCCTGTTGATATTTACTGGATAAATTAGGAAACTGAGGCTCAATGAACTTGAGAGCCCCAGCCAAGACCACCCAGTGATCAGCTGAGGACAGCACAGTTCACCCTCCAAGTCCTTGGGATCCTGCTTTCTGCGCTGTGTGTACATCAGCCAGCACGACCACCAGACATGTAGGGAGTGAAGGGAAGACACAGGAGCCTAGGGTAGGTCCCATAGCTTCCCACTGCTGCAGAAGGATCCAGGTCTACTGTCTGCCTGCCCAGTCCAGCAAGGTAAAGAGTGGGCAAGGTGGCTGAAAGTGGGTGAGCTAAAACAGAGTGGAGAGGCCCACCATTTCCAGAAGAGAAGGCCACTCCCCTTCCAAGATCTGCAAAATTATCCTTCTCCCTCAACCTGGAGACTGAAGGGGGGAGGTAGGGAGGGATAGAGGGAGGAGGGGCCCAGGCTTGGCACAGGGAGAAGAGATGATGGAAGTTTGAAATTTGGAAAGTTGTGGGCAGACTCCAACGGGATCCTCTGTAGAGTGGGCCAAGGCACACCGTAATAATCGCTGTGATGTAATGAGACAGCTGTGCCTGCCCTAATCCCCACCAAAACTTTCTCCATTTTGTTCTCTGCCAGCTGCCCAGTCCGCCTAGCAGGCACAGGCCTCCCTGGGGATGTAAGAGGAGCCAGACTATACCCTGCATCTTCCACTCAAGGACAGCATCTATCCTTCAGGCCCTACCACACACGCCTCTCCCCTTCTCCCCAATACGCACCGTACCCCATACTCATGGCTCTAATCCTCCCTTCTCCTGGGCAGTCTGCCCTTCTGCAGTTGGACTGGCAGAATCCTCTACTACGGTGCTTATCAACCTTCCTGACACTTTGACCCTTTATTATAGCTCCTCGTATTGTGGTGGCCCCCAACCATAAGATTCTTTTGTTGGTACTTCATAACTGCAATTTTACTACTGTTATGGATTGTAATATCAATACCTGATATGCAAACCCAAGGGTGTTGCGACCCACAGGTCGAGAACCAGTGCTGTATAAGCTTACCCATTCAGGAGCCTCTGAGGATCCAGAGGAGAGGGGGCCACTTCTGCCCACCAGGCACAGGCAGGAGGAGAGACCAGGAGGTGCCTCCACCCTGTGTCCTTCGTGAGCCAGAGACAGTCTAACAAGGACATGTGGGTGGCTAGAAGCTGAAAAGAATAGCCCGTGGGGCAGTGTGTGCAGGAGAGTCTGGTACCATGGGACGCTCCATTGTACCGTGGGAGTTTCCCAGGAAAAGTGTAATTCCTTTTGCCTTATAGAGCAATTACTGGCCAGGAAAGGATTTATCCCCAGTACTCAGGCTTGTTGTCCGTGCAGCTTGTACACAAGTCACATTATTGATGTTGTCATCAATTCTCTTCAACAAGTGGTGAGAGAGGGAGGCAGGGAATGCTCACGGTGCACTGTGGCAGAGCTCCAGGAAGACTTCGGGGAGTCTGGGGGATTGCAAATAAGGTTCATACAAGCTCAGTAGCCCTAGATTGAGTGGGCTCAGGTTCTCCTCTCCGTGTGAACCAGGTCAATGCTGCACATTTACCCATGATGCTAAGCCAGGCTGTGACATTCCCCTGGATGACTGTGGAAGTTTCTGGGCTAAGAGTTTATCCAGGTACTACTGGAAAGCTGCTCTAGGTTAGATCTTAAGGAGGACTCCAGGGGGTCCATAATGCTCAGGACAGAAGGGGGAGAGGAGGCAGGTACCTTTCTTTAAAGAGAGAGATTCTTGTCCCCTCATCCTTGTGAGATGACAGCCCAGACTAAAAACTGAAGATGCTGCTTTTGGAGACTCTAAAGCCACTACATCAACTTCAGTCTCCCAAGAAGCGGATGTCACCGTGAAATCAGACGCGCAGGAGTCACTGGTGGATCTCTGAGTCTGAGGCCAGCCTGCTCTACAGAGCAAGTTCCAGGAAAGCCAGAGCTACAGAGAGAAACAAAAACACAAACAAACAAAATAAACAAAACAAAAATCCTTCTGCTAAGGACCACGTGCTCAAACCTATGAGTCTGTGGAGATCATTTCAGACTCAAACCGTAGCAAAGATCCAGAGTGTCAAATCCCAAGTTCTGAGAAAATGTCCCTAAAGTCAATGTCTTGCCTCCCTAGTTCTTGTTCTGGCCTCCTGAATCAGAATCATCAAAACCCAACCTAAAGTCAAATGTGGTAACACACACCAGTAATCCCAGCTACTGAGACAGGGGGACGGAAAGTTGGAAGCCAACCTGAGCTACAAAAGAGACTGTGAAAACAAAATAAAATCTTAACCTAGGAGTATTCATCTGGCAGCTGCCGTGCCTCCTGGCTAATTCCTTACGTCAGGATGTAATTTTTCTTCCTCAACTGAGTCCAACATGTTCCGAGCTGGGTCATGTGAGGCTCTAACCCTAATTACCAGCCTGCTTATCAGAGTCACTGCTTATCAAGGAACGGCTCTCACACCGAGCCTGCCTGGTGATGGCTCACTATTCATGTATCAGGATCCACAGGACTTCATAATAAGACACCTCTGCTGTCCCGGAAGTCATTATTCCCTGCATTTGTTTCAAATGCTTTGCCTCATTTTTATCTCACAGGGTCCCTCCACCAGCACATTTTCTCAAGTCACCACTGCTGAAATATTCAGCGACAAGGCTGCCACCTTGTGTTAGGGACTCTGTGCCCTGCTTCCGTTTTACTGTCTTATTTATTTATTGGTTTGTTAGGGTTCTTTTGAGACAAGGTTTTTCTGTGTAGACTTGGCTGTCCTGGACTTGTTTTGTAAACCAGGCTAGCCAAGAACTCACAGGGATCCACCCCCCTCTGCCTCCCCGAGTGCTGGGATCACAGGTGTGCGCCACCGAGCCTGGCTTACTTTCTTATTTTGGGAGTTTGTTCAGGCTCTCCTTTGGCCTAGGCTGACCTGGAACTCACAGCGTAGCAAAGGCTGGTGTAGAGCTTCCTCTACTTGCCAAGCTATGGGGGAAGAGGAGGTGTCTACTGGCTTGTCTGAAATTTCTTTGTAATTTGGTTGTGTATGTGTGAGGAGGTAGGAGGACAATTTTCAGGGCTCAGTTCTCTCCTCCACCATGGCCCCAGGGATGAAGTCAGGCCATCGTGCTTGCATTGCAAATGCTTTTACCTACACAGTCATCTTACTGGCCCCTTTGTTCACTTGCTTGTTTTGAAGGACTTAACCTGTTTGTTTGGTTTGGTTTTGGTGACAAGGTGTCACCCTGCATCCCAGACTGGCCAGAAACTCCCAATGTAGACTAGGCTGAGCCCTACCCCTGACCCCATGTTTTAGAATTAAAGACTGGCATCACCACACACACCTAGTCCCCCAGACAACCCCTGCCTCCCACTCACTGGGACCCCAGGCCTCCTTGTTATGAGGGTGTGTGAAATGAGGGTACTCTCCACATGTCCAGTCCTTGCTTCAGCAGGACGGCTTTACCCACACCATGTTAGTATGCAGCCGTTCTCTGCTAGGTTAGCTCCCTGCACCATACATTGCTACATGCAGACTTCCCTGTTTGCCTTCCACAGCCACCCTCCAGGCCCCTTGAGCTCATAGGTAGCACCCAGACTACCCGCCAACCCTTCCCTTCCCTTTCCTTCTGTCTCTGATCAACTTCCTTCAAGGGCTCTTGTCTTCTGGAAAAGATTCCAACTCCAGCCAGGCTCTGGAAGGACAGAAGGCTAAAGAAGAAGGTGCCAGGGTGTGACTTTTACTTGTGAAAAATCAGAAGCTAATTGCACTAATTTTAGCTCCACCATGTCCCTGACCTCAGGAACTGATGGTCTCCACCTGGGCCTTACTGGAGGGCAGCCAAAATCAGGACAAGCAAGGCCTCTCCTGCTGCTCAGATGAGCCAAGCAAGAGTAGGCAGAGTAGGGCCAACCTAGGAGGAGTGTCCTTCAACTGCGTGGAGCCCTAAACCTAGTCCTTGTCTCCTGCCCTCCTGTTGGGCTCTATCCTCTCTATCTGCCCCCCAAAAATGTCACTGAGTCTTGGAGGAGGTGGCAGCTGTGAAGAAAGAACCAGAAGTAAGAACCTGAGAGACCTCAGAGGGCAAGGCCACCCTCATACTGGAAAGGAAACTGAGACCTGGGAAGAAGGGCTTGGCAGGGTTCCGTGTTGAATTGTCAGCTAAGATGGGGCGTCTGCCTTTCAGCTGCTCCTGGTAATTTCCACATCAAACCAAGAGCCCAAAGTAAGGCAGTGCTGCAAATAGCCCGAGATGGGAGGGAGCCTTGGGCTCTAACAAGAGTGATAATGCTCATAAATTTTATGTCTCCGTGTCACAAATGAAAAACTGAATTTGGATGGGTTGAACAATCTGCCTGGCAAGTCATGGCAAGTGGCTCAGCTAAAATCCAAAGGCAGGCGCTCCGACTCCGCTTCTGCAGCATCTTGTTGCAAACTTCCATGACCCCAGGCACATCAGAGCCCCTCTCTTCCCTCTGAAAAAAACGAGAGGGTAGATCTAAATCAGCCCTCAGAGCCCAGCACAGTAGGCTCAGGATACCCATTGGCTCCCCCTACTTGTACCCAGGGTCTACGGCAAGTGCTCCCCAACCTTCCTCATGCTGCGGCCCTTTAATACAGTTCCTCGGGCTGTGGTGACCCCAACCATCAAATTATTTTCACTGTTTCACAACTGTAACTTCGCTACTGTTGTGAATCGTAACGTAAATATCTGATAGGCGGGATATCTAGGGTCATTTGAGCTCCAGAGGAGTTGTCTGAAGGGACACACCGTTAGCAGAGCACGTAAAAGCCTTCTGGCCTGTTTTCATATCTCTGCGTGTCTTAGCCTTCTGTTGTCGCTAATGGGTTGCTTTTTCTGACCCCCCC
>CM053747.1:34114688-34239068 GCA_028658305.1 Pachyuromys duprasi
CCCCCCCCCCCCGCCTAGAGAGGCCCTTGCCCTGGAGGAGCTGAACTGGGATGCCCAGGATAGGGGAGGAGCTGCAGAGCTGATGAGAGCTCACACAGGACCTGGAGAGGAGGGGGTGGGGTGAGCATGAAGAATGGGGTGTGGAGTGGGTTGGGGAGGAGGGGGCTGTGCAGCTGGGAATTAGCCCTCTCTGCCTGGGAGCCCTTCCCGCCACGTTCTCACAGGCCTGCCTGGAGGCAGCCCCACAGCAAAAACTGGAATGTCAGACAGGAACAGGTGCACAGGGGCCCATCCAACCCTCCCCCCTTGGCTGGGCACAGGCCTGGGCCATAGACCCTTAATACAAGTCTCAAGGTGAGATTCTCCCTTCCCCCCTCCGTTCTTTCCCGACCCCCTCCCTCCTTGGGGCCATTTGGTACCTTCCATGAGGCCTCAGCAGGGAACTTCCACCATAAGGACCCTGGGCCCAGGCACCTTGACAGCTTCCTCCTGGGAGAGGAGAGGGACTTAAGGCTGGGGTCTGGGGAGGCTGGGGTACCTCTGGGTGGCTCTCCCTGACCTCAGACTTCTGTTCAGAAGACTTAGGGAATGAGGGCCCCAAAGCCTGCACATTAGTCCTCGCTCCACCCCAACTCCTTGCCATTCAGCACTTCCCCCCTTCTCCCCTTGGCCTTGCCTGACCATCCCTGCCTGCCTTCGGTATCGATCCTCCACCCAGCCCCTTTCCCACCAGCCTCTCTGTCCTCTCCCAGCTGCCTGACTTCCCTCCTCTTGTTCATACAACTGTTTCTTCCTCCAGGCCTTCCCCTAACCACCTCCCTCTATGCCCTCCCCCCAAACCACCCTTTCATCTCCCCGCTCCCCTCACACTCTCTCCCCACTGAAGTCGCTGGTCCTAGTGCCAGAACTTCAAAAGGAGATCAAAGTCGGGCTCCCCCATCAAAGCTCTGTCAAGCAACCCTCCCCATGACTGTAACTCTCCCTGACAGGACAGAGTCCTACATGCTCCCACCCTGGGAAGCTCAGGGTCAGCCGGATTCTTGCTGCTACAGCCAGGGCTGAGTGTGCCTGAAAGATCCTTGGGCTGGAGCTTTAGAGAATGGCCTGTAAAATGAAGACAGCCAGCCCTTAGTAGGCTCTGTGGTATTGGAGAAGTCACTGAGCCTCTTAGAGTAATAGTAAATTTTAAATAGGGCTAGTGTTGACCTCCTGGGGCTATTAGGCAGATTAAAGGAGAGAATACAGGCAGCAAATGGGTTGCACATATCTTGCAATAGGTGCTCAATAAATTGCTGCTCTTAACTTCACTATTCAGGTACAGATGGGAGTGAGGGTGCAGAAAGATAAGCCTGTTGCTGTCCTGAAAAGGCCCCAAGTCCCCCTTCTGGGCCCCAAACCATGTGAAGGCTTACTCGCTGAACCTCACAGGATGTAGTGGCCACAACAAAGCCCCCATTCCCCCTGCTGGACACTGGGCCACATCCCCTCATCGCTGCATCGCCTAAACCTTTAGCTTGGCTCCCCCATCTAAGGCCAATTCTTACCTTCCCACAAGCCCATCCCATGTCCCCGAGGGGATGATGGTGCCTGGGCGGGTGGAAAGCAGGGCTAAGCGGCCATTTACGAAGCTGCCCTTGGCTTGAAGCATCAGGGATCTCCAGGGATGATATGACTTGAGTAAGTCCCTCGGCCTCAGGAAGCTTGTACTCACATTTGCGAAATAACAGGTTAGCTGCCTCAACCCCTGCTTAGGAAGGCGCACAGTATAATTTCACTGAACTGCAAGACCTCAGAGGCCCCGGAGCGCAGCCAAATGTGAGCTACCCACTGTTTCTTGTGGGGTGCTATGGCCCTGTTTTACCAAGCAATCGACCCAGCTTGGGAGGTGAAGGAATGCCCCCAAAATCATGTATGCAGGCTTCCTGGAGGGCCATGAAGCTAGCGTATGCCCCTCAGGCTGTCTTTGCTGTACCACACAACTGGTCTCAGGTTGAAGATGGGATACAGCTTAGCTCCAAGCTACGTTGTTCCAAGTTGCCAACCTATCATCTCCTCTCTGCCTGGGGTCCGCCTCCCTCATCTGGACACAGCCCCCAGTGCCCAGCACTGGCCCCAGATGGTCCCCTCCATCCTCCCTGGAGTCTCCCTCTCTTCCTCTGATGCTGCCCCCTGATGCCCTGGACCCGAGGCACCCCAAAACAGGACCCCACACGTATCTGTTCTTTTCTCGGCTTTCTGACTCTACAAACCCTAATTCCAACCCCAGCACCATGTGTCCGAGGACTAGACCAGTGCTGTCCACGAAAGCACCTGTGAAGTTCCCTGCTTTCCCATTAGGAGCTCCAGCCACGTGAGGTGACAGAAGGCCAGAAATGGGGCCCAAGCCTGGAACACCTGGGCCTTTGTTATGCTAATGCTGATGTCAATTAGTTTCAACAGAGGCACCAGGCTGGCAGCTGCCATGCCAGCCACACAGACATGGTACCCCCCTTATCCCCACCCTCTGTCACTCCCACCCTACCTCCATTGTCCTCTTTCTCCTCAAACCCCTCTTTCATCCCACAGCAGTAGGTGATTCAGAAGCAGGATCATGCACTACATTGAGAGATAAAGTTACCAGAAAAATCCCTGCCTCCCAGCATCCCCAGCTCCAACTGTGCTGGCCAAAGGTGCCCAGGCACAGGGCAGGCAGGCAGGGAAGGCAGTGTTGCCCCAAACAACAGCTCCCTGAGTAGGATTGTGCAGAAACTCTGATGAGGGCTTTCTTCCCTTCCTGGAGGTGCCCTTTGCTCCTCGGACCCCTGGGCAGCTGCAACTGCACTTCTTTCTCTCCACACCTGGAGGGTGGAAGGGTCCAGGCTCTCCTTTGGAAGAGGCTTGGAATGGCCTAACTCTTATGTACAATTTCCCAGGAAGCCAGAAGTTATAAGTCGGACAGAGCGGGCTGCCCTTTCTAGAGCCAGAAAGTGTCCAATCAGCGGTCCGAAGCCCTTTCCACTGTGCTTGAAGAGCAATGCAAAGGCCTGTGATTCCCACCATGAGGTCTGCGGGGCCTAGGAAACAGTAGCTGGAGGCCAGGGCTCCCCCTGCTGGAAAGGCTAGGGAGAGCACCAAGCTCCACACCCTAAAACCAAAAGCTTCCCTCAAGATGACCACCTTAGCGAAGCCACAAAGAGACTTCAGGTAAGGCTGAGAGACATCCCACAGGGTGCTGAGGAGCCAAGTGAGGATTCCTTCACGGCCTCTAAAGTTAACTGCCACACGCCCTTCCCTAGGGAAGGTGACCCTAGGCCCCTGCCACTGGTGCAGAGGAAAGGTCAGACCAACTCTGCCATTCGCCTATACGACCTTCCTTGAGCCTGTGGAGGGAGAGAGTGAGGACCACTTCCTGGCTTCTTGGAAAAGTTGTTATGAACTGAAATGAGCTAAGGAGTTGCCTGGTGTAGGAGGCACCTGCTGTCCCTAGCACCTTCTCTCGCGTTCCTCTTCGCTCCTCTTTTTCTCTTGAACTCTAACACGAGAACCTCAGGACCCCAGAACCAACACCAGAAGCATTGAAGCAAGCTGCCTACCCATGCCTTGGACCACCATATGTAGGCTTCCCGTCTTCTCACAGGCATTTGGGGGTTCTTTTTGACCTCCCAGGTTTAACGTCAGCCAAGCTTGGCCATCAAGTTACTGAAGCGGCATCAGAGTTTAGCCTATGCAGCATTTACACCTGCTTTCCAGCACCCCCAACTTGCCTTCAGATTCAAACCCAAGGCCTTTCTTCCTGCTCACCCCAAGCCCCTATAAGATCTCATGGACAGGTCCCCTAAGGATCCCAAGGCTTGAACCAGACAGCAGCTTCTGTTGACCCCTCTCAGAGCCTGGGGTATCCTGGTTTAGCCAAGTCTCTTAACCCATGTTTTTAGGCCCAGAGGTCCCATGTCATAACCCTTTTCTCCTTCTAAGAGCAATAAACTATCTAGGCCAGTCCAGTTCCAAGCGGCTCACCCTTACGACACTGGTCTATAGGACCCTGGGAACACCTGAGCAAATCCCCATAGCTGCCTCTGCCCTTGCTTTCTCGCACCTGCCCATAGTCTTGAAGGGGCTGGACAGTGAGAACTGGACAAGGAGTCCCATCAGCCTCTTCCTCGGGGACTACCAAGATAGCAAGGCATACTGGGAGAGGAGAAGAAAGGGTCAGGTGAGTAGAAAGCAGGGACATTTCTCTTCTGGAAAGCACCATCAACTAGAGAGGGCAAATCTTCTCTCCCAAATCGCTAGTGCCTCAAGACCCCAATGACTAAAGAGGAACTCAACCCAAGCCAATAAAACCACAGACCTGGCTACAAATAGTACATAGAAAGCCACAAAGGCCAAGCTCCCTCACACACTCCTGGAAACACCCAGGTCCAGGTCAGCTTGCCTACTTACAATTTCCACTTCTTTGTGTCACAGTTAGTATGTCCTGATCTCAACAAGGCCTTGCCCAGATGGGAACAGCACAGAGAAATGAGGGCATCAGGATGAAGAGGTGACTCAGAAAGTCTGTCCCTTGGCACTGAGAACTATCCAGTATGGTGTGGCTAGGCACCAAGTTTTCTCTCTCAAATACGTCTTTTCCAGACCTTGTGCGTCCTGGGCAAGCCCTCTGCCACTGAGCTCTACACCACACCGTCACTGAGCTCTACGCTACATCTTTTTTCTCCACTTCTTGTTTTTCATTTTGAAAGAGGGTCTCTAAGTTTGCCAGGCTGGCCTTGGGTTCGCTCTGCAGCCCACCCTGCCTCAGCCTCCTAAGTAGCTGGGACTAGAGTCCTGCAGCATTAGGATGCTCTATTCTTCTCTGAAAGAAGACATGGAGCTGGAACTTTATGAATGAAGGAGGAACCAGGAATATCCTGCACATCTAAGCTAGCAACCCAGCATGTGTGTAAAAGAGGGACAATTATAAAAACTAAAACTAAAATGAAGTAGAGATGAATGTAAAGTCTTTCGCTTAAGTTTAAAACACAGTTGCACACAGTCAGGGTTAGAAGCCCCTGGCTTAGCTGCAATTAGCGTAAAAAGTTTCATCAACTACATGTTCAAAAAGAGTTTATTAGCTTTATTTCCATTGATTAAAGACAGATGGATTACACTACTGTTGCCTCTCTCTCTCTTTGTGTGTGTGTGTGTTGGTTTGGTTTTGCACATTTTTGCTATCTCATCCTCTTCTGACCACACTGCCTTTAAGTTAGCTACCCTCATGATCACAAGGTAGCTGACATAGTTCCAGGCATCACATCTAGGCTCAAGTTTCTAACACAAGAGTCACGTGCTTCTGTTTTAAAAACCTTTCTGGCCAGTCACAGTAGCACATGTGGTGGTATTTGAGAGTCAGAGACAAAGGGCCACCAGTTTGTGGCTAATCTGGGCTACATAGAGAAGCCTAGTCAGAAATTCATCAAGAGCAGCAGCGTCACATAAATTCAGTGTGGCTCACATGTATGTGCATTTCCTGAAGGAGGAACTGGAGCCCCAGTGACTAACCAGATGTGGCCCCTGCGTTCCAACTTAACACGCACTCTCTATTACTTGGGCAGCACAGACACCCCAAAATTCAGAAGGGAAGACACAAGCAAAGATGGAATAGAGGCTTCTGGCTGGTGCCAGCAGCTTCCACACAGCTACGGGCCACCAGGACCCACCAAGAATGGAGCAAGCCATGATGGTGCACGTCTTTAACCCTGGCTCTGGGACGCAGAGGTAGAACTGCCCAATGCTCAAAGTTAGCCTGGACTATAGAACAAGTTCTGGGGCAAGAGAGATGGCTCAGTGGTTAAGAGCACTGGCAGCTCTTTCTAGAGGATCTGGGTTCGATTCCCACCACCTATGTGGTGGCTCTCAACTGTGACTCCGGTTCCTGAAGATGCCTTCTCACCTCCACAGGCACCAGCACACACGTGGTGCACACATGAGCACATGCAGGCAAAACACTGTACACATAAAATAAATAAATAAATCCTTTTTTTAAAGGTTCCAGGCCAACCTGGACTTCATAGAGAGACTCTGTCTAAGCAGTAAGGAGGAGGTGGAGGAGCATGCCGGAACTCCCAGGACTTAGGAGTGGGCAGGAGGCTCGGGAGCTCAGAACTCAATGCCAGCTTTGGCTACATAGTGAGCGCAAGACCAACCTGAGCTGCATGAGATAGTGTCTCAAGAAGTTTTATTTTAAAGATTAAAAGGTGGATTTATAGAGGCCCAAGGAACGTGCCCCACACCCTCTAGAAGCCCACAACTTCACAGAGAAAAGGCTCAAGCCTGATCCCTATAGTAGGGTGAGGACCAAGCAGTCAAGGAGACTTAAGGGTTTGTACAACTGCCCCAGGAAGGGGCAGGCTGGT
This sequence comes from Pachyuromys duprasi, assembly GCA_028658305.1. NCBI lineage: Eukaryota > Metazoa > Chordata > Mammalia > Rodentia > Muridae > Pachyuromys > Pachyuromys duprasi. The sequence goes on from CM053747.1 coordinate 34,121,063, forward strand.
AATTTAGATTGAGGAAAACATTTAGAGGAATTGAGTGAGTAAAAATAATACCTAATAGTCTGGGCCAAAGCCCATCAAGGCTCTGGAGCAAGGTCAACTCTGGTCCTGTCCTAGAAGATCCAGGAATGAGCAATAGTGAACTTTAGAGATAGCCCTTTCCTTGAGAGAAGGGGGAAGTGGGAAAGGCCTGGGAGGCTTGGTTGTAAGATGGCTTTTTTTAGTTCAAAGTGCTCAGCGTGTCTGAGCTCTGCACTTTGGAGCGCTGCTTTCTGAGCACAACAGAATTAACACCCCCAGCAGAGGCCAGCAGACACCTCCAGGGGCCACTGGTGTGTGTAACACACAAGAAACCAAAGAGAAGTGTCCATTTGATTTCCCGCTTAAAGGGCTGCTGCTAAAATGGAAGGCAGAAGCCAGGACATGACAAAAACAAAAAAACAATAATTCTATTTCTGTAACATGCATGTGAAAACCAGCCAGATTTCTTCCATCAAAATAGAAAAACAGTAATCCAAGATTGGTACGCAGAGGCAGATGAGTGGAGACAGACAGGAGACATTCTGGGGATGCAGAGGAGGCAGAGCAAGTCGCAAAAAAAAAAAAAAATAACGGCATGCTTACAAGTGACACATGCCTGTAAGCACAGCACTCGGGGCTGAAGTGAAAAGAGCACCCAGGTTCAAAGACAGCCCTATCCACACAGCAAGTTCCAGGCCAGCCACAGCTACCAAAGCAAGACCCTATGTCAAAAAAGCAAAACAAAACACCCAATTCATACAAGGAAAAAAAAAAAAGTAATGACCATGATGGTGCAAGCCTGTAATCCAGAGCTAGGGAGACAGAGGCAGGGTGATCAAGAGGTAAAGGACAGCTTAGGCTACCTAGCAAGAAAGATTTTAACTCTCAAATGTGTGTGAAGGACTTCTTGTTTTTGTTAGGGTGTTTGCTTGCTTGCTTGGATAACATCTTATTGCATAGATGAGGCTGGCCTCCAGAGTCTGAGTTTTTTAAGGCAAGCTCACATTTGGGCACGGTGGTACATGCATGTAATCCCAGGACTTCAGAAGTAGAGCATGAATTCAAGACCAGCCTCTGCTACTCGGTGAGGACAAAGCCAGTTTGAGCTGTATGAAGAGACTGTCTCAAAACAAACAAAACAAAAAGGCAAGGTCCAGCCGGGTGGTGGTGGTGCATGCTTTTAATCCCAGCACTTGGGAGGCAGAGCCAGGCCTATCTCTGTGAGTTCTGGCTAGTCTGGTCTACAAAGTGATTTCTAGGACAGCCAGAGCTGTCTCAAAAAATCAGAAGAAGAAGAGGAGGAAGAACAGAAAGAAAGAAAGAAAGAAAGAAAGAAAGAAAGAAAGAAAGAAAGAAAGAAAGAAAGAAAGAAAGAAAGAAAGCCAGAGCTGTCTCAAAAAATCAGAAGAAGAAGAAGAGGAGAAGAGGAAGAAGAAGTGAAAGAAAGAAAGAGAGAAAGAGAGAGAGAGAAAAGAAAAGAAAAGAAAAGAAAAAAGGTCCAGGCTTCTGATAGGCGCATGGTAGGTGGTGCTGGCTGGGATACTGACCACGACAGGAAGACAGGGAGGGACTTGCTTTAGAAGATGTTCAAGTTTGCACATGTAGAATGTAGACACCCATGAGGCATCCTTGCAGAGCTGCTCAGCCTCCTGCTCCTAGGCAAGCCTGCACTGGAGAGCTGTCACCGCCTCTCCATGATAATTAAAGCCACAGGAGGATGGAAGGAGAGAGAGGCCTTTGCACATAACTGGGGAGCACGAGGGTGCGGGGGAGGTACAGAGTGAAGAGCAACTAGCGAACGAAGACCAATAGTACAGTATGGATCTGCCACAGGAAACCCAAGAATGTGGCATCTCAGAGCAGGAGCCCACGCTGTAAAATGCTGCCTAAGTCAGCATTAAAATAAAAATTATAGGAGATGTTGTTGTTGTTTTGGACTAAGCTTCCGCCTACGCCCCAACAGTCTGAAAACCAAAATGGAGTCACTCACGCTAAACTTCCACACCACCAAGCTGAAACTAAGCTGTTTATCTCCTCTTCTGAGAAATCAGGATTAGAGAGATAACAGCCAAATTTCCCAAACAGGCTGGTTTCGACTGGCATGATAATAGAATTCCCTCTGGCTTAATCCTTAGATATACATGGGAAAGGGTAACCTGAAGTAACCTGATGTTAGCCAATCAGTTGTTTCCCTATTGTTCTGTCTCCCATCTCCCACATACAAGTAGAGGAGCTGAAACGACCGATTTGCTTTTGACTTTTGGTTTGGCTTTCTTTAAGCCCTTCTCTGTAAAACCGACCTTTTTTGTTTGGCCTATTCCAATACTTGGCTCTGTTTTGTGGAACTAGCTTTGCCTGATTCTAGAGTTAAAAATAAAGCTAAATTGTTGCCATTTTGTCTTTTGATAGTAGGAAGGCCTTAAGGATGGCCGCTGGGTTTTAAATGGCTAGAATGGTAATGACCCTCAGAAGAGAGCCACTGGGGCTCCTATTCTGAATGGCTTGAAAAGTAACTGGGATGAAGAGAAACCAGCGGAGACACAGTGCAGAGATTTGCACTGGGGAGAGAGATAAGATGTTATCTGAAGAGGCAGGTGGGGCCCTAGGAGAGAGGGTTTTGTTTGTTTTGTTTTGTTTTGTGAGTTGAGCAATTGAAATGATAGCAGAAAGGAGCCAGCCCGGTGGGATGCGGTAGCTGGCAAGGGCTCAGGTGGACAGGGACCGGAGGCTTGAGTGGCTCAGGAGACGGAGGACCCTCTGCCTCCCTTACGCCCACATTTCTTCCAAATCATCTGAATCGGCAGAAATCCACAATGAGGCTCCAGAGGTGGTAATGCACAACTGTAAGCCCATCATCTGGGAGGCAGGGATCTTGAGTTCCAGGCCAGCTGAGGCTGCGCACCCAACACAAGACCCTGCCAGGAAAAGACAAAGGGGGCCTCTAGGTAGAGATGCGGCTCAGGGGTGAAGTATGCCTAGCCTAGCACGTCTAAGTCCTTGGCTTCAATTACCAACATGGGAGAAGGAAGAAGAGAAAGGAGGGCAGGAAGAAGGGAAAGGAAGGGAGGGAAGAAGAGAAGCAAATGAATGGACCAGAAGGGTAAGTCCACTAGACAGTCTATCAGAATTTTGGAGTAAGGTCCCAGGAAGGTCACAGAAGGAAAGGAAATAAGGAAGGAACATCCATCCCCTGGTATGGGAATGAGGAAGCAGTTCATTTTCTAAATATATGGTGGTAGCTGCCCATGACCCCACCCCCACCCCTGGACAGGAACACGGCGGAACTCTCCCCGCCCTCCCTCCAGGAGGCTGCCCCATGGCTTAGACCAATGCAGGTGCTGCCCTGTGGTCCTCACAGGTAGCCCCCAGTGCCCTCGGAGACTAGCTTGCCTGCTTCTAGCTGTAGCCTAGGTGCCAAATATCCTGGCTCCAGAGAATTCATATACTTGTCCTGAGTCTTCATATACTTGTCAAGGATGGAGGGCTGGCACACTGGGTAAACGCACTTGCTGCCCAGCCCGATGACTTGAGTTTGATCCCTAGGACCCATGTGGAAGAAAGAGAAAACAGGTTCCTGCAGGCTGTCCTCTGACCTCCACACATGCACCGTGGCACATGTGTGCCCACACGTACACACGAGCACACAGATGCACACACCAACAAAAATAAATAAATAATGTAATAAAATTGTTTGGGTTTTTTTTGTTTGTTTGTTTTTTGTTTTTTTAGAAACAGGGTTTTTCTGTGTAGCCCTGGCTGTCCCGGAACTTGCTCTGTAGACCAGGCTGGCCTCGAACTCATAGGCCTGCCCTTCTCACAGCCTCTGGAAGATGCCCCCAGATCTGGTGGAGGCTGCCTGTAACCCCTCCCCCCCCCGCAATTCACTGAGTTCCATAACAATTTTATTCCACTCCAACACATGAGGGCATAGCACAGGCTGCTCATTCTTTCTTTTCCTGAACACTTAAGGAGCACCTACCTGTGCCTGCCACTTTGCCCAGAGTTTATCTGGACAGGCAGATTGACTTTGAGGCAGGGTTTCATGTATCCCACACTGGCTCACTAAATAGCCAAGATGACCCTGAACGTCCCTTCCTCCTGCCTCAATCTCCCAACTGCTGGGATTACAGACATGCACCAGCATACCCAGTTTATACAAGGTTAGGGACAATTGCCCCCATTTTATAAGGGGAAACTAAGGCTAATGTGGGTGAAACTCACACAGCATGTTGATGGTAGAACCGTGGCCCGTCTCCCTCATAGGCTCTGCGCCCACCAACTAGACTGACTCTACTTTTGGCCTCTCCAAGTTCCCTCCTGGAATGACTTTCTCCTCACCCTTCCTCTTCTTTTCTACCTCTTCTGCAGGTGTGTGGGTCAGTCTCGTTGGTCCTGCTAAAGGGATCAGGCTGCTGATTTCTCTGTTGGAAGCCGGGGCCCCTCCTCCATGGAATGAGGCCAGTCCTGAGCCCTGCCCTCCCAAATTGGCGCTGTAGGGGATTAAGTGAGGCCAGAGATGTAAAGTGCTTTCCGAGGGCACATGGGCAAAGGGGTATTCCTATTGAAGCCTCTCCAAGCAGTAACTCTGCATCAGCAATTACACGCTGACACTGCTGGCCCTGGGTTTCCTGTCCCAGGCTGTTTACACAGGAGCCCTTGGCTAGCTGGCCCTGTAATGAAAGGGTTTCCCTCTCTGGAAAGCATTTCAGATATCACTGAGCAGGCAGAAAAAAAAAAAGGCATCAGGGGTCCCTGCACTTCCGAAATCCCTGCCAGGAAGCATGAGTAGACTAACATTTACTAAGTGCCTAGACCTGGCTCTGCACACAGCATCTCGTTTATTTCCCAAGCTCTTAAGGCACAGATTTTTCAAAAATTAAATACATAAAAACCCACACACACTAGTTTATTTGAGATTGTAAAGATGAAGTTGGCCTGAACCTCACTGTGTAGCCCAGGCTGGCTTGGAATTCACTATTCCTGCACTCGACTCCAGATCCCCTTATCCCGGCATCCTGAGAGCTAGCTAGCCACCCCTGCCAAAAAAACAGAGCTTTGAAGGGGTAAACTTAGGACTTCAGGAACACCTGTCCAACTCCCAAACTCATGCTTTTCCCAGTGAGAAAAGCCAAATCCTGCATACAATCTCCTCTAACCATGACCTCCTCTGACTGCAGCCTCAGCATCACCCTGTGCTGACCACTGAGGCGTCTCCCTGCTGCTTCAGTATTGGACACCGGGCTTTTGGAGGGCATGGATTGGGTTCCCTTCATCTTTGTAGTTCCAACATCAGACCTGAGACAGAAAAGCCAAGAAACATTTGTTACTCAGAAGTAGCAAAGTATAGGCTCATGCCTATAAACCCAACATTTAGGAGGCAGAGGCAAGAGGATTGCTGGGGGTTAGAGGCCAGCTTGGGCCACATGGTAAGTCCATGTCTCAAAAGAACAAGGAAGGAAGGAAGGAAGGAGAGAAACAGAGAGAGAGAGAGAAGGAGGGAGGGAGGGAGAGAGGGAGGGAGGTGCCAAGTATGGTGGTATAAGCTTTTAATCCCAGCAGTCAGGAGTCAGAGACAGGTGGATCTCTATGAGTTTGAGGGCAGCCTGGTCTATGTAGTAAGTTCTAGAACAACCAGGGCAACACATAGAAACCCTGTCTCAAACAAACAAACAAACAAACAACAGCAACAAAAACCCCAAACAAAAACAACTCTATATCGCCAGCTCCCGGAAGGAAGTTCTCTGCGCACCCAGGCCATTTTCCTATGCCTGCTCCACTCCTTCTGCCTGAGACCCCTTTCCTTACCCAACTTATGCTTCCTGAAAGACTCCGCTGCATCTTCCTCATGCCTATTCTCAGCAACAACATGCCCCAACCCATCCCTCCACCACTGCAGTCAACACCTCTGTTCCGCTGTCACTGGGCTCTGGGCTCCCTCAGAGAAGGGCCTGCTTCCTGTACTACTAAGTAAAGAACACGAGTGTTTAGAAACAGATTTTTTTTTGTAGATGTAATTAAGTTAAAATGTGTTCGCTGAATTCAAGTGACCCTAGATCCGATATGACGCACGGCCAAATAATAGGCCGAGCTCAGGGAGTTTTGTGGAAGAGTGGCAGAAAGGATTGAGAGATTCAGAGGCTTAGATCAAGGACACTACAAGAAGACCTAGAGAGTCAACTAACCTGGGCCCATGGGGGCTCACAGAGCCTGAACCAACAACCAAAGAGCCTGCATGGGCCGGACCTAGACCCCCAACATATATGAAGCAGATATGCAGCCTGGGGCCCCTAACAATGGGAGTAGGGACTATCTCTGACTCTGCTGCCTGCTTTTGGACCCCTTTCCACTAGCTGGGCTGCCTCGTCTGGACTCAGTGGGAGAAGATGAGCCTAGTCCTGCTGTGCCTTGATGTACCAGGGTAGATGGTACCCCTTAGGAACCGCCCCGTCTCTGAGAAGGAGAGGGTGAGGATGGAGGGAGGAAGCAGGAGGGCAGGACTGGGAGGAGAGGGCGGAGGGGGCTGAAAAGTGATTGAATAAATGAAATTTAAAAAGAGAGAGAGAGACCTAAGAAAAAAAATAAAAATAAAATACAGGGGAATTAGGTCACACAGCAGAGAATGTCTTGGGAAGTCTTGGGTTGTCGCTTGACAACTGAGAAAAACTCTAAGACTTTCTTTTGTTTTTAGTGTGTGTGTGTGTGTGTGTACCATGGTACACATATGAGAACCCGAGAACAACCCAAGAGAGGCAGGTCTCCCCATCTGTCATGCAGCTCTCAGGTAGTCCTAGGACATCAGGCTTAGTGGCAAGCATTCCTGCCCAGCAAGCCCTCCCACAGGCCCAAGAAACTCCAAGACTTTCTGGAAGCCACCAAAAGCTAGAAGCGAGGCGTGGAACAGATTGTTAAAAGGAGAAAAAGAAACAAAAAGGAAAAAAAAAATAGGGTTCCTCTACACAAGCCAAACTGATCCGGAACTCGAAATGTAGCCTGGGCTAGGCTTGGGCATTCATAATCCTCCTGCCTCAACTTCCTAAATGCTGAGATGACAGCCCCGAATCTTCTTATCAATATACAAACAACACCTTTGCCTCTAGGAAATAAATGCTTGTTCTGAGCCAAGTATGAGTAACCTAGTCATGACTGCTACGGGAGAACTTAGAGGAACTTTAGAGTCACTGGGCAAAAGAAAGGCTGGAGTCAACATTCTCCGAGCACTTGATTGGAGCCCAACATGCTACAGCAAAAGCAGAAAATCCACAGGACTTGGATGTTATCGTAGGGGCAGGGATGTGGTGCTTGCTGGAGCCTAGCCTGCAGTGCTCAAGGCCCTGGGTTCAATACCTTCGCTACAAAACAAAGCAACAAAAACCAGATGTTATCTCCTGGCATCCTTAGCTTCAGGGCTGCTGAAGGCAGGAGCCGGGGCCAAGTTTAACAACACATTCCAAGAGTGTTATCTAAAAGTCTCGTGCAGGTTTGGTCAGATACTGGGGCTGATAGCAAGTGGCTATTAAGATAACTCTCTTGATAAACATTCCATCTCTCCACAATCATGATGCTCAAGTCAGCCACGTATGGTCAATGACAAGTCCGGAGTCTTTCACATAGATATGGCTTCTTCAGAGAATTTCAGAACCCGTTCTCTAGAATCTCAGAGGAGACTTCCTGTCACTTTGATTTTTGAAGCTCCACCCTCCACAGTTAGGAGGGAACATGGAAAGTTGCCAGTTTGAAGTAATTTGTTTCCAAAGCACAAGGAAGCTGGTAGATCTGTTCATTAGTTTGTAACAGAGTGTCCTGTAGCCCAGGCTGGCCCCAACTCCATCCTCCTGTCTTTGCTTCCCTCGTGCGTAATAACAGGCTTCTGCCACCATTCCTAGCTTGAACTTGATACTAGAGCTCCTCCACCAGGTCTCACCACCAGGCGCTTCACTACTGACTGAGAATCTTACACCACGTCCTCACTCCCACACCCTAGGCTGCAGCTGAGGAAGAAAGAAGACTCGGGATTAGAGCACTCAGTCAGACCAGGCTTAGTCAACACACATTCGTTGGGTACTTTTCAGATAGAAATGGCTCCTCCGGATGTAACAAGTCAGACACAGCCTGCATCCCAACAGGAAGACTGGACCCCACCGTTACTCCTGCCATTGTGCATAGAATGTATTTGCCTTGGGAAGGTGTCTAAGAGAGTAGGAATCAGCAGGCAGGGGGTGCGGGGTTGGGGGAGTAGAGATGCTGAGTTTATACAGAGGAGAGGACAGACCTGGAGTTGGGGTGTGGGATAGCGACAACTCGGAGCGCAAGGCAAAGAACAACTTGGAAGAGCCAGGTTCTCTTCTTCTACAGCTCCCCCAATAAATAATATTTTAATTCAACAGTTTTTGAAAATCAAAGTTAATGCCAAAAGTCAGACCAAATTCTGCAAAGTGTACTTGGAAGGCAGAAGCTAATGGATCTCGGTAAGCTTGAGGTCAACCTGGTCTACAGAGCGGGTTCCAGGCCAGTCAGGACTACATAGTGAAGCCCTGTTTTAAAACATCAAAAAATTTGCAGAGGCCAGATCCTGCCCTGTACCTGGACAGCCTCTCTCACACACGTGATTAATTTGGGCCCTAGTTCAGCATTGGCTGGCCTCGAACTCCTGGCCTGGGACTCCCACTGCTCCCTCCCTCAGACTCCAGTACTGGGATTACAAGTATAAACACAGGAATTTGAGACTAGCTAGGGAAATATAACATGTCTGCCTTTAAATAATAATAATAATAACAACAGGGGGCTGGAGAGATGGCTCAGCGGTTAAGGTCACTGACTGCTCTTCCAGAGGACCCCAGGTTTAATTCCCAGCACCCACATAGCTGCTTATGGCTGTCTGTGACTACAGTTCCAGGGGATTTGACACCCTCACACAGATATGAATGCAGGCAAAACGCGAATGCACGTGAAATAAATTAAAAGAGAAATAAGAACCAGCAATATGGCTCAGTGAATAAAGGCGCCTGCATCCGGGCTTGACGACCTGAGTTTGACCCATGGAACTTCCACAGAGGAAAGAGAGAAGTGCCTTCTTCATGCTTCTCTCTGACTTCCACATATGTGTACATGTACATATATATACAAAATAAACATGTAATTAAAATAATAGTAGACACACAAACTGCTACATGTGCTACATGCCTAACATATAAGGCTCTGGTTCATTTTCCCCAAACAACAAAAAGAAGAGACACAATAAATTTGCTCTTTTATTTGAGGCAAGGTCTTGCTATGTAGACCAGGTTGGCCTCGATCTTTATATTTTCTTGCCTCCCAAGTGCTGACATTAGAGGCATATGTCATCACACCCAGCTAAAACTAAAATATTATTGATCTTGGCTCTTGGGTTGCCCTCTCTGCTAGCCCTGTTCTCATCTGTCTGATTGTGGACCACTCTGTATTTTCTCCATACTGGTCACGGGCCATGAACACAGATGGCTGCTGTGTGAGCTTGAGGCATATCAGAAGCCCTCAAATGGCTCTCCAGCGAGTGTCTCTGCTGCTGCATCCTGGGAGTTTGAGAGAAAAAGGGATGGGGGCGGGCAAACAGCCTTGGGCTTCACAGACTCACTGGTGATGTCCAAGTAAAGAGCGAAAGTGGGGCCTGGTCAGGGGAGGCATAAGTATAATCTCAGCACTGGGATTATTAATTAATTAATTAAAAGTGAAAATGAAGGACTGAACGGACCCAACATCTCCTTCTAAATTACGCCCCTTTCTTTGCTCCCCACGATTCCTAAGAAAGATTCCTTCTCAGACAGCATAGCAACACCCCAGGTCTCAGCTCCACGGCATGCTTTTTCTTGTTCAGCCACTCTGGCATTCATTCACAGTTGTCAGTCCCAATTATTTGCTAGGTCCCACAGAAAACCATTCTGGATACAAACATAAAGAGAAACACATACACATGTGACTAGAGTGACATTTATATGTAAAGTGGAAAGATGCGGGCTGGGCATGTATCTCAAACAGCAGAGCGCTTACCTGGCAAGCACAAAGCTCAGGATCCAGTCTCCAGCGCTAACCACATAAGCCAGGCATGGTGGTGCGTGCCTCTCGTTCTAGCACTTGGGAGGTAGGGGCAGAAAGATGAAGAGTTCAAGGACGCCCTCAGCTACATATTGACTTCAAGGCCAGTCTGGACTAAAGAACCTGTCTCAAAAAAAGAAAGAAAGAAAGAAAGAAAGAAAGAAAGAAAGAAAGAAAGAAAGAAAGAAAGAAAGAAAGAAAGAAAGAAAGAAAGAAGAAAAAAGCACAAAGATGAAGGCCAGTGGTCCAGTGTGTAAAGGAGGTTTGACATCAAGCCTGCAGATGACCTGGGTTCCCAGAACTCACACAGTGCAAGGAGAGAATCCATCCCCACAAGTTGTTTTCTGATCACCATGTGGCACATGTGAGCCCTTCCTCTGCCCAAACAAACAAATAAATAAGGGAGGAAGTACAGTCAAACCTCGTGGGAATGTAGTTTTACCCAGAAGTGGGCTCGCCTGGGAGTTGACTCACTTCCCTAAGCAGGCACAGCATCCACAGAGACAACAGAGAGACAAGATCCCAGATGAAGGAGGAGCAACAGGAATAGGGGTGATGGCACTGATTGAGAGACAAGACAGAGGCCCATTGTTCTTGCTGTGAGGAGTTCAGCAATTTGCATGAGCTCACGAGGGTGATCAGTTTATGAGTCTGGGAGTGTTAAATGAGATGCATCAAACCCCCAGCACAGCACCTAGCGCATAGTAAGCTGTGTCTGCAGTGTTCTCAGTCACTGGGTCTTCTGCACTATCGGAAGCACAACTAATATTAGACACACTGCACAAGGATGGGGCTCTACCTGTGGTTCTGCACCTTAGAGCTGTGCTAATTCCTACAGCACGAAACGTCTCTCCCGCCCCCAGACACTTAATGGTTAACTTTTCAAAATCCAACGATCAGACCCGAGTTTAAACTAAGCCTTTTTTTTTTTGAAATTTAAAGCTAAACTGATTCTCTCTTAAGCTGGACTTATGCATAGCCTATTGTATCTTTGGCTGCTTTCAGTTAAAAAAAAAAAAAATCGTTCCACAACTCAGTTGATTTCTCTGCTTTAGGCTGCAGCTGCCCTCCCTAGAGGCGGCCAAGCCAGTGACTCCGTGGCTACAGAGTCCAATAGGCAGTAGGAATGCGATATTGGCTTAATATTTCTAAACCTCTATGCAGCGTCTTATGAAACAGACAGGACAGAGAGATGAAGCCCCGGTGAAGGGCAAGGATGAGGGGATCTGCAAGGTTTGATGATAGGAAGGGTTCTCTTTTGGGGAATCTTTCAGTGTTCCACCGGGACAAAAGTAGTGTATGTGGCTAACCTGCTTCATGGTTTTACTGAATACCTACTACGCTCCTGCTTCCATAAGGTTCCTTCCAGAGGCTAGAACAATTTCCCTGTCGTGACTTGTGGCTAAGGAATGGGGACAGAACTGCCCCAGCTCCTGGGAGGTCGGATGGAGACTGAGTGTGTAAGCTGAGATTCCTTTTTAAGGATGTATTTTATTTCAGTTATGTGTCTCTATGGGGATATGGGTACCCTCAGAGGCCCCATGTGTCAGAACTCAAAGGAGCAGGAGTCATGGGCAGTTGTAAGCCGGCTGACATGGGTGCTGGGAGTCAAACTTGGGTCCTCTGCAAGAGCGGCAAGTGCCCTTAATCTCGAACTGTCTCTCCAGTCCCATAATCTGGGATTTCTTTACAGGTCTGCCAGGATTCCTAGCATTTGAAGAAGCTGGGGACTTCAGTCCGGAGCGGTGGGGACTAAACTCAGGCAGGGTGGTAAATCACCTTTACCCCAGAGGTCATCCTGATCTACCTTTTTAAAAATTTGAACATTTCAGCCTATCTTGAAACTGTTAATAGAATTAAAATGCCTAAACTGGCCAGGCATGATGGTGTACACCTTTTATCCCAGCACTGGAGAGGCAGAGGCAGGCAGATCTCTGTGAATTTGAGCCCAGCCTGAGCTACACAGTGAAACACATACACAGAGCTTCAGCTGAAATTAGAAGAGGAACTTTACTCTTCCTCTGTGAACTAAGTCCCCCAGGGGAGAGGGCATTCCAGGGAGAGGAGTGGGCAGGACTGGGGGGTCCGGGAAGCTGGAGTGGGAGGGGTGAGCTCCTATTTGCCCTGATTTCTTCTTTTTTTCTTTCCATTCTACTTTCTAAGCAGCTCGAATTTTCTCCTGTCCTGACTCTGGATGTCCCAAGAGCCTCTCTTTAACCAGCCACATGAGCCAGCCCGAGAGCTTCTTCCTCTTTTTTGCAGGTTGCCATCCTGGGCTAGAGGAATGGCTAAGGGATTCTAAGGATGAGAATCCCTTAGAGAGAGGCTCCCAGTCTCCCGCCCTTGCTCACTGCCTGCCACTCACTCCTCTGTGCATGCTACCTCTGGCTGCCATGTGCCAGGCACTGCAGCAACAAATACAAAGCTCACTGAGTACTTCTAGGCTGAGGGGGAGGCAGCTGGGTAGATGAGCACCAGGCGGGCACTCAAGGGGATGCCATCCAGAGGCCCCATTCTGGAATTTCCTCCTCTGCAGCACTGGCTAGGCCCTGTTAAAATTAACTCCACCAATTAAAAGCATGTTAGGAGACAATGCTGCCTGTCTTCTGCTTTATTTTTAATTACAGGCCCCGGCCAACCATTTATAATTAGAGCAGCACTCCTAAGCCGGAGTACCCAGAAAGCAAGAAAGGGTGGAAGGGGTGGGGAAGGTGCCAGCTCTCCTCCCACGTCCCTATCGTCACGGACAGTCCAGGCCCCATCTCCCCGTGGACAGCTGTGACAGGCCGCTGCCCCGCTAATGGACTGGGTAGCTAGGGAAGCACTCTCCTCTCGCTGTTCCTCCCTCGCCTCTCTGCACACGTTCTGATTATAGTCATTAGGGAGTCACCCTGAGCGACAGAAAGACGGGAGGGTGGAGCCTGGCGGCTGCAGGGTGAGGCAAACCAGGCTCAGGCTGGAGAACTGAGCTGCCAAGAGCAGGGGGTTGAGCCACCCTGCTGCCCTGTACCCACGAGAGGTTTCAGTCCACTAGAACCCCACGCTGGCCTGGTGCACAGCAAGCCCTGGACAAGGTCAGCAGGAGAGCCAGGGGGCTGTTGCTGGAGTCTCTAGACAACAGGCAGGTGGGTGTGCCACAGTCTTGCCCTCTAGTCCCTAGCCCAGCTTTGCAGTTCCCAGAAACCATCCTCATGTGACTAAGCCCGGACTTCAGAATGACACCTTCTTCCCACAGTCCTTCACCCACACCACCACCACCTCACCAAGGCCAACGACCCTCCAACACTTTTGTCTCATAGACGCTTAGCAAAATCCCTGGCCGGGTCACACAAAATGCCAGTTGGCCCAACCTGCCACATCTAGTCAGGCTTTCTGTTCCTGGAATTTTGGCGTACCCTCAGCTCAGGCCAGCCTTAGAACTCAGACTGCTTTGTCCTCCCATAATGCCCTCCTCCGAGGGAAACCATGTGCCTTCAGGTCACCTGCTCACATACATTTGATTTCTTCCCACCCAACATACATTTGATTTCTTCTAGCTTTGTTTTATTTATTTATTTTTTCTTTTTAAGGCTAGCCTGTAGGCTAGAAAGCTGGCTTGGTAATTTAGTAGCATTTGGTGCTCTTGCAGAAGATCTGTGTTCTGTCTGGGGGAAGTTTTGTTGTTTGTTTTCTGTTCCTTTCTGTTGGCGGTCCAACGGGACCCTTATGTCTGGGCTTCCAAATGTCTTGGAACATAAAAATCCTCACTTAAGTCCCAATTTCATTGTTTGACCAGCCCAGGAACACAGCTCCTCTCACAGGCAGTACCCCTCAGTGACCCCCAAATGGTGCCCTGTGTGCACGCTCAGTTCTGCAGGTTAGGCTGAGGTGTAAACTGGGCGGGGCTTCCGTTTTGCTCCTAAGTAAGAGTGTCCTTCCATCAAATGCTAACTGATCAGTAACAGAAACAAGTCGTGGACCAAATGGCATGCTAACCACTTCACACACATTTTTCTTAACCCTTGTGAGCCAGGCTCTATTGCTGTTGCCATTTCCCAGGTAAGGAAATTTCCACTCAGAGGCACACGTGGCGGAGGTGACAGAGTGAGGCGGATAATTCTGCCTATCAGTGGGGAACAGGGGGTGACAGCTTCGTGTGTACATTCCACAAGCTCTAACATATAATTGTTCCAACCGGGGAGATGGCTCAGTCATTGGCGCACCTGCTACACAAGGAGGACATTTGAGTTCCAACCCCCTGGAAGCCAGGGGCATGCTCCTGGAACCCTACCAGAAGGTGCTGTGGGGAGCTAGAGAGAGGCAAAGCCCCTGCAGTTCACTAGCCAGCAAGCCTAGCTGAAATGATGAGCTTCAGTTCAGACAGACCTTGTCTCAAAAAACAAAGGGATCGGTGAGCATGCAGGGAGTTCCCTGTGTACATGTGCATATACACAAACAAGCACACACGAAATAATTATAGAAAAACATCGTCATTTTCTCCTGACCTCAGATTCCTTCGGGGGTTAAAAGACTTGTGATCCACGAAATCACTGAGGACCCTGTCTGGAAACAGTAGGTGATTAACGCATAGGTGCCAGCTGTTGGTGGGACTGTTGCACGTTGATGATGGCGTGTTCTTGAATTGCCAAAAGGTTCAGCAGTGTCAGGTCTAGTAATTCAACCAAAGGCACACAGCTGAAATGCATGTACCTCTCACAGCTGCATGATCCACGCCTGCCTTACACCATGACTTATTTGTTGGCTCTGTAGGCTATATGATCCTAGGGGGCTGCAGTCTCTACTGCACGCTGATGTGTCTGAAATGCCCAGCTGGGTCCTGCAATATGAATAAATAAAAGAACCCCAGAATGCAAGAGGCACAGGTAGGTGGATCTCTGGGAGTATGAGGCCTGACACTCTCACACAGACATATATGCCAGCAGAAGACCAATCCATATAAAATAAAACAATAAATAACTAGCTTAAAAAAATGAATCCATAGACTTGGGCTTCTACAAGTGTGACTGTAAAACAGCCTTCTTATTGGCGCTGTAGACTTCCTTAGAGTCAATCTAAACCTGGGCTGGGGTAGAGGTTGTGGGGTAAAGCAGTTATCTAGCATGTGCATGTCCTGGGTTCAATCTCTGGGTAAGAGAGGGTAAAAACAGGGTATGATGGCTCCTGTCTGCAATCCCAGCCATTTGGGAGGCTGAGGCAGAAGAACTGAAAGAGTAAGGAGTCCTGGGCCACAGATGGATTCAAGCCCTGTTTTAAAATTAAAATGTGAAAAGAGGGCTGGGGACATAGCTCAGTGGGAGGCCCTTTGCCTAGCATGCCCTAGACCCCTGCCCAGAGTTCAAAATATGATCAACTTAAACAATCCTAATGGAGCAGGTGAAGGAAAAAAAAAAAAAAGGCAGCCTTCCCTGAGCTAATTATCACTGATGTTCTTAGACAGGGAACTTTCAAAACTTTCCCAGGGTAGGGAACTTTCCAAACTTCCGGTTTTATTTGAGACACGGTTTCTCTGTGTAGCCTTTGCGGTCCTGTACTCACTTGTAGACCAGACTGGCTCAGCCTCCCAGAGGGCTGGGATTAGAGGCGTGTGCCACCGCACCCAGCGTCCCCAGAAAGGTTCTTTCACCTCTCCTTTACAGAGGAGAAACCCCAAGGGGAGGCCGACCTGCGCTCCGCAGCGCCCCCTCCCGGCAGCCCTCACCGTGCGCAGCAGCTCCCTCCCACTCGGGCCTCGCTTCCCTTTCTGCTCTGCTAATTATCCTTTTAACTCGGGCTGGCGTATTTTTTGCCGTGCGATCTTCTGGTTTATTTTTATCCTCCTCTCCATAATGGTATCAGGGCCTTTACTCGGGGAGGCTCCGAGCACTGAGCTGCTCCCCAATTTACAATTGCAATTATGATCTCCGACAGAAACACATGCAGCTGGCGTCAATTTTAAGCAATATTTTGATCATAATAATTAAAAAAGTAACTTATGGCGTGCACGCATTAGATAAATTAATGTTATTCCAAGGCTCTGCTAAAAAGACGTGCCAGGCGGAGAGAGTGAAAAGGGAACGCTTCCTGGATCCCTGGGGCCTCGGAAGCGAGTCTCCAGCCCTGCGTACCACCTGAGCTCTCAAATTAACTTTCACGTCGAGTGCAGTATCCGTGTGTCCTTCAGGTTGAATGCTTCCTGTCCCCTCCCCTCCCCGGACGCACACACGAAATTGAGGGTTATCAAGGTATTTGGGTATAAACAAGCACATTTTCTTGTCACTGCTCCCCGAGCCGGTGACAGGCAGCTGAAGGAACGCTCTTCCCTCTCCCACTCACTGTGCTAGACCCAAATGGGAGCAGGGACGCAAGGGCGGTGGGGGCTGGGACAGAGGCGCTGCCCCTCCTCGCCAGGGCACGGAGAGTCAGGACGCGCGCGGAGGCACATCCGTGTACGCAGATCTATACCTGCACCTTCATTCACCCAGCACGCGCGCGCGCGCACACACACACACACACACACACACACACACACTCGCATGCACTCCTCTCTTCACAGTGTACTTACCCAGCCACAGGTAGTGTGAGGACGGCTCCCACTTTGGCAGAACGCCAGTTAGAAGGCTGCCTCCACAGCCATGCTGTTTGTGTGCTGTTTGCGTGCTGTCATGTCATCCCAAGGGCTGTGCTGTGCTCTTTTTCAGATTTGCTGAGGCTCCAAGCCTAAGTCCCTTGATCTACACTTCCAGCCCTGTTTTCATCCTCCCTAGGGGATGCCCATAACTCCCTGGGAGCAGAGGGACAGGATAAATCTTGTCTCTTAGTACTGGAGATTTTTTGTCATTGTTGTTTTTGTTCTTTGAGACAGGCTTTCTCTGTGGAGTTCTGGCTGTCCTGGAACTTGCTCTGTAGACCAGGCTGGCCTTGAACTCACAAAGATCCACCTGCCTCTGCCTCCTGAATGCTAGGAGATTTTTGTCTTGGTAGGAGCTCTCTTTGGAGTTTGCTTGTTTTGTTTAAGTAAATGATAAAATATATACATTTGATTGGGAAGGAGTTGTTTGTTTGCTCTGAGACAGGGTCTCTCTGTGTATCCCTGATTGTTCTAGAACTTGCTATGTACACCAAGCTGGCCTTGAACTCATAGAGATCCACCTGCCCTTGCCTCCCAAGTGCTGGGATTAAAGGCATACACCACTATGCCTGACATATATATAATTAAAAAACAAAAACAGTGCTTTCCGGTCAGCAAAATTGCTCAGTGGGTAAAGACACTTGCTGTCAAGCCTTTTCCCACATGGTGGGAAGAAAGAACTGACTTTGGAAGTTTTCCTCCTTTCTCTACAAAAGCACGTGCTGTGGAGCACTGCTGCCTGAACTCTTACGTACATTCATTATCTGTGCATACACAAAACAATAAATAAATAAATAAATAAATAAATAAATAAATAAATAAGTGAATGTTCTTAATAACTTTTTAAAGTTGCGTATGCTTCTAGCCCCTGAGCCTTCCTGCTGGCTGCACCAGCATGTTCTCCTTGAAGCTTTCATTTCTTATTCGCTTTCCTTCCAGATCCACAGGCAGGGCTGAAGCTATTGATGGCTTCCTGCAAAGCCACTGGCTGGTTCCCTGCCACTTTGGCCATGCTGGGCTGCTTTCCCCAGGCCCTCCAGTCCCCAGGTGCAGAAATCTATATCCCTCTGTTGGCCCAAAAGCCACCTCTCCTTCATGGGGGCATAGTTCAGGTGGTCATTTACCAATAAGGACCAAGAATGCACTGAACACCTGTGTTGGCTGCTCTCCCAGGCTTTTCTGGCCAGCCCCCACCTCCCCAAATGTCTCCCTTGAACTCCTGTCTAAGCGCAGTCATCAGAGGAGGCCCCCACTCAGTTCCAGGAAGTGTTTCTGGCAGCTGGACTGTTTGTTTTCTTCAAGGAGCCATTAGGAAAAGTACAGACCCTCAAACACGTACACCGTAACAGAAAGTGTGCACCCAACTTTTCTGTGATTTCCCTCTTTTGTTTTGCATATGCAAACGGCTTTAAGGGTCATGCAATTCTGCTTTATTTGATAATAAAAAAAAGAAGAAAAGAGGGCAATCTTTGATTTCCACCCCCACTCCAGGTAGAGGCAGCAGCTTCCTAGAAGACACGTTGGGTCAGGATTAATTGTATGCTGTTTAATGACACCCCTTTGCCCTCATTTCCAATAGGCTTTGAGGAGGGCAACAGTAATGGATGGGGGCAGCTGCCATATTTAACTGAATTTGGTTTGGTCTGTGCTTTATTGATAAAGTGTTAAATGTCTGTCTCTCCATCAACTATGAGCTGCTTAGAAGATTATTGTCATATTATTATTATTTTTTTTATTATTATTATTATTTTGCAGTGGCTGGATAAAGCTTGTGATTTATGGCTAGTGTGGCACCTTCATGCTGTTGACTCTAACTTCTCTCTGCCAGCCTTGACAAATGGGCACACAACAAATAAATATTTACCAAATATTTATTAAGGATCTACTTTTTGCCAGGCAATATCCAGGCTCTGGGCCTGAAGCAAAGATCCAAGCGACTGAGTCACTCCTCACATGGAGCTTGCATTCAGCACTGTGAAGGCTCCAGGAGCCTCCAGGCAGCCTGCCCGCTCCTGCTCAGCTCTAAGGGAAGTTTCCTTTCAGGACGCTTTCACTCAAGGGTCCCACTTCCTCCCACAGAGATTCCTGCCACAGGATAGGCCTCCGGCAGCTAAAAGCTACCTATGACCCTGCCTTCCTGGGCCGGTCTTCAAATTTTAATCCCTGGCTCTGGCACACAGTTCCAAGCCCTTTGTAATGCACTGGAGGCAGCAATGTTGTGAGTTCTTTGTAATGCACCCCTTCCAGCCACTTGCAGGCTTTTGCTAAGGAGGTGAATCACCTGTAGACTGCTCCATACCGAGAGCTAGGCTGATGCTCAAGAAAAGCAGCCAACTGATTTCCAGTGTGAGAACTTTCACTCTCAGCTCTGGGAAGAGTCCAGGGGCTGGAGCCTATGTTCAGTCATGTGGCCAATGATTTCATCAATCATGCCCACACAATGAAACCTCAATAAAAACTCTAAACAATGAGGTTTGGACAGGTGCCCAGGTAGTGAGCCTACTGATACTCACATACCAGGAGGTGGGTCACCCTCCCTGGTTCCAGGAGAACAAATGTCCTTAAGCTTGGAGTTCTTCCACATCTTGTTGTATGTATCATCTGGCTGTTCATTTGAATATAATGTTGTTCAGGGCTGGGGGTGTGGCTCATTAGGAGAGAGCTTGCCTAACATGCACAAAGTCCTGGGTTCAGTTCCCAGCATCACATAAAACCGAGTTTGGTACTGCCTTCCTGTAATCACAGCACTGGGGAGACCTTGGAGGCCAGAAGGTCAGAAGTTCAAGATCATCTTCAACTACAAAGAGAGTTTGGGGCTAGCATGGGCTATGTGAGACTCTGTTTCAAAGCGAAGAAACAAAACCCAAACCAAACACCAAGGATACAATGTGTCCAGTGCATTCTTAAGTTGCTCTAGAGAATTATCCTGTCTGAACATGAGGCCAGATGTGGGAATTCCTTCTTGTAACTGGCTAGGTGGAAGTACAGGGCCTTAAAAGCAAGCAGGACTTAGGGGTGGCATCTGCTGGGGACAGTCTTGTGGGGTCAACCATCTCAACCTACAGAATCTGTGCTACTTGTTGGTATTAGAAGTGAACTGAATTGCAGGACACCCACATGGTGTCTTTGGGCTGGCACTGGAAGGTGAATCTGCCAGATGCCTGGCCCTACCATCCCTCACTCCCAGTCCCCCTGTAGAGGGCTCTGTTTCCCCTCAGAGCATCACTGTCTCACGGGATGAAGTTCAAGTCACCTTTCCAGGACGTCAATGCAAACCTGGGCTAATCAACTTGCAGAGAGAACGGGTGGATTTGGGTTTGCAATTTTGGAAATTTCAGTCCTCGGTTTGGGGCCCTGCTGTTGTAGGTCTGTGTGGAGATGACACACCATGGTGGGGCACATGGTTAGAACTCGAAGCAGGGAGGAAGAGGAAGACACCAAGGTCCCGCAATTCCCTTCAAAGGTAAGTCTTCAGTGAGCTAACACCTTCTATTAGGCTCCACCTCTTAGAGTTTCCATCATCTATCAATAGTGTCAAGCTGGGGATTGAGGATGAGACTTCAGGGACACTCCAGATATGGAATGTAGCAGGCAGACATTGAACTCAGAGGAGGACGGTCCTTCTGCCTACATGTGTGAAATATCCGGTCTATATTGCCTATTTTGGAGGCTCAGAGGATGAAACCCTCAGGCATGGCACTTGGGTATGTTGGTGACTTTACATGGAAGGCAATAGTCTTTTTCTTCTGAGAAGGGGTCTCACTATGTAGCCCTGGCTGGCCTGGAACTTAGCATTGATTCCTTTTGCCCGTATCTCTCAGGTACTGGGTTGTTAGCAGGTACCACTGTGCTTGGTTCTTTTATCTTTTTAAGATTAGATTCTTCAGAAGGAAATCTTTGATAAAAATCCTTTCTCTGAGTATCCTACTATGTCAAGATATGGATATCCCGAGTATCCATATCTCAGGAAAGAGACTGCATTAGTTACTCTTCTGGTTGTTCTGATCAAATACCTGACAAGAAACATTTTACAGGAGAAAGGGTTTATTTTGGATTACACATGAAGGGATACAGCCCATC
Organism: Pachyuromys duprasi; assembly: GCA_028658305.1. Lineage (NCBI taxonomy): Eukaryota > Metazoa > Chordata > Mammalia > Rodentia > Muridae > Pachyuromys > Pachyuromys duprasi. The sequence continues at coordinate 34,141,836 of CM053747.1, forward strand.
ATGGAGGGAAAGATACAAGGCTAGAGCGTGAAACAGCTGGACGCTCATACCCTTACATGGTTAAGAAGCAGAGGGGACAGGAAGTAGGGCCAGGCTCTCTACTTCAAGATCCACCTCAGTGACCCACTTCCTCTAGTGAAGCAACACCCGTTAAAGTTTTCATGATCTTAAAACAACACTAAACATGGCCCAACACTAGGGTGGCTGAGGCAAGTGGATCTCTGTGAGTTCAAGACCAACCTGGTCTATATAGCAAGTTCCAGACCAAGTAAGGCTTTATAGTGAGACCCACTGTCTCAAACTAAACACAAGAACAAACAACAAACAAAACAGTATGGCAGTTGGGAGTCAAGTGTTCAAATATATGAATGGGCCTATGGGACACGTTTCACAGTCAGGCTACAGCAGAGACAAAAGACAAATTAACCTTTCCTGAAGAGACTCTGGCTGAGCCTAGTACATGCTCTCTGAGGGTCTGCTATCTTAAAGATTGCCTCTTCGGAGAAAAGACAGCCTTTGGTCACCAGCATTGCTTCCCTGTGCCCCTCCTCCCAGGGGCCTCAACTCTCCGTCTCTTCTATAACTCAAAATGCTGTATAAGCTTCATCCGCCATGCAGTCCTTCTTCATTTAGGTCTCAAATGTCCTGTGGCTTCCATGCACATGCATGTCCTGCACATGGACTTCCTCCTGCTAATCTATCTACTGTCAGCTTATTCAAAATGCTCAAATTCTAAAAAAAAAAAAAAAAAAAAAAGTCAGAGAGGGAAACTTTCAAACTTCTGCACTTTGAAAGAAGGTTTTCTACTTTTAATGAAGGTCTACCTGGTTCTTTCCATCGGATGGAAGAAATAACTCTTTCCATCTGTCCTGGGTCCTGTGAAATGGCCAGCCAGGGTACCAGAAATGCTTTATGTTGGGTGGTATGGGTCTGCTCAATGTGGACGATCTTGCCTTCGCTGAGACCACAGCCCTTTCCCAGCCTCCTCTCATGCAAGCTCCCTCGCAAACTCCCAGTTCCCAGGGTTCCTCGCCTGGCAGAGTTCCCAGTGGCCCTGCCCCAGGTCTAAGCCTCCTGTTAGACGGGGAGAGAAAGACATGCTCAGTGCTTATATTGGCGGGGGAGGGGGAGGGTCATTTGGCCTACACCAGGGAACATGCACCTGTACAGGTAGGAGGCAGCTCGACAGAGTGACGTTGGCTCCTAAGATAAAGTGGTCTGGCCAGGTGCCCTACTTCCTGCTGGGTAGGAGCAAAAATAACAGAAAGAATTCACACCTGATACCACACGCCACTGTCGTTCCTGCTGCTTGTCTAACCATCACTCCCAGTTTATAGACGGAAAAAGTGGGGGCTAGACAGAGCCAGCTTACAGCTGCCAAGTGAAAAGAGCTCTCGCTCTTCCTCCCTCCCCTCCCTGTTCACCTCTATCTGCATTTAGTTAGTCTAACCTGCCCAGTCTGCCCTGGAACTCCACATGCATCCCAAGAAGGCCTTGAACTGAGGATCACCCCTGCAAGAGCTTCCTGAATACTGGAAGTATTACAAGTATATGTCACCACATCTGGTTTCCGCTAGAGGTCTTTTGAGCTTTCTGTACCACCAATCAGCATTCTTCTTTTCTTTCTTTCTCCTGCCCCCACCCCCCCCAACATGGTCTCATATAGCCCAGGCTAGCCTCAAACTCACCATGGTAGACAAGAATAACATTGAACTCCTCCTCCTCCTGCCTATTACTTTCCAATTGTACCACCCGACTTCTCTTCTGCCATTCTGTGACTGTCCTGGATGAAAATTGAAATGTCCACCCCATTGAATGTCACATATGGATATGGCGGGGGGGGGGGGGGGAAGGGAGGAGGGGCTTGGTTACCAGATGATGGGTGTTGGAAAACATGATGGGATCCTGAAGGCTTTCCAGCTCCTGTTTTTGTTTGTTTGTTTTGTTTGATGCCCCTCAATTACGGGGCAGTTCTTTATTGTTTGATGCAGGTGAATGACCGACGGTGTGGCATTGGCGGAAGCCATGCCTCTGCACTGAGAACCGGAGTGCTTCTAAGCTCTCTCTAGCTAAGTGCCACCCTTAGCTCCTTCTCTGCTGGGACTTTCAGGAGGTCTGAGTACTCCTACAAGGGCCTCACCCTTGTGAGCAGTTGAACCTTCAGGGCTCACTTGCCAAATGGTTTTTAGAAAACGAATTTAGAGTCCCACCCTCCTGCCCTCCAGGATTCCTTCCTGAAATGTCCGCAGTAGTCTTGGAAGCTAGTTTGTTTGTTTGTTTGTTTGTTTGTTTGTTTGTTTGTTTTTCTTTTCCTGTCCTCCCGGGCTTGGTGCCTGCAAGGCAAGCAGGTCACCCCTGGGCTACATGTCCCCAGCGCCTATGAGAGCTGGTTCATGAAGGTGGAGTCTGCCGCGCTGGGTGCCTGGGGACGCTTCCTTAAGGAAGGGGCCTCCGTGTGAGTTCTAGATCTGTGGGAGCTGCCTCGGGCCGGTCACTCCTTCCTCTGCAGGCTAAGCGGGCTCTGGCTCCTGCTGCGCCCTGGCAGCTGTCTGCCGCACCCGGGAAGCTGATTGCCATGTTTGCAGCTTCCTTCCTTGTTTGGAAAGATCTGGAGGCAGGTGAGGCTTCAGGGAAAGCGGCAGTGACAGGCTGTGAGTTGTGAGTTTTCGGCACCGTGCTAGACCCGGCAGGGAAGGCCTGGGAGCCTGGGCGCCATTATGTGCTGGCTGAACCAGCTGGTCCCCTCTTCCTCGCTCTCAAGACCCACTTCCCCAGAGACCCCAGACCCCAACAAGGGTCTCCCAGTTCCCTCAAACTCACACCCCTGTTTGTCCCCCTCCTCCAAGGCCAGTCCTTCCTGACGTCTGACTTCAATCTCTGGCTCCGGCCCTCCGACTTGTCTTTATGCAGGTCCCTTCCCGAGCACTCGGGGGCATCCACCTAGAAATCAGTCACATTGGAATTTTTCTGTGTCTGACAAGGCAATTTGCGAGGCACAGGGCTCTGTCTCCCTCCGGTACGATGCTAAGTGGGAACAGAGGAGGTGGGTGTGGGGGTGTTCTAAAGAGATACCCAAATTAAACATCCAATCTGCCATGTCCCGTGTCATTCAACACGATTCATCTTCTGCCGAGCTCCCCGCTGGGATGGCTCCCAGAATCCTGTGGACGTGGAGATGCGGTCTTTAGCAACGGTGTTGAGCGGCCTCCTCCGCTAAGCAGAACAAATGGATGCCCGCGGTCCTCCCCACCACCCCCGCCCCGTTGTCACTCAAACAGCCTCTGCGCATCTGCGCTCCGCAGCTCCGCAGCGTGCAACACAGCCTCCCAGGCTGAGGACCGAGGAGGGATCCCAGCCTACTACAATGGCAGGAGGGGCTCGGGGAACACTGGAGACCAGCTCTCAACTTCCACAGTCTGCTGCTACAATCCAGCAGGGGCCTGAGATGGGAGCAGAGGAAACAGTTCGTGGCTGCCCAAGTTTAGACATCCCAGAGCCCACAGGGGCCTTCACCACCGTCTTTAGGCCCGATAGGCACTTGGCAGGAGTTGGTGTCTTCCATCATGCCCTCAGCCCTGCCCTTCGTCTGTTCATAAGTGGAAGGCGGGTCTCTGGGGCTTGGAGGACTTCTCCTAACCTTAGGAAATGGTTTTCTATTGCCTAGTCCCTAGGTCCTGGGACTCAGTGGACAAATTCCTCATCCAGTCAGTAGGAGGCACTCTACCTTGTTTGGGGAAGGTGAAAAACAAATGACGCTTCTCTCTGGGAAGAACAGAAGAGAGGCATGGGACCCGAAAGGTGCTGGCCTCCCCCGTGGGATGCTCAGGAGGAGCCTACACCTAACCTCCCAACCTCCTAGGCCACAGTCGCCCAAGGCTAAGGCCTGCAGTCCAGTGTGCAGAACTCACGTGGCTACCACAAACATCCAGACCCCTTCTCCCTAGACAAGCCTCCTCTACCTGGACTTGCAGGAGAGGATTAAAGAAAAGTGAAACAGCTGGTCATAGTTTCCTCTGAAATACTAGTTTTTTTTTTTTTTTCAAGTCTTGTGAAGCAGACTAATCAGAATCTGAGGCAGAAGGATCCAAAGTTCAAGACCAGCCGAGGCAACTTAGAAGGACTCCATCTCAAAATAAAAAGTAGAAATAGGCCTGGTATATTCAAGGCTCCTAGGTTCAAGCCCTGGGACAAGGTGTGACTGTGGGGGGGGGTTGGAGAGGGGCAGGGTCTGAGAACCCGAGTTCAATCCCTCAGAGCCCACAAAAAAAAAAAAAAAAAAAAAAAAAAAAACAACCTAGAAGCAGCAGTGTGTGCTTACAACCTCAGTGCAGGGAGGGCGGATCCTGGTGAAGCCCGGGGCTGACAGGCCAGCCAGTCTAGCTGAGTCAGAGAACTTCGAGTTCAGTGTGAAACCTTGTCCAAAAAATAAGGTGTAGAGGGGCACATACCAAAGGGGGGGGGCAGAAAGAGAGGGAGAGAAATTCCAGTCATACCCTGGTAAAAGAATGCACCTCTCAATAGACTCTGGTCCTTCACCCACACTAGCCGGGCTCTGCTTCCTCCCAGCAGCTCCTAGCCTCAGCTCTGCCACTCACCCTCTCTGCAAATTGAAAACAACAGAATATGCCACCCCAGAATAAGACTGTAGCAGACCAGAATAACCTACCCCAAAATATGCCTCTTCAGCAGAAGGATTATTCTGAGCGACAGCTGACATGGGGAAGGGAGGGGAGGCTGTGCCTCTGAGGACATGTTGTCCATTTGTGAGGAAAACTTTGCATCCTGAGAGGGAAATCCCCATTAGTGAGGGCGGCTCTCTCTGAACGCTGATCAACGGGCAAGGCTTTGACTGAAGCAAACTTTGTTCTTGTGTATCATGGCTCCTCAGATCCACATCATCATTCCTGGGATCCCTGTACCCCTTTATTTCCCTGTTTCAGCTGAAGACGCTGGGTTTGGTCTGGATTCTAAGCCACTTTTAAAAGACTTAGTAATCTTTTTCTGGGTGTCTACTATAATATGGATTTTTAAATATTTATTTCATTTTATTATTTATTTGTGTGTGTGTTCATGTGCACATGTGTGCATATGTGCACACACATACTGTAGATGCCCAAGGACAGTATCAAGTCCTTTCAAGCTGGAGTTATAGGCAATTGTAAGCCTCCCCAAGTGGGTGCCTGGAGCTAACCTTGGTTTTCTGAAGAAGTTGGGAGCATTCTTAGCCACTGAACCATTCCTTCAGTACCTAGAAACTGGGCTTCAAATTCCCCCTAAGGTCAATGTGTTAAATAAAAGCTTGCTAACACACATACACACATGCATGTATGCACACATGCACGCACACGCATGCACACTTACAATGGGACTACTGGGAAGCAGTGGACCTTCAATACATAAGGCTTGATGGGAAATTTTAGGTCATTGGGAGGATACTCCTGGAATCTCCAACTTTTCCTCTTTCTCTTGTTTGTTTCCTAGTCATGGAGGGCTTTGCTCTGTCACTGTGTGCTTCCAGCAGGCTCAGAACAACAGGTCCAATTAATCATGAATTGGAATCTTCAAATTATAAGCCAGAGCAAACTTTTCCTCTTCATAAGTTAATTATCCAAGGTATTTTGTTATAGTGATAGAAAACTGAATAATGTAATTTTCACATATGCATGAGGAATGCCTGTTACATTTTTCTCTTCTTTGACTTTTGTCTCCTAGGTCCTAGGCAATGAGCCTAGACAATGAGTCCTAGGAAGACTGATTTCCTCAGGTGTAGAACCTGGAGGAGGCTGAAGCATCCTCTCTCTTCTGCAGTTTCTAACCAGGCAGGGAGTAAAGGTCCTTCCATTTTTCCCAGTCCCTTTCTTGGTCTAAGACTGCAGGGCCCATAGAAAGGAGTCCCAGAAGCCTGTGGCATTAGCATAGCCCAGGATGCAAATATGAAGGAAATTATTCTTTCACACTATGAGCTTCAGAATTTGAATCTATGAATGGACAGCCAGGTATAACAGCACTGCTATAGAGTTCTTGACCCTTGGAGAAAGACCACAGACCCACTTCAATTATAATTAAAGGATTTATTGAATACTGCCAGCAAGACAATCTTGAGACTGCCCTGTGAAGTGGGGTGAGGGAAGGATTTTTAAAAACAAAAAGTACAAAAAGACCTTGAGTATCTATCTGCACGAGCGAGCCAAGGCTGTTCTGTTCTGCCAACATTAAGTAATCAAGGTCACTTCAAAATAGTCCTTACTGGTGCATAAGCAGGTTACAGAAGCTAAAAAGGCAGCTAGTCATATCATAACAAGTAGATGGCCATGGCTGCACATTTTTGGTGGGGGAGGTCACTAAGTCAGGCTTATTGGGAATTTGTCTTCCAGGTGCTGGAATCAGAGACAAAGTGCTGGTGGGTCATCTAGCATAAAATGGAGTTTCTTTAGCCATCATAGTACACACCTGTACTTGGAAGACACTTAGGAGGCAGAAGCAGAAGAATCAAGAGTTCATCTTCAGCCACATAGTGAGTTTGAGGTCAACTTAGACAACATAAAACCAATTCACAAGGAAGGAAGAAAGGATAGGAAGAACAAAAAGAATGAAAAAGAAGCAGATTAGGGAAGGCAAAAGCAAAGCATCATGGGACAGCAGTGTTTGAGGGAGGTTTAGAAGTGTTTTGCCCTTTTGTAGGGGATAGAAGGAGGAGGAAGGGATGGGCAGTTTAGAGGGAGAGGAAGTCCTTTTTCAGGAGGATGAACAGACCTGCCAAACAAGCGCTGAGACCATCTTGGCTAGGCTAGTCCCCCTGAGATGCATATCTGCCAGGGTTCAGGAAACAACACCCCAAAGATTGATGCTCTGGTACAGTGAGAAGACCCTGAGCCTGCACTGCCATCCAGCTGCCTCTTACTAGCCTTTCTTCCTTCTCAGTACAGGGAGCAGCTTTTCTGCAATATTCTCTCACCTGTCAAAGCCCATCTGTTCCAAAACAAACAAACAACCCTCCCCCAAACGATGCATTCTTGGCCTCTCCTCAAACTCTCACTAAATTTCTGTATCAGGGGGCTATGGGGTGGCTCAGTGGGTAAAGGCCTTGGAGCCAAGCATGAGAACCAGAGTTCAATCCCTGGGACTCACATGGAAAGAAGGAAAGAAGGCCTTATAAATTCTTTTAACCTCCAGGAGCACTGTGGTACCCACATGAGCATGCGTGTAGTGTGCACACAGAAACACACACACAGAGTGACCTGTGCAATTTGTTGCAGGATCCAGCATATCCCAGACTTCTGTGGACTTCTGTGTAGCCAATCTGGCTTTTGATCTTTCTGCCTCATCTCCTAGGGCTGGGATTACAAGCATACCCCCTATGTCCAGCCAAAACCTGACAGATTTCTGACACGTATCATTGTCCTCTGTTTTGGTCCCACAGAGAGAATCATTTTCAAACTATTATCTGCTCTACGGGCCAGGCTTTGACCCAGACCAATGTGTAGTCTTCAAGCCTATTAGATTCCTCTCACAAGGATTTGCTACCCCACTCAACATTATTTCCCGTTATTCTCCTCCTCTGTGGAAAAGGAGGATATAAGTAGTGTGGCAGTGCACATCTGCAATCCCGGCTATTCAGGTGGTCGGGACAAGAGGACTGCAGGTCCAAAGCCAGCTTGGGCAGCCTAGCGAAACCCTATCGCACAAACAAAAAGCCGCTGGGAATGTAGCTCAGTGGGAGACCACCTGCCCGGTTTAATCATGGGTACTGGAGGAGGGGACAGGAAGAGAGAAGGGGAGGCAAGAGAAAGGAGAAGACATTGATAAATTCATATGTTAATATGTCCTTGCCATTTCATTCCAAGGACCGTCCAAGGCAGAGGGGATTTTTTTTTTAACTTTTCCATACCCATCTTTCCTGTCGGGGAAGGGGGTCGCAGCAGTTGAGCGAGCATCTGAGTCTTTCACAGTGAGGTAGACAGAGAAGCTTCGCAGAAAGTCTGTCCCTGCACCTGCTTTTTCTTGTTTTTTAAGATTTTAGTTTTAATTACGTGTGTGTGTGTGTGTGTGGAGAGCTGCATGCCAGTAATGGTGTTTACAGAGACGCTCGGTCTCTAGTGAGCTGCCTGATGCTGGGAATTGAACCCCAGTCCTCTGGAAGAGCTCCCGGTGCTCTAAACCTCTGAACCATCTCTCCAGCCGCTGTACCTGATCTTTCTAAGGCTTTTCAATTTGAAGTACCATTGCCTCAACACACCATCCTTTGGAACATCCAAGTCTTGATGCAAATAAGCCTTTCCCTTGGTCCTTTCCCTGTCCAGGTACTTGTGACATGGAGTAATCTGACTATTTTTTTTGGAAAGTTGGCTCTAAAATTCAGAGCTCTCCCTGTAAACTTTTCCTGGTGGCAATATAAGGACTTAGGAAGGATCCTGACCCTGGGGCATGTGTGGATTCATGTTGGTTCATCTTTGTCGACTTGACTGGATTTGGAATCACCTAGAAGACACACCTCTGTGGTTAACCGAGGAGGAACAACCTGCCCTAAATATAGGTAGCACTCTCCCACCACACACTGGGCTCCCAAAATGAGGGAGAAAGGAAAAAAGAAGGCCAGTGGAGGTTAAGCATTTTTCTTCCCATGGTTCCTGGTCCACCAGGATGTAAGCAAGCAGGCCCACGGTCCTACCACCATGGGCCAGACCCATTCTCACCACCATGCCTTTTCCCATCACAGTGAAGTGAACCCTCACACAGCCATGAGCCAGATTAAATATTTCCTGTCTTAACTGGCTTCACGTCAAGTATTTGGCCACAACAATGAAAAAAGAAGCTGGTATACACTCCTAAAGATTTGGGAAGATTGCTTAGAGCTGGTGGTGAAAAGTTGCCCAGAAACAAGGCAATGTGTCTCCCAAGGAGAGGTTTCCTTCTCCTCCTCCTCCTCCTCCTCCTCCTCCTCCTCCAGCATCACAAAGTTATCTGTGGAAAGGAATGACTCCGACTCCAAAATGGGACGCCATTACCTGCACCTTCAGTGCTGCCAGACATGTTCAGTGGCGATCGCAGCCGCTTTTTAGTGAGTTCGTGTTTGTAGCTGTTGGCAGGAGGAGTGAGGATAAGGCCCACATGGATGGAGAGGTGAGACCCTTGCTAATTCTTCATACTCTCTGCTTGCCGCCTTTTATGTATCAACCCGAACCGCAATTATCTTTACGGCTGGCGGAGTAAATCACCAGTACGTGTCAGAGAGATTTGCGCCTGTGTTTTATTGCATCATATATGAGCTCTGCCGTTTTAAGAGGTCATTACTCAGCTAATCACATGAAACGTTTTCATGGACAAACAATGTCGCTGGTGGGAGCTGAAGCCAAAAGAACCCCTGGCTAGGTCCTGCAGAGAAATTCTGGGTCTTAGAGGCTCCTCTTGTCCAGCTCCTTACTTCCAGACTTAGCCTACTCAAGACAGTTGAGATCCTGCACTGTTTGAGGGATTTCAACAGGGGTCGACCATTGCTGGGATGATCCTGGGTGACCACATCATCTGCTAATCCACCCAAAAGAAACATGTGCTATAGTCACCAAAGGAGCTGTTCCAGAATGTTCACAGTAGCTGAGTTATCCATGACGGAGTGAAGACTCTCTCTCCCTCTCTGTTCCCCTGTCGTGTGTGTGTGTGTGTGTGTGTGTGTGTGTGTGTGTGTGTGCATGAATGCATACACTTATGTGTGCTGCACGGGTAGCAACTAAAAGTCAACAGTGAGCGTCTTCCTCTATCACTCTCCACCTTGTTTTGGAGACAGGGTCTCTCACCTGGAGCTCAGATCTACACCAGCAAGCTGCAAGGATCACCTGATTCTGCGTTCCCAGACCACTGCACCCGCCTTCTTACGTGAGTGCTGAGGATCTGAAATCAGGTCCTTCTGCTTGCACGTCAGTCATTTTACCTACTGAGCCATCTTTCCAGACCTGCAGCTCTCTAGGCTCTTCCTGCCTCAGCTTCTCAAGTGCTGAGGTAACTGGAGTGGGCCACCTCACCTGGCTTAATTGGGGGATAGCAAATAGCGGAGCCAAACAACGGAAGGATGAGTCATCACTAACCGAGGAACTACTGAGACATGCTAAACTTGACAAACCTGGTGTCCCCTCCCTCTTGGCATCAGAGCAGCTGTGCTGCTCATGGCCACCAATTTCACCCACTTATACAGCTCTCAAGAAGCCCCTGGAATGTGCTCCTCCGCCAGTCCCAGATCCACATGTGCATTTTTTAGGGCGACTCCTCCCCCCTCCTTCTCCTCTGTGCCTCCATCAACAAACTGCCTTTGTTGTCACACCTGACGCTGATGTGTGTTCTGACGCTCTCTTCTCTGCCTGTGGGTTGGGTGGACAGAGGCAATGTGGTGAAATAAAAACAGGGCTCTGCAGCCAGACACCTGGCTTTGAGAACCCGCTCTCCCTGACACGTTCTGTCATCTTAAAGGACAGATCAACAAACCTCAGTTGCACATCTGTTATGCTGAACAAGCAAGATCTTCTTTGGCGCAGCAGTTTGGGAAGAGGTGAAAAGCCTTGTTCCTAAATTTCTCTCCAGCTTCATTCATGTCATTAACCCCTTCTGAACTCCCACCCTGTGCTAGGCATTGTGCAAGGAGTAGACACGGTCTACTCTGATTTCTGGGGATTTTCCTGTTTGATGCCTGGTGCTCAGGTATGCTGATCTCTCTTTTGGCAAGCACTCTTCCCTCACCTGCCACTCAGGTACTTCCTTTGAACCTTCACCCTTTCTTCCAGTTCAGGATACTTCATCCCCAGAGTCACCAACATCTGTTCTGGACTAGGCTCAAAATGAAGTTTGGTTCTGTGGGGGGTCAGTCAGCCCTGGTGCAACTTTTGAGCATAGATTGCTGTTTGTTCACTAAGGATGACTAGTCAGCTGGAACCCTGGACCTGCCGAAGGGGTGTCATTGTTCAAAAGGAACCCTCATGTCATGAAAGAGGGCCAGGAAGCCATTCTTTATAGCCTCCCTCAAGCAACCAGGGTGAGAACAGTGGAGTTTCTAACACTTGGAAGTGAGATAATTGTGATGATTTACTGTCCTCAAAATGACCAATATTGACTGCCACTTACTGTACCCTGGACATTGAGCCAAGCACTTCAAAAGCATCTCATTTAATTCTACCACTGCTCTGCCAAGGCAGGCACAGTGAGTAAATAAGGATTCCCCCCAAATCTGCATCAAACCAGAGGCTCACTAATCTGGGTAGGCTCTACCGATGTAATTATGATGAGCTCAGGCTGGATTAAGGTAAACTCTATCCAGTGACTGATGTCTTTGTAAGAAGAAAGGAGAGGCAGACAAACACAGAGAAATAATGAGTCATACAAAGGTGGAGGCAAAGACCAGAAAATGCTGCTGCTACACCCCACCCAAGAGCCCCACAGGATGTTGGGAGCTACCTGCATGAGAAATGAGAAAGCATTGCTCCTTGAGAGCCTTGTATTGAAGAGTGGCCTTGCCAGTCCTCCAGTTTTAGACTTCTGGCTTCTAGACGAGTAAGAGGATACTCTTTGTACGGGCTCTTCTTTTTCTTCCTCCTCCTCCTCTTGCTCCTCCTTCTCCTCTTCCTTCTCTTCCCTCTTGTCTTAGTCAGTGTCCTATTGATGTAATAAGACTCCAGTGCAACTTATAAGCACTTAGCTGGGGGCTTGCATGCAGTTTCAGAGGGTTAATCCATGATCGTTATGGTGAGAAGCACAGTGGCAGGCAGACAACATGGCGCTGGCTGGATAGTTTAGAGTGCACATCTGATCCAAAAGTTGCAAGCAGAGAGCAAGGGACACTGGGCCTGGCATGGGCCTATGAAACCTCAAAGCCCACCCCCAGTGACAAAGTCCTCCAAAATGGCCACACCTTCCCCAACAAGGCCACACCTCCCAATTGGTCCCAGTCAGTTCTACCAACTGGGGACCAATCATTAAAACATATGATCCTGTGAGGGCTGTTCTCATTCAAGTCATCACATCCCTGTTCTTCCTCTTCTTCTTCCTCCTCCTCCTTTTCTTCCTCCTCCTCTTCCACCTCTTCTTCTTCTTCTTCCTCTTCCTCTTCCTCTTCTACTTCTTTGGCATAGGGTTTTACGTAGCCAGGCTTGACCATAATTCTCTTTGTAACTGAGGATGACCTTGATTTATCAACTCGTAGTTTCCTGTTAAAATTATAGAGTGATGGTAAGAAGGCCAATGAGGCTGGACAAGAAGAGGAGGCTGAGAACGGCACACTCCCCACCCAGGAGGTTAGCTTTCAGGCCATTGTGACTAAATGGATCCTCATTACACACTCAACACTTGACCACCTGATGGGGTGGGGTCTGAGCACAGACGATACTTTTACAACTCAGTTGGTGGAGCCTGAGGTGCAGGGGACACATCACCTCTACTGAGGGCTCCAAAGTCTTACCCAGAGCAGAAGAGCTGAGAGACACAGAAGACCTCGGTTCTGCTGCAGGCTTTGGCCCATGAACAGTATCTGCCCTCACACCTGACTTGAGCTTTGAAATAGTCATCCTAACATCAAGAGCAAGAAGAGTGCGTGTAAACGATTGCACTTGTGTCCCGTTTGCTATTCATTTACAGCTTCCCTGACCCTGTGCCAGCCTATTGTCTCTAGGTGTTTTTTTTTAAATAATGTAATTATGGACAGTAAAATTATCTCCTCTCAAAAAGGAAGAAGAAACAAAGGAAAGGAAGAAAGGGCTGCAGATGTCACGCGGTGGTGGAATGCTTGCTTAAGTGTGCGTGAGACCCTAGGTTCAATCCTGGTATTGAAAAAGAATTCCCTTTGGGACAATATTCCTTTTTGTAACTGCGTCAGTCAGGATAGGATGTTCACGTTGCCTCAAGAAGAATGCTCACAATCTCGGTGCTATTAGGTAACAATGGAATGTTTCTTTGCCCTTGCAACAGCCTCTCGTGAAGACCAGCTGAGGCTCCTATACCCACACCGTCAGCATTCATCTCCTCTATTTTGAGCTGCCAATTTAAAGGCATGGATATTGTCTGGTGACTCCAGTTTCTGTGCAAGAAAGAACTCATAAGGCCTGAGCAAGGAAGGCTTCAGCCAAAGGAACACATACGCTTCTCCCATGTCTAAGCGACAAGTAAACCCCATGGCTATCCCTGATTCAACAGGACAACGCCTTCTCAAGGAGGGCCATGAACAATCACACACAAAAGCAAAAGGCTCAACTCACAGGAAAAGGTTTGAGACACTGACATTCCTATAAGACAAAGAACTGACGTCTTCATCGAATAAAAAGTACCCACAAATCATCAAGAGGGCTGGGAATGCTGCTCCGATGAGAGGGTGCTGGCCTAGGATAAAGGAGGCCCCTATTCAAGCCTCTGGACCATCTGAGCCGAGTGTGGCCGTGCACACCTGTAAGCTCAGCGCATGGAGCTGGAAGCAGGGGAATCAGAAGTTAACGGTCATCCTTGGCAAATAGCAAGTTCCAAGCCAACCTGGGCTACATGAGACTCTGCTTCCAAACAACGAGGATCTGGGGAGATGGTTCAGAGGGTAAAAACACATGCTGCACACTCGTGAGGACTTGTGTTCAAACCCCTACCACTCTTGGAAAAGGGCTGAGTGTGTGCCTTTACTCACCCTCAACCCCAGTGCTGGGGGCTGGGGAACAGAGACAGGAAGATATCTTGGGCTTATTGGCCACCAGCCTAGCTCCAGAGCCAATGAGAGACCATGTCATAAGGCAGTAAGGGGGAGAGTGACAGATAAGACTCACTGTCTCCTGGTCTCTATGTGCATACAACACACACACACACACACACACACAATTAGAAACAGCAAGGACAACTGTCAGGAGAGTAATAACAGCAAACAAACAAACAAACAAAAAACAGCCACAGAGATGAACAGGGCTGGGGGTTTGTAGCTTGGAGGCAGAACACACGTGCCTGGCATTCACCAACCTCTGACTTCAAGCCTCCACACTACCACCCCTAAAAGAGAAAGAGAATTTTGCAAACCTCTTGTAGCAGATACAGCACTTGGCAAGTAGAGGCACAAGCATTGTAAGGTCAAGGCTATGTTCAGCTGCATAAGTTTGAGGTCAGCTTGGGCTATGTGAAACCCTGTCTCAAAAAAAAAAATGCATAGAAAGATATGAACAGACATTTACAGAAAGGGAGATGAAAGAAGCCCTTAACTCGGTCGTAATAGGAATATTGCACATTCAAATTACACCGAGATACTATTTTCACCCATGGACTTGGCAAGGTTATATGCAAGCAGGCATGTACGTACATGACAGCCAGGCTGTAAACTGACATAACTCTATGGCAGGCAGTTGGCATATGTGTCAAGATTTACATTTCAAAGCCAGGCCTGGTGCTGTATGCTTGCACTCTTAGTGCCTGAGAGGTGGAGGCTGGAGGATCAGTAGTGCAAAGCCATCCTCCACTACTCAGTTTGAGGCCAGCTTGGGCTACAAGAAACCTTATCTTAAAAAAAAAAAAATTAAAAAAAGTTGACAGTTCCAATACCCTTTGATTATATGCTTTACTTCCAGAAGTGCACATTCTGGGGAATATCTTACAATGCTCTTGGGTTCCTAGAAATGTATCTTATATGTGTGGAAAATGATATTTGTTTAAGGTTTTTCCCTTCGCATTACTGTTTGTAATAACAAAGGATTAGAAACCACTTAATGCCTTTTAATTGAGAACTGTCTTAATTATTTAAATTATTTCCTTCTATTCAGGAGATTACCGCGCAGATATGAAAAGAATGCAACATTTCCTTGAAATGATGTGTGGCAATCTCCAAGATTTAATTCTAAACGAAGAGAGGAAGGAGCGAGGAGGGATGAGAATTGTTTATCCCCACCTGGCTAGAAGGAGGGGCGCAGCCACTGCTGCTTAGATATGCCAAAAAAAAAAAAAATCTCCAAAAACACAGCTGAGGTGGGAAATACTGGTTGGCATCGAGGAGAGAAGAATTCTCCCTTTGGTACCTTTTAAATTGTGAACCGGGGGAGGGAGAGGCTGGTCAATGGGTGTGGAGCCAGCTGGGAGCGAGCCTTGGCATTCTGCTGCACGGTAGGTGGCACGCTCAAGAATAATGTACTGTACACCTCCAGAGAGCAGGAAACGAGGGCTATGGACGCCTCACTACAAAGGAACGATAACTATTTTAAAGTGAGAGGCATGCTAATCACCCTGCCTTGATTATACAATGTGCATAAGGATGAAAACATTACATCTACCCCATAAATGTGCACAGTTGTTATGTACCAATTCGAAATAACATAAAATATGAGACAGGGGGCCGAGGAGGTGGCTCAGTGGATGTAGGGCTTGCCTCGCAAGCATGAAGACCTGAAGCGGGCTCCCCAGCATCCACATAAAAGCAGGCATGGTGATACACCTATCAACCCTATGCTGGGGGAGCAGAGACAGGGGCATCTCAGGAACTCACTGGCCAGTCCATCTACCCAAAACGTTAAATTCCAGAATCAGTGACAAACCCTGCCTCAAACAATGGCAAAGTGTAGAAACGATGGAGGAAGGTACCCAACCTCAACCTCTGGCCTCTACATGTACACGCACAGTGTGTGTGTATAAAATAAAAAATGTTTAAGATAAAAGGGGCTGAGGAGCTGGCTCAACAGTTAAGGGCTCTTTCTGCTCTTACAGAGGACCAGAGTTCTGTATCAAGATCTACATGGTGGCTCATAACCACTTATCACTCCAGTCTACAGTGATCTGACACCCTCTTCTGGGCTCCATAGGCATCTCTACATGCATTTGGTGCACATCCACGCACACGCACACACACACAGGCACAAATAAATCCTTAAAAGATAAAATGAGAGGGATCAGGCACACAGGATGGGGTGGAGGAAAACTGGGAGAGATGACTGGAATTGAGGGTCACATGGGGGGTCACTGTGAAAACCTAGTGCAAGGGAAACTCCCTGGAATCTATGAGGGTGACCCTAGTGAGAATTCCTACTAATGGAGGATTCTGAGCCTGAACTGTCCATCTTCTGTAACCAGGCAAGGTTGAACGCTAACCCAGCCACAAAACCTTCGACCTACAATCTATCCTGCCTGCAAGATATGCTGGGGTAAAGGTGGCACAGAGCTTGTGAGAATGGCCAATCAATGACTGGTCCAACTTGAGCCCCCCAACCCCCAGTCCCTACTCCCAGTGAGAGTGAGCCCATCCCAGACACTGCTTGGATGGCCAGGAACCAGAGAGGCTGGACAGCCCATGAACCTAGGATAGACCCAAACAGGACTGTCCCACTCCCACCCCCCGAGGTCAGTGAAATGATTCCCAATGCTATTCTGCTAGACCCATAGAACGGAGCCTAGTATGATCGTCATCGGAGAGCCTTCATCCAGCAACCAATGGGGGCAGATGCAGAGATCCACAGCCCAGCACAGCTCAGGGAACTCCATGGAAGGGGCGGGGGCGGGGGGGGGGAGGATGTAAGAGCCAAAGGTATGGAGAACACCACAAGAACACAGCCCGCAGAATCAACTAAGCAAGGCTCATAGGGGCTCACAGAGACTCACAGTCAGGGAGCTTGTATGGGTCTGAGCTAGGTCCTCTGCATATATGTTACCGTTGTGCAGCTTGGTGGGAGTGGGAGCTGTCTCTGACTCTTTTGCTTGTTTTTAAGACCTTCCCCCCCCCCCCCGCTACTGAGTTGCCACATCCAGCCTTGATATGAGGGGAGGTGCCTGATCTTCTTGTTGCTTCTTTATGCCATATTCTGTTGGTATTCCTGGGAGGCCTGTTCTCTTCTGAAGGGAAACGGAGGAGGAGTGGATTTGGGGGACGAGGGGAAGTAGGGGAGGGACTGGGAGGAACGGAGGGAGGAGAAACTGTAGTTGGGATATAATATATGGGAGAATAAATAAATTTTTTTAAAATGAATAAAAATTAAAGTGAAGCAGGAAATTTTTTGTGTGAGAGAGGCTAGAGAAATATCAAATCTGTGATGGCTAATCATGGCTGTCAACTTGACTACATTGCAGTGAACTAAAACCCACTCAGCTGGGCAAACTTGTGACAGGTTTTCTTGATTGACTCATTTGAGGTGGGAAAACCTACTCTACATCTGGGCCTCGTCTGGTGGCAACCAACAGATCAGGATGTGGAAAAAGGAAGCTTTTGCTTTTTGCCTGCTTGCTCTCACTCTAGCCTGTCGCTGGGGCATTCTCTCACTGGGTTTAGAGACTTCTTCAGTATTCCAATGTAGACTAAAGACCAGCAAGCTCTCTAGGAATGCTTGCTTGTCTGTTTGAGACAGGACCTCATTATGTAGCTCTAGCTGGCCTGGGACAATCTATATGGATGAGGCTAGGCTTACAGAGATCTGACTGGCTCAGAAGCTCAGGACTGCCTAGAAATCATCAAGGAACAGTGCCAAATGCGCCTGGTGACCAAGAAGCCCTTGGTGGACAGTGGGTGTGGTGGGTGAGCATCACTGTCCAGTGGCCCGAGTCACCTAGGAGACACATCTATGGGGGTGTGCTGTCTAGTCTTCGGTCACCTTGACACAAGTAGGATTATTTTGGAAGAGGGAACTTTAATTGTGAAAATGCCAGCACTAGAGTGGCCTGTGGGAAAGCCTATGGTTCCTACCTCCAGGTTCCTGCTTTGAGTTCCTCTGATTCTCCTCAGCAATGGACTGTGACCTGAGAGATTTAAGATGAAGTAAACCTTGCCTCTCCAACTTGATTTTGGTCAGTGTTTTATCTCAGCCACAGAAGCTAAACTAGGACAGAAGTTAATGCTAACACAGCAATTAAAATGTAAAGTTATTACAAAAATTTTCCCTCGCACACTGACTCTCCGAAGGCTTGGGCTTTTTTTTATAGGCACTTAGAAGTAAG
Organism: Pachyuromys duprasi; assembly: GCA_028658305.1. Classification (NCBI taxonomy): domain Eukaryota; kingdom Metazoa; phylum Chordata; class Mammalia; order Rodentia; family Muridae; genus Pachyuromys; species Pachyuromys duprasi. Next base: position 34,159,740 of record CM053747.1, read on the forward strand.
CTCTTAAGAAAAGGTCAATTGATTAAAACACACTCACACACCGATTCGCATAGGTATGCCCCTCCATAGGCTTATGAATACCAGCCTCTTTTTCTTTCTAATTAATTAATTTAGGTGTGTGCCTGTGTGTGTGTGTGTTTGTGTGCACACACGCGTGCCAGAAGAGGGGATGTAAGATCCCTGGGAGATGGAGTTACAGGTGATTGTGAGTTATTCATTGCTGGTGCTGGAAACAGGACTAGGTCCTCTGAAAGAGCAGGAAGTGCTCCTAACCACTGAGCCAGCTCTTTCCAGCCTCCAGTCTATCTCCTGATTTTGCTTCCACCCCAGAAGGAAGTTCCTCTCCCGAGCCCGGCCCTCCTGGGTGCATCTGGGGATCCTCAGTGATCTCCAGCAAATCACAGGAGCTCTCCAGCCGACTCTGGCCTCCTCCAGCACATGTTCCCTCCATGATACTCTGCCTCAGCACCATCAAAGCAATGGCCAAACCAGACCAAAGGCTCCAAAACTATGAGCCCAAATAAGCCTTTCCTCTAGTCAGAAGGCTTTCCTCAGGCATATGTTACCACAGCAGCAGGCTTCAGACAGGCTCTCGGAATACACCAGATGTGGACTTGTTTTTTTTTTTTTTTTTCTTTAAATAGGAATCGTTCTGAGCCAAGCTTGGCACTCTGGGGATTATCATGCTGCAGGCTGCTGTTTTGGGTCAACAGCGAGGAGTGACTGGGAAGCCAGGCATCTGATTACTGCAAAGTGACTGACAGCTACGCCTACAGGGAGTCTGAGAGGCACTTGGGTCATGGCGGTGTTGCTGGTATGAACTTGCAGAAGCAGAAATTTTGTGTGTGGTGGTGGGGGGCACAAAATGAAGAGAAGGGTTGGCTACAGTAGCCCTCACCCTGTGCCCTTGACTAAAGCCTCCCCTCAGCTGGTCCATCCTGGGTGAAACCAGGATCCATGGCGTTCTTCAGCAAATTGCAGATCAGCAGCAGACTCCAGCCCCTGCTCCAGGCTGGCCAGGGCAGACAAGAGATGGAGGACGAATTGCAAGAGGCAGAGTCTCTTGGCTCCCAAGTTGGTCTCTACTTTACTCTGTAGCCAAGAAGACCTTGAATTCCTGGTCCTCCTTTGTCCACTTCACAAATACTGGGATTAAACATAGACACCAGTTAATGTGATTCTGAAGATGGAAACTTTTACATCCTCCATTTCTTGAAATGGGGCTGGCTTTGAACTCATTGTGTATCTAAGGATGCCCCTGAACTGGCTGGATGAGACTCTACTACATACATAGACCGTGTTTCCCTCATCCATTCACAAGCTGATGGACATCCAGATGATCCTACATTTTAGCTGCTGTGAGTGATGTCACAGTAAACATAGCTGTGCAGAGATCTCCTTAGCATGCTGGGGTCATTCCCCATTTCCTTCAGATGCACAACCTGAAGTGGAAGGCTGGATCACAGGACAGATCTGTTTTTAGCATTTTGGGACATGTGGTTTTTTCTTCATTAGCTTTCCTGACACTGTCCTTGTTGCTAGAGTTAGCTCCTAGAGAGGCCCCAAAAGTCTTAACCTCTAAAATGTGTGAATATCAGAACAGCCATATGCAGGGAAGGGGAAGGAAAAAGTGTTGTTTTCTTGTTTGGTTGGTTGTTGGTTTGGTTTTGGTTTGGTTTTTTGGAGGGGAGGCTTCTTTGAGCTTCAGAGCTGGTGTGACCCTTTGGACACTTGGATTTCAGTATAGACTCCGGACACTGTGATTGTGATAGAACTTGTTTCAAACCCCTGGTATATATACTTTTTGCTTTGTTTTGTTTGTGTTTTTAATCACATGATCCCTGAGCAACTGTTGCTACCAGTTTATAAAGATGCCCCCATGTAGCAAGTTATGTCAGGAGCATGGCAAGACCAGGAGGAAGACATGCAAGTGTGGTCCCAGTTCTCAGTCCAGGACCACTGGTCCTGGTGTCCTGGTGAGCTCGGAAGACACAGAAGTAAGTCAAAGATGCTGCTAAGGAAGGCGAAGTACTGTCACCCAAAAGGAACACACAACAAAGAGGATGCCAAATTCACGTTTTGTTTTCCCCTCAGACAAGAAAGCAAGTTCAAAGGAAAGCTGTGGTTTCTTGGGAGTAGTCCCCCCAGAGACCCCAACACAGCTACCACACTTTGCAGTGTTTACCTTCACCTGGTTGGAGGCAGGGTTCTAAGAAGGAAAGTTGAATACGGTAGGAGGTAGTATCAGGCCAGACTGAGGGAAATACTGGGCCTCCCATGATGCACTTTGGCTAGACGCTCTTGGAGTGCCCTGAATAGCAGGAGGCAGAACAGGAAGTTGTTTCCTTCAGGCCTGGAGTCTGAAGCCTGGGTTCTGAAGATGGTTCGGCTTCTGGATCCTGGCTTCCTGGTTTGCAAGGAGACCTCAACCCCGCCTCTCTGGTTGGCCTGAGGATATCTTGGGTTACCTACAGGAAGCTCCCTGTCAAGGTACACAGGACCCATTTCAAGCCAGAGCCCTAGGCCGGAGGGAAGACAACCTTCTCTAGAAGGAGGCAGAAGGTGAGAGGAGGGTGCCTCAGAGAGTTGGGAAAATCAAGAGAAACCCCTCCCCAACACAGGGCTTCCCACCTTCTTGTAGGGAGCGCGTTCCTGCTCCCTTGCTGGCTCTGAGCCCCCATGCTGCTGCAGGCAGGTTCACAGGGTGGAAGACCTCTCTGAAGTGGTAATCAGGTTGACTTTGGGAAAGTGGGAGCCGCCTGTGTGTTTTACGGCTGTTGGAATGTGACACAGGCAGAGTTAACAGCTCCCCATGTGAAGGAGGGACCCGTCCCCCCTCCACTCAGAATAGGATTTGATTAAATCAGTGAGGAAGGCAGAATTGAATTAACAGCCTCTTGTCCCTGTGCCTAGAGGTTTTCTTTAAGAGAGCCAAGGCAGACACCCGGCCCTCTCAGCTGTGCTTCCTGGACTCTGATTCCTGGGAATTCCATGTGCAAGTTCTCTGACCACTTCCTTGCCGCACCCAAGCTGAGTTCCAGGAGCTTCTTCAGAGAGAAAGGGTCTCAGGAGTCGCTGCCAGCTCGAATTTCTCTGGCTCATACATAAGGAAAGAGCTTGGTGCCAGCTGGAGCCAGGCAGGAGGTGGGGAGCAGCCGAGCCCTCTGCTCTGACCAGCCCTTTGGGGCTCAGGTTCCTCTGTTCCAGGCCTGTTGTGCATAGTTTCGGATTCTCCTCTTGTTGGGAGGGGAGAGAAATGCTAGCTCAGCCCCTTGCTTAATACCACTTGGTGCCACCTCCATTTTAAGTTGCCCCCCCCTTCTGAGCCCACCGGGTACATGAGCTTTTCCATAGGCTGTGTGCCCACGTCTCTCTCCTCTCACCCTCTCCCCCTTCTCTTGCTCCCTGGATATTCACGGAAGGACCATGCCTAGCCTCTTTTGGAGCTCAGATTCCAGTCTGCACAATAAAGCCATGCACTTGCAACACTTGCAGGCAATCAGGCAGAGGTATCCACAACATATAACCACGACTCAGGTGTCTAGATGCCGAACACTAATCCCCAGGAGAGAGTTCTAGAACCCAGTCATGATAGGCCTCAGCGCAGCCTATATCACCAGGCCTCCAAAGGTACTGGGAATGAGGTGGTGCTTTGTAGATGTGTGTGTGTGTGTGTGTGTGTGTGTGTGTGTGGTGTGGTGTGTTGTAGATGTGTGAATGTGAGTATTCGGCTGCATGTGCTCATGTGCACACATGTGGAAGCCAGGCAGGATGTTGGGTCCCCCATTTCCCCCATCTCTTTCCAGTTTATTGTCTTGAGGCAGAGCTAGGTTGACTGACCATCAAGCTGTCTGTCCCCCTTTTCCTTCAATGCTGGGATTCAGGCACTCACAACCATGCCTGGCTTTGTACATAGGTACTGGGGATTCTAATCCAGATTTTCACGCTCTCAGAGCCGGAGCAAGCTCTCCAACCCCTACAGACACTGTTTTGCTTAATGCTTGCATCAACCCTGCTGAAAGCAACTACAACAATTCCCATTTATCAGGTAAGGAGCCTGAGGTAGCAGGAAGCAACTGGCCAACATACCAGGTTCCCAGTTTTGTCCAAGGCTCCAGTTCACAGACAGTCTCTCTGGAGCAGGCTGGCCCACACGTGGATTACTTTTCCATTACCCCACTAAGTGTTCAGGTGTGACAGATGGCAACACTGTGCCCCACAACCTCAACAAACTAGGGAAACTTTTTTTTTAATCCATTATATACTTTTCTGCCTTTTAGTGGAAAAATTCAGGAACTGCTATAAAGAAGCCCGTGTGCCCATCAGCTAGCTTCAAGACGCCATCAAGATTTTTGCCAGTTCTTGTTTCTTCTATTCTCTCCCACGCACTTCCTTTTTCCTGAAGATTTTAAAGCAAATCTCAGGCATCCTTTCACTCCACCTGTAAATACATCACGGCTCGTCTCTGATGGATGAGGGCCTCTCTCCCTTGAACCTAATTACAATACCATTACCACCTAACAAAATGAGCACCAGCTCCCGGAGGTTATGAAATGCACAGAGCATCTTTAGATTTCCTCAGTCATTGCAGCGGCGGCTTTTGACGGTTGGCTCATTCAAATCAAGATCTAAACAGGCTTGTCCGTTGCACTTGGGTGACACCTCCCAAATCTTCCACTCTACTCCTCCTGCCCCCACCATTTGCTACAAGCTCGGGGGGCCCAGATGTCCCTCGGAACGTACCACATTCTAACTTACAATGTTATTTGTTTTTTTTTTAATTAACGTTTTGTGCGTATGTGTCTGTGTGTGGACTTTCACAGGCATATGGACACTCAGGCGTGTACACTCTCAAATGTGTATGTGTGTGTGTGTATGTGTATGTGTGTATGTGGGTTGCCTTCAGTTGTCTTTTTCAGTCACTCTCTATTATCTGTTTAATATTTTGTTTTATTATTTCGTTTTGATTCAAGATCTCTCTTATAGCCTCCGCTGCTCTGAAACTTACTATGTAGACCAGGCTGGCCTCCAACTCACCCAACACTTCCTCCCAAGTGCTGGGATTAATGGTGTGCACTGCTCTAACGATTTTATCTTTAAATTACCTGTGTATGTGTGTGTGAGTGTGCACATGAATGCAGGTGCCTGTGGAGGCCAGCAGAGGGCATCAGGTCCTCCAAAGTTGGAATTATAGGCACTGTGTACACCAGGTAATTACACATCTGATGGGAGCCCTGGGAATGAAACTCAGGCTCTCCACAAGAGCAGAAAGTGAGCCAGGCGGTGGAGGCATGCTCCTTTAATCCCAGCACAGGCAGGTAGATCTCTGTGAGTTCAAGGCCACTGTGGTCTACAGAATGAGTTCCAGGGCAGCTACACAGGAAGACCTTGTCTTGAAGAAAAAAAAAGATATGACTTATTTTATTTTTTAATTTTTAAGACAGGGTCTCTCACAGTATCTGGAATTCGATAATTCAGCCAGACTGGCTAACGAAGGAGCTACAGGGACCTGCTCACCTCCACTTCCCCAATGCTAGGATTACAGGTACAAGCCACCATGCCCAGCTCTTACATGTATGTTGCATTGGGTCCCCATACTTTCATGTCAAGCACTTTACTAACTGATCCCTCACAGTAGTGTTATTCAATGTTGTCTTAACAGGTATTTCCAAATGTGCAAGTGGATCACTTCCTGTCTCTGCTTAAAATCTTTTAGTGCCTTCCCATTGCCCTTAAAATTCACACACTTTCCCTGGGCCCTGTATGATCTGTCACCTGATTCCTCTTTCTTAGATTTTTGGTTGTGGGCCTAGTCTTTAATGACTGAACCCTGATCTCTCCAGCTCTGATTTCCCTCTCAAATCTCCCTCCCTCTCTCTCTTTCTCTCTCTCTCTCCCTCCCTCTCTCTCCGTGTCTCTCTTACACACTTTCTGTCCGCTTACCATCTTGGCAGAAATGAAGATATTCTATTGAAACAAAGTACTCCAAGAAATTGGAATTTGCCCCAGTTATCTGATGATGGGAGATGATAAAGGATGAAGCCTGGTGCCAGCCAGAGAAGAAGCCTGTCTTCCATTATTAAAAAAAAAATTACAACCTGTCAGACCACCTTACAGAAAATGCTAGAGCTGAGACAATGATAGGTCTGTGACAGGCGGGGTTATAACTTACACTTCATGCCAAGACCCCAAAGACAGACTTAGGGAATCATTGTCCTTTTCTCTTCCTAATGTGAGCATATTGAATAAGTTTCTTTTCCTGTCCTTCGCTGTTATTTGTTTGTTAATTGGCCTATTAAGGGTGTTGTGAAGGTCTGTGATGGCTCCGTGGCTAAGGGTGCTATACAATCATGGCCAGGATTCAGATCCTAACACTTGCATATTAAGCTGGGCATCCCAAAAATGCTTGCGACTCCAGCTCTGAAAGGGGCAGACACAGCAGGATCTCTGAGGCTTGCTGGGTTCCAGCTTAATTGAAAAAAAAAAGAGAGAGAGAGAGAGATCAAGTTCAGGTAGAGACTGATTCAAAGGAATAAGCAGAGCGTATAGAGGACACCTGACTCCCTCTTCTGACCTCTGCACTCTCACATACAATCACACATATCCACAAACATAAAGTCATACACACAGACACACACACAAGTAAATGAATATACACTTTTTTTTAAAGGACAGATGGACAAGTCTGGCTTGCGATCATTAGGACCAGGCACTGACTATGAGTAAATCTGATAATCCCACAACCTACCTTTTGTGCATTGAAACATCCAGCACTTTCTACCCCAAAGCCCCTGTGGACATGAATCCTGCCTCCATTCCCACTCCGCTTGGCCTCCAGGCAGTTCCACCTTATCCAGAGGTCTTTTAGTGGTGTCCTTTCCCTAGATATGCCAGCTAGGCCCAGATCCCCAACTAAGATCTCCTCCCCTGATCCATGGCCTTTCCAGTATCCATGGAGTATCTCAAAATGAATGGTAACTTTTACTTTCTCCTGTTTGTTTTTCCTGATGTTAAAAGCTTCTCTCTCTTTCTCCTCCCCACCACACTCCCACCCAAACCTTTGGGAGGACAAAATTGTTTGATGTTTCTAAAATATGTCTTGACTAAGAGAACAAATGGAAACAAAGGGAAAGAGATATCCCTTCCAAAGAGCTCGAAGTATAGGCGAAGAGGAAGGAAAACAGAACACAAGACCTTTCCGTTTGTCAATCAATCAATATCAGTTAATCACCGACTGATGACCTCTACACTCAGTGCCTTAGAGCGGGATGTCTTGGCTGCTACAGCTGTAGTTAAAGGATTAATTGATGCATGTTCTCTCTGTGATTCAGAGCCCAGCTGGGGACCTGGGACGGGGAAAGACTGGCAGGCTTCAGGCCCTCCTGGAGCTTCCTAGAGGAAGTCCTGAGCTGAGCCTCTGCTAACAGACATCCCTCACCTTTCCCCAGCTCCCTACGGCTCTAGGGAATTGGACCTTTGTGGGAGATAAGGAAGCTGCCACTGCCATTTACCCAGATCCTACAGTTCTGAGAAGATGGGCCTACAGCCCAAAATATGAGTCCTCCCAATCCTGCCGAGGAAGCAAACACAGGAAGGAGGAAGAAGGAAGAACAAAGCCCGAGTAGCTGAGGAAGGAGTAACTGAGACTCTCTTCAGCCCAGGTTGGGAGAGTCTGCGTTGGATGTGATGTATCAGACGTGGCCCCTGGGGTCCAACCCAGGCCCAAAGCCTACCTTTGGGAGAAAGACCAGAGTTCCCTGTCCCAAGCTCCGTCCTGCAGCTTCAGCTGGCCTCCCTGCGGTGTGAGCCTCCGGGAGTTTCACACACTGTTTCTCAGGCTTCGCTACTTTACGGCTTTCGTTATTTTTAATTTAGACAAAAGGCTTCGCTTAGCCCTTTACGGTCTCATCCAAATGGGCTTTCATCTTTTCACTAGAACTGTCTGTTTTTATTGTCTTGATCTCTCCGGTTTTATTAAGTAATCCTTTAGCTTTTAAGAAAATTTGGGGCCTTATTCTTATTTATTTTACCTTTTCTTTCTTTCTTTTTTTCCGCTTTTGCTTTTGCTTTTAAATGCAGAGACAGCAATATTACAGAGGGAGGGCAGCGGGGTCTCCCAGACTGTGGAGGCTTGTTCTAAAGGCCTGAGAAACAAAGGCGGTAAGCATGGGCCCCAGACAATCCTCCAAGAAAGACTGATACTCACATTAAAAATTACTGCAGGCAAATGGCACTCACAGAGAAGATAAGATCAGCCCTTAGCCCAAAGGCCTTATCAGAACAGGGACTTCTAACATATTTGTGGGCAGGTAAGTGAAACTGCTTTTGACATGTGGATACCTAATACGGTGTTAGAAAAGTGGCCACTACACCCTCTGCTGGCTCTCTCTGCTCAGTCACATGAGCGGCAGCATTTTCACATCACCCCAAGCTCCAGGCACAGTTAGAAGCAGAAGTCCACAGGAAAAATAAATAAATAAAATTAAAACTTTTTTTAAATAAAAAGAAAATAAAAAACAATCTAGATGACAAGCAACCAGTCTAGGATATTTTGACATATCTATGTCTAAAGCAGCCTTGTCAAAGGGATGGAACCATCCTTCCATCCTATTGCTTGGAGTTTGGCTCTTTAGACACATGGGCCATGTTTAGAAGCATGGTGTCCCCTGCATTTTTTGAAAATGTATGCAAATGGTTTTATGCTATCTATTCTACTCTGTCTCTGACATTTCATGCCTCTGGGTTGCTTGAGAGTTTCCCCATTGCCAGAGAAATATGAAGTAATTGCTCACTGCTTCTGTCTATAGCCTGGTATTCCATTGTACACAAGAGCTATGTTTTGTTTGTTTTTGCTTAAAAATATGGCGCATTTCACAGGTCAGTGTTTCATCCTTGTGCAGGGACCAGGCTAATTTCCTCTGTAGCGTTTAATTGTTGTTGTTGTTGTTACATGGACTGCAGGAGCCAGCATTTGCTTTTTATTTTTAGGGCAAGGTCTCATGTAGCTCAGGCTGGCCTCAAACTCAGAATGTGGCTGATGATGACCTTGATGATGATCTTTCTGCCGCCACCTCCTAAGTGCTGGGATTGCACTCAAGGCCCACCACTCTAAGCCCTGGTATCAAACCCAGGGCTCGGTGCATGCTAGGCAAGAGTGCTACCATAGGAGCCACATGCCAGCCCCAGTCGCCATGTTTTACTCTCCCATCCCTGGAGGAGGTCACAGGCTAGCTCACATCCTTTTTAACCCTCGAGAGATCTCCACTTTTCTAATTGTTGCCAATCCAAGGGGTTAAAACCCTGCCTTCTTACTAATTGTGTTAAAGAGATTGAGCAATAATTGTATAATTATTATTTGTTCAAATGTCTGCTTCTGTGGGTGTCATGTTTAAATCTCTCCCCCCCCCCCGCCCCGCTGTGGTTTTGTGGATTTTTGATTCAAAGGTTTTAAAAATAAATGCTGGATATTAATCTTTGTGAGTCTTAAAGTTTGAAAAACCATCTACACCTACTCCATCATCCCTTGTTAACCGTGGGTACCGTGGGGTGCTTGGTTTTGAGACAAAGGTCTCATTACGTAGCCCTACTTGTCCTGGAACTTACTATGTAGACCAGACTGGCCTTGAATTTGCTGAGATTTACCTGATTCTGCCTCCCAAGTGCTGGGAATGAAGTGAGGCTGCAAGACTATGCCTCACTAGCGGTTTTTAGTTTGGTTGTATGTTTTTGTTTTTTATGTCCTTTAACAGCAATCTATAATGTTGAAATCCATTTATTTTGTGCCTTAAATTTCATGTATTTTATTTTAATCTTTTCAAAGAAGCACTCACTCTGAGGTTCAGAGCTCTTTTCAATTCATTTTCCTGTGCTTGTATTTATAATTTTGCGTTTCACATTTGAGTCTTTGTTCATTTTTATTTATTTTTAAAAAATAGAGTATAAACTCAATTTAACTTGTTTCCAAAGAAGTGGTCTATTTTCCTTGAGACTCTTCACTAAGCAACTCACCCTTCCCCCCATCATCTGCTGAGTTCTTTCATGGCCTTGTTTATTTAGCCTTGTTTCTATTTATTAGACGTGTTTATTTATGTATGTCTACATCTGTTTCCGGTCTCCTGCTCTGTTCCTTCAGCGTGTCTGTCTAGTCCTTTGACAACAATACACTGCTTTTATTATTTTGACTTTGTAATCATCTTGAAGATCCACAGCCCAAGTGTTGTCTCTTTGTTCTTTGGAAATTGAATTAGCTGTTTTCAGCTCTCCATTCTCCTATGTAGATTTTATAATCAATTTAATTCCCTAAAATTCCTGCAGGAATTTAATTGAATGTAGAAATTAATTTCAGGTTAATAGATATCTTTACAAGATGAAATTATCTCAAACATAGATATAGTGGGGCTTTTTGTTTTTGTTTTTAATTTGGGGCCTTTAGCTAATGGCCTTTCATGGCATTGTTTTCCTCTGTGGTCCTGGGCCTGCTTTGTTATTTAATCTTTTGGACCTTTGTGGTTTTCATTGTTACTTGTTCTGTTTTTTGGAACCACGGCAGAGCCTAGAGTGAGCGGATGTAATGGAAAAACTGAAAGGCGGGGTGTTTTCACCCTAGTCAGTGAAGACTGGTCTCTTTCCATCCCACGTTCCCCTCCACCACACCAGCCTGAATGTTGACTAATATGAAGAGCCCACGGGTACTGGGCTCCAGGAAAGGGAAATCTGAGCTGGAGACATGTCTGTGGGAGGTCACAGGTGATGAGCGTGCGGCTTAACTGTGACTACTTAAGGTCACTGCCTAGAGTCCAGGTGTGTAAATGCCCTTTGGGAACTCCAGGACTTCTCCTGTGCTAATTGGAGATGGAGAAACAGCAGTACATAGACAGAGGTAATTCAAGGGTTAATTACTAAGGCGTGGAAGAGATGGATCAGCAGTTAAGAGCAGTTGTTCTTGCAGAGAACCTGAGCTTAGATTCCCTGAACCCATGTGGTGGCTCACAGGCACCTATAACTCCAGGGCTAGGGCGACTGGGCACACGTGCAGGCAAAGCACCCACGTGCATAAAATAATAACTCTAAAAAAGCTAATTAGTAAGAAAAAAAGCACTTTTAAAATTTTGCTTATTTGTATTTATGTACAAGTATGTGTGCCTGTCAGCCTTTATGTACATAGTTTGCATGCAGTGCCTGTGGAGACCAGAAGAGGGCATCAGAACCCCTGAAAGTGGAGTCCTCCGTAAAATTCGCAGCGATCCTCCTGCCTCTGCCTCCCGGCGTGCTGCTATGCCTGGTTCACTTCATTCTTCTTAGAGAGAATCTTCCCAACGCAGAAACAGCCAATCCTCAAAATCTGGATTTTTTTTTTAAGATCATTTACTTGTGTTTAACTTTTTTAGAAGTTTTTCTTTTCTTGTCTTGTTTGTTTGTTTGTTTTGGGGGTTGTTTGGGATTTTTTTGTAACCTTTTAAAAGGCTCTCTCTCTTTTTTATTCTTTTGATCAGGTTTGTTGAAACCTAGACTATAGACTAAATGAGACTTGGTTTTTAAGTTGTTTAACTGGAAAGAACCTTGTGCACTCATTTACATATTGAATATCTGTTTTAACATCGGGACAAACACTACAGGCAAAGATTTCCTATCTGCCCCTTGACAAGAAAAACTTCACCAATATCTATCTTTTGTTTATTTTGTTGTTTTCTGGGGCAGTGTCTCCTGCGCATAAGGCAGGCCTCAAAATTGCTATGGAGAGGAGGATGTCAAACCTCTGATTCTCCTGCTTCTACCTCTCAAGTGCTAGGATTGCAATCATGGAATGCCATGCCTGGCCTGGCAGCCAAGTCTACCTTCAAGGGACTGATTACAACAATACACTTTATGACAGAGAACTCTCCTGTGACTGGCATGAATTCTTCTTATTTAGAATATTTTTTTTCTTCCTCATATAATAACCTCCATTAAAGTACATAAATCTTAGGTACAGGGCTTAATGAACTTTTACATCTATACACATTAGGCATCATCCTGACCAAGGTCACGACTTCTCCAGCACTGTAGTGAGCTCTTCCAGTCCCTACCAGTGGGTATCGCCGATGCCCTCACCCCCAAGGTGGCATTCTGAACTCTTAGCCCCTGTCAATGGTGCTGACAGCCTCAGAAACAGAATCATACACTACGTGGTATTACGAGTCTGACCTTTTCACTCCACAATATAGGTCCAATTATGCTATGCACAGCAGTAGTTAAATTTTTATGTTACCCAGCATTACATTACTTGGGAAACCAGGTATTGTTCTTAGTTTAGTATCGAATTCAACTGATATCCTGAAATGGTTTATGTTTGCATTTGTAAGTAAAGGTAGCCTAAAAATTACTTTCATATTATAACCTCCCCCTCTTCTTCTTCTTCCTCCTCCTCCTTCTTCAGAATATTTGCCCTAACATTTAAACCACATTCTACAAAGTTCATGAAATGGTTACAATAGTTTTCCCTCTTTTCTATTTTGGAACAATTGGTGTTAGATACCAATTAGGGTGGAAATGGAATCCAGGCCTTCACATACACTAAAAATGTGCCCTACCACTAAGCTTCACCCCTGCCTAAACTGGGTGGTTTGAATAGGAATGACCCTCTAGACTCATGTGTTTGAATGCTTGGCCTATAGGGAGTAGCACTATTAGGAGGTGTGGCCTTGTTGGAGGTGTGTCAGTGTGCGGGTGGGCTTTGAGGTCTCCTATGCTCACACTATACCCAGTGTGGCACACAGTCTCCTTCTGCTGCCTGAGGATCAAGATGTAGAACTCTCTGCTCTTTCTCCAGCATCATGTCTGCCTGCATGCTGCCATGCTTCTCCCATGATGACAGTGGACTAAATATCTGAAACTGTAAGCCAGCCCCAACTAAATACTTTCCTTTGTAAGCCATAGTCATGGTGTCTCTTCACAGCAATGGAAAACCTAACTAAGACGAACTGTGATACAAAGCATTGTGTCAGTTTTGTTGTTGTTGGTCTTTTCTTGGCATTTAGAAATTTACTTAAAAAAAAAAAACTTATAAAATATCCTGAGCACTGGAGAATCGGAGTGGCAGGAAGATTTTTATAATAACATTTACATTTCAATCACTCTTTTGCCATCATCTTCCATCATAGTTTATTTTCTTCTGCTGTGATTAAATACTGACCGGAGGAAAAGAGTTGGTTTCATCTTAAAACCCCCAGGTCAAACTCCATCATGGAGGAGTCAGCTGAGGGCAGGAACTCAATGCAGGAAACCAGAGACAGGAAATGAAGGAGAGACATGGCTTGCTGGCTTGCTTTCCATAGGTTGCTCAGCCTGTCTTCTTATATAGCCCAGAACTGATTGCCCAGAACTGACCCTATCCACAGTGGGCTGGGCCCTACCATATCAATCACCAATCCAAACATCTTCAGGCATGCTCAGAGGCCAGTCTGAAGGAGGCAATTCCCCATTTGAGGTTCCCTCCTCCAAGGCAGCTTTAGTTTTAGCCTGTGATGATAGATTCCCTTTTCTCAGTGGAGTTCTAAGAGTCTCCCTTGCCCAAAAGGGAGGAAGACCTTCCCTATCAGTGGACTTGGGGAGGAGCATGGGAGGAGAAGAGTGAGGGAGGATGGGATTGGGAGGGGATTAGGGAGGGGCTGTAGCTAGGATACTAAGTGAGTAGATTGCAATAAATTTTTAAAAAGAAAAAGAAAAAAAAATCTTCCTTGATCTGGGTGATTCCACCTCTTGTAAGGAGGGTCACATAGCCCTTGGGGCAGATTATAGGCCAGACCTTTCCCCTAATAAGGAAACTGCTCTAGCAAGCATCTAGCAACTCCTAGAAATGTCCCAGTGACCTTCAATTGTATTTGGAGATTCCCTCCCCCATAGGATGATTAAGTACTGTATTTTTCTTCTTGTGATAAGACCATTAAGTATCCCTGACCCCCTGACCCCAACGGATCAAATACATTCCTCCTCAAAATCTCTCCCTTTGCCCAGGGTTTATGTTGCCCTCGATTTCACACTAATAAAGGTTTGCACTTTCTCACTTCAAGACCATCTGAGGTTAATCATTTATCTTCTGCCATGTCACTTATCACTGGGCCTGCCCTCTGGCTCACTGGGCCTGAGCCTCATCGGGCCTGTGTCTTGGCTACAAGCTGACTAGGCATGGGCCTTGGCCCGCACCTCTGTCATGCTCAGCACAACAGCTTGACCAAGAGCTGTAACACTTTGGTATCACCCACCGTAGGCTTTGGAACACCTGAGCTTTCTTGCCAAGAGCTAAACTGTAACACTCTGTGGAAAACTTTTTCCACACCCCGGCTTAGCACACTGGGGCCTTACCCTAATGCGCTATAGCTGCCCTTGAAAGAAACAGAAAGCTCATTCTCCATTGGGAAGCAGAGCTCCAGGATCCAACCAAGATCCAGGACCCCGCTGAATGGAGAATGACATGTTGATAAAAACAGAATACATATGTTTGTCTTATAGCAATTCTACTACACAATCCACCACATACAGGACACCAAACACACACTACTACTACTACTACTACTACTACTACTACTACTAATAATAATAATAATAATAATAATAATAATAATAATAATAAAGTCTTTTCAAGGCAGGCTTGTCTTCATTATTCATTCTTGTGTCTTTTCATGGGTTTGGTGGTACTCTCTCTTTTGTTTTATTATTTCCATTGTTCTCATACCCTGGGACTGTCTATGATGCTTTTCCTGCCATCTACATTTAAATACATAGTTCACTTGTTCTCAGTTATTCTTATTCTCTGACAGATGCCCTGCTCCTTGAACTACTTTAAACATTATACATGAATTTTGACACAGAGAGCTCTCCTTAACATTCCATTTTAAGTAATCAACAAGTTCTTGTAAGTTATTCTCCTTGATCCGAGAGCCATTTCACAGTGTGGTTTTGTTTTTCAAACATATAGAATAGTTTGTCTGCTCTTTAGCTGTTTTCCCAGTTCTTGTATCTCTTGGTGATAATCATACATCTGTGTTTTGCTTGCAGATATGATAGATATCAAATAGCAATAGAGTTTAATAAACTTCCTACTTCCAATCTTGTCTTTTATTATCAGATCTCTATCTCTTAGATGTGTATATATGTGCATGTGTGTATGTGTGCCACACCTGTGAATGGAGAGAGGTCAGATGATAGCTTCCTGGAGTAATTCTCTCCTTCCGCCATGTGGGTTCCTGGGGTTGAACTCAGGGTGTCAGGTGAAAGACTTCATACCTGCTGGACCGTCTCTCTGGCCACTAGATTTACTTTATTACTTGCTGGGAACTGTTTTATGTAGTCTTTGCAATTAAGGACATTTTGTTTGCCCTTATAGTTAATCCAAATTTGGACCTAACAGTTTTTTCCCCCTAGGAGTTTCTAGATAACACCTAATGGTCACTTCAACCCCTCCTCCATGGTGCTTGCTTTCAGTGATCCACTACTCTTTAGAAACTTTGCATCTTTCTTTTTGATCCTCGTAAGTGTTGCCTTATACCAGTGATGAACAAGTTTAATCTGAACTCCAGCATAATGCCATTTATAGAGGATCCCATTGAAAATGAAACACGTAGGGGTGAGGAGGCAGTTCATGTGGCAGAGTGCTTGCCTAGCATACTCAAAGCCCTGGATTGGACCCCAAGCGCTACACAAAAACTAGGTACACATCCGTGATCATAGCACTTAGGACACAGAAACAGAAGGTTCAGGAAAGAAATCAGAGAAATAAATGATCAGAGATACATCCCTTAGATGGTCCAACCACCTTCAACACAGTTTGACAGTTTCTCATGAAACTAGACATGGAACCCAATAAACCCACTTCTTGGTGTTATAAACTTAACTCCACACTGAAATCCCACGTGGAAGTTTCTGTGATGGTTAATATGGATTGTCAACCTGAAGGGGTTTAGAATGACCTAGGAGACAAGCCTTGGGGAAGGCCTGGGGGGGATAATCTCAGCTTGGGTTGGCTGAGACGGGACGCTCTAGCTTAAATGTGAATAATACTGTTCCAGGCACCGGGGTCCCAGCGTGGATAGAGAGAAGGAAGGAAGCTGAGCACCAGAAATTCACCTGTCTTCCCAACTGGCAGTGTGACTTCCCTGCCATGAGCTGGGAGCCAAAATAATGTCTTCCTTCCTGAAGTTTCTTTTGTCAGAGCAGTGAGAAAAGCCACCAACACAGCGTCTCTATTCATAATTGCCAACACTCGGCGGAAACCAAGATTGTCCTTCAGTAGACGAACAGAGAAACTGTTACATACAGACAACGGGATATTATTTGTGCTCAAAAGTAATGAGCATCAACCCATGAAAAGACATGGAGGGACCTTCAAAGCATACTGCTGAGTGAAAGAAGCCCATCAGAAAGGCTACACACGGAATGACTCCTGCCGTGACATTCTGGAGAAGACAAAACGGTAGAGACAGCAGAAATATCTATTAGTGGCTGCCAGAAGGAAGGGAGGAGGGTGGGATGAACAGGAAGATTATACAGGGTTGTTAGGGCAGTGAAATTATCCTGCGAGGCATTATAATGGTGGGCCCTTACCACTACACATTCGTAAACATCCACAGGACACAACACACCGGCACTGAAGCCAAGTGTAAACCACGGTGATGACATGATGGCATGCTGCTGTAGGATTGTGCCAATCTAGTATTGGATGATGACTGTGGGGGAAGGCAGGGGGGCAGAAGGAGCCTAGGAAATGCTAGGGATCCCAACAAAGGTTGCATAGGGAAGATTTTACCCACACTGAGTCCTCTCCCCAGTCCATATTTGTGTAAAATTTAAAGTCATTGTTTCTTCAAATATCTTCTCCCTTGTGTTTATTCCGAACTCATTTCAGTTGTACATGGTCTCTCTCACGTGCAATCTCAGCACTTGGTAGATTGAAGCAGGAGGATCTTGCATTTGAGGCCATCCTGAGCTACTGAGCAAGTTCCCGACCAGACCAGACCAGAGATAGCTGGATGAGCAGGGTAGGCTGAAGGCGGAGCTGGGCAGCCATTGCCTCCAGGACCCAGGACAGCTCCCACGGAGCGGAAGGAGAAATGTTCATTTCGTTTTGTTTTGTTGAGGCAGACTCTCATGTACACATATCCCAGGCTGGCCTCTAATTTTATATGTAGCCAAGGATGCCCTTGCACTTCTGTTCCTCTTACCTCTGCCTTCCCAGTGCATGGAAGATAGGAAGGGATGCATTCTGCACTTTCTACGGTCTTGCCATGTTGGAACTTATGTGGAGGTCAGAAAACAATCTGCACAAATTGGTTTTCTTATTCTACCATGTGGGTTCCAGGAATTGAACTTAGGTCCGCAGACCCTCCAGCATGGGAGCTAGTGGCTTTAGGCATTGATCCGTCTCCTGGGCTCTCTAACTCCTTTATATGCAGCATTTAGCATAGTTGGGAAGTGGTTGTGGCAGGCGGGACTCAGCTGCTACCATGCACAGGAGGGAACACAGAGCAACGCGGACAGCAGCTGCTAATGTTGCTTCAGGATTTGTGTTTAACTTCTGTGACAACCATACTGTGTTGACATTGGTTTTGCCCTCATTTTCCACTCAAGGCTTGGGAGCTGGGAGGGCATAGTCAGAGCTCACTGGAGCCCATGTTTGGATTTGGGGCTGGTTGGCTTTGTTTTTTTATAAAGTCTGATGTATCCCAGGTTGGCCTCAAACTTGCTGTTTAGCTGGAGTTGACCTTAAACTCCTGCTCGCTCTACCCCCATCTTCCAAGGGCTGGGATTTCAGGCTTGGTGAAGTTTGTATTTGAGCCTCCAGATTGAGATTCCAGAGCCCTTATGTCCTCAGCAGACAGAAAATGCGAAGAAGTAGTCCCTGTCTCTCACTTATGCCATCACTCTGTTCTCTTGGAGAATATCTGAACATTGGCCCAGAAGCAAAGAGCTTTCTGGGACTCCAAAAGGGAACGATGCCATCTCAGAGTACCCAAAGTCAACATTTCCATTGCAAGAGCTGGGGTGTGAGTGTTCGCTCTCTGCCTTTCCATTCCAGCTTCCTCTCACAGCTCTGAGCAGTGAGGAAGGCAGCCTAAAGGATTGCCTTCTATTAGGTTTCCAGAGAGTCCCAAGCTTCTCTCTGTCCATAGGAACCTTGATCTTGCTCAGTTACTCAGACCCACTCTCCCAACTCCCAAAGTTCGACACACAGGGGCAAATCGAGGCCCCTTCCCTACCCAGATCTCCGGGCCATAGCCCTCTCACCTTACATGTAGAGGGTACCTGGCAAGGCGCCCTCCTGGGCAAGGCAGGCCAACAGGCCATGTATACACAGAGCCAGGCCCAATGCCACCAACTTGTCCCTGGCTGCTCCCTTTAGGAATAGAGCTCCTGGTCCTCCTAACTGCCCCACTGTTGTTCCCAAGCCCTTCAGACAAAGAAGGCTAACACTGCATGCCTGAGAGAGCCACAGCTGTGGTAAAAAGGTATTGGCTGTGACACTTTGGGTGCTCAACTAGATGGGACAGAACCAAGCCCTAGAACACCTCATTCTGTGGCCCTGGGCTCTGACCAGGTGAGCGGGGATAGAGTAAGGGGTGTTCCCAATCCTTTTCCTTCTCCATCCCCCACCCCTACTGAGCTGGGTTGTCTAGGTTAGTTTACTATTGTTGCGGCAAATCACCATGGCCAGGGTAACTTACAGAAGAAAGCGTTTATTGGGGGCTTGCTTAGAGTTTCAAAAGGTTAGAATCTTTGACCGTCATGGTGCAGAGCATGGCAACAGATAGGCAAGCATGGTGGAAGCCTTTTTTTTTTTTCCTCAGTTTCAGAGGGTTTAGTCTATGGTTGTTTGACTCTGTGTTTGGGCAGAACATCATGGCAGCAAATAGCAGACAGGAAGCAGAAAGAGCAAAGACAGGAAGGGGCCAAGAAAGCTGTAACCCCAAAGACATACTCACTGATACTCTGCTGGCTAGGCTCCAGCTCCCAGCTTTCCTCACTTCCCAATAATGTTGCCATATTCTGAATCCATTAAAGGCTTAATCTATTGATTAGGTCAGAGCTCTCACAATATAATCATCTCTGTCAAAAACACCCAGAGGTGTGCTCCTCTATCGCCTCTTAACCCAGTCACCCTGACAATCAGAATCACGATCGTAACGGGATGCTGGAGGGTGGGAGCCTGGATGAGGGTCTCAGCCTGGCCAAATCCAGGCCAGGGCTCTCTTCCTGGCTTGCAAACAGCTGCCTCTTTGCTGTACACTCACGCAGCCTTTCTATGGGCATTTACGAGGAACTAGGGCAGGGACAGGGAGAGGAGGAGTCAGGCCTCTGGGGTCTCTTCTTATAAGGGTACTAATCCTGTCAACCTCATGACCTCAGCTAACCCTTAATTACCTCCCAAAGGGCCTGCCCCACATACCACGCCATTGCAGGCTGGGGCTTCAACCCGGTGTGTGTGTGTGTGTGTGTGTGTGTCCTTGTTCAAGGGAAGCTGTTTCCTTCATCTTCACCACTACACTCCGCACTATCCCCTAGAAGCACTGTCCTTCCTCATGCCCTACTACCCCTGTCTTTGCCCCAGTACACTGCCCACCCTCACCCAGCCTCCCACCCTGGTAGCAATCCTTTCATGCTGTGTGGGCCTTATGTGCCGTCTGGTCTACCATCGCTGGCTCGCCTGCCACTGTTTGCTGAGCGCCTGCCCTCTGTTCTAACCTTTCTCATTTTCTTCAACGGAAGTCACAGGAAGGGCACCTTGGGTCTCGTCTGTCCCTGCTAGGAATAGAGCTTCTCATCGCTGTCTAAGCGAAGTTAGGTGTCTCTCGTGGTTGTCCATTTCTTGCTAGCCTAGATCTCTTTCTCCTGCTACCAGAGGGCTCACAGCTCACTCCCGTGTGCTTGCAGGTCATGAGGAGGGTTGTGCCTTTGCCTCTCCCAACCCTCTGGTGCCTGTGTTGAGGGTAGAGGCCAAAATGTCAGGTGTCCAGTTGATTCCTTCTCCACTTAGTTTTTGAGGCAAGGTCTCTTACTGGACTTGGAGCTCACTGTATCAGCTAGACTGCATAGGGATCCCAGGAGTTCCTCCTTTCTTCACCCTTCCTCCCAGCACTGGGTACCACAGACACACTGCACCATACTCGGCTTTTGTCTGAATGTTGACAATCCAAATTCAGGTCCTCACGCTTGCAGACACTTTACCTTACCCAGTTTTTAATAGAGCTGTAAGCCACGGATGGGCGCAGCAGTGAGAGAGGCGTGCTGGTCCCCTGCATGGCTGTCAATTCTCCAGCGGGCCTTATCTGTACCTTCACACCGTGTTCACTTGTCAAAGGAGCCGGGGGGGGGGGGTGGGCTGTGTGTGACAGCCAGGTTAAATAAATGCTGCCTCCTTCATTCCCCCAATTCCTGTCCTGTTGCCAAGGATAGTGAGCGTCTTCCCAGCTTCCATGGATGCTGGTGTATTGTCACCTGTCCTTATTTGATTAGTGTCGCACTCAGAACGCCTGAGGCCATCTTTGCACAGCGAGAGCACAGACCGATAAGTCCTCCTTATCCTTTGCTGCCTGAAGGCTACTCCTTGGAAAAGTGGAGGGGCAAGACGGTGAGGAAGGAGGAAGAAAGAAGGAGGAATGAAGAAGGAGGAAAGAGGAAGGAGGAACAGGAAGGAGGAAAGAGGAAGAAGGAAGGAAACAGGTTAATTCAGGAGGTCAAAGAGAAGCACTAAAAACACCAGAAGTTCAAAAGTTCCATGCCTGCCCTCCCCTGTCTACTGTGGCCTCTCCAAGCTCCTATGGTGGAGGATGTGGTTTCCCTTATTAAAGATAACAGGCACCCTGAGCCCAGGGGACTGTGGGGGGGAGGGTGTCCTAAGTTGTGGTACCTCACCTTAGGGATCATCACAGTCTCATTTACGAATACATAACACAGTGAGCCCAAGAGGGATCACATGCATAGAAGACCCTGGAAGGGTGTGGCTCTTTCCATAAATGACCTGACTGAAGGGACAGCATAGACTGCGCCGCCTCCACCCACAAGCTCATCTGTACCATCTCTTCTGCCTCCATTACTTTTCTCAGCAGCCTTGGTTAAGAGGAAGGTGAGGCTCAGGGGGGCCAAGTAACTATGTCAAGGTGACATCGCAAGCAAGTGGCAGAGCCCCTTGCCCCTAAACTGGGTGCCCTGAAGACTCCAATACTGCCCCCTTGAGTCAAGCTGGTCCTGATGTTGCTAGACGGACTGACTGACTGCCCAGTGAGGAAGTAACTTACAACGTCTATGAAGAGCAAAGCTGTGGGGCTGGGATGATAGTCGGGGGTAAAGTGCTTGACTTGTGAGTATGAAAGCGCAAGTTCAAAGCCCCAGAGCCCACATTTTAAAAGCCAGTCGTGATAGTAGGTGTTTTTAGTCCCAGCACTGGGGAGATGGAGATGGACGGAACCCTGAGGCTTCCTGGTCAGCCAGCCTCAATGAATGTGGTGGACTCAAGGCCAGTGAAGGACCCTGTCTCAAGAAACAAAGATGTAGCTGAGGAACAACAGCCAGACAGCCCTCATGCTCACCTGTGTGCACACATCTCCCCATACACATGTGCACACAGAGAAACATAGCTAAGCTGTTGGGGCACGGGAGTGTGGCTCAGTGGTAGAGCACTGTCTACCATTCATGAAGCTTTGTGCTCCGTGCCCACGATTGTGGGGGGAGGGAGAGAGGACAAGAAAAAAAATCCACTATGTCGAGAATGAAAAGACAGATCCAGCCCCTTGAACAGGTGTCTTTGTGCTCGTCTTCACTGGAGGGTGAGGGTGAACAGCACCTGCTGATGTTAGACATGGTCCCCGGTGAGCAACAGCATGCACAGACTCACGCTCACTCACAATAGACTGACACAAGCACCCATATGCCAGAGCACGCACACGCTGCCTTGCTCTCTCCCTTCCGGCATCCCCTGGGAATCCATTCAAACCTACCCAGCAGAACGGGAGGAGAGGAGGATAAACCCACCGCATCCAGCCGTCATTCTCTCCCTCTCCTTGTGGAAACAAAAGGAACAACGGAAAGCCTCATCCAATATTCATCGCAAAGCACCCTGACATGATCCCGGGAAAGCACGTCTTTTCTGAGCCCACGATTCCAGAGCCTGGGAGCAGACGGGACAGGCTAGGAGTAGGGTATGCGGCTCACAGAGGCGCTCTGTAGAAAAGCTTAATTATGATTCACAGAACTGCAGCATGGAGATGGTTTAAAGCCACTTAATTAGTATAGGGATATACAGCCATAATTATCCTGAAAAAATGGCCTAATTAACCTATGGAAAAACCAGGACCAATGCTCAGTAATGCTGGAGATTTCGGTAGTCTCAGTGTACCCCATCTACTCTTGGGCACAACTTTGTGTAGGGACACAGGTCTGGGGACAAACAGGGAGATAGGGCTGGCCCTGGAGAGTGTCCACGCTTAAAGAGCAAATACTAGTAAGTAGCAGAGAAGGGAAACCCAGAGTGATAGCGACTGAGTACTACCAGACGCCAGTCGGCATTCTGCTCCATTTCTCATGCAGTTCTCAAGATAATCCTACAGCACTGATACTGAAGTTCGGATAGGTTCATCAATTTAACACAGTGTCGCAAGGTCAGGGAACAGTTAAAAACTCCACTTTTCCTGTTATTTCACATTGTCCTTCCCAGGCTCAACAAGCTAAGGGAACACACCCAACCTGGAAGAGGGGCTTTTTACTCCAAGGAGGTACTACCCCCTCTGACTTGTCAGAAAATTGGAGTCAGTCAAGCTGAGGAGGGCCTCATGGAAGAGTGGACCCATTCACAAAGGCTCCAGAGGGAGTGATGTCCAGTAAGGGATGCAGCGTGTTGCTTGCACAACCTTTCAAATAACAAAACAAAACACAACAAAACCCAAGCCACCCCCTCAGCCTTGGTTCTGAGCCTAGATCTTGGCCCAAAGCCAGAGAAAACACATCTGGGAAACTATAAGAAGCTAGATTCATTTGGGCCAGTCTTCAGGGACACTCTGATGCCACACGGGACAAAAGGTCGGAGTCCTCCAGGGGGCGCCCGAGAGCCGGCCGTGCGCTCCAGTTTATCTGGCCAGCAGGTCGAGGAATATTCCGACAACGTCCTCATTCTTCGCTGATCAAAGGAACCGGGATTGAACCTGCTGTAATCATCCACTGGGGAGTTTGCTTAAAATTCCCCTAATTACGGGAGAGCAGAAAATTGCTATGCCTCAGACTGAATAGAGAAATCGAAGGCGCCCTGTTCCAGCTGCCTGGGGGAGAAGAGCCAGTCTGGGAACAGAGAGGCGAGGGGGCCCTGGCTGCAAACTGCGACGAGGGGAGGGAGAACCAGGTTCCTGGCCTGTGCCAGGAGTGGGGGAGGGGAGCGGGGAAGGAGCCACTGCAATAGGGTGTGGTGGCTGGCTCAGGTGTGGCACCCACCTTCCCCGCAGAGAGAGTGCAGGAGCGAGAAGATGGTTGGCCTGCTGTACTTCTGACTTAATGAAGAGTACAGCTCTGGGCTGTCCCTTCTGCCTGGACAGGGATGGTCACATAGTGTTGGGGGAAGGGCAGGACATGAGCTTGTAGGGACCGGTTACTCTAGGCTCAGCCCTGCTTGGACGTATAGAAAAATCTAAAAGTAAAAAGAGGAGACAGGATGCCAGGTCTCGCGATGGGAGAGTGGGTTAGCACGGCCAAAAGGGTGAGATTGAAAGACCCCACCCACACCATTGCCCTGAGCAATGGACCACACCCATGGTCCTGAGCAATGGCAAGGGGGTCCCAGTGTTCCGAACCAGGTTGAGTCAGAAGTAAGACCTGGGTAGCTGACGCTACTTGTCTACAGCCATACAGCTCATCAGAGGCCAAACTGGGGCTCAGACTCCGGTTTGAGACTTGTGGTATGAAGCAGCTCTCAACCGGGCAGGATGGAACGGTATGGGGATAGGCTGCTGCTCGAGGTGGAAACTAGAGGCCAGCTAAGCCCTCAGGCTGAAGGATCCCACTGCATCAGTAGTAGTTCCTGATGAATTAACTGATACAAGGGTAAGGGGTGAGGACCGTTCTAAAGGGCTTCTCCAACAGCGCTCCTGGGGCCCTCCACCTCAGGCTGCCCTACAGAGGAGAATGAAATGTGCCTGCTACACCTTGGCTCTCCCCTCATCTTTCAAGAAACAGTTCAGCTGCTCATGCAGATTCCTGCCAAGTGCCCAGCGTGGTCCTCTTGGCACCCTGAAGTCCTCCAATCTTGTTTGTCCTGGTCACACTGTTGAGAGTAGACTGGGGAACTAGAGGCTCATTCACACTACCAGTTAAGGGAAAAAGGGGGCAATTTTATTTTTAACAACACAGGGATATCTCCTGGCTCCTAAGGGGTCAAGGAGGGAGGGCTGGCATCCAGATCACTGTGTGTTCCTTCCACTCCTCCATGAAGCCCCTGGATGGCCACAGAAGTCCACGTGGTCATGTGTGTGTGACCTAAGATTGGATTTTGGTTACCCATGATTCCGAGGCTAGTTTCTAGACCAGTCAGCCTCAGAGGAGAAGCTGAACAAATGGCTGCCATGACCCTTGACACCGTGTATGAACGGGCCAGTGGAGAGGCCAAGGAAAGTCACATGATCATTCCACCAACATCCATCACAGCAGCGAAGACACATTGGGGCCCGCAGGGACAAGGCCCCCGGGTGGACGTGGGTGTGTCATCTGGCAACAGGTGCTAGTGAGGAGGTAAGGCCTCAGCCTACACCCAAGGGGCATGTTATGTTCCTCACTGTGTCAGACACCATAGTGCAGGTGGCCAGCTGTGGCTGAGGCACACCTTCAAACAGAAATTCAGAAGTAAGGGGCAGGGCTTCCACCTGGCCTGAAGCCCTAGACACGGCCTTGGCTGAGCCATGCCAGGTGACAGGCAGGCAGGTCTGGGAACCTAGTCTTGGCAGCCTCCTGCTCCAGGGTGGTTGTGTGAGGCGGGGAGACCCACAGGTGGGGAGTGTGACAATTTGCATGCTGTTTGTACTGTGGTAATTGCCTCCCTTTTGTTCTCCCTCGGTATTTATGGCAGCTCGCTGTGGAAATGCCGCAAATCTCAGCAGAGAGGAAGTGACAACGTGGTTTTATGTCCCTCCCTGAGTTCAAGGTAGAAAACCTGAGCCCTGTGGCCTAGAGGCAAAGATGGCAAGAATGAGGCAGAAAGGTTGGAAGGATCTAGGTGGCAGATGTAATTACCCCCCAGAGCCTGTCTTTCAGTTACCTCTGCTTACCCCGGCTCAGGGCTCCACTGAATAAAATCTCACTCTGAACTCACGTGGCCAGTTCCTGCAGCCTGCCCAGTTGGAGCAGCCAAAGCCATTGGCATCAGGCCAAGCTTACTGTGA
Organism: Pachyuromys duprasi; assembly: GCA_028658305.1. Taxonomy (NCBI): domain Eukaryota; kingdom Metazoa; phylum Chordata; class Mammalia; order Rodentia; family Muridae; genus Pachyuromys; species Pachyuromys duprasi. Next base: position 34,185,125 of record CM053747.1, read on the forward strand.
ACTCCCGAGGAAGCTGGATGCTCTTATGTACAGAGGAGTAAGAGCCAGAGGGTCGGCGGTTCTCAACCTTCCTAGTGCTGCAACCCCTTAATACAGTTCCTCATGTTGTGGTGAACTCCAAACATAAAATTATTTTCATTGCTACTTCATAACTGTAATTTTGCTACTGTTATGAATCAATAATGTAACTATCTGATAACCAGGATATATGACATATGACCCCTGTGAAAGGGTCATTCAACCCCAAAAGGGGTCTCAAGCCACAGGTAAAGAACCACTGCACTAGACTATCAGAGGGTGCTCAAAGAAAGTGTCCTGGTCTTCAGAAGGTAAATGCCTGAGACTATTTTTCTCTTAGTTCTAGTCTGTCTGTCTCCAAGTTCACCATCCCAACCCTTACCTGTCACTGGGCCCTACCTTAAAAATGAAGTCTCAGATGCTTATGGATTCAAAGTTCTCTTTTCCAGAGAACAGATTAACCAAAGGGCTCTGAGCTAGAGATGAGCGGTATGGTAGGGGTTTGGGGAAGGTCCAAAGTAGTAGAAAAAAACCTGTGCTAGAGTCCCAGGGTCCTTCACACTCTGATATTAATTTGTTGCTAAACCAGTTGTTACCCTCACATCCCTGAAGGTGTTGTCCTGCCCCTGACTATGGCAATTCCCGGCCAGATGGAGATGTCCTGGGTGGCTGAGCAGCGCCAAGGAGCAAGGTGTCTGCAGACAGAGAACCAGCAATAACACGGGACATTAGGTGCTGATGGCTTTGTGGAGCAAGAGACTTGCAATTAAAGATACAATGGGCCCCGCTGGGGGCTGTCAGACAAGATTCAGAACAAGGGTCAGGGAGCTTGGGGAGGGGGGTATAAGCATCTGGCAGAGCCTACGGAGGGGAAGGGATGGGGTTCCGGTGCAGCAGCCTCTGTCCTCTCTCAGGAAATCTGTCACTGCGCTCTCCATCCAAGCTCAGCATGTTCACCATAGGTGGGAGGTGGCTGCCTGGGTCTCATTTCATGAGACAAGGAAATGACACTGAAGGTGAAGTGACTTGACCCAACCTACAAGTCAAGGCAGTGGAGGTGAAAGTCAGGTCCAGCTCCATAGGGTGCCCAGTTAGGTAGGACTCGTGGCCACCCACTGTGTGCCTTCTTCTGAGGTATCCCCCTGCTGGGTTCTCTGCATTACCAGAGCTCTAGGCTGGACACACCGAGCTTGGGCTAGAAGATTCAAGTGGGAATATCTGAGGGACCAAGAGCTTACCTTGACTCTGTGTCAGCTATCTGCAGGACACTTCTCGTCCTCCCTGGTGTGGAGAGATTGGAAAGAGACACCTGGCAAACAGCTGGCAGGATTTCCCAGAAGGGATGGACAAGCCTAGGAAGGTAAAAAGTGAGGAGAAGTGCATGCTACCCCAAGTCTGTTTCTAAGAGCCCCATCTTGTTCAAGGTCCCCACTTGGAGGACTCTTTCAGTTCTCTCTCCTCAGGCTTTGTCAACATCATTAGTTTAGCGTACTCCTGTAATCCCAGCACTCAGGGAGGCAGAGGCAGTCAGAGCTCTGTGAGTTTGAGGCCAGCCTGGTCTACAAAGCCGGTCCAGGACAGGACAGCCAAGGCTACATGGAGGGGAAAAAAGCCAAACAAACAAACAAAAGAATCATTAACTTTCCCTTATCTATCCAAGCCACCACTTTTGGCCTTCATCCCAAGCTCGCTGATTACATATGTCCACCTTGCCCCACAGCCATCTCCAAAGGTCAGTAGATCTTGGCCACAATCATAGTAAAAGGGCCAACAGAGAGAGGAGGGGTACAGATGAGGTGGGAAGTGATCCACTTGGGACCTAGATGGGGCAAGGTTGCTTCATGGCAATACTGGCACTGACAGACAAGGCCTCTGAGGGAAAGGGGAGCTATGTGGGGAAAAACAGAAGTGAAGAGTGAAAATGAAGTCAGAAAGTTCAAGAGGAAGTGTTTAGAATGCCTGTCCCTGACATTCCCACAGCCCAGACCTGAGCTACCCTCAAACCTCTGTCTCTTACACAGAATATTTGATGACCTCCAAATGAAGTTTTTCTTCTCCCTGTGGGCTTTCTCCACACGTGGAACAACTTTATGCCTCATGCAAAGCTGGCTAGATCTGGGGCCCTATGAGGAAGAGGCAAGGTCTTGCCCACCATCATAAGAGCTTTGTGACAGTTACTCTCCAATTGTGAACCTGACCGGATTTAGAATCTGGTCTACCTGGGAGGGTGTTTCTAGAAAGGCTTAACTAAAGAGAGAAGACCCACTGCGAATGTAGGCAACCCCATGCTGTGGGCTGGGTCTCCAGACTGAATTAAAAGGAGAAAGTCAGAGCTGGAGACATGGCTCAGTTTTGCTGCCCTTGAAGAAGACCCAGGGAATTGTGGGAGGAAGACTAAGGCATCAGAGTTGATGATGGAGTGGGATGGGATCGAGGGCTCCTGTTAGAGGTCACAATGGGGCTCAGGAGATGCCAGCAGATAGAAGTTTCCAGATAACAGATGCCTACCAGCTGAAGTCCAGGTTGCATTTGGGAACCAAATAGAAAAGAAGTACTCTCAGAATATCGAAAAATGAAGAAAAAGAGTGTAGTCACCTGAGGAAGGGTCAGGGCCCGTGGTGGCCAGCACTGGCTATGAGAGTCGCTTCAGGGTGCCCCGTGTGGCTTAGCTAGCAGCAGCAGGGACAGAATGAGTTATTTAACAATATTTTTCATTTCAGATAGTCTGTTTTCATTTTTATAAACTGAGTTTTCCTTATTGTCCCACTTACCTCCTCACGTCCTTGTTTCCCTCTGCACTCTGAGCATGTGGAGTATACATTTACACTCGCTGATCCAGTATCGGCCACCTGCCAATGCTATCCCTTTTCTGTCTTTTGTTCTTTCCCTGCTGGCTGATTTTTCTTGTGGCAATGAGTAAGACTCTTCTGCTTCTTTACACAACCATTAGTTTGGGGTTTTTTTAAAGTAATTTATTTATTTTTATATTAATCACCGGTTATATACTTTGTATCCCAGCTGTAGCCCCCTCCCTCATTCCCTCCCACTCTCCCCATCCCTCCCACATCTCCTCCCTGCCCCCCTCCAAGTCCACTGATAGGGGAGGACCTCCTCCCCTTCCATCTGACCCTAGCTTATCATGTCTGGCTGCAATGTTCTCTTCTGGGATCTAGCTAGGCTGCTCCTCCCTCGGGGGGGGGGGGGGAGAGTGGGGGAGAAGGGTCAAAGAGCCAGCCATTGAGTTCATGACAGAAATAGTCCCTGTTTCTGTCCCCTTACTAGGGTACCCAGTTGGATACTGAGCTACCATGGGCCACATCCGAGCAGAGGTTCTAGATTATATCCATACATGGTCCTTGGTTGGAGAAACAGTCTCATAAAAGACCCCTGTGCCCTGATCTATTTGGTCTTTGTGGAGCTCTTGTCCTCACCAAGTCTTACTAACTCCTCCTTTAACTATTAGTTTTTATTAGATGACGTGTGTTGTAAATTTCACATTGTCAAGCTCTGGATTTTGTTATATTCCTTTGAAGAGTGATGATGTTTTTATTTGCAAGGTTTTTAAATATATAAAATAAAGTTTATTTTTAAAGTAGTGCTGGACTTCTGGCTCAAGGTTATTTGGAACAGCTTTGATTGCCGTTATTGTTGTTTTGAGACAAGAGCTTGCTAGCCCAGGCTGGCCTCTAGCCCAGGCTGGCCTCCAGCTTCATCTTCCTCCTCCACCCCCGGAGTGCTGGATTTCAGAAACGTGCCACCATGCCTTGATTCTTATTTTTATGAGACTTACTTTTTCAGGGGGATGTTATACAACTATGGCTGGCTTGGAACTCACTATGTAGACCAAGGTAGCCTTGAGCCCGCAGAAATCCTCCTGCCTCTGCCTCCTGAGTGCTGGGATTAAGGGAGTGCCCTGCCCCAGCTGGTTGAAGACTTGCTTATAAGCTCTTCTGTTTATTTTATATTCCTCTCAAGTGTGCACCTATCTATAATAGCAAGGCGCTATTGTTCTTGTTTTAATTTACAGCTATAGATAGGTCTATAGGTTTGCCTACACGTAAATCTGTGCATGAGAAAAGGGTGTCAGGTACCCTGGGACTGGAGTTACAAACAGTTGTGAGCTGCCGTGTGGGTGCTGGAAATCAGAACTGAGTCCTGTGGAAAAGCACCCAGTGCTCTCCACCGCTAAGTCATCTCTCCAGCCCTTCACTAGTTTCAAAGGCTTCAACAGATCTTCAGAACTCTGTATGTGAGTCTCTTCTAGTATTCTCCCAAACAAGCCAGCCTCCCAAATACCCACTGTCTCACCAACTCCACCACCAGACTCCCTCTGGTGCTATGTCCAACAACTTCCTCCAGACAACAAACCCAAACAGTTCTACAGACCATGTCACTGAGTCCCGTTCTCTTGCCGACCACCGTCTAAAAGAAGTAGTTTGCTGCATCCAGCCTTCCACTGTTTTCCCCAGGTGAGCGAGCACTTTCAACTGCAAATTAATCCATGGGCACAGGGTGGCCTCCCACTCAATGCAGAGAAACAATAGCAACAAGCAAGATAAAGAAGTGTGCTTTATGTCAGAAGACGAAAGGAAAAACAAGAGTAGGTGAGAGAGAAAGAAGAAGCAGGGAAGACAATGGTTCTCTAGAGGAACAGAACTGATAGAGAGGTGTTTAAAAGGGATTTATCACAGCGGCTTCCAGGCTGTGGTCCGAGTAGCTCAGCAGTAGCTGTCTGCTCACAGAAAAGCCAAGGATCTGGGAAATTGTTCAGACCATGAGAGCGGGTGTCTCAGCAGCCTCAGCCTGGTGCTGGAGTCCCAGGGAAGCCTCAGAGAGCTGTTGGTCTTCGGTCTACACTGCAATCCTGAAGATGCAGGTCCTAACACCAGTGAAGGAGTGTCTCAGGAACAGGATGGAAGAACTTGCCAGAGAGAGTGAGGGCAAGCAGGCAAAAAAGCAAAAGCTTCCCTCTTCCATGTCCTTTTCTGCAGGCTGCTACCAGAAGGTGTGGCCCAGATTTAGGGTATATCTTCCCACCTCAAAGAATCCAATAAAGAAAATCCCTTATGGGTGTGCCCAACTGCATGGGGTTTTAGTTACTTCCATCTATAACTAACATTAGCTATCATAGTGGAGTTGTGTGTGTGTGTTACACTGTTTTATTTTATCTTATTTTATTTTATTATTTTATCCTTCAGACAAGGTCTGGCTAAGTAGTCTAGACTGGCCTCAGACTTATAGCAATTCTCCTGCCTCAACAAGTGGTTAACCGAGAGCCATTGGACTCTTCCTCACAGGCAGGGATTCGATTTGCTGTGGTAAAGGCCTTCATTTGGCTTTAGTGTTCAGAGTGTACTGGCTTGGATGGCTAGATTAGGAGTACTGGACCTGAGTGGCAGCTTCTGAGGGAATAAGAAGGAGGCGGGATTCTGAGAAAGGAGGGGACTCTGGGAGGGGGTGGGATTTTGAGTGTTGTCCTAAAAAACAAAAACAAACAAAAAAAAATAGTGAGGCCAGGGCCATGGACACCCCTGAACTGAGTGGCCTGGAATGACAAAGTCACCCTTGATGTGACATCCAAAGAGCTTCAGGGGGTGGAGACGGGTCGACTGTGCACACTGAGGCCTGTGATGTCTCTTACAGATCCCAAAGGGGCTTCCAAGCTGGCAGTTGATAGAGAGCTCAGTAAGAGCGTAGAGGGAAGAGCCGCTGTAAGGGCCGCTGTAAGGGCCACAGTAAGGGCCACTGTCTCAGTTAGTGACACTCAAGTGTCCCCAGAGAGGACAGTGGGCAGCCGTCTCCACGGCGGAGCCTTCACCAACCTCCACAGAGACAGAAGGATATGGAGAAGATGCTGGGTCTTGCAGCATCCCTCCATTCAAGCAGTTAGTTCAAACCCCAGAGGGCGGCTGTGTGCTAGCCAGTCCTTATTTAAGGATGTCCTCCTCCCGGGGACATCATTCCAGGAGCTGCATTCCAGGAAGTTGCATCAGCAACTGTCCCCAGGGGCCTGTGGCTTGCCTATTCTCCACTCTCCTGGCTCTTGCTGGTGACCTAGATTTGCCGCTGTGGGGTACCTCACCTTGACACTCTGCTGCTGGCACGCCATCTATCTCCTCTGACTCTACCTTGCCCCCTCAGGCCATGACACGGGGCTGTTTCCCAGGTTCATTTTGGACCCCAGCCACTCTTTCTCCTCACATTCGGTCTACATAAAGGGAAGGTCCAAAAGCCCTAGATATGGGAAAGCCCTGGCCTCTATCCGTATTGTTTTTGCCTTCTGTGGCTTCATGCTAATGGCTTTCCAACTGGACCAGTCACCCCTTCCGTTGCTCCTCTCACCATGCTGTTTCTCCTTCCTTCTCCTTGTCCTTTGGTCTCTTCTCGTTCCCTGGCTCTCTTATCATGGTCAATTAATTAGCTTTGGAGAGTTCAGATGAAACTCAGACTGGCTCTGAGAGGGTCCTTTCTCTTTTCCCCTGGGGGAGGCCCAGCACGAAGTCCTATCTGCCCTCAGACATCTCCATTCCCTCCCCTGCCCTTGCAGGCTTCCTGCTTTCCTCGAACTGTCCCAAACTGCAGAAGGGACCCTGGTTCCTCAGGAGACTAATGCTTCACTCCCGATGTCATCACCCCTCCAGTCTCCTGCCTGTGCTGGGTTGGTCAGAGCAGTGACCAGGTGATCCATAGCTGTTTTTTCTTCTGCTGTAGTAAAATATGGACAGCGAGAACCATGGGAGAAATGAGGCATGAAAATTAATCTGCTTTACAGTCCTCATGAATATTTAAAAGCTGATGAATATGTAACTACATTTCTTTTCTCCTCCATTAGTGTCTGCATTTGAGTTACTCTGTAGTTCTCTTTGGTTCCTTTGGGGGCTGGTTGGCTAGACTGATTTTTAAATTGGTTTTACAGGTGTGTGTGGCTCCTGGGTCCCCTCTACCCTCAATCCTGCTGACAGAGCTGTCCCTTTAAAATTCTCCAGCAAGGCCAGGCAGAGGGAGACAAGAGGGAGAAGAGGATGGAGGTGACCCTCAGACCCCACCCCAAGACTCAGAGCAAAGGGGAAGTGTCTGAGCAAAAGATGAAGTGTACTCACAACTTGCTAGGGAGAATTAGCTGGACACTGCAGTACACCTATAATCCCAGCTCCAGGGGAAGGAAGGACATGAGGATGGCTTGAACCCAGGAATTCCAGGCCAGCAAAAAGGAGGGAGAGGAGGAGGAGAGAGAGGAGAAGGAGAAAGCATGGTAGGGGTGGTGCACACCTGTAATCCCAGCACTCAGGGAGGCGGAGGCAGGTGGATCTCTGTGAGTTCAAGGCCAGCCTGGTCTACAAAGTGAGTCCAGGACAGCCAGAGCTACCTGTCTCAAAAGAGGGGCGGGGGGGGGGGGAAGGGCCCTCCCTGGCTTTCCTCTGAGCCTTGGTTTCTCCTTGAAGATAGTAGCAAGCTACCCAGTAAGTGAGGATTCAGGGACGTATTTTGAAAAGCCAAAAAAATTTAGACAGCAAACTGTTACCTTCTTGCTGGACACAGTGGTTCTTGCCTGTAATCTCAGCACTCAGAAGGCTGAAGCAGGAGGGTCAGAAGTTTGAAACCAGTCTGGGTTGTACAATGAGTTCCAGGCTAGCCAGCCAGGGTAACGCAGACCCCACTGAAAAATTAAAAATTAAAAACAAAAGAGCTGGGAATGTAGCTCAGCATAGCACTTGCCAGAAAGGGAGGGAGGGAAAGAGAGAAAAATGGAAAGGGAAAAGGAGAGGAAGGTGGGAAGGGAGAGAGAGCAAGATAAACCACCCAGCTTAGAGCCTCCCTTTGGAACAGCTGGCTCTCTATCCTGGCTTACATGTCCCTTTAGATCACATTGTCTGGATCAACCCCTGAGCAGATTGGATCGAGGCTCTCTTAGGAGGACACATACTGGTCGTACTCTTGATTAGGCTGGCCCCTGGTTGGGTAAGTAACAGATTAGATTAGTCAATGATGGATCACCACAGAGGACGTCAGCCACCGATTGAATCAACTAGCATTTAGATTGGATTGGTTTTTTGTGAGATCAACCACTGAGCAGATTAGCCACTAGTTGGGTCACTCCCTAATTGAATCATCCTCTGATTGCCTGATGAGGTTTTCTGGTGTACCCTCTATCCAAGGATAAAGGTCTCAGTCAAGTAGGACCTCCCCTTCTCCCCACCTCCATGAACAGTGAGAACTGCATGCATCTTTCTAACCTAGGTCTAGAAAAATTTCCCCTGCAGGCTGCCCTTGGGGTCTCAGAGGTGGGACATTCTTGAGTTTTAGGCAAGCTTGGGCTATAATACAATGAGACCATATTTCAAACGATGATGATGATGATGATGATCATGACAATAATAAGGACTATAGATATAGCCCATCTCATAAAGGTAGTTGCTGCCCATCTTGATGACTTGAGTTCTGACCTCAAGGTCCACATGTCGAAAGGTGAGAACTGGCTCCCACAAGTTGTCCTTGGCCCTCCACAGGTGTGACATGGCACACATTGCACCCACACTCACACACAAAATAGATACTTGAAATAACAAATACATTTTAAAATATTAAAACTTCAGAGAAGGAAGAGCTGAAGCCACAATGGGTAGGGGGTGAGCAGGAAAAGGTCTTATCCCCAGAATCTAGATGAGGGGTCTTAGGTCAAGAGTGTAGGCTGAAGCATATTGGACAGAACAGCTACCCGCCCTAAGATGAGGAAAGAGGGAGCTAAGGAGAGAAGGCAGTTGCCACAGTGTGGGTGACAGAAAAAGCAATGTCCTCAGAGGGACCAGTGTGGTCTGAGTGGGAACATTCAGGTGTGTTTCACGAGGTGAGGCCAAAAGGGCTTAAGGGATCAGGACCTGGTGATCTTTCAAGGATTGACCTGAGGTGATATCAAGAGAAGAGGAGCCTCATATCTACAGGATATGAGCCAGGAGTCTCATATCTACAAGGAGAAAGCCCAGGCTGTCTGCCTGCCTCTATCTCCCCAAGTGTTAAGATTACAGGTGTGGCCACTAAGCCCAGGTTCTTATGTGAATTGTGGGGTTCTGATCTTGGGTCCTCCTGCTTCATCTGCTACCACTTTACCAACTGGGCCATCTCCTCAGTCCATGCACATTTTTTTGAAAGGTACAAACACCACTTGAGCATTAGGAATGGCTGCCCTTGTGGCAAGGATTAGCACATATGTGTGGCACCCCATCTTCCCATCACACCCCCTTTCAGAGGTCTTCCAGCTGAGCCCTTCCCCATCTTCCATTCCCAGGGCCTGAGGAAGGACAGGGGTACTCAAGTGGACTCATGTCTCTTGTCCCTTGGTGTCAGGTCACCTGATAGGTCCATGGTAGATTCCCCAGGCAGCACTGTCCATTCCAGCCCCTAGTATTCCAGCTCAGATCCCTAGCTGCCTCCATGGCAGGAACAAGCACGCATCTTGTCAGACAAGCCTGTATGTTAGTGAACAGGCTGTAAGCATTGTCACCCTTCTGGGCGATGTGCAGGCCCCACCCTCTTCTCAGAGATGCCATTGTGCCTGAGTCGGGTCACTGCTATAGCAACCGCTGAGAGCTAAGTGACTCTGGACCAGGCGAAGCAGGGGCGGGCCTCACAGAACACACCCCTGGCCCAGGAAAACTGGAGGAGATGGGGCCCCGACGGCCCAGATAGACTCGTCGTCCTGCTTCTCTCTTTCCCGGAAGCTCACCTCAAGCTCCCGGAAGCTTGAGGCTTCCTCTGCGTAACAGATGCCCCAAACCTGGGCTCCCTTTTCCTTGCTTCTCACCCATCTGCCCTGATGGGTCCTTGATTGCTCCATGCAACTTCCTATGCTGTAGTGTCCCCCAGGGGATGGCCAACCAAGGTGGCACTTGGGTCTCAGTTGCGGCATAAGCAGCAACCTGGGCATGAGGTTAGAAATACACAGCAGCAGTTAGCTGGGCCCCTTCCCTTAGGGTATATGATGAGGAAAACACCTGCTACACCTATCATGTCCCCGTCCCCGTCACCTGCTCCCTCAGAAAAACCCTTCCTAGTAGCCCTCAGGTGAGGTGAGCTTTCTTACCCCTCATCTCAGTGGCCAGCAACTCCATACCACCAGTGATGCCGCCTCTCTCCTTTCCACGGGGAAACAGCCAAATGCCTCCATCTCGATACAGTGTTCTGCCTCTCCAACTACCTGTCTCCAGACAGAGACTACTTTGAGAGATAGGTAGGGAAAGCTTGCCTTGGGTCAGGCACCTGGCTCCCACACCTCTTCATCTGGCGCCTGTGAGTCAGAGGCTGTGAGAGAAGCTTTGGGCATTAGGGGGCCCTGCGGTGACAGGCCTAGCTGTCTGTCTGAAGCAACAGGTGCAGTCAGAGATGCTCCACTGTTTGCCCTTCCAGGAGTCTTGATCTTATGAGGAGGGAGACAGGTTCTGCTTTCTCTCGGGCCTCTCAGAGGGACACTGAGTCAAGCCGCTCCTTCTAAAGGCTTCTCCCTATACCCTAAGCCCTGCCTGCCTAGGCCCCCAGGTGATGAGCAAGGCTGGGTCACCCCACATAGTCCCAAGCCTATTTTAGGACCAGACCCTACTCTCCAACTCTGCCCCACATTTCTGGTATCACATTGGTCCTTCCAGAGGACTGCAACCAAAATCCAACTTCAGGCTGAGACCCAAGCCAGATGCAGCAGCCCAGGCTTGAGAGACATCTGTACCAAATCAGAGTCCTGAGCCCTGCCCCAGCTTCCCCCAGCAGAGCTCCGCTCTCAGGGAGTGACAGCTTGAGTGGGCAGGCAGCATTGAGACAAACGGGGCTGTGATTAGGCAGCCATCAATATCTCTTAAAGGCCCATTCTCTCCAGAGCTGGCAGCGCCCTCCAGTTCCCCGCCCCCAGAGCCGAGCAAAGATCCCCTTGGCAGCTCCAGGCTCTGTCTTTCTCTCTCCTTCCCGCCTTGCTTCAGTCATATCAGCCAGATGGATTATGTCTTATTTCTCATGAATTTGGCTGCAGGAACCAAACAGCATTTAAGGCCATTGATTGTTCAAAAGGCCAAGTGTATAATGTACCAGAAAATTAGTTTGGAGTGCCCAGCAGGGGACCAGCGCTGCTCTGAGCTTAGATTTACGCTGCACTGATGGGTGGGGATGAGGGAAAGGGTGGAGGCACCAGGCCCTACCGAGGGCCTTCCTCACTGCCTGGCCACACTAGTGCAGACAGCTACAAGCTGCCTCCTCCATGCCGTCCCACTCAGCCCCCGCCATACACAGTATGGGGAAAACATTCCGGCCCACATGCCTGTTCTAGAGACTGTCCAGTGCTCACCGATGGAGTGTGCCATACACGCTCAGCTATGCACCCAGCAAAGCTGCCAGAGTCCAGGTCAGAGCATTTCTCTTGCCTGGTGAATGAAGCTGGTGCCGTGAAGAATATCTGACCCATGGTTATGGGATCAAACTGTCTTCCCTGTGGCAGGATGGATTTGGAACCATGGACAGCTCCCTCCAGCTCCAGTTTCTAGTCCACCCCAAAAATGAAAGCCTGCTCCCTTTTCTAGTAAGCCAAACCTGCCTGGGAGCTGGAGTCATCAATAATAAGTTGATAATGACAAGGACTGTTTCTTTATAATGCCAGGGATCAACCCATAATTTTCTTTAGGCCATTGAATGCTTTACCACTGAGCTACATGTCCAGCAAGAGCTTTCATTTTATTCTTTTACTATCTTCCTTTCTTTTCTATCCTTCCTTCCCTTTGGTGCGCCAGAGGACAACTTGGCAGAAATCAGTGCTCTCCTTCCATTTTGCTTTCGAGGACAGGTCTCTCCTGTTTCCGCCACGGCAGTGCATATACCAGGCCTGCCGTCCCTTGAGGTTATTATCCTGGTTCTGTCTCCCATCCCTCCACCAGAGTCCTGTGATTACAGGGGCACACCACTGCATCTGACCTTTTATGTGAGTTCCAGGAATCCAGAATTGTGTAGTTAGGGCTTCACATCAAGCACTTTACACCAGTGAGCCTTCTCCCTAGCCCCGGCTTTCATTTTTGAATGCCTATTATGCACCAGTCATGAGGCAAACTCTCTCTCTGAATCATCTCATTTTCAGCACAGCCTCACACGAGATGTTATCACCACCCCCCGCCCCCAACTCTCCAGGTGACAAGACCCAAGTCAGAGGCAGATGTCATTTCCCACAGTTCTCACTGAGCATACAAGACATCCCCTAACACCTTAGGAAGATGAAGAGAAATTTCCACAGCAACCCCTCCACCTCAGCCTACCACACACTTTCTACCTCTGCAGTCAGCCTCAGCCCACTGGAGTGAACATCCAGAGGCTGCAACAAGTGAGTGAGTGCTGGGTTGGTCCCTGCAAAAAAAAAAAAAAATGAGTATTTCTGAAACCTGAAGATCAATGTCTTACAGCCAAAGTAATGGGTATCCGCCAAGGGAAGACAACGGCTAGAAAGATGGGGTGCAGAAGAAAGTTATCAAACACAACAAACCAGTGGCTGCAGGTCCATTGACAGGAGAACCGGAAGCACAGTGTCCCACTTCTCTCCCTGGGACCCGTAAAAGTACCGAGGGAGGCAAGAGACTTGATTTATTTTTAAAAAGAAATTAATAATGCTGTTTAATGACATCAAAGAGCAAAAAGCTACACTCCTACCCCATACACAATGGACCGAGTTTCTACTCAGTATGCCTTCCAGCTAAAGCCATGCTTCACAGCGCCCTGGCAAGAAGTTGGTACTCTATGGACCACCGGTGCCTTACACACCCCAGAGTCAGCGGCCAATCTCTGCTGTAGAAACTCCAATACCCTAGGCCCCAGAGCAGCTTAAAACATGAGCAAAGGTTGTAAGTCCTTTGATTCTGAACACCGGTGCCCACTTCCCATGCAACTACCAATCAGGCTTCATTTCCTATGCCAAGCACTCAAGCCCTTGAGGGATAAATCTATACCACCCTGAGCTGAGATCAGTAGTCCAAGAGGGTGTCTATTCTGTACTTCACTGGCAAATACTTTAAAGTCCTTTAGGAGGTTGAGACAGGGTCTTTCTATATAGCCCAGGCTCATCTCAAATTCTAACTATGTATCACGTTGGCCTTGAACTGGAAGTCTTTCTGCCATCACCACCAAGCCTAAAAGGGACTATTTTACTCCAAAGAGAATCTCCTATTCGGGTGTCTCATCTGGGCTTGAATTCAGATGCTTTGGGAGAATTTTCTGAAGACCCGGCATACCCAGAACACATCAACATGCATCAGAGACTTGCAAAGGGAAGTTCCCATCGTGCCTTGACGATGCAGTGTGGCTGGAATAGGTACCAAACTTTCCAGTGGACTGCACTGAAAGAAACATGATGACTTGGATGTAAAGGTTCTAACAAGTGAGACAAAGCCCGCCTATTTCTCCCCTGTCCCATCTGCAGCTAACCAATAGCAGTAGGTCCCTGCATGCTTTCCAGTGTTAGCAAAACAGTATTTGATGGGGCATCGGGACAAAGACAGCTTGGGAAAGTGCACGCTATGTGAAGCCAGGAGACCGAATCTGAGTCTTATTCTTATACCACCTGTGTGACTGTTGTGGGTTAAAGGAGCTGACCCCTCCTACATCCCTTACCATCTCCGCAATGATCTCAAAGAGAAGAATTCACGCTGGAGAACAGGTAGAACCAGCAAGTGACCAAGGGTTATTTTATTTTTTTTAATTACATTTCTTTATTTTGAGGGGGCATATGGACTTGTGCCATGAAGCATGTGTGGAGGTCAGAGGACAACTTGCCAGGGTAACTCAGGTTGTTAGACTTGGCAGCAAGAGTCTTCACTCCTCCCCTCCTCCCCCTCCTTCTGGGGTGGAGAGCTGACTAAGCAGGCCACAGCGCAAAGGGCTTCCTCTGGAACCAGACCTCTCTAGTCCCCCATTTCCCTTCTCCCCACCTTTGGGGCAATCTGAGATCTCCCTCCTGGAATAAGTGGAGGTTTTCTTAGAAGTCAGCCTTACCCACAGTTCAGTCTGTTACAATCAGGTGCCTTAGATACAAGAACATGTGTATAAAGGTGTAAATACTCAATGTTGAGAAATATCTTCAAGCTGTGTCCCTTGGGGAGGATTTTAGGATCAAGCCAGAGCCTTCCGAGATGCCTTTGTTGTTTTTCTAGAGCCCTGCCCTTCTTCCTATCTTTGCCATCTTCAATCCAGCTGCAAGCCTTCTCATTTACCTTCCTCAGAGTCCCCAACCTTGCTGTTTTAACCCTAACATTTGCTTTTTATCATAACATGATTAAGACATGTATTTTTTTGGAGAGTATTTTGTTTTTGTTTGTAAAACCTCAGGACCCTGTGAAGACTGGCATTCTGGCTAAAAATGCTGTATACGACGCTGTCTGGTACAGAGGGCTGTTTGTTTGTTTGTTTTGTTTGTTTATTAAGGGGCTTTGTTTTGAGATTTTTGGTTACAATGGGGTTTTTGTTTGTTTGTTTGTTTTGTTGTTTATTTCCATGCTGAGGATTGAACCTAGAACATCCTACTTGCTAAGCAATTACTTTACCACTGAGCTATATCCCTAGCTCTCTTTTACTTTTTAGTTTGAAACAGAGTCTCTCTGCACTGCCTACACTGCCTGGAACTTTTTGTTCTTCCTGCCTCACAGGCTGGCACCTCCTGGCCTGGCTTTCTTTTTCCTCTGGTGCAAAATCCACATAGCCTGTATTTAGCATCTGTTATTTGATTCTTTGGGGAGGAGAATCCAGCTAGCACAGGTGCTGGATAAGGCCTAGGACCTGAGGAACAAGCCGGCCCTCGAGGGGTACCTCACATAGTTTGCATCTTGCCAGAGGGATACAGGAAGTAGGCAGGCTTTCATCAGTCATCCAAACCAACTTAGGAGGGATGAAGAGATGATTCATCAGGTAAAGGGCTTGTCATGCCAGTGTGAAGACCAGAGTTCAGATCCCCAAAGCCCATGAAAAGCCGAGTGGGCTTGGTGGCCTGCCTATGAACAGGAGGCAGAGACAGGGAATCCCTGGAGCAAGCTGGTTAGCCAGACTAATAAAATGGCTCCAGGTTCAGCGAGATCCCTCACCTCAATGCACAAGGTGAGGAACAATTGAGGAAGATACCCAACATTAATCTCTGGCAGCCACACACACGCATATACCCCACACCACATATACCAAAACAAGTGCACACACACACATGAACACACACACATATACACCACTCACATATACACATATATGCAAAATAAGTAAATAAATAACATAGGAGATGAATTCAGCAAGAAAAAATAAGCAGAATAGTCTTAGAAAGATACTCCTCAGTCCCACTGTGAACAGTCCAAATGATTCTTGTTGCAGGGAATGGAGAAGTTAGACAAGAGGAGAAACTTCCACACAGGGACCCTTAGATCCTTAAACAGCATGAAGCAAGGAGCCCTTGACATCTGCAAAAGGAACAAGCAAGAACATAGAGATGGAGGAGCCGGTGAGATGAATGGGTGAGGTGAAGTCATAGGTAACTACTTCCTCCGTTCCTGAGATGCAGCCCACGGGATCTACCTTAAGAACTGCCCCCCAGCATCTGGAGAGGGCTCCACAGAGCTCTGGGAAAATGCCAGTGTGGCAATTTAGTGGTGAACAGTGATGCTAATGAGTGCCAAGAATAACAGTGGCTTCCTAATGGAGCCCTTAATGAAGACTCATTTTGGGTTTTATTAACGCAGAGAAAAAGCACACATTCTTTTTTTTTTTTTTTCTCCTCCCGCTCTTGGAAAGCAGGCAATAGAAAGCAGCCTCAACCACAGGCCGGGCCCACTTTCTTGATCTCCCTTGAGATGTAATGTGGACTCTGAGAAGTCAGGAAAGGACAGGTTCAGAGATTCGAACTCCCAATCCTTCCTCAACTCTCTGGACCCTACACTTCACATAGTCTTAGAGAGAGATTACCAGAGATGCTTAGCTCTGGGAATTGCAGGCAAGCCGCAGATAAAACAAAACAAAACCAAAGAAGACCTGTCCCCAAGGTGATGGCAGCCATTCTATCACACAGACACTTCCATTAGACATTTAATTAGCATGCAATTGGGTCAGAGCACTCTCCCCTCAAGAGACTAAGACTGTGCAGCTCTCCAGGCTGAGGAAGGGGTGACTCACCTCACCCAATGGGGTACCCCCCATCACCAGGAATGTCGATGGCCTCAAATGCAGGAAGAGAAATTCAGATCAGACCTACCAGCTGACCTCAAGTGCTAGAAAAATCAAAATCTTGGGGCTTGTTGATGACTCTGCCTTCTAGTGAAATCCCCTGCTTTCTGAGAAGTTACAAACCTATCAAAACCCAAACAGCTGGTGTGGCTGTGCCATAGTCCAGGATTTGCTGGGTCTCACCCTGTTTGACTTCTCCTTTGGGCTCTGTTAGCCTCCCTCTCCCGAGCTTATACAACCTGGCTAATGGACCAGACTGAGGCTGGAGGAAAATGAATGGCATTTGGATGTCCTTCTGGACTGGAGTCTAGAGGAACCTCCCTGAAGTGCCAAGATAAGCCCAGAGCACAGCATAGGAGTTCCCTGCACATCAAAGATGCCAATCAGCCTGCTAGACGAAACCCCATCTTCTCATCCTACCTTATTGACCACCTCAATAGGAAACGTGACCAGAGGGATCACAATTGTCCTCCAAAAGCTCCCTGCCACCCAGGCACATCCATAGCTCACACACACTTACCAGAGTCACGGAGAATGACCTGTGCAGTGGCTGTAGGGGATGTTCCCCCCAGATCCCTCCAGGATGGTGGTTGTCTTTGCATGGACCATGGGCAGGCCTGGGAGAGAGGGGAGCCAGTGACTGACTGGAGGGGCACGCACGCACTCACAGAATTGTGGGTACAGACTGGAGAAGCGGCTCAGCTGAGAGCGTGCTTGTCCTGCGCATGTGAAGCTCTGAGTTTAATCCCCAGCATGGCACAAAACAGACATGGTGGAGCATGCCTATCATCCTAACCCAGCACTCAGAATATAGACAAGATCAGGAGTTCAAGGCCACCCTTGGACACATTATGAGTTTAAGGCCAGCCTGTGCTTCATGAGGTCCTGTCTCAAAAACATGTATTGTAGGTATTGGATAAAAATGGTGAACCCCCAACTGTGTAGTTTTTGGGGTTTTTTGTTATTGTTTTTTTTAACAGCAGGGAACAAGACATAAATGATGTGGGACACAGAGATCTTACGTCAGTCTCACAGCAAGAACCTGGGAGAGCAGGGCAACCGAGCAGTCTTCCTACCCAGCTCAGCGCCGCACTGCACTCACTATCTGCAAAAGGATGCACACCTCTGCATCCTCTGCAAAAGGATGCATACCTCTGCATCCAGGAGACCGCAAGCACTCAGAAGTCCAGGTCCTTGGAGAAAGGTGTGAGTATCAGGGAGGCTCTCATTAAGAAGTTACAGACCAGCCAGAAAGGAAGCCAGCCTTTGGTGACCATCTTGCACACGAGCTCACTTCTGAGGTCAACATTACCATCCCAGAGAGACTAAGGTTTGTGGACAGCAAGCAGCTTTCCTGAAGTCCCACAGCTAGAAAACAGTGGACAGGAGATCTGAACCTGGCTCCAGGAGGAGAAAGCAAAGCCACTGACTTCATGGAGGGCACAGGAGATGCTAGGGACAGTGCAGAAGAGTTCAGAGGCCACCACGGGAGACCTCTCAACAGAGGGCTTGTCTTCCTTGACTCTGAAACGGCAGGAGAAGGGAGCCAGGCGTTTCTTGGTCTGTAGGCATGTTTCTTCTATCAGTCTGCTCCTCATTGCCCAGGAGGACCATGAACATGGCAAAGGAGTACATAGATAAGAGTCCACTAACGTGCAAGGAGGCTGAAGAGTTTTCAGGCACCAAAACAGCCCTGTGTCTCCATTTTCCTCAGAAAGGTTTCCAGCCCATCTGCTCACACTCACATAGCTCCCAGCACAGGACTGCTCAGCAGTGACCAACATTAGCATCCTTGATGGCCACACAGCTCAGCTGCCATCAGCAGCAGGGCCAGAGGGACCAGCCCAAGCCCTGGCTTCCCAGGCTTGGAGCTTCAGTCTCCTACCTGTGAAACAGCACATAGGACTGCCGCAGCGTGGAAGGGCCTGTCACCGCCTCTCTCCGAAACTGTCCCACATTGTTTCCTTCCTCAAGCCAGGTCACCACACAGCTCACCAGCCACTCCAATGCCTTAGCCAGAGAGAGAGAACAGCATTCCCTGGGGCTGTCACTCTTACCCAGAGGACAGGGGCTGCTAAGAAGGCCAACTCCAGGAAAGCCAAGAGAGGACATCCTGGGGGATGGGTGGGACCAGTAGGCGGTTCTCATATCCAGTCAGTCAGAAGGGGCAGTGTGTGTCACCCAAGAGATTCTAAAAGCAGAGGGACCGCCCCCCCCAGGTTTGTGACGTAAACTGGCACATGCCAAAAGACAGGGTGCCTTCTGCATTCACAAGGCCCGAAAAGACCCTCTGGCCCCGTGAAACTCTAATGGGTGGGGAATGAGGGGCACCTAGTTACCAGGAAGGCTTCCTCCCTAAGGGGCCCAAAAGGAGTCAGTGACAGAGGATCAAATGCCCACACTCAGCCCACACAAGCTCTCCCTCATGCTGTTCTAAAAATAGCACCATGGCAATGCTACCAAGCTCAGGCTTCAACCTTGTTTCTTTCCCCTTCCGGTTCTCCTAAGACAAATCCAGCCACCTGGCCCCTACAGGCCCCTGTACCTCTCCAGTCGGTCACGAGTCCTCCTTTAACGCTACCCTATTCCCCTTTGTTTTAGGTTAAGAGGTTCCCTACCTCAATGCCTTTGTTCATGACAGCCTTCCCGGGACATACTTGTCAGACCCCTCCCCCCTCCGGGTGTTAGTGGCCATTTCGAAAGCCATCATCTCTGTGGTTTGAGTGCTCCTGGAGGCGTACATCCGAATTGCTCTGGTCCCCCTGTCTATCCTACCTCTGCTTTAAGCACCCAAGACCGGAAGCCCTGAAGGTTAGGACACACCTAGAGACACCCAGATCTCCAGCATTCAGCCCAGAGCCTGGCAAGTAACAGGTTCTTCCAAAAAGCACCAAAGAAATACAGGTTTTCCTTCATTATATAACGCCAGAGGATGTGTCTGTGAGAGTTGTCTAGATATCACGGGTGGCCCAAGGTCAAACTTTGGATGGTATTCTTGGCAAGAGTTTAACCCCAGCGTCATTGTTCGTGAGAAGAGGAACATTTGAAGATCTTACATTCTGTTTACATATTATTATTATTATTTTATTTATTTTATATGGGAGGCAGGACAGAGGTAGAGGTCAGAAGACAACTTGTAGGAGTCTGGTCTCCTCTTCTACCACATGGATTGAATTCAGGTTGCCAGTCTTGGCCACCGGGCCTTTACCCGATGAGCCAAATCACTGACCTTTCTATTTATAAACTCTTAGAGGGGCCTCACTTTCATGTCCCCTGGCCACCTCCATCCAGCCATCTCCAAGACAAACACATGCCTGAACAGGCAGCTCGCCCTGTTCCCTCCATGCTGCCCCTCCCGTGCCCGCCTAGTAGCTGGAATGTAATTAGGCCTCTCCCAGGATGGCAACCCCTCCACACAGTTGGGCTGCCCGTCCAAAGGGGATAATTTATGGAAATGGGTAAAGGTGTTTTAAATTATTCAATTTAAATGTAAATAGGGGAGATGGTTTCTCTGAATAAATTGTCTTATTTATGTTCCACCCGACTCCCCTCCCAGGGAATCAGGGAGCAGTTTGGAGCCCTCTGGAACACAGGGTCCTCCCTTCTCTTTAAATAACGTGGAAGTGGGGAATGGTGTTTCGAGACACCAGAGTGCCCTCAACAACGACTGTCTCCTTTGGAATCACAGACAGGCAAGGGCTCACTGACACCCAGCCTCAGGAGGACGTGGGCCTGGCAGAGCAAGAGTACAGAAATCCCCTCACCCCATCTTTGTCTCCTAGAAGACAACGGCCCGGGGAAGCCAGCCCTTCCATCCTCCGGTTCTCCTCTGGGTCTCACTCCAGCTGAGCCCCAGCTGTTGGTAGCCAGCTTCACACTTCCCTGAAGGTGTCTGCGCTCTGAGATATTAAAAAACTCTTTGAGAATCTTTATCCAGATAGGGTCCCCTACTGGACAGAACTGCTTGAAAGGAAAGCCCCTTTGTGTTTGAGTGTGTTTGTTTTTGTGTGTGTGTGTTTGGTGTGAGCATGTGTGTATGTGAGAGTGTGTGTTTGAGTATGTGTGTGTGTTAGTGTATTCGTGTCTGTGTGTGTTTCCTCTATGGCTCTCTTACGTGCATATGACATCCTGTGACTAGACCAAGAGACAGGTAGGGGTAAGTTAGGGTCGTGGATCCATTCACATCACAAACCCGGAAAATGGCAACTCTGAGACTTTTTCAGAGGAGCAGAAAGGTCTGCCTCCAGCCCTCCATAAAACTGCTCACTTCACGCACGCTCGTTCTTAACCAAATGCTGGTGAGGAGAGGGGTTGGCTTAGCCCCATTGGACGGTTCAGGTCCTGGGGATGTGGCCAGCTGTGTGCACACTCCCTGCATCCTTAGGAGACATCAGAACAAAGCTGGAGGAAAGCAAATGGGGTGAGGCACCGGCTGAGCAGTCTTGCTATCATCACAGTCGACTCAGCAATGCGTGGGCATCGCTGAAATCAATGCGCCTTTTAATCATTAACCATGTTGGTTTCAGCCTTTCCCTCTTGAACTGGCTCAGTTCCATTTCACCTAATTCTAAGAGCCAGGATGTCGCCTGACCTCCAAAGAGCAGAGAATCAGCCTGATGGCTCGGATCACAGGCTGTGTGGCAAGACTGGCCCACATATAACACAAAGAGCTGTTCGGAGGTCGTAAAACCTTCCAGGGAGATCCAGAAATAGAAAGGCTGCATAGCCAAGCAGGGCAGCCATCACCAACCTTACTCGTAATTGTAGGGTGCGGAATGGCTGCCGACTTTGTCCCAGGCATAGCTGGAACCTGGTTGGTAGAAAGGGGTAGGGGACTTGTCTTTCTACAGACTCAACATCCTTGCAATGGACCTCAAACATCCTTCCCAGGGTTAGGAGTAGACTCTACCTCATGACTCACTCCTTCCCAAGATAGAAAGCGGAAGCTTGACTATCCAGCCCCCTTTTCAGCTGGAGTTCAGACATGTGGGTTAGACTCCACTGCTCAAATTGACTCATCAGAGGCCTGGCTCTGGAAGGAAGGAATGTGAGTGAGGAGACAATGCCCAGAATCCATCATGCTTGGCAGAGGCAGTAATGGAAGTTTCTGGCTGGTGAGGTAGATGTTATGTCAAGATTAAGTTCTCGGCCTAGAAGTTTGTCTGCTGGGGGCTGACAGCAGGACAGAGGCTCCGCTGGTGCCTGGAAGGACAGCAGTGGCCTTTGTGGGTTCCCTAGGGTCTGGCCTGTTGGACATTGTGCCTACAAGCTAGTTCTCCAGTCTCCCCAGCCTTCCCCATCACTGTATGAGACACCAAAGTCCTTTCCTGCTTTGCCAGTTGGAATTGGCTCCTGTTGCCATAGCTCCAAACCCTGAGTCCGCTCAGGCTGTCGTAACAAAACACCATAGACTGGGAGGCTTGTGGACCACTGAAATCTAAGTCTCACAACTCTGGAGGTTAGAAAGTACAAAATCAAGAGCTTGGCAGATTTGATGAGGGGGTCATGGCACCTTCTAGCTGTATCTTCCTATCATCCACTGAGAGCAAAGGGTCTCCTGTAGGCCTCTTTTATAAGGGTATTAATTCCATTCTCAAGGGCAGACAGGTTGCCTCTGAGACACTCAAAAGACTTACCTTGGCTCGCAGAATTTCACCATGTAGACCTGTTGAGGCGCGCTTACAGACCAGCACCGACTGATGCAGTAGGCTGCTCCATCCCTAAGGAGCTCTTCATCCTGATGGCCCAGTCTGTACTGCCCTTGCTGTAACCGTCCGCCTCACTCTGGAGCCTGGAAACTTTCCTCATGCCTCCATTTTGGCAGGCTTCAAAAGGGCATGGACTTCTATTGAAGTCTCTGCTATCCTGCCCCCCCCCCATTGCACGCACGTGCACACCACTCTGAGACCCCTGAGACTTAGGCCACATCTTTCCTTACGGCTCAGGTCTTTTAGAGAACCCCAGCTTAACGGTAGCTCGTTTAGTATTTGTTGCTGCTTATGTTGCCACTGTCTCCATTATATGATATCAAAAAAGTCCGGGCTCAGGCCAGGCATGGTGGTGTAGCCCTTCAATCCTAGTACTTGGAGATGGAAGCAGGAGGAACAGGAGTTCAAGATCATCTTTAGCTACTTACCAAGTTTTAGGCCAGCCTGGGCCACAGGAGGCCTTAGCTGAAAAAAAAAAAAAAAAACAGAGGAAGGAAGGCAGGAAGGGAGGAAGGAAGGAAGGGAGGGAGGAAGAACGGAGGAAGGGAGGGAAGGAGAGAGGGAGGGAGAAAAGGAGGGAGGAAAGGAAGGAAGGAAGAAAAGAGAGAAGGCAGGAAGAAAGAACAGAAAACACAACAAAAAGGTCAGACTACTCTGGCTCTGGGCAGAGCAATGGGGAGAGAGATGATTGACACTTTGCCTACCTTCCCCACCATCAGCCACTGGCTTCTCATTCTTGGCTCCAGGCACTGTAGCCCCCATTTTAAATGTCCTTTAAAATTCCACAGGCATGCTATTTGGCCCCTCGGTGGTCCCCCACTCCTGCCTGTCAGAAATCCCTGTAGCACCTCCTTCCACGCAGCTGGTCCACTATGGTTTGGAAATGCTCACATTTTGGAATACAAGTCCTCAGCTGGTGGCATTGTTCTTAGAACCTATGCAACCTGGTGGGGCCTGATGGGACCTGAGCTGGAGGAAGAGAGTCCCTGAGGAATGGGGCACAGAACTTGAGATTTATAGCTGGCCCCGCTTCTAGCCCTCTCTCTACTTCCCGATTCATTTAGATGTGAGTAAGCTGCTCTGACCATAGCTGCAACTCATTCCCTCTGCTGCAACCTCCCCACCGTGATGAATGGTGTCCCTTCTAATTGTGAACCAAAATAAACCCGCTTGCCTTTAAGTCACATCTTTCAAGTATTTTATCATAACAATGAGAAAAGTAACTAATAGTGGTCCCAGTTCTATCTGCTCACCACCCGCTCCCCGAGGAAGTGCTAGGCAAGGTGTGCATCCTCGGACATGTCCCTCACCCTGGCCTTCCCTTGTGCACATAAGCCCCACTCTATCCCCTCTGCAGGAAGAGCAGGAGGAAACGGACAAGCTTTCTGGAATCAATTTCACGGCCTTGGGCATGATAAACAACCCAGCAGAAAGAAGCCCTGTGAGGAAGTTAATGGCTGTTGGGTAGCTAGACGATGCATCACTCCCTGGGAAGAGAAGCCCAGCCCAGAGGCTCTCCGCTCATGCGGCTTTCCCCAGTACCCTATTCGCTTCAGAGCCTCACACACCCGACTGCACCTTCCCAGGAATATCCAGTGCCCTTCCCATGCCACTACACTGCAGCCTACTGCCTCGTGCTTCCACGGGGGCTTAGTCAGGCACAGGGCAGAATGCAGCTGTCCACACGGCCCAAGCAGTGAGCATCAGATGTCGAGTGACGTTAGGCCACCTGGATCCAACCCTGTAGGAGAGCTGTCCTAAGTAAAATAGGCTTTGTGAAGCTCTTCTGTAGATTAATCTAGCTGTTGTTGTTCGGGTTTCCAAAAGGGAGCTGACATGTTGAAAGCCCTTAGTAATGTTAGCTGTGTCAATGATGACGGCAGCGAGTGGCCCCCGGCCCCTGTGTTTTCCTTCTCCTCGCAGCTGCTGGGAAGAGTTGGCCAGCCTCACCACAAGCAAAAAAAAAAAAAAAAGAGAGAGAGAGAGACATGCAGACATCCTGCTATCGCCAAGTCCTTTAAGCCATACATCAGCCAGGCCCCACTCCCCTACCTAAAAAAGTGTGACCCCTGTCACATAGCCTAAATAGTGTGCGGCCCTCTGCCCACCTCTGTCAAGTACCTAGGTTGCTTATCAAAATTAACTCAGCCTGGTTCTTTAACCTTGAATGAGGTCCTCCCTCTCACACAGAAGCCTTTAAGAGTAGACACCTTGCTGTCTGGAGGGACCAAAGCCTATCACTGAGATGCTCTCTCTGCTGTGATGACCACCTTCTCTTATGTGGAATACAGTTTGGCCTGGTGCCTCTTTTTCTCCCCTAAAACTAATAGTAATTATAATGATGATAATCATAAGAACAAGAACTTGCTTCAAAAAAAACAAAAAACAAAAAACAAAACAAACCTGAAACAGGTACGCAGAAGAATTCGGTGGAGAAGACAGCAGGTCAGTTCCAAGGCCAGTCTTTGTGGCTCTTTATTCATTCCTAGAACCCCACAACACCATGAAACCCCTCAGACCGGCATGCCGGTGGACAGGTAAGCAGACAAGGCCCAGTTGTCTCATATGAGATCTCGTCGCACTAGCCTGTAAACAGCTGATCCCAAAAACTTAGACCCCTAAAAAACCTACATCAATACAGGTGCTGCTCAAAACGTAGCCAACCTCAGTTCAGTAATGGACTTCAGCCGAAAACCAGAGAATCACTCAGCTTGCCAGCATCTTCAAGTAATCAAAAACTGTGGTTTGAGGATGATCTGTTTCCAAGTCCTAGGAAAAGCAGCACTAAGAAAAGGTCTGAAATGCCAGGCAGTGGTGGTGCACTTGGGAGGCGAAGGCAGGTGGATCTCTGAATCTGAAGCCAGCCTGGGCTACAGAGCGAGTTCCAGGACAGCCAGGAGCCTAGAGAAACCCTGTTGAAGTGGAAGTTTCTGGTTTCTTTGGAAACTCGGTTGTGTCCCATGAACACGTTTTTTTTGTTTTAGTTCCAAGTGTGAGATGTGAGGATGACCCACCCCCATGGAAAACAACCCCCAAAGAAAATAGTCCCTGTGAAAAGGTGCATGATGTTTGGCAGCTGGGAGCTACCTCATGTGAGGGGTGTGGTTTTGTGAGTTGGAAAACATTCTCGTATGCACTATGAGAAGGGATAAATAGAAGACCACAGACAGTGAGACAAAGTTTTGCATTGCCATGCTTTGCAATGATTCACATCCTTCTCTGGTCTTCACAGAGAAAACTGCTCCAAAAAATTTGTGCTGCTTTGGCAGAGTGTTGCTGCTTCTTCTGAATCATTCCACTGTTGTTGATGCCTGTTGTTGCTGCTGCTGCTGGTCTTCGCTGTTTGACTAGACTGCTGGTATCCTGAACACTGAGTTTGGTAATCCCCAAAGAACCCATTGACCCTTATCAGCAGGAAGTAACTAAAAGAGATCTAAGCTCCTTTGTCTACTAATCTCCTACCTAAGATCAGGGCGTGGGAAGAGAGGTAGGGGTGTTTAAGAACCTTAAAGTATGTGTTTGAAAAATCGAAAGCCTACACCCTGTCTCAAAAAAACAAAGAAGAGAGCAGAGGAGTCCTACCAAGATGGCCTAGTGGGTAAAGGTGCTTGCCACCAAATCTGGTGACCTGAGCTTGATCCCCAAGCCCCACATGTCAGAAGGAAAGCACTAACTCCAGCCTTCTGGTCTCTCCATGGTGCTATGGCTTCCACACAAGTGTGTGCAAATAAATAAGAAAAACTGAGGTTCATGGTGCTGGAGAATGGTGAATCTGTGTTCCTTGGGGGCCTTGAAGGAACTGCCCCAGAACCAGCCTTTCAGCTTCATTGGGCCCTCTGTGTCCACACTGCTGGGTGATTCCCTGGCTAGGAAAAGCCAGGCTATCTGCTGCTCTGGGCCTGAGCTGGCCACAGTAGAGAAGAGGTCTCTTTTGCAGACAAAAACTGGGGTGGGAACTCCACAATGGAGAAGCATCCGGGACCAGACACCCCCACCCAGGGAAAGCAATCAGCCCTAGGAATCACAGCAAGGCCGCTTGACATTTGATGGGAGTCATTATCAGACACTTATTCCCAATCAGGCCTCAAGTGCCTCTGAGGGCCTGTCCTACGCCGCCTCGCCTGCCTCGTTTCAGAGTATGGCTGGGAGCAGGGAGGTGTCCCCACAGGCTGGGCAGAGGTCCTTGGAACCCTCTCCTTGGACTCTAATACCTCCTTTCCTGCTGCCCTCCCCCTCCCCGGGACGGAGCCATCACCGACTCCGGAGGCTAGTGGTTCTTAAGCCAGGTTCACCACAGCCTGTGCTGGTCAGAATCAGAATTCAGTCAGCCCTGGGAAGGGCTCTGCCTCCCAGGCTCACAACTCTGGAAGTCTTTCCCTGCTACTGAGCAACCCTGATGGGAAACTGCAGTTTAGGATGCTGAAGGCTTGCGCTCTCCCCACTCCCCAGAGGCTGATGGACAGGTCAGCTCATCTCTCTCTCTTGCTCTGAAAAAAAAAATAATAATAGGGATGCCTTTAGCTTCTGCTTCTCTCTCTTTGGAGCTGCTGAGAAAGTCATATTCTTTAATTTATGGGAAAGCACTTGATCAATGTGTGCAACCAGATAACTACATTGCAGGCAAGCTCAGTTGATCCAGGCATAGGCCTGATTTCTGTGTGTGTGTGTGTGTCCGCATCTCACTTCCTGCTGGAGCAGCCTGCCGAATAGCCATATTTCTTGGGTTGGAATTATCTGTGATATTTCACCATCCCTGTCTCTGTTCATGCAGTGAGTCAGCTGTATTGATGTCTTTCGGCATGAATACAGAGACAGTTCTGCGCTCATGAAAGAAAGGGAACTTTAAAATCAATGTCCAGAAGTGTGGCTTGTCGGTAGAGAGCTTCCTGGCATGTGCAGGGTCCTGCGTTCAATTCCCAGTACTGCATTCAAAAAAAAAAAAAAGGAATTGAGAGAGGGAAGGAAAAAGGAAGGGAGGGAGAAACAGGTCTTGTCCTAGCCTGTAAGTCATTTATAACACACACACACACACAAAATTAATGAATTTAAAGACTCTTAACAACCCAATGTGAGATACAGAGAAAGAGGCAGTTGAAAAGTCATGAACAAGGTCTTGAGAAAGGTCAATCCAGGAGGCTTTCTGGAAGAAGAGGTAAGGGCTAAGCTGAGTTTTAGAAGCATGGGCATACAAGCAGCAGGAGAAATGGCAGGGATAGAGGGGCCTATGGGAGAGAGATGGGTCCACTTTAACTTCTCTCTCGTCAAACAATGGCAAGTCTACGTTAGCCTTGTAGAGCAGTTTAGGATTGGCAAGGCTTTCCTGTATGTATTTTCATGTGTGGATCTCATGACCATCACTTAAACTAGACAAATCAGAGGCTTTTCTTTGTTTGGGTTTGGTTTGCTTGTTTGGTTGTTGTTTGATTGGTTGGTTGGGATTTTTTGTTTTTGTGTTTTGTTTTGAGACAAGGTTTCTCTGTAGCCCTGGCTGTCCTGGAACTCACTCTGTAGACCAGGTTGGTCTGGTCAGAGATTCATCTGCCTCTGCCTCCCAAGTGCTGGGATTAAAGGTGTGTGCCACCACCAACCAGCCTGACAGGTTAGTTTTTAATTATTCCTATCAGACTTGCCAGCAAGTGCTTTTGCCTGATGAGACATCTCACAAGCCCTATTACTGCCATTTTATAGATGAGGACACTAAGGTCTGAGTCCTTAGAGTGCCTGAAGGTCTCAGGGCTGCTGCCTGCCCCAGCCTGAAGCTCTCTGCCCAGCAGTGTGTCTGAGCATGCCTGTGAGCCCCTTGGAGCAAGTGCTGAGTCTGGGCAATGGACTCTGGCTTCATGTGGACCATTAGTCAGTGGAGGGCAGTGGTAGCTTTAGAGAGAAGTAGGACTGAGTCCAACCCCCACCTCTGTCAGTTTCCTTGACTTTGGCATCTACATCGATACCTGAAGAGCCCGGCCCTGTGTTTGACAAGCACGATTTGCTCAGTTGGTGGTAACTCCCCTCTTTGGCCACCAAGATTTTCCTGACTGCCTTTTCACCAGTTCCCATCTTCCAGGATGAACAGGTTCTCCATGACCCATTCTGTGACCTTCCACAGCAATGATACGGCTGACCCAAGCCATCACGGGCAATGTGCTCCTCTCTCTGTCAACTTGACCTCAAAAGCCCAGACTTAACGTCCTGAGGGCCACCAATTGGTGTCCAGTCGGACCCTCCAGCAACCTGTTGAAATTCATTTCAGTTGCCGGAGCTCTCATTTCTATTAAAACTCCATTTGCCAAGAAAGTAGAAAGGTAATTATGAGCCCTAGCCTTAAATCACTCCGCCGCTGAATTATTAAAGGGAAGAATTAAAAATAATCAGGCTTTTTTCATTACACTTCATAGCAGGGAAATTAAAGGTGTAAGAATGTATTTTTTTTGCCTCAAATTTAAGTATTCATTTTGGAGATTTATAGGGGAGTTGAAATGATTCCCTGCATGCCTGCTTCATCTCTCGGTAAAAGGAGGGGGAGGGGGAGGGAAAACCCTTGTAAAATTAAAAGGGAGATAGAGCGAAGAAGGGATTTAACATAAAGAAGTACAATGGAGTGTTTTGCATTTTAATACATTTTTTCTGCACAATTACACCACTGAGTGATATGGCAGAGGGAGATTAGGCCTCTAGCCTCAGGTACTGAACGGTGAGGTGCTAAGGGAGGGAGGGGTCTCCCCAGTTATTGAGTAAGAGGGACCCAAAGTTTGTCAGGGCTGGGGCTGGATCCCAAGGCCCTGGGAGGCAAGCACTGTCTGGACTACCTGGTTACTTTTTTTTTTCTTTTATTCAGAAAGCAATGAGTCACCAAAACTTTCCACAGAGGTTAAGGATGCTTGCTGCTTCTCCAGGGGACCAGGTTTCAGTTCCCAGAACCTCAATGTACAATGGCTCCTAACTGCCTGTAACTCCAGCTCGATGGGACCTGACACTCTTCTTGCCTCTGATAGTCGTATGCATGTGCCATCCACTCACAGACACAGGCACATTGCACGAATAAAAATAAACCTTAAAAAATCATCTAAGGCACCAATGCTATAAGGAGCAGTGGCCTGAGACCCATCGGGACAAGTTGCCAGTTTGTTATCAAATTTGAAAGAAATTTCTAGAAAGAGAAGGTGAGTTGACCTTCCATTAGCTTTCCCTCCCTCCAAGGATTCATGCTGCACACGGGAGTTAGGGGAGAGACAGAAAGATTCTGGAGGACGGCTCAAAGCTGGGAGAGCAAGGTGGCTTGGAGGGGAAAGGTGCCTGTAAGCCCGACCTCCTGAGCTTCATACTAGGACCCATAGAGTGGAGGGAGAGAACCAGCTCCTCCAAGTAGTCCTCTGACCTCCACATGTATGCTGTGTCATGTGCTCTCTCTCTCTCTCTCTCTCTCTCTCTCTCTCTCTCTCTTACACACACACACACACTCTCTCTCTCTCTCTCACATCTCTCTCTCACACACACACAGGCACACTCACACACACACATACAATAAAATAAACATTTTGAAAGTGTTTGTTTAAGATTTTCTCAGAACCAAATGCCAAGACTCCTGGATGAATGGGTGGATAAGAGAGAATTTGAGACTGGCCCAGCCAAGAGAGAGGGTAAAATATTGGTACCCCTGGTTCAGGTCACGCACAGCACACACATCACCTCCCTGGAATGAAGGAGGGAGGGAAGTTAGGCTGAAGCAGCCAGGAGGGGATTCTCCCAGTGAGGAACAGCACAGAATCTGCAGCTAAGGGAGGCCACAGAGCTTCCACACACACCTTAGGAACTCCCGTGCTACACACCTGGGAGACCCTTCGTTTTCTACCTTCCAGGCAAAGCATGGAGACAAAACAAGACTTGGGTGTGCTGTCCACACACTAGCATTGTCATTAGCAATAGCTCCCAAGCCTAACATGTCCCGGTGCAGACCCGTGGGAGGGTGCTGCAAATGGGTCTGGCTCATCCAGATGTGCTCCAACAGCTGGCCTCTCTCCATATGAGAACACCAAGCCAGAACACCTCTGTCCTTCTACCCACAGAGCAACGGCAAAGTTGGATCAGGCTGAAAAGGCGGGGAAAGGCATACCCCCTCCCCCAGGAGCTGAGCCCCCCGCCCCTCCCTTCGGTAATGAATTGCAGGGGAACGCTGCTGAGAGGTGTCAGAACAATTTCTATTAAACATAATTTCCTAATGAAAAGGTCACGAGGGAGCCCGGTAGAGCTAATCAGGATGGAATGTTCACTCCAACCACTCCGAAGGGAGGGAACTCGATGCCTGGTCCTCTCTGGACCGGAAAGCAAAAGCCCTAGGATGGAATGAGGTTCTTCACCAGCTTGCAGATCCCTCCTGTGGTCTTGAATATGCTGTTCTTAGTGCCAGAAGCTGAGCTTGGTGCCCCCAAAAACTGCTATCATTATCCCCTCCTTCAAGATGAGCAAGTGGAAGCTCCAGAAGCCCGTGCGACTTGTCCAAGGTCACACCTTTAGAAACTAGGAAGCAGGATCAGACCCAGGATCTACTCTACCTCAAGCCAGGCAGCCCCGCCACTCTTCCCCTCTGCCTCCCAATGATCTCTGCACACTCTGTGGATACAAAGTCCTTTGAAGGGCTTGCTCAGATCTTGGGCAGGCCTGAGACGTCGCAGCGCCAGCATCTGCTAGATTCCCACCCCGGAATCTCTTTGGTGCATAGACCCCTCACTGACTGAGAACTTGGATGTTCGTAAGAAAATCATAGCTGGTCCTGTGAAACCTCAGAGGTCAGCAGTGACCCCTGCTGGGAAGGGCAGTGCTTGCTAACAGCCACCTCTGCATGCCAAGAGTCTTCCACGGCTGCCAATAACAGCCAGGGCACACCAGATTCCAGAATGAGTCCTCAAGTTAATCTGTCTCCATCTCTATCTCTGCCTGTCTTTCTCTGTCTCTCTGTCTGTCTCTTTCCATCTGTCTCTGTGTGTGTGTGAGTGTGTCTGTCTCTCTCTCTTTCTCTCTCACATACACACTCACTCATCACCCTGGATTTCTGATGCCAAATTTGTGTTCAAGGGCAGGGTCCACATGCCTAAACTAAGAGAGAAGCAAGAGGCTTGGTTAGAAGGCTCACATCCCTCCCAAACTCTCAATTATAAGCTCTTTAGAAATTGCCTGGGCCTGTCCCAGAAGGAGGTAAGCATGGGGCTGGAGCCGGAAGGGGCAAAAGGAAGAGGTTCAAGAATGAATAGTAATGAGCTTCCATCTCCTGCCACTCAGAGGCTCCTGATACCGCTAGGACCCAGCTGAGGGCAACTTTGGGAAGCTTCTGCAGGTGTTGATAAGATGAGAGAAGGGCTCACACTGCAGATCCTCCATCACTTTGATTTCCCCATCCTTTCCTCCCTGGCTCTACCACACTCCACCTATTCCCCACACTTCCCAGGAACCCCTCACTCTACACCCTGCCCCAGCTGGGTCCATCTCCCTCATCACTAGGGTGAAGCTGTCTCACAGTGGCACATGCCTGCCAACCCAGGACATTCAAAGCTGGGAATAGCATGAAATGTGCAGCAGCCTTCCCAGTTCCCACCCCCACCCCCTCAGCTCTTTCCCCTAATTGCTCCACACAGATTCAATTAGGAGGTGGTGGGGATAGGTGTAGACATCCAGTGCTTGGGTTCTCTATGATAGGAGGGGTTCAGTTCCTGGGCGTCTGTTGCTCTCCACCCTCAACCTTCCAGGATGAGGGTGTTCTAGCCAATGCCCGTAAATCAGGAGAGCAAGCAAGGTTTCTGCTGAGATCTGCAGTGATTCTTGAAGTATGCCGTCCTCCCTACCCCCTCCAGCAAGCAGCATCAGCACCACTTGAGAACTTACTAGAAACGCAGATTCTCAGGCCCCAGACCATATTTACTGAGTCAGAAATCAGGCGTGGGGTGGGTCTGGGTTAACATGGGTTTTAATAACTCCCTCAGGGTATTCTAGGATGTGCTTAGGTTTAAACAACCATTGGACTGAAGATGGGCCTATGAAATGGCGTCAATGTGATGGCACTCCTGTGGGCGCCCAGAGATGTGCTGAAAGGTACCACCTCTGCTTCCTGAGGCCCACCGGCTGCATGATTAATGTGAGTGGGGGGGGTGGGGATCTGCCCCAGGCTGCAAGCTTAGCTTGAGAACGCTGGAAGCTCCAGGGAAGAGGAGCTGTGAAAAGCAAATAGGCAAGGAAGCCTATATGAAAGCTGACAACACAGCAATAATAGAAGTCAAAAATATAAGCAGGAGATGGGGGTCACGACACTAGTGAACCTCTAACTTGGAGATCATATGGCCAACACGTGCTGTCTGGAAGATGAGCACAGCAGGACTGATATTCCTACTTACAGGCAGGAAGTTGGGCTGAGCTCTTTCCACTCCTGTTCCAGAACCAAGAAGCAACAGGAGCCAAGGAACTGAGGGTGGGGAGCAGCAGCCCTAAGGATCCATGGGAACACCTTGGCATGATGCCTGATGCCCATGCATAAGCAGTGTTAGCACTCACTCCCTTGAGCTTCAGTGGCATCCCAGCATAAGTCATCTGTTAACCCACTTCCAAGGAACCCAGAGAGACTATAAAGAGGGTCAGAGGGGTTTGACATGAAAAATAAAACACGTCGGGTGTGGGGGGGGGGATCATAAGGATCCCAGGAAGAGCCCTCTGGTTGCAAGCAGAGGACGGAGGAGATCAGAACTGTGACTAAGGGTCATAGTCTGGCTATAGGGAAAGAGGGATGGGGCATAGGAAGAGCTAGTATAAGGCCACTTGACAGAGACACATGGGCTTCACTGTGCCTCTTCTAGCAATGTCATATGTTTTCTTGGGCTGCTGTCCTTCCTACCCCCTTTTCTGTCTCACAGGAGAACAGACTCTAAGCATGAGTTCAGCTGATGGAGGGAAAAGCTAAAATTCCCCTCTGAAAGTTCTCTGCCCCTCTACAGTGGGCAAATGTTCAGCTCAGTCTAGCCCATAGAGACATCTCAGTTCCATCCAAATATCTCAGCTTCAGCCAGCCTCTCTTCTGTACCTCCTCCCTCCACCTCAGCTTCCCCCCACCACTACCCAGTCCCCAACCCAGCAGCCCTGAACTTACCTTCTGCAGGAACGCTCTTCTGAACTCCTTCCCAGATTCTAGGACTTGGATCTGAAGGGCTTTATCTGATTTCTAGATGTTCTGTTTTTGTGTCCTGAGGCAAGTGACCTTGTAATCTAACCTGTCTGGACCTTTAACTTCCTTAGCCCCTCTCAGTGAGGGTCATGGAGATCAGCAAGGAGCCTGGCATGCTGAGCCTTCTGCTGCTGATGGACCAGGACACCCCAACATTTACATCCAGATCATGTAGCCTGCCTTCCCCTCCTCTGCCTAGTCACGCCAGCACTCATGGTGAGCCAGGGAGTAATGGACAGAATCCTGCTCCATGAAAGAACCCCACAAGTCAGCCCTATCCTTTCCTTTGGGAAATGGTGGTGTTGCTTTCTCCAGGACTTCTCTTGGGAGACTGACGTCCATATTGACAATGGTACAGGAAAAGCATAAGGTGTGTCTGTCTATCCTGAGTGCCTGCCACAAATGCCCAGCCAACCAGGATTCATGCCCAGGGCTCAGGCAATGAGCTGTAGAGAGGAAAAAAGGTGGAAAGACTTCTAATTTCCTATGGGAAGAGGGATCAGAGCAGTAGGGTGTCATGCTGAGCCAAGTGAACCTGGGGATTAAGAGTGAAAATAGAAGTGACTTGTTAGGAAAACTCTTAGGTGGTACCCAAACCCAGAGAGAAGGTCCTGGAAGATACATTGTTACCTTTGTCTTCTTGGAGATCTGTGGACTCACGGCTGGAGTCTGGCTGGAGGGGAAGCAAGTGGGAAATGTCAGCAGCTTCTTTATTGAAACAGCAAGCACCCTCCCACCCCCCCAACCCCAGGAGCTGTCCGTGGTGCTGGCTTCCGATCCTGCCTGGCACTGCATGGCTGGCCACTCATGCCATGTTGCTCGTTGTCTGCCAGGCTCTTTTCCTGCCAAACCCTTGACCCAGAGCACAGCAGTGACCCTTGATGCAAACTCCAGCACTGCCTGACATGAGTAAAGCTGAGGAGAGCTCTAGCTCAGACCTTGCTGACAGTGGCCGAGTCCTTAGCCACTCCGGATCTCAGAGCTTGCTTTACCCAGGACTGAAACTGAAGCCCCATGCCTTCCTTAGCCACGCTCAGCATTTCAAGCACTAGTCTTAGCACTGATATGAGCTTACGCTCCACCCTAACCCCAGAACCTAGGTTAAGGACACTGGCCTACGAACACACTTGATTAGTCTGGTGTCTACAGGAGGCATAGAGAGATTTCCAACATCTTCAGCCTCAGACCACCAGTTCATCCCCCACCCCCAAAACTGGGAAGGTTACTGTCACGCACTGAGGACATCTACCATAGCATTCTGAGAGCCTAGACTACTGTAATGAGCACCTACACTACTCTGCACTAAGCACCTAGCTGATGCTTAATGGATGTTGGCCTAGGTGCTCAGAACATGGTGATTTATTTCACACTGGTACAGCTACTCAGTGCACGAAGGTAGCAGATGTTTAGTACATATGGTATAGGTTCTCGAAATACAACAGTACATCTTTCATTTTCCCACATACCACGAAATCCGGTTGTTAACAAGGCCCCACTTTGGCATCAGGAGACCAGTTCTGACCTGGATTTAAGTCTCTTGGGCCTCCTCCAGGCAGGGCAGAGGAGATTTTCCATCTGCCTGGGGTGATGTCCCTTTCTAGGGCCCAAAGCTCAAGTGAGTTGCCATCAAGTGGCCCACGCAGTGGCCAAGCGAGCAGTGTGGTGTCCCTGGTCCCTCACTCCCAAAGGGGCATCTCCAGATAACACACCAGCACGCACCATGGTCCAGCCTGGAATTAGTCCTTTGGGAGAGTCTTTGAATGTGGTCCCGGAGCTGGAGAAAGTAGCCCCCAGAGGTAGCCCACCCATTCCTCAGAAGTCACCTGGGCAGGAGACACAGATAGCGCTGGGAGAGCAGAGCGGCACCAGTCTGGGAAGGCTTTGGGTGAGCCTGAGCCTGGCTCTCCCTGGTCCCTCTGTAGTAATTAACAGGCCTTTGTTCCTGTCCCTGATCTCGTCTGGCGGAGGCTTAATCATCTTCTTCCCTGCAATGAGCAGCCT
This sequence comes from Pachyuromys duprasi, assembly GCA_028658305.1. Classification (NCBI taxonomy): domain Eukaryota; kingdom Metazoa; phylum Chordata; class Mammalia; order Rodentia; family Muridae; genus Pachyuromys; species Pachyuromys duprasi. Next base: position 34,220,255 of record CM053747.1, read on the forward strand.
TCTCATTAGGGCCTTAAGAACCTCTATTATAAACATGTAAATGGAACTCAACGAGGAGGGAGATATTTGGCTGTTCCCATTTCCTTTGTGCGGCTGCCAGCTCTGGGCTGCGCACGCCCGTGATTTCATTGCTCAGAAGCCCGGCGCCAGCACGGCCCCCACCGCCCGTCACCAGCCGCTCCATCTTCTCCTATCGGAATTTAATTACATTCTCTGGGAAATGTTTGAGGAACCTTTCTCCATCAATTGATTCTGAAGTCAGATTTTTATTCCAAGATACTTAATGGTGCTTGAGCCATCAATGGGAACCTAGGAGCAGGTGGACCTGGACCACAGGGAACCCTTTAACAAGGTTAGGAAGGGTCATGGTAGTTATGCCCCTGATTCTTCCAAGGTCAACCTGTCATCCAGCACAGATGGGTGTGAATCTCTTCCTGAAGGTGCACAGAGAATTGGATTCATGAGCCTCCTCATCTGGACAGGAAGCCCTTTCTGGTGCATGTCTGATGTGAAGTAACCTTTAAAAAAAATAAAATAAAATTGTTCTCTTTCTTGATGAAAGGAAGCATCAATTAGATAGAAGTCAGGTTTCCCACCTGGGGAAGAAGCTGACGGTAAGATTACCTCCCCCCGGTGGTACAGTGTATCAAGATGGGCACTCACGCCCTGCGGGCCCCAAGTGGCCAGACTCACTCAACTAATTGTGTCTCATTTGTGTCTTCCTATTGCCTAGTCCCCACTGACACCTGAGGTCTCAGGGGAGCCTGTTCCCTCCATTCCCTTCCTAAATCTTTGCTCCACTCATTCCATGGAGCTGTTTCATAGTCAGGTCATGGTGGTTCCCTTACTGCCAACATCAGAGCTTGCTGTGATGGGACCCCGAGCGGGCCCTTGTTGACTACAGTTGGTAATCAGCTTAGCCTGTGTATGCTGGAGGTGCTTGCTTAGGTTTTTTTGTTTGTTTGTTTGTTTGTTCTGTACTGGTACAGAACCTGGGGCCTGTGCATTCTGGGCCAGTGCTCTGCCTTTAAGCAACATCCCAGCCCATGTCTAAGGATAGACGCTCAGGGTCTCCCTCGTCAATATGGAGCCCAAGTTTTCAATACTGTGTCCCTCACTGCCCAGAGCACAGAGCCTGAAACAGATGCATGCCTGGGAAAACAGGCCTGTTGGAATGGTCCACGGGTGGGGGGATGGGCAGGGTGGTGGCCTCTCTGGCATATTGGGAGGAGGTTGCTGTGTCAGTTGCAAAGGCAGGCAAGGGCTGTGACCATCATCATCAGTGATGACCAAGTAAGGCCTGTGACATTTTTTTTTCTTTTACTTCCCGGCGCTTTGTTCAGCTGTGTGAGGTGTGGGGCTGGAAGGACACTGTTGAAGGAAAGGTTTTTTGGTTTTTTGGTTTTCTCCCAGTGTCCTGCAGCCGGGCATGCACAGCATACAGCTTCCCATTCCTCCAGAGGCGGCCTGGGACTTCAGCTGACTCCAGCTGTCCAGAGGGCTGCCTGTTCCTTCTCTGACAAGGCTCAGATCTCTGTCCTGGGTGCTGGGATGGCAGGAGACCCTCCTGATTTAGTCCTACCTTCGGTGTCCTGCCTCAGCCCTAACCTTGCTCACACTAGGAAAGGGTTCTAGCACTGGGTCCCCTCCCAGCCCTTTTCTATACTTTTGAGAGAAGGCACACAACCCCTTATTATGGTAGAAAATCTTCTATAATTCATATACTTAATAGTTCTTGGGGGGGGTTGATGCTGGTTTGGGTTTTGTTTTAATTTTAAGATGGGGGTCTTGTACATCTCAGGTTGGCCTCAAATTCAATATATAGCCAAGGATGACCTTGAACTTCTGATCATCTGGCCTCCAGACCTTGAGTGCCAGGATTACATGTGAGCACCATCATTCCCAGGTCAGGAGGGGCTGAGGATTGAAACCCAGGCTCCATCATACTAGGCAGGAGCTCTACCAGCTAAGCCATATCCCCAGCCCTGTAGCTCTTCACATTCAACCTTCTCTGTTGCGTCTACCACGTAGTGTCTTACTCCCAAATGGACAGTGGGGAAGTAGCTGGATGGGTGAATCAGTTGGTAAACTAGGCAGGGTGAAAACCCAGAGGAGGAATGGACTGACAAGCAGGTTGACTGGTGGGTGGGTTTCCTGTTTGATGATCAGTTTGCTTTGTAGCTTAGAAAACGATGGCTTAGCAATATGACAGGATGTAGGGCAATAGACTGGGTGGCAACGTGGATGGTTATGGTTATCGGGGTGATGGTTTATTTGGTTGGAGGCGATAGCGGGTTCTGGGCCAATTGGAGGATGGGGGATGGGTTCAGGCTACGGGGTCAGCATCATGTCTAAGGAAAGGGAAAGCTCCTGAGAGGCCCCTGGGAGTCTGTTGTCACTGCTGCCTCTCCCGAGGAAGCCTGTGGCTGCACCCTCATGGTCACTTTCTGGGAGCTAGGAAGACAAGCACACCGCACAGTGACCTCAGTACACACAGCACAAAGTGGGGCGCCATGGACGGGGGGGGGAGCTCAGAGCTTGTCTAGGTGTCTCTAATACTGCCTGTCGAGACCCTGAATGTCTGACAACTCTCCCAAGATAGCACATTGACTGTCCAGATCCCAGGCAACCTGCCAGTGAAGAAGGCCTGCAAAGTACTGGCCTGTCATGGGGACTTGTTCTTCTGCCCACAGAATCCCCCAAGTTACAGACTCCAGAACAGGGACTCCTGGGAATGCCAGCCCCTGTACCATTAGATCTGGAGCTCCCCCCAGCTCATCCCTCCCGTCTGCCAGGACCTTCCTCATATCTCAGCATGGTCCCTGCCCACCCTGGACCTCAACTTTCACTCTGCCTCCACATCCCTTCTATCCCATCTCCCTCCTCCCCCCTTTTTTTCTCTTGAGGCCTGGATAGAAGGTTTTCTCTACCCGACCCACCCTCCTCCCCTCAGGCCTTGTAGGTGGGCTGGTCCACACCCTGGCCTGAGCCACCAGGACATTTCCAAATTGCATCTTTCTGAGAATCAGAAAAAGAGAATTGGAGAGGAAATTGCTTTCTCCCTGTGCAATCCAGATGGGGCTATTTTTCATTCCTCTTTTCCCCCCTCTTCCTTGCAATCTCAGTGAAAGAGAGAGAGAGAGAACATGTCCAGAGCTTAACCCCTAATTTGGGCCAGGCTTTATCCCTTCTGAGGTCTGCAGAGGTCTAATGGTGTCCAAGAAACCTGTGCCAGAGGGGCCAGGGGTGACAACCTAGTACTTTTTCCTGTAGTTTGTGCTGCCCAGAGATCTTGGGGACAGATACCAGGCCTGGAAGTTACCCAGAGGGGACAGGTGAAGACAACCTACAGGTGGAAAGAGTAAGGCAGGCTAGAGCAAATCTGGACCCCAAGGAGACTTCATTTTGGGCCATAATCTCCCCCACCTCACCCCCCCCCCAAATCCCATTCCTTCCAGGTATCTGCATTTCTCAGGTCAGGAGCTAAGTGCTTAGCTATCTCCGTCATGCAGTAGTCATCAATGCCAGACCTCTGAGACCACCTGCTGCAGAGAGAGCCAGCCCAGCTGAGTCCCAGCCCAGCTGAAGTCACTCCTTTCCAGTGTTCTCAGTGAAAGAGGTATGATGACTCCTCATCGCCCTGAGGGACGAGCTCAGAAGCTATCACAAACCTGGGACCTGGGGATGCTGGAGTTCCCGGGTGCCTGTTCACTGACTGATCACACTCATGCCTCAGCTCGCACCCGAGGCCTTCAGACGTGTTGTTTTCTTCAGTCTCTGCAGAAGAATACAGTAGAATACAGTCTACTGTATTAGCTGCTTTTCTCGAAACTCAAGAAGGGAAGGGCTCATTTTGACTCCCAGTCTGTCAGGGCAGGGGAGTCATGGTGCAGGAGCATGAGGCGGCAGGTCTCACACAAACACACACACACACACACACACACACACACTGCATCCACGGTGCAGGGAATGCTGGTGCTCAGCGACCCCTCCCCCTTCCCCATTCACCATCCATGTTTTCTGTCCCCCTTGGCCACACTTCCCTTGGAACACCCTCACCAGCACACCTGAAAGTGTGTCTTCTGGGTGACTCTAGAACCATCAAGGTTGATGATGAAGATTAACCAGCTCCAGGAACGAAAGCACCAGGGCCTCCTGTGTGTCCTGAATCCCGGGCGGCAAGGAGCCTGGGTTCCTCAGACTCCCTAGACAAAGCCTTCTTCCATCCTTACCACTTTCTTCTCCAAGGTCCAGTCTGGTGTTTAAGCTTGTGGTTCTGACGAGAGGGATGTATTTCCCCATAAGAGGAATGGGGATGTCCATGACTCATGGCTGCCCCCACCACCACCCCGCCAGTTACTGCTGCTTCCCTGTTCCCCTCAATCATCCCTCTCGCTAACACCAAACTTCAGATAACAAAGGTCCCCCTAGCCTTGATAGTGCAGTGATCCAAGGATGTCTGTACCAAGCCACTAACAGGGCACGCTAACTCTTAGCCAAGGAGTATGGAATGCCAGCTAGAGGCTGTCTTCTCTCATGCAAGACATCTAACTTCAGCTTCCTCTCCCTCAAGACCTTCAACTGAATCTGGCCTCTCCCTTCAGAACCATCCCTACTACACACACATGCACACACATACACACATGCACACACATACACACATCACACACACACACACACACACACACTGAATCAAATAGATAAGTAAATAAGAACGTGAATTGTACTTTAGGATTGATTATCTAGATGGATGATTTTGTCACAGTAACAGGACCTCGTCTGGGAAAGCACTTCAGCCAGTGAGAGAAGAAGGAAGCAGGTGACAGAGACCCAGAGACAAAGATGAGGTGCGGCGGTCATAGCCAAGGGATATTCTGGAAAGAGACCAACTGAGCCACCATCCTCGACTGTGCTTAATCAATGTCTCTCACCATCAAGACAGTGAGGAAGAAAGTGGGGTAATGAGAAAAAAATCAGAGGGAAGGTTTTCAGAAAGTCTCACTAAATGAACTCTCAGCACAAGGATGGCCCAAGCAGAAAGCAGAATGGGACAAAGGGCCTCAGGACCCACTCAGGAGACACGCTCAGTGCCGAGGAGCAAGCTGTGTCTACCTGCCTGCTGTGATGGTTTCCACACCTAGGACATAGGAGGAACTTAAAAAAGGATATTCGATAAATGAATGAATGAATGACCAAACAAGCAAACAACGAACACACACAGCTCTTCAACACATACTAAGGATCTGACCTTAGGAAAAAAGCAACCACCCATGGATTATTCCAAAGGAGCCCTCGAGGAAGGTGGTAGGCAACTCATTAATTCACTCACTCCCTCACTCTGTAATGCCTGTTCCACCCTTTCGGGGGGAAAAAAATTCCTACCCCGGATAAATTGGTGAACATGATGGCAAAGTCTCCAGAGTGTTCATTGTGCTGGCAGGAGACAAGCTGTGCGCAGTAAACACAGGCGACTGCTCAGGCGCTGTGCATGCAGTCCACACACATTGTGCAGGGAAATCACAGAGAGCAGGGCTGGGCCTCAAACAGGAGGTGACATTTCAAAGGAGGCCGGAGAGCACAGCAGGCAACATCTGGAGGAGAAAGGGGCGCCACAGCCCCAGATACGGCTGTCTGGCCCGGTGGCTGGTGCAACTGAGGTAGGAAGGCAGATGGAGCGGTACCCAGGAGGCAGGTTAGTCAACACGGCTTCGAGGGCTAGTCTGTTTCTCCAAGCTGCTTCGTGGTGCCGGGCACAAACTGTGGAGTCACAGAGGGGGACAGAGATTATGTCGCACAGGCGGACGGGAGATGTGGTTGGGCTCTGAGTGTATTTCGTGTTTGGCGGCTTTCTTGAACGGTTGAGTATAAGGTTATGAGAGAGGTGGCAAGTGGGTGCCTCGTCGTACCCTCCTGAAGCCTGCAACACTCATATCTGGGGACAGTCCCCCACCAAGAACCTAATCAAAGCCAGGGCCAGAGACTACACACAGGAACACACAAATGCACGCGCACAGACACACACACACAACATCCATAGGCCCAGCACACAGTGGGACCACAAGCCCAGAAAAGGCTGCTGAACATTGTCAGTGGGCTGCTTGGGCACTTCTATCTGAGCCAAGCGGGCCAGGTCCCTGCAGAGCCTCCAAGAAAGGACCACAATGACACCTGGCTTCTTGGTGTTCCCAGCACCTTTAAAGGCTGTAACAAGCACATGCACTCTTGAAGGCTGACTCTATTACCCACTCACACAAAACTGTACACACTCATGCCCGGATTCGTCCTCACCACCCACCAGCAGCAACCTGGGACTGCCTGCCCTGTCTTGCCTGGAGTGCTGCTCTTTACAACCTTGGTAACTTTGTGGACCGTCAACTGAAAGCTAGGGACTCCCCAACCCCAGGAAAACCTCATCCCCTCTCTCACACACATCCATACCCTAATACTCACACAGTCGTTCAGATATAGCACACTTGATTTTGCATATCGCAATTTGCTCCCTTCCAGAAGCTGTCCCTTCCTGCGGACAGCTGTGAGCTCCAGCAGACACGAAGCTCGGCCCCTAGAGTTCTGAGCACCTACTGGGAAGGCTGAGGGTCTGGAAGCTAATGAGATGAGAAGCCTCAGGTGCTCCTGGACCAGTCCATGTTCCCACTTCATCCTTCCCACTTAGGCACAGGGGTCAGGGGAATGAGGGTCACTTTTCTTTAAGTGCCATCACTAGCGCTGGGCACTTAAAGAAATAAATAATAATAAAACCTCATCTTGAATCTTAGCAACCTGGCAGAGACAAGCTTGTACCAGCCACACCTGCCCCAGAAAAAAAAAAAAAGAAACAACTCCAGCATCCCTGAAGACATTGCATTCCATCCCCTGTGCCCTGTAACCCTGCCTCCCATGCCTCTCTACTTTACTTACCCAGAAGGGTGTCCAGGTGGGGCCCTGCTCTGCCGGGGGTGGTGTGGAGGACAGGTCAGGGGCCCAGGAAGGCAGCCTGGCATCTGATGACTCTGAGCTGGCCAGCATACCCAGCCCTCCGGGTCCTAAAGCCAGTGGGAAGCAGAGTGGGGGTGGAGAGAAGCCAGGAGCTGGCAAGCTAAGCGAGATGAAATATTGATGCTCGTCCTGGTAAAGCGGAGAACGCTGCTTGTCCATGAATAAAAGATAAGCTGGAGGAGCAGGCCGGGCAGCAGATTAATTAATCTGAGTGAGCCTTGCTCTGTGTTGTGGGGGAAGGGCACGGTGGAGCAGATAGGCTGCCCCAGCCCCGGGATCCCAAGAGACCAGCCAAGGCCCTCTGTTCTAGGCAGACAGCTAGGCAGGGTAGCATCACTGATCACGGGCAGACAGGGAGACGGGCAGGAGAAGTCAGGTCTCTAGAACCGAATCAGGCTCTGTGACACACCTGACAGGCTTAGGACAATATGGAAGTGCTGGCAGAGTGGTGCAAGCCAAAAGATTCCTGGATGTGGTGATGGCAATCTCACCAGGACACAGAGCTCACAACCTAGTGTTCATCTGTCATCCGCTGGCTGTGGCAGCTCTCATGAGCTCTTGGCAGTTCTACGTTTCCCAAGGGTGGCATTAGGACAGGGTGGCTGCATTCCTCTTTGTGCTTTCCATCCATAGGATTCTGCTGGAGAGCATCAGCCCCAGGCTCTGTGCCGTCCTAATGGACCCTTGGGGCCAATGCCCAAGCTTATGGTCCTAGCTTCTCCTACTAACCATCCCCAGTGTGAACTGGGCACTCTTTGCTCGGTTTACCCCTCTGTCCACACACAAACTGTTCTCTGGGAGAGGATCAGGTCAGATTCCAGATGATCTCAGCTGATGCCAGCCACAGCCCCATGCAAGTGACAGGAAACCTCCAGATGGGCTCTTCTCTCCCTCGGCCCTGTAGCATTGCTCATGGTCGAGAACAGCTCCTGGAATCCAACTCAAGACTAACCATGGGTACTGCTGGGCGTGGGGCTTCTGCAGCCGGCATCATCCCAAGCTGGTTCCCTCCACAGCCATAGCCACGACCTCTCCCTTTGTTTCCCCACGCCCACCATGGCTCCCCTGGCTCCCACACCTTTGCTGCTCTGGCCAGCCCCTGTCGTATCCCAGCTCTCCTGATCAGCAGGCATTCACCATGAGCAGTCTTCTGGTACCTTCTGTGCTTTGTCTCATATTAGTTATTTAGCTTTGCTTGCTGTAGGCTTGAGACCATCTCTTCCATTCCTTCCTGACTTCTTGAATGCAGGAGCAAGATTGTTTTGGTCCCACCAGTTTTCCCAAAGCCGTGCACAGCCGTGAGCACGTCGGGGAAGCACTGCAGTGGTGTTAGGTGACCGGGAAGAGATGCTATCCCTCATACCTCCGCCTCCACAGCAAGAACTAGCCCTTCCAGCAGGCACCTGCTCTGTGTGCTTCACCTTCCTCACAGCCTCCTGGACAAGCATGGCTCTCCCACTGGCCAGATGGCAAAACCCGGATGCACACTTAGCCAAGGTCACGCAGCTAGCAATCAACAATGCTGGGAACAAGCTCTAACCTAAGCTTAGAGTTCTAGCTGGTACCTTTACCTGATGATGGCAAGATGCAAAAGGGTCCTTAGCATTCCTCACCTCCTGAGGGGACGGGGACAGGGACATGGGGGTGGGGGAGAGGAAAGTCTCCAAGAGCTGGGAATGAGCACAGCTGGACCGAGCCTGAGGGCCCCAGGCAGGCCCCTCTCCCTATACCTGCCCCCATGCCAGGAGGCAGGGTAGAGTTGTGACTGAAGTCCAGGGAGGCTGACTAGGCTGCTGCAGGTCTCATAAAGATCTCTTGGGCTTAGCTGCCAGAACCTGCCTGACATCCCACTATCACCTGGGCTTGGAGCCTGGTGGAAGGCAAGGTGGTCCTCCCCAAAACAGCAATAATGGTAGGTTCTCTAGAGTCCAGCTAGGAGAGAAATGGGAAGAAGCTTGGCCTAAGAGGCACATATATCTCCATGCCTAGCCAAGCATTTTACCTCTGAACTAGGGGTCCTGGGGTGAACTGCAGAAAGCAGCTGGGAAACAGAAGTCTGGTATCACTGTAGTTATAGTGCCACCTGCTGGCAATTTAGGGCATAGCACTACAACCGGGTGCTGGCATCAATAAAGAAAATATCCAGCCACTGGCACGGATTCATTCATCTAACGTCTCTGCATGGCAGGCGGCATTGAAGGCTGGGTACACAGGGATGAACAAAAATACCACAAGCCCAGCTTTTATGGAGGTTACAGTTGAGTGGAAGAAAGTGGCAATGAGTGGAGCTGACATGTTACACACACATCAAAGGGCGTAAGAGGCTTGAGCACCAAGGAGTCTAAAGCAGACAGGGAGTGCTGGGGTACTGTGCTCTTAAGAGGACACGCACAGCCTCACAGAGCCAGGAAGGAGCCATGCTCGCTTCTCAGCTGCCTCATCTCACACTGAAGTAGGAATGAGTCTCACCTGGCAGATCTGGGAAGGGCTGAGTAGGGCAGAGCCCGAAAGGTGACTTCAAAGGCCTGGGGCTTTGTTTATGGGCTCAAAGGGGGGGGGCAGCATTATCTAGCTTTCCCACACCCCAGCACATATAGGGGTTTACCACTAAGTGACATCATCGGTCTACTAGCTTGCCTTCTTGAAGTGCCATATTGTTTTATTTGAGCACAGTGTGTAGGTCAAGATCAAGGAGAGCTGCAGGGAGACCTATCAGTAAATGAATGCAACTTCCAGTCATAAGCCCAGGAAGTGGGGAGAGGCAAAGGGCTTTCTGGGATGAGAGAAGGACCCAGAAATGGATTTGAGGTCATAGCTACAGGGAGAATGTGCTATACTACACTGAAACATGAAATGACCGGCTCAAGGAGATAAGTGCAGACCCCATTTGAGATTTGTGGGGCCAACATTGGATGTCAGGAATCTATGAGTAGCAGAGCCTGGAATCAGGGGAGAGTACCTGCCTGGAGTTGCATTCTGAGAGCAGCAGAATTTGGGTGACATTTAAGTATTGGGACTAAAAAGGATCCCAACTCTGAGGAACCATGGTCTGGACACCAGGGCCCTCTGACATCTTGAGGTCATAAAATTGGAGAACCATGGAAGGAAAGGCCAGACAGCGCCAAGAAGAAGCTGGGGTGGGGGTGAGGCTGTACCTGGACCCCAAGCCAGGAAAGAGAAGGGAGCCGCTGATCATTGCTCAGAGCTGACTGGAGGAGCCGCCGGGGCAGGGTCATCTGGTGGTCCCAACTAAGAATGTGGGAAATAAATAAACAAGTGCCCACAAACACGGGAGCCATGAGTCCCCTCTTGAACTGTTGGTGAGAGTGTGAAAGAAGCAGCCACTTCGGGGAAGAATGTGATAACGCCTCAGAATGTAAATGTGGGGTTTAACCCACAGCTCAGTAATCACTCTCCCGGATACAGGCTCAAAGGATGAAAACACACATTGTTCCAAAAGCTGAAACAAGGAATCAACCACCAGCTCTATGCTCCTTCCAGACGCTGCCTGCTCTTTATTTTCTGATTTTACTTAACTAGAGATAACACCCCCGGCGATTTGTGAATCATCTGTTCACCTCTCTCCACACCCCAAAACCTGTCCTTGGAGATGGGTGATTGAGATGTGGGCCTTCTGTTTCCTCACGTTTGGCTGCTTTTCTTCTCTTTTTCAAAAAATGTGTTTCTGTGATTGCCATATTACACACAGGGCTGGCTTAGCAATGGAAACAACCCAACTATCCATCACTAGTGAGCAGATAAGCAGAATATGGTATACCCATACAGTGGAATATTATTCAACCACAAAAAGTAACAAAGTACTACTGCTTCAAGTTACAAGTGTGGACAAAAGCCCAAGAGAAAGAAGCCAATCACAGTGGACCACAGACTGTGTGATTCCATTGATAAGGACTGTTGTGAAGAAGGAATCTATGTGTTAGATTTCTCCACAGACAGCGGATATATGATGGCCAAAAATACACACACACACATATTGGTTTTTCTCTGTGTAGCCTTGGCTGTCCCAGACTCACTTTATAGACCAGGCTAGCCTCGAACTCACAGAGAGCCACCTGCCTCTGCCTCTCTGAGTGCTGGGATTACAAGCATGCACTACAGGCCCCTCCCCCACAAAGATTTGTTTATTTATTTATACAGCATTCTGCTTGCATGTCTGCAGGCCAGAAGAGGGCACCAGATCTCATTCTAGATGGCTATGAGCCACCACGTGGCTTCTGGGAATTGACCTCAGGAAGAACAGCCAGCACTCTTAACCTCTGAGCCATCTCTCCAGCCCCGGTAATACATTTTTTTTTTTTAAGGCTTTGGTTGTGCGGGATGGAGGGGTAGCCTCAGCACAGGAAGGAGGCAGAATATAGGAGGCACGAAGGTCTTTATGCTCACAGGCAAGCTCTAGGGAACTTGGAATGTTGAGCACACAGGGTTGGTCCTTCAAGGGAAGGAATGCAATACCTTCTTCCCAGAAGGCTGGAACAGACATGCTTACTAGCCTGGTGACCTTGGTTCTGTGTGTGTGGCGAGAGACTTTTCCAGCACTGGATCCTCCCCCAGATCCTTACCAAGGGCTTATTAATCTCAATCTATAGATCTATCTGTTTCAGGGTTGTATGGCTGTGAAGAGACACCATGACCACGGCAACTCTTATAAAGGAAAACATTTCATTGGGGCTGGCTGACAGTTTCAGAGATGCAGTCCATTAACATCATGGCAGGAAGCAGGGCAGTGAGCAGACAGACATGGTGCCGGAGAAGGAACAGAGAGTTCTACATGTGGTTCCACAGGCCGCAAGAAGTCAACTGGCTTGAGTGTCTGAGCCCATCCCTTAGTGACACACTTGACATACCTACTCCAACGAGGCCACACCTCCTAATAGTGTCGCTCCCTAAGGGCCTGCGGGGGGCAGGGGGGGTCATTCTTATACAAACCACCACACCTTCTTTGTACACTCTACTCACCGTAGACACCTGATCTGCATTTAGCTCAGTTTGCTCCTCAGGGAGATTTATGTCTGCTTTGTTGTGCCTGCAGAAACAAGTAACCTTCACCAGATTGTGCTGCACTTAAAGTAAACGACTCAGGGCAGACTCCTGAGGTTTGGACCGACCCCAGCTACTGAGTCTCCCTGAATCAAGTGAACGGCCTGTTTGCCTCCTGAAGATCATGTCTCTGCAGATCTATGAAGGTCACGGAGACCCCTACAGCAGAGGGCATGGGCAATGTTGAAGACAGGGGGTCGAGAGCATTTGAGAAACTGTGGCCATCCCCTCCTCGTGCCTTTTATATTCCCAGTAAGACAGGAAAGTGAGGTCTCAGTTTAGGGAGAGGACAAGGCCTCCAGGAAAAAGCAAAGATGAAAGAGTCCAGCAGCAAGAGAGAGTGAACAGTCAGGGCTTGGGAGACAGCACTGTGGCCATGTGAAGGAGGGCCAAGGGCCTCACACCAAGCAGCCCCCAAACCCTTGACCAAGCAGAGACCCTAGTCCCAGATGCTGTGCACCGTATGCACACACCACCTGCTCCCTGAACATGCAAGCGCACACACGGATGTTTGTACCAAGAGACTAAAGCACTAAAACTATGGACCAAAGAGATTGTAGAGTGGCTAAGAGCACTGGTTGCTCTTCCAAAGGACCTGAGTTCAGTTCCTGGCACCATCTGATGCTTTCCGGCCTCCTCAGGCACACACCCATGTGACAGGCAGACAGATGCACATCCACACATTAAAAAGAAATCATTTTTAAAAGAAAAGAAACTGGTCCGGAGAGATGGCTTGGTCAGTAAAGTGCTTGCTGTGCGAGCATGAGGACCTAAGTTTGGCACGTGCCCCCAAGACCCTCGTGTGATGTATGCCGCGTTGGTGAATTAATTGTCCTGTGCTAACTGAGCTCACTGAGAAGCTGGCTCCGGAAAAAGGGCTGACTCCACGCACACTCAAGGCGCAGGCATGTTTAATAAAGTTTCCTCCATGAACTTTTGTCTAACGATGACCCGGGTGGTTCTGACTCCTCTAACTATGACGGAGAGGGAGCAGGACAGCAGAGGAACCCACGAGAAAAAGCTCCGTGGCCTGGAGGACTGCTGCTGGGCCAGCCATCCCCAACAGATGTTAGGGCCATTCACGCCATGATGTGTGAGTGCCTGGGCCGGGCAGGAAAGAGACGCTGTGGGAGAAAGCTCACTCCAGAAGCTGACTGCCTCGACTTCCCCAGTTTGTTCCTGCTGGGCGTTGCCAGCACCCCATCTGCTGATGCCATCTCTCTCTGTTGGTGTTTCTCCTTTTGCTTTGAAGTTTCACCAGAGGAGACCCTCCGCTCTGTCCAGAACGCTATAGGAAACTCCAGCTGACCACCATTCTGCTGGATGCTATGAGCACCAATTTGCTGATATCTGTCCATCTAGCTGTCTATGTATCATCTGTCTATCATCTGTCTGTCTATCATCTATCTGTCTGTCTATCAGCTAGCTATCGTCTATCTAGCTAACTATCTCTATCTATAATTTGCTATTCAGCCTTTTACTTCAGCTTGTTTCACACTTAATAGACTCAATCATTCACAACTAAAAACGTGGTTACGGTAGATTACTCTCCAGACCACACACAACAGCAATAAGTGAGCTAGACACAGTCACCTGCACGCTCACAGTCCCAGTGCTGGGCAGACTGAGATGAGAGAGTTCCTGAGGGTTGATGCCAGACAACCAGGCCCAATCAGCAAGCAAGTGCTGGGCCAATGAGAGAAAGTGTCAAAAACAAGGTTGACACTTCCTGAAAAACACCACCAGAGGTTCAGCTTCAGCTTCCACATGTGCACACACACACATACACACAAGCACGCACACACATAAACACACCCATACACACAGGCACATATGCACACCCACACATAAATGCACACATATACACACGCACACATGCACACACTTTCACACATACACACATGCACACACACAGGATCTAGAGGAGCTGGCTCAGTCAGTTAAGTACCCACTGCCTAAGGATAAGGAACTTAGCTACATAAAAAGCGGAGCATGGGGCGCATGTCTTGACCCCAGCAGCAGAGAACGATGGGTCCCTGGGTCCCATTAACCAATCAGTCTAGCAGAGGAGATGAGCTCCAGGTTCAGTGGGGGACCCTGCCTCAGAGGAAGTCGTGTTCTGAGGATGACCCTTGAGGTTGCTTTCTGGCCCTACACACATGTTAGCACGCGTGTCCACACCTGTGAGAGCATATTTACTTTCTCTCTTATGCACACATAACCACATTAAACTGACAAATGGGGCCGGGGGTGTCTAGCTATTGGAGCATTTACCTAACTTTCACCAAGGCCCCAGGTTGATCCCAGCACTGAGTAAACAGAGTTGTGGTAGAGTAAACAGAGTTGTGGAGAGAACTTGTCAAGCCCCCCTCAGCTCCAGCCTTCCCCAGTGACGGGGGCCCTCAGCCCTGACCAATTCCATTGGTCTAACGAGGCACTTGGGAGGCACGTGGCATCCATGTGGCCGCAGTGTGGCTCTGTGATGTGTGGCCGGCCAGGAGAGACGGAGAACACCCTGAGCTGAGTTCCCAGCAGTCTGAATATCCAGGCCATCCTCCTTCAGGTCTTGTGTGCTGAACCCGGAAAGTTCCAGGTCAGTCTAGGGACGAAAGAGCTAGGAGAAACTAGGGACTCCACACTCTCCTCTCCTAAGACGGCCATGTGTCAAGCAAATCCACATACCGACTCACCTGGCCCTCAGAAGGGACCACAAGGCATTGTGGCCTCCATTCTTGACCATCGAGAAGTCTGAGGCTCACAGAGGCCAGTAGCAGGGCCCAGACCTGGACCTGGTTTCCCAAGCCCACAGCCATGCCGCTCTGCTGCTGAGGTACCAGGATCCTAAGTGGGGACTCCATGAGCCCCCAGCTCTTCCCAGCCCCACACCCTGGCTTTCCAGCCAGCCTAAGGTCTGTGACCGTGGGGTCCCTGGGCTGATTCCTACCAACAGGTTCACCACCAGCTCCTCAGTGTCCACCCCAAACGCCACTGCATGCCCACAGATGCAGCCTCTGCAAGTCCCCCAGCAGCCCATCGCTCAGGTCACAGGCCAGACCACATGATTCATCTTGGAAGGAGGGAAGCACATGACTCAGGCAGCTTAGAGGTAACCCTCTTCCCTCTACACACCATGGCTGCTTGTGCATTCCCTCAGTCTACCCTAGAGTGCATCTGGAGTACCAGGACCCCATTGGAGTTCTAGGGCATCTCACAGCCCCTAGAGGAGATAGCAGACCCAGAGCCTGGAGGCCGCCCCTCCCCTACATTCACTGCCCACACCCCAAGAGGATCCAGGCTATTAGTGTCCCAGCATGGCCCCTGCTTCTAGTTTTGGGTCACCAGACAAGTGACGAACAGCCAGCCTTCCCTCCCTTCTCCCCATACCTCCCAGGGCTTGTCTCTGGGAGTTAGAAAACTTTTTAGAATTTTTTTTTTGGTGGTGGTGGGGGCTTTTGGTACAAAGATGGAAAAGGGGATAAGCAACAGTGGAGAGGAGATACTATCTGGCCCATGGCACCTATCTCACTGTCTCTAAACATGACAACAGAGCTATGACCAGGCAACGTTAGGCAGGTGTGGAACATTGCCTACCTCAGATACTGTAAATCAGGGAAGGCTTCACAGAAGAGGTGATTTCAAAGGGAAGGCACCAGATGGAAACTGTCAGGAAGGGGATTATGCAAAGGCCCTGAGGCCACAGCAGACCCAGGTAACAGTTAAGTAGGTAGGAAGCCCAGCAGCACCCAACCCCTCCCAGTGGGTAGCACATGCTGGGCCCTTCCCAGAGGGTGGACAGGCACCGCGCCATGCAGGCCACTATCCCAGCTTGCTCATTCCTCTCCCCTGATGCCCATGGAATGTCTCCACCCACCCCATAAACACGATTTGGAAAATCTCTTGTCACAGTCCCCAGCCGAGCCAGCTCCTCTGCCCTTGTGCACCCTCTCTGAGGTCACTGAGAGGTGGGACCTGGGGCCTCATCCCTCCAGGAGCTCCTGACTCATTCTGGAGAGAGCAATTAAGCCTGCATTCTCAAGAACCAGCTCCAACTGGAGGAGGACATGCATGACCCCAAACTTAGGGACATGGACACAGGAGAGCAGGGCAGAGAGGGCCAGAGCCAGCAGGAAAGAATCTGACAGCCAGGCAGACTGTTGGGAAGAGGCATTTGACAAACAGCCCAAGTCAGCAGGACAAAGAGACACGTCAGGGACAAAAATATCACAAACAAGGAATGTGGACATGCCAGGGCAACCAAAGGCAGTCCGGGGACATGCAAGAGTAGAAACCAGATGGGCCTGTCACCCTGAGAATGGTGGGGTAGACTCTCCCAGTGCTGAGCTGTTATATTCACTAACTGCATTTGCAGAAAAGACCACAAGGGGGCAAAATTGCTCCAAGAAAGCTCACAGCCTGGTACCAGACTCCCTGGTCTTTGCAAGCAGACATCTACTCCCTGAAGTCTGTAGGAGGCTAGGGACCAAGCTGGAGGATCTCCTTTCCTCCAATCAGGATGTCCTCAAACTAGCCCCAGCCTCCACATTCCCTGCCCCCAGCCTTGTTCATTATTCTCATCACATGAGGAGGAAGGGCAGAAGCTGGACAGATCTTCCACGTTCCCCACCTTTGCCTAAAAAGAGGACCACACACAGGCCTGGGGTCTGAGACATGCACTCAGCCCCTGGAGAAGGGCTTTGTTTCTTCCTGATGAGTCCTTGGATTCAAAGCATGCCCCATATACATCCAGGGCTCTTAGCTGGCCCCATGCTCAACAGCAGTCTACAGAGCTAAAGACACGGTTCGGCTCAGGGCTGCATTCACAGGACCAAGTGGATGCACGATGCAGCCAGTAATGTGCTCACATCTTCGAAGTGGCTGTTAATGAACTAATATAACGCAGGAGGAAAAGCCCTGTGGAGATGCCCTTGTCACACTACATCGGCGACACAGCAATACTGGGACATATTCTGTCATCTCTAAGTCAAGCCTCGTGTGCAGCCATACCCATTTTGCAGATGGAAAAACTTGGACAGACTCCCACTCTTCTCTTCCCCCTGAGCCATAGCCACACCCACAGTTTAGCCTTAACTCCCAAATGCGCTTGAGCTTCCTCCTGGCTGTTGGCCAGTCCATCCATCCCCTTCTCCTGGCTTCCCCCCAGTCCTAGGGATGTGACCAGGGCCTTGCACATCTAAGTAAGTGCCCTACCTCTGAGGTACATGCCTGTAGTGGCTATTCTTGGCTGTCAACTTGACTACATCTGGAATTAACTAAAGCCTGAGTGGCTGGGCACATCTGTGAGGGATTTTTCTGGATTAAATCATTTGATGTGGGAAGACCCACCCTAAATCCAGATCATTTGAGGTCAGAAGACCCACCCTAAATCTTGGCCACACCTCCTGGTGGCAGCCTATATATAGGACAAGGAAGAAGGAAGGTCTCACTGGAAAGTCCATTCCTTCACTGGCATGAAAGCCTGCTTCTTCAGAATTCTACTGAAGATCAGCTGAGACACCAGCCTTGTGGACTGAAGAGTTATCAGATTATGGACCTTTCATTGGTAGACGGCCATTGTTGGACTGCTGGACCACAGCCTGTGAGTCAGGCTAATAATATTCCATTTATATATGGAGAGAGATTTGCTCTGTTCCTCTAGGAAACCCTGACCACTACAGTCCCCAGGACCCTGCTGAGCTCAGGCACCTGAAGTTCTAGGCACCTAAGATAATTTGGATCTTGTCACTAATATGTGTGCAGTGTGTGGCCATGGCATGACCCAATGGCCCTCAACCAGGCATCTCATCCTGTCCCCTCTGTCTCCACAATTCTAGCCTTCCGCCCCTGGCCTGACATCTGGGCCTGCCTCACCCCTGGGCCAGGCCACCTTCACCTCCCCTATGACAACCCCCAAGCTTCTCCCTGTTTCTACTGAGAGCCTGTCGACGCTGCAGCGGGAGTGTTGGGACTGAATGTCCCTTCCTTTGGCTATCTGACTAATGAAACAGTGGTCCCCCAGTAAATTAAAATCACCACCCGGAAACTCAAGCTAGAAGAAAGAAAATGCTGGGACCCTAAAGCCAGCCGGAGGAGGATCCTGTCTTTCAGAGATGTCTCACAGTTCTCATTCATCTTGCAGGAGAGACCAGAGCTGAATCAATGAAGTCAGCGATGGGCGGGACTACACGTTGGCCAGAGCTGCTCAGATAGCCATTTTCCCTGCCTTCTATTTAAACTTCAGTTTCATGTCAGGATCCCGAGAAGAACTTGAAGGTTAGACATCAGTCATATTGGATTGGAGCCTTCCATCTGTCCTCAGTTTACCTTGATTTCCCTTTCAAAGCCCTACCTCCAAGTACAGCCAAGTACTGGCGTACCTGGGGTTGGTAGGGCACATGCATTTGTGGGGAAAACACAATCCAGCCTGTAAAGCACCCCAAACCGGCATTGTCATTGCCCTTGTCCAGCCTGGGAAAAACATTGCACATGCCTTCTAACGACGCAAAGCCAGCATACAATAGCCATGACCTTCCAAGGCCACAGCGGCTAAATAGTGCCACCACCATGAAAGTAAACACAATGAAAGCTATTTCTCCAGACCAACTGGCCCAAGCCGAATCATCACAGCCCTCCCTGGTCCACAGGCTTCGTACCCCATCCATTCCTGCTGTCCAGAAGGAGTGTGCCCCATGCCTCTGGTGGGTAGACTGTGCCTTGCCTTGGTCTTTTGTTCCTTTGTAGATTACTCACTGTACCAAAGGTG
>CM053747.1:34239168-34261717 GCA_028658305.1 Pachyuromys duprasi
GGGGGCTACTAGGCAGGCCCGAAGGGCTGAGAGCCAAAGGAGGGAGGACTGGGGAGGGGTTGGGGGTGTGGCAACATGGCAGTCATACTCACAGGCAGGAACGACTTGTGGAGTAGAGGAGGGGTGGGTGGAACGATGCAGGGAGGGGGAGGTGTGGGCCATGCCAGGTTGCACACTCTTCCGAGAGGTTTGTCTGAAGTCTGGAGGAGGTCTGTGAGTGTGCAGATACTGGGGAAATGGAGCCAGTGAGAGGGGACAGAGTGAGAGCGCAGGGAGGGAAAGTTGGCTGTTGGCAACCCTTGTTTCTGAGGAGGGGTCTTGGGTGCCAGGCTAGGGAGGTCCTAGGAGAAGCATGTAATATCAAGAGCTCTGGAACCTGAGCTAAGACAGAGCCGGGAGTGTGTGCTGGTCCCTGCAGAAGTGCCGAGGGAACTCTAAGTGGGACTGCACACGCCGGTGAGGGCACAGCTGCCCAGCGGCAGACAGAGGCTAGCTGGGCCTACAAGCTACCTGCCCCACCACCCACCCCTGTCCCTCCCACATGTGGCAAATGCCCCTGCATTTTGAAGGTTGTTAGGAGCAACCTTCAAAAGGGGCAGGGGGCTGCCTTCCTGCCTCTAGCCCCACTCTATGAATCTCGAGTACGGCAAAGTGTCCACAGGGGAGGTCAAGGCACTGGGAGGACAGGATCCACCCTGGAGTGCTGCTGAGTACTCTGAGTACTAAGTACTCAGTACCTTAGGATTGCTGAGTGTCATTGAATATGCTAAGCACGACTGAGTTCTCCCGAGTACCCTGGGCACTGAGAAACAGACTATTCTGTTCACCAGGATCATCTCTTCTTTGTTCGCACCTCCACACCCACCATCCCAGGTCCTTTTGAAGAGTGCCATTATCTCCTTACTCTCTTTGGTTCAGGAAAGTAGGAGGTGTCCGGGGATTTGAAAGAAAGAATGGGTTGGAGTGCTGTGGTGGGGAGGAGGGAAGCTGGGAGAACCAGGCTAGTGGCTGACGGGATTCCCCCAAGTCACAGGTAGGCAAGGAGAAGCCCCTCAAGCGCAGATCTTTGGAAGTGTTTGGAGGCAGCAGCAGCAAATGGCATTCTCCAGTGTTAGAGCCCTTGTGCAAGCCACAGGAAGCAGGACCTTCAGCTTGACAAACATCACTGCTCTTAGGTAGAGGGAGGGTACTAGGACCCTTCACTCTACATGTGTTATAGTTCGTATGCAGGCCTAGGGAACATCACATCTCCTCAGTCCTTGGAAGCAGCTGTGGTGTCATACCTTCTGGCCTAGGGACTGGAATTCCTCAGGCTTTGACCAGTGGCCGGTGCACAACCCACAGGTCTGGGTGTCAGAGACCCCACAGCTCTAAAGACTTGACAACTCAAGCCAGGCACAGCATTGCACACCTGTAATCCCAGCATTTGGGAGGCAGAGGCAAGCAGATCTCTGTGGGTTCAAGCCCAGCCTGCTCTACAAAGTGAGTTCCAGGACAGCCAAGGCTACACAGAGAAACCCTGTCTCAAAACAACAACAACAACAACAAAAATTAAATAAGAACAATGGACCGGAGAGATGACTCAGTGGTTAAGAGAACATATTGCTCTTTCAAAGGACCTGTGAATTCTGTTCCCAGAACTCATGTCAAGAAGCTCACAAGTCCCTGTAACAGAAGTTCCACATCCTAACACAGACACAAAACATATAATTAAAAACAAAATAAATCACCCATATATACATATATATGCACTAAGATACAAGAATAGGGATCTTGTCTTAAAAGAGGCTCGCAAAAACATTTTTTCTGTGTGTATATGTGTGTGTGTGTGTTTGTGTTTGTGTGTGTTACATGAACACCAGTATGCACGTGTGAACTTCTGTGAGTACATGAAGAGGTCAGAGCAGGATACTGGGTGTCTTCCTCCTTCAATCTCAGCCTTGTTGTGGTGAGACAGGGGTATTCAGTATATTAGCATCAGAAATTCAGACTCGGGTCCTCAGGTCAACTATATTCAGGTGCACCTCATTTTTTCTCCACTGCACGCCTCCCCCGAGATCTCTGTAAGCAGTGCCACTGGCCGCCCACCAGTGTCTGTGGGAAGCTAGGACTCAGCTCAGCTGTTCTTCTGTGACCCTCTCATTATCACCGTGTGTTATAGCCCGGACCCACTGAGTCACCCCTCAACTCCTGGGCCTCAAACTCTATGCTGCTGCTGGAGCCAGGGGGAAATGGGCACCCCAAAGTCCAGTGGGGGGCAGCTAAAAGAGGGGCATGGGAGGAGCCTGTGCCTCCCCTGTGTACATTTCTTGTAGGAGCTGATGTGATACTGTCTGAGGAACTTGACTTTTAGAGACCTCACAGGAAAACAGTAGCCTGGATCAGGAGAGGCAGAGAAAGATGACCTCTGTCTCCTGCGAAAGGCCAGGAGCTAGAGACAGAGCCTACCTGGGAACCCTCAGCTGGAGAGGAAACCCAGTCCTCACCCCTGCCAAGTGGATGAGTTTCAAGTTGTTGTTTTCTGTGCCTGTTTCCCCCTTTATCATCGCTGACTCCATTCTGTTAAATAGTTCACTTTTAACTCAGCTATGTTTGGGAAACTGAGGCAATGATCCCAGTCCAGCCACCTGAAGCCAAAAGGAAGTGGCCATAGAACCCTTTCATAAGGAGGCTCAGGAGAGCAGAAGGTAAGCTGGAGTTCAACTGCTCCCCACCCACACCCTCCACCAGCACCCCACACTCTCATGTCCACTGCTCTGTCCCCAGAGCGGGAGTCTGGTTTGCTTCCTAGACAGCCATCTCCTGGGCACACGCTGTCCCATCTGTTCCCTGACTGTCCCCAGCGGGAGAGTCCTCAAAGGTCAGTGGCCCAGGATGAAGACCAGAGGCCTGCATCCCAATCTGCCAGGTTTTCCATGAAAACCCTCCCTCTCTCCTTCCAGCTTTACTGCACTCTGCGTCAGAACCAACTTGTGGCCATTTCATCATGATCACAAGAGAGTCTCTTCCTGTCCTTGAAGCTTTCCTAACCCTGCTGGGATTGTGCCAGCTGAGTTTTATGTGGAAAAAGAAACTGGATTCCACCGGGCAATCAGAGATACGCGTCTCTCCAAGAAGGAGGGCCAGAGGAGCTCTGGCAGTGGGAAAAAGGAAGTGAGGCTCCTCAGAGATCTCATCGCCCCAGGATGTGGTTTGAATTCCATTCTTCTCTCTCAGCCACTCCT
The DNA here is from genome assembly GCA_028658305.1 of Pachyuromys duprasi. Classification (NCBI taxonomy): domain Eukaryota; kingdom Metazoa; phylum Chordata; class Mammalia; order Rodentia; family Muridae; genus Pachyuromys; species Pachyuromys duprasi. The sequence continues at coordinate 34,242,393 of CM053747.1, forward strand.
TATGCACCATGTATTAAGGACATCAAATTAAAAGCACAAGATGTGACTGTAATATGGGCTCAGTCTCCAGAGACTGGGGCTGGGGAATGGGGTGGGGTGGTAAGAAAGATGGACGACACAGCCCACAAATGCAGGAAGAAAGCCGAGTCAGCACCCATGTTAAACAACCAGGTCCTGGCCCTGTGAGCTCAAGGGAAGGCTGTTCGGTGAGTGTCCATTCCCAACACACGCATACACTGTCCCTGAGTGCAGGTCCTGTGGGAGGGACAGGGCCCGCCCCACCCTCGCGGTTCCTTCCTTGATCCATACAAGCATGTCCTCAAACTGCTCAGCCATCTCTGTAATCCAGCTCCTCTCCTTCTAGCCTACGGCTTTCCTCCCAGCCTCATTCCTACCGTTCCCTTCTTGTCCTAATCTAGAGCCCTCCACCATGTGACGCTTCCCCAACTCAGAGAGCATCGGAACCCTCTAGCTTCCTGCTTTGCACCCCTTGACCCCATGAAGTCTTTTGACCCCCCAACCCCTCCACTCCCCACTCCTGGCATGATCCCTCAGGCCAAGGCTCTCTCCTTTCCACATGGAGCCAGCACATAACACCGGTTGCCCTGGCCTTGAATCCTCTCGACAGCCTTGGTGCCCTCTAAGCCCTTCCATTCCCCGCCGCAGTATGAAGGGCACCTTGGTCTTCTGCAGTCTGGTCCACTAGCCTCTCACTGTCAATGCACGCCCTCCTCTGCACATCCCTGCAGTGGCCCCGGGTTCCCCATGCTCCTTTCCTAACTTCCCTCTGGATTCTTCTCCTCAGCTAGCCCCTTCAAGTACGCCGCTTTTCACCTTTTGACCTGGAATCCCCTCTTTTCCAAATTACCAAGATCTCCGTGAGGCAGCCTGTCCCGTCCCCACCACCCCCCATGTAAAGAGGGTGCCCCGGACTTCCACTTGCTGCTACGTGTCAGATACACCAGACTTACCCACAGGAACCCCAATCCTCCATGCACCCTCATCCTCCCACACCCCCTGCCATCCTCCATATGTGAAAAAACAGCTTCACACCAGCTCCAGCCCTCATCGGTGCCCACCAGCTGCCAATCATAAAACTAGAGAAGCAAAGGATATTGTTTTACTGAGAGTTACTGTGCTCCTGGCACTGAGCAAAGAGCTTTCCTATGTGCCTTCTCATTTCCAGTGACCTTGTGTATTGGCTACAGCGCATGCCTATTTTACTGTTAGTTTCTGTAAGGTAGCCCAGGCTGACCTTGAACTCCTGGTCCTCCTGTCTCAGCTTTCTAAGAGCTTCGGCTATGGGTGCTCAGTCTTACTTGTGGGCCTCAGCTTAACTGATCCGAGAAAACCAGCGACCTGCTCCAGTCTGAAGGTCACCAGAGGCTCAGCCTAGTGACCTGAGCTCACATCAGACTCAGCCTAATTCATCACTTATCTATCTCCTCAGAATGCAGGCCACATCACACCAAGTCCCCTCTCAGCATCCTGGCCCCCAAGTGTGTCGCAAGCTATCCCAGCCCTGCAGCCTCCCTAGCCAGAAGGAAGGGCTCAGGTCACCCCTACCATGGGGAGATCTTTGCTAACTCCTTTGTAAAAGAAACTTTTATTTGCCTGTTTCAATTATTGACTAGGGGGCTTACTGCCTGTCTGCTAACCTAGGCCTAGTTCTGGAAGCTTCTAGTCCCTGTACAATCTAACCCAGGCCTAGAATGTTTTCAGCCTCTGAGACTTACTGCTTAATAAGCTCACCCTTTCTTGTTCTTTCTGAGCTCGGGCTGGCTGGTTCAACTCAGCTGTTCTGGCTCAGACTCCTCTCCCAGCTGACTTATTCAGTCTGGCTTCTCTCTCAGCCTCTGAATTGCTCTGCATGGCCTCAAACTAACGCCAGCAGTCTGTTCTCATCTTCTCATTCTCTGGCTCGTTCTGTCTTCACCTGTGTCTAGCTTGTTCTTTCATTCAGCTTCTCTCTGTAAAACTCTCCTGGTAAAACTGCCTCCTCTCTCCTCATGTTCTTTGTTGCTCCTTTAAGCAGCTTCCCTGTCTTCCCTGCTCTCGTTAGAGTTGGGCATGTTCTAGTCTGTCAAATCTTTCTCTGCTTCATCACTTTTTCTGCCACTCAATTGAGCATCACTTTCAAACACGGGTGCTTCTTTCTACAAAGTAACTTTATCTTTATTGTTTGGGATTAACAGCATCTAGAGCTATGCTTTTCTTTACCTGAAACTTACTCTGAACTCAGATCTGAAAGGCCTTTTTGTAGTCCAGCTGGATCACATGGACCTAGAAGGTCTTTGGATCTCTTGCCAGAGCAGCTGTGTTCTGAATTAAAATTCCTCACAGTCCTTGACTTTGAATAGCTTTGTCCTTCTCTCTCTTGAGGCCCACCAACAGTGCCTTTCCCTCTGAGACCTCTTGTCTCTGTGGTGCTCCCAGGAAGCGCTGGGCACACTGTGAGCACTGACCTATGTCACCCTGCTTTGTGCTGACTGGTTTATTCCATTTGTTGTTTCTTGGCCTTTTAGTCTCGGGGCCCAACACAGACCCTGAGTATATCAAGCTGGTCCTCAGTAAAAACCAAAATCTGTAACAAGAACCTTGACCAGTCTGGTTCCAGCCCAGCAGACAATGGTTCCCCCACTGCAGACTCAGAACCAGGCTCCCCAAGGCCAGGGCCTGGGGATCCACACTTGAACTATGCTCTCCAGCCTTGCTTTCCAGAGTAACTAGAGAAATTCTGACTTAGACCAGCAGTGGACGGCTGGTCCCTACCAGGGCAGCCTGGAGAAATGCCATACTGACTTACTATGGAAATATAAAGTGTAGACCAATAGGACTCCCCTGACTCTTTTTTTTTTTTTTTTTGGCCACTTCTAGAAGTGTAAAGCCTGAAAATTCATGCTGCCCCATGTACCATGGGCTTTGGTGATCAATACCTCAGCACCCCATTCCTGGCTCCCTTGCCTCTGAAAGCTCTGATTTCTGAGAGCCTCCAGCAAGTGCCCAAAGCCAAACTCACAAGACTTCTGGTGCTAACACACTCTGATAAAGGCTCAGTGAACTGTGTGGCTTTCTGTGGCTTGGAATTCTACAGAATGTAAGCCTGCATTCCTACTGCAGAGCACTGGGTTAGGGTCCCCAAGGAAAGAAAGGAGTTGAGACCAGTATCCATGGCAACCCCTGGGATCCATCCCTCATAGCTAACCCTGCCCCTCCTCCCTGTGGGTGAACTCAGTAGCCAGAGGCATCTGTGAGCAGAGAATGGCTGCCGCAGTAACATCAAGTACTTTTGAGCCCTTTTAGTCCACTGACGGCTAAAGAGAATGAGAGGCTGGCCAGTCGGCTGGGTCCTTGCCGCTGCTGTGAGCTCTAAAACGGTCCTCTAAAGTACTGCTCTTTGCCAGGAGAATAAGGTCTCCATGGGCCTCACACCATTTGAGACCTTTCTGGAAAGCCTAAACACACTGGAAATGGGCTATTATGAAACCTTAATGTGGACCTGAAAGCTGGAAGGGCCCTATAAGCATTGCAGCTTTAGGTAGGGCACTGATGCCCTGAGGGCTTCTGGCAGTTCCTCACTCTTGACTAAGAAATACAGTCTAGCCATTAACAAAAGAGTGCTTGGGTATAGTGGCTCCAACCCCAGCCCTCGGGAGACAGAGGGAAGAAGGTCAGGCGTTCAACATTAGTCTTGGCTATATAGCAAGTTCGAGGTCAGCCTAGGCAGTATATCGAGACTCTATCTCAAAAAAGGCAAACAAACAAACCCATCTAAGTCAGCAAGTAAAGGACTTGTCACCAAGGCCAAAGATGTGAGTTTGATGCCCAGAGCTCACATAATAGAAAAAAAAGAAAACTGACTCCTGACCTCCACACAAATGCATGGAACAGGCACGTGTTCTCATGCTCACATTCTCATCAAGACAGCAAGAAAGCAAAGCAAACAAACAGCGTGAAAAAAGACCAAAATAGAGCTATTATGCCATGGCAAAATTCCTTTGCCTGGAGAAGTTAATAAGCAATTAGGTGAATTTGAGTTCCATGAAGATATTGAGAACTCTGAGCAACTGATGTTGCCAGCCTTATGAAGCAAAACTGGCATTCAACCAGTTATAAACCAGGGATAGGTGTATGTGGATGGGTGGGTGGATACGTGGATGGAAAAATAAAGAGGTTGGTATATGAGTTCATGGTGGAGGGTGAATAGATGGGTGGGTGGGTGGATGAATGGATGGAAGGATGAGTGGGTGAATGGAAAGATAGATAGATGAATTCACAAAAACAGAAACTGTGTTTAAGTCATTGTAAGCATTTAAAATTTACTCTCAAAATGGCTGACAGCTTTTTCTGATAAGAGGAATTGGGCAAACTTAAAGAAAGTAAGACTTCAGCAAACTTCAGTCCTAATTCAGTTTTATCACAACTTAATTCTGTGATAATCTCTGTATCTTTCAGGTAAAACCTATCTTTAAAACTATCTTAAGTTCTGTTTGAGTCATGATCAAGGCAGCCCTCAGACTAATTTCTTATTTTTATGTAATATAATATTTTCTGAGTATGCTTACTAGTAAATTCATTCTGATCATATTTTACTTAACATTAAAGCGTGTTAATGATTTTTCCTCTTTGCAGATGTCATCTTTGTCAGTGAGGCATCAGATTCTTCTTTGATGGGCAGCCAATCATTAAAGCTTGCACAGTTGGAAACAGAGGATGAAGCTACAGCTGATGCCGTCCAGCAGCACACAGGAGATGTTGGCAACTTTGCTCCAGGATTCTGTTACAGATCAAGAGCACATTCTCAGTTAGAAAGCAGCAACTTGGTTCCATCCCAACTTGATGACTGAAGTAATCTGTTCATTCCCTCCCCCCTTTCTGTCCTGCTATTGGAAACAAAGTAACTGGTGTACGGGAACAAGCATATTAAACTTAAAAAAAAACAACAACAAAAAAAACCTTTAATGGCCAGTGTTCTGTTGTAGTTGACACTAAACGGAGATACTACAAAGTGCTGGTTCTGTGGAAGCATCTCTTTTCTCCAATGGTGATGTACTCTTGCCTTTATGTTCCAGTAAGTTATTATGTTTATTTTTAAAACTGTCCTCGTGCGTGTGCACACACACACACCTGTTTACTTTGTTCAATTAGCAAATTTTAATGTTTTTTATTTATCATTGTTTAACTGGGCAATTCTAAAACTCCTTATATATAGCTGTTACCTGTAAGGCAATCTGTTTTTTGATAAGGGTACACTACTCTTAAAAAAAAAAAAAAAGCAAATAAATAAGAGCCCGTGAGATGATTGAGCAGGTAAAGGTAAAGGCACTTGCTGCCAAGCCTGAAGGCCTGAATTTGATCCCTGGAACCCCTACAGTGGAAGGAGAGAACCAGCTCCTGCAAGCTGTCTTCTGACCTCAAGTGTGGCACATGCACAAACACAAAAGCACAAAAATAAACAAACACATACATACGCAGACACACGCTTCTTCAGCAAAAATCAGTCCTCGATAATTTTCCCATCAAGTCAGGCATCTTGATTAAAGCAAAGATGAATTATCACCTCACTACTGCAGGACTGTTACAAGCCCACTTCATGGCTGCTGATCCAGTCCAAGAGGAACTCAGTCAGGAAGCACGCTGGTCACTCTTAATGGCCAGCTCACTCCCACCACCTTCAGCACCACTAAGCATGAGTCTCAGTGGGAACAAATCACTCCCAAGCCACAGCCATGGCTATTAGACCATCTTATTCTATCTATACCCTTTCATTTCTCCTATTTCAACCTCGTTTTTTCTCAAGGATTAAATTTCTCAAATATATCTTCCCATTTACTAATCCTCTCTACAGCCAGGCCTAAACTGCTTTTAATTGATCGAATTTTTTTTTTCCTGACAGGAGGTCTTGCTGTACTGCCCTGTCTAGCCAGAACTCACCAGGTAGTTAGTTCAGGTTAGTCTTGAACTCATGATCCTCCTTCCTTAGCCTGCAGTACTGAGATTACAAGCTTGAGTCACCATAGTGAGCTCCACTGAATTTTAATTGGGGCAAAATTATATTTCTAATTGTGTATTTAATTCGGACTTTTGCTTTTTTTATTTGCATGAGATTTACATAACATAATATTTATACTGAACAATTTTAAAGTGACAATTAGTGCATTTGTAGTGTAGTAAAGCCACTTTGTCTTTATTCAAATCTCTTTTTTCTGATGATCTCCTGCAGTCTATGCCTCTTTGTATTTCTTTAGGTTCTATACTCTTTTTGTTTGCTTGCTTTGTTTATTTGTTTCTTTGTTTTTTTCAAGACACGGTTTCTCTGTGTAGCCTTGGCTGTCCTGGACTCCTTATGTAGACCAGGCCGGCCTACAATGAACTCACAGTGATCCGCCTGCCTGTGCCTCCCTGAGTGCTGGGATTAAAGGCGTGAGCCACCATGCATGGCTTAGGTTATATGCGTCTATTCATTTAAATTTTAAGCGTTCTTTTGTAACTCTTCTGTGTGTGATCCATAATGGTCTGGTATCTATAGCCTTCAGAATCTGCTGTTCCAGGTCATTCGTTGGCTCAGCTGACTCTCCGTTGCTCAGACCTGTGAGCATCTTCTTTCTCACAGAAATTTGCTGAAGGGACCCCCAAATCAAGAGCACACAGCCCAGCCTCTACTGAAAGTTTGTCTCTGAATGCAGATCCGGGTTTAGCATCTGCATCTTAGCCCTGTTCCACTTGTAACCTTATAAGTGCAGCAGTCAGCTTCAAAGCTCTCTCCCACTGCTGATTCTAGCTGGCTCTCAACTCTCTGGCTTCCCTCCATTCCGCTTGACTTCCTGCTCCCAGCCACCCAGGCAGCAATGAAGCCTGGTCTGCTCCAAGGTTTGCCAAGATCCAAGGAACCCTGTTACATCACCCCCTGTACTTCTGTTTTTCAACAGACCATGGCTGCAGGCATGGAAAGAAATATCATTTATTGACGCCCCCCCCTTCCACTCTCCAAAAGACAAAGCTATAAACAATTGGGAACCAGCAAGGCTGACCCCGACGGGCCAGGAATGACTACTCCCAGGATTGTTAAATTAAGTCAGAACCAAAAGATCTTTGCAAGCCAGAAAGAAGTCAGGTTTACAAGAATGTTGATGCTGCTGTACTTGTCATCACTAACATTCCTCATGATAACTGGAGACACAGAGAAGGCAGAGAGTCAGTACTTCAAAGTACCTCTTCAAAGGGTTCCTGCTCAGTCAGTGGTGTGGGCCCCTGAGTTGTGCAGTTTCAGCCCTGAGCTAGGACTTCTTTGGAGAGATGGAATTCCTGATAAAGGCCCCAGGCCAGAGTCTCCAAGGGCAGGCTGCGTGTTTTGTTCTTTTGAGTCCCAAGTGCCCTCTTCTTTTCTCCTCCCTTGATTAACTGTCCCAGTAACCATCCTGGCATGAGCAAAGACATACTAAAGAGAGACCCATGTGCTCCTCCCTTCAGTTATCAGGGCGGCGACTCCACCCTAAGGGACTGGAATTTCCCAGAAAATCTCATGCTGGAGGAAAGGCAAAGCCTGAAGCCTGCTTGCGGAAGAGAAGGGACTTGCCTCTCAGGAGGAGACAGAGCAGAGTGAATGGCTGACTGAATGGCCAGGGAGCCGGAGCTGAGAGAATGCTGTGTCGGTAACAGGTCAGTAATGAGTGCTCCTTACCCTGGCCAGCACTGCTTGCTCACCATCTCATTTGCTCTCTACTTCAGCATCCTGTCAGTTCCCTGAAGACAGGCATGAGGGACTCACCTGACCTCTTCATTTGTGGGCACAATAAGCTTTTCTCTGCTCTTCACTATGACTAGTCTTTTCTGTTTTGGTTTGGTTTGGGTTTTTGTTTTTGTTTTTTGTTTTTTTTTTGAGAGATGGTTTCGCTGTGTAGCCCTGGCTGTCCTGGACTCACTTTGTAAACCAGGCTGTCCTCGAATTCACAGAGATCCATCTGCCTCAGCCTAACATTAAAGGCATGCACCACCATGCCTGGCCGCTATGACTGGTCTTTGTATTTGTTGTATCAAGGATAGGTGGCCAATCCCTGCTTGTTTGGGCAGCCAGGGCCCAGGCTTTAACCCACAGCTGAATAAAAAGTCAGGGGAAATTAGGAGAATGTGGGAAGTGAAAAGACCTCTCACCCTGGAGCCTGGCTAAAGCCTCTCACAGGCTGAGAGTCAAGAATCCCAGCACAGTTAACATTTGCTGTGAGGGCTGCCTACACAGAGATAATGTTCCTTTTACACAGAGCCATTCCAAATAAGAATGTTGAAATATTAATAGCAACAAATCATGCTTTTGGCCTAAGCATATACAGCCTTTCTCATTTCCAAGCTATAAGCTTGCAATTTCCGAGCAATCTCATAAGAAAGCAAGAAGCCGATTAACAGCAAAGGCGCATCTTGACCTCTTTGTTCAACTCCTGAGACCCATAGTTGTTCTTTCTTTCTGATAGCATCTTTTATTAAATGTTTTAAAGTGTTTTTTTTTTTAAGACTGGGTTTATATCTCAGTTAAGAGTTTCTATGGCTGTGATGAAACACCGTGATCAAAAGCAACTCAGGGGGGAAGGGTTTATTTCCTTCACAATTCCATATAACAGTTCATCATTAAAAGCAATGAGGGCAGGAACCTGGAGGAAGGAGCTGATGCAGAGGCCATGGGGCAGAGGGCAGGGATGCTGCTTACTGGCTTGTTCCCTATGGCTTGCTCGGCCTGCTTGCTTATAGAACCCAGGACCTTCAGCCTCAGGATGGTCCCACCCACAATCGGCTGGGACTTCTCCCACTGACATAAAACTAGCCAGTACAGTTTATTACTTGTAATTATGTTTATGGGGGAAGGGGTATGTGCACATGAGTCCTGGTGCCTCATGGATCCCCTAAAGCTGGAGTCACAGAAGTTGTACGCCAGCCAGCTGTGGGTGCTGGCAACTGAAGTCAGGCCCTCTGCAAGAGCAGTAAATCACTCTTTACGAATACTGAGCCATCCTCCATCCCAGATGATCCTTAGTTTATTCTTTGATAATGCCAAATGTGATTACAGTATATCTGGATCACATATAACCCTACACCTCTTAAAACAGTCCCACTTCCCCTCCTTACTCCCCCTGTTTTGCTTTGTTCTGTTTTTGCAGCCCACTGAGTCCTGATGGAAGTTTACTGTTCTTGTTGACATCCACAGTTGTATCAACCATATCATTACATATCATATCATTACAATCACATCCAAGGCATCTCCAGAGCCATCTTATAATCTCATTTATCAAAAAAATGTATTTTTTCCTTGGCGACCCTTTGACATGTAACTTGGAAGCCAAGAAAACCACATACATGGCTAACTGCATGTCTCATCTGAGAAGCCCACACCCATACTTTCCCTGAGTGCCTCTCCTTCTATGACCCTCTGTGTTTAAATCTAGGCTAAAATTTGTTCTTAATAAACTATGCTTCAAACTGGCTCAACCTAAAATTCTTTTTCTTTTCTTTTTTTTTTTTTTTTTTTTGCAGCAAAGCTGGGCTAGCAGGCAGCTCAGCAGTACTTGCCTTGAAGCCCGACTGGCCGAGGTCAAAACCTGGAAACAATGTGTTAGAAGGAAAGAACCGGCTCCTGTGCATTGCCCCTGACCTCCACATACGTGCCATGGCTCCTGTGTTCTTGCACTCACACACTCACAAAATAAATAGAGGAAAGAATAAGAATGTCATACTCACCTGACTAGAGACCACAGAGGATTGCTAAAAGCTGCTGGAGCATGACGCTGTCTCCAGTCACACACACCAAGGTTGTCTTACCTAAGGGGACAGATCTAAAAATGCCAGAAACACACCCGTTGAATTCACGCCCTTAAAGAAGAGACACAAATTGACACTTCATTCTACCGAATGCGGAAGAACAAATTTCCTGAGTTTCTTTTTCTGTTTTTTTTTTATTAAAAATAGATTTTGTTTGTACAATGTATTCTAATTATGTTTTCCTCTCCCCCTACACCTCCTACTTTCTCCCCATCTGGATCTATACCCTTTCTCTTCCTTTGTTTGTTTCTTTCTTTCTTTGTTTTTGTCTTTTGAGACAAGTTTTCTCTGTGTAGCCCTGGTTGTTCTGGACTCACTTTGCAGATCAGGCTGGCCTTGAGCTCACAGACATCTGCCTGCCTCTGCCTTCCAGAATGCTGGGATTATAGTCATGTGCCACCATGCCCAGCCCCTTTCTATTTCTTCATACAAAACAAACCAATCATCTAAGGAATAAAGGATAAAATAAAATAAATGAAAACAAAAACAGTCAGAATAGGACAAAACAAACAAACAAACAAACAAAAAGAGCCAAAGAAAAAGCACAAGAAATTTATATAGATGCAGACACGCACATTCTCACACACAGGAATCCCATAAAAACCCAAAACCAGACACCATAAAATAGATGCAAAGGACCTGTAAGGTTAACATGAGACAAAGACTCTCCAAAGATGCTGTTGAGTTCATTTTCTGCTGGCCACCTATTGCTGGGCATGGGGCCTGCCCTTAAGGGTGGTTTGTTTCTCCACTGGGACTCCCTTGGTGAAAACCAACACTCGAATCCACCTGTCACAGGTCAAATTGACTCCAGATAAGTACTGTCAAGCAACAGCCTGTTGCCCTCCCTACCAGTCTATTCCTGAAAGCAGGATCTATTTCCATTTCCCTTGACTGGAACCACACACACACACATTCCTCTTCCAACTTCTAAGACCATGGGCCTAAAAGTTTCAAATGTATACCCAAGAAAAAAAATTTTCTCCTTAAACTCCTTAACTTTATATTCTGCCCCTAATATATACATAGTATATATATATACATGTGTATATATATATGTGTGTATGTGTGTATACATATATATGTATATATTGTACAATACATACATATATGTATATGTATGTATATGATGCGTGTATATATATATACAATACATATGTGTGTGTGTGCTACAGCATCCTTCCAGGTCCAGATGTTTCCTCAAGAGGTGTATCCAGAGCACAGGGGCTCCAGCCTAACCTCACAGACTGCTTCAGCTGGGTCTACACGTCCCTAGCCACAGATGGTCTCACAGACCCTGGACAGCAAGTGAAACAGCCTGCTCTTCTGAACGTGGCCAACATTCCAGCTTTTAGATCCCCACCACCACCTCCCAATAACGATGCCCAATGTCAGCAGGAAGCAGTCATAGATGTATATACTGCCTTTTATTCTTTTATTATCAACAAAAGGCTGGAGTGTTGGGCTTCAGACCCAAACAAGCAGCTGAAGTGCCTTTTCAACCAAGGCAGACCTGACCTCCATGTTCTCCCAGCATCCCTTGGTCCCTACCTGCTGCACGGCATGGCTGGAATACCCCGAACTTTCAAGCCCATGTAGGGCTTCCCCTAATGCTTCATTGTATAATCGAAACATTTATGTTCCCCTTACTCTCCCCTTCTTCTCCCCCCCCTCTCTTTCTATATCTCTCCTCCTCCTCTTCTCTCCTCTCTCACCTTCTCTTTCTCTCTCCCTCCCTCCCCATGCACGGTGGCCAAGAGCTGCTCCCAATAAACCTGCATTTGTATACTTTAACTGGTCTTGCATTAGCTCATTTTGGTACTATCGATAAGGTTTATCATTTTCTTTCGCAAATGCTTATCAATTGGAGACAGCGTCTGGGTTGAGGATGGGGCTTGTGTCCACTCCTTTCAACCCAGTCTGATGTAGATAAGTACACGCCCTGTGCATGCTGCCATAGTTTCTGGGAGCTCATATGTGTATTGGTCTTGCTGTGTTTGGAAGGCCTTGTTTCCTTGGTGTCTTCTATCCCTTCTGGCCCTTACAATCTTTCTGCCTCCTCTTCCAAAGGATTCCCCAAGCCCAGATGGAGAGATTTGATGGAGACATCCTTTTCAGGACTATATGTCGGCACATTGTCTCTCTGTGTCTATATTTGTTCCCATCTGCTACAAGGGGAAGCGTTGGGGGTTAGTCTTGTGTATTGTGTATTCAGATGCTGATTTCTATGCCCCAAGGTCAGGTTGGAGTCTGGACATGGACATTGTCATGATCACTGAAGAATCTCCTGTAGCAATGCGGTGTAGAGAATGCTCCCCAATTATCTCTGGTGAGTTAATAAAAAGCTGAAGAGCTGATGACTGGGCAGAGGAGATAAGAAGGCTGGACTTATAACCCCAGTGAGGGGCAGAGAGAAAGGGAACCATGGGGAGGAGGCCATGAGGAAGTCACCATGAGGACAAAGATGGACCAACAGCAGCCAGGGTGAGACTAGATGGCAGTTAAAAGGACACATGGCTGGGAAGTAGCTAGACTAGTATAATTGGGTTAGAATAGAGGAATATCTGCCCAGGTCTAGTGCTTAAAGCTTGCTGAATAAATCTAACAGGTCTCTGTGTCAATCATGTGGGAACTAGGGCAGGTGTGGGAAAAAGCCCTTACTAATACCGTAAGTCAACAGGGAAGCTTCTCTGGTGGTAGCTGAGCAAGGCATGGATCTATGGGCATAGTAGCACGTCCTTAGGACTCATTTTATTTCCATGTTTCTTTAGCAGAAAAGTGATAGTATTTGGTTTTCCCCTAGGTCCCTGGCCTATCTAGTCTCAAGTTCTTGGTCATCCAAGCAGCATTGGGATGGGTCCTAGCTCACAGATCCCTGGCTCACTATGTGATGCACTCTCATAGTGCATTCAATCCCATGTTCTGTCATATGGTCTTTGTCTAAATACAGGGTCACAAGCACTAAATGCATCTCCAACATGAGACAAATAGGGAAGCGACAAAGGGAAGGTGGTACAATTACTTCCTCCACTGCTCTTTTCTGGAGGGAGAGCCTTCAGACTCAGGGGGTGAAGGAAACTTAGAAAACACTATTTTCAAGACTAGGGTAGGGTAGCTCGTGAACGTTCTAAGATTCAGCCTCCCCCATGATGACAGAGACAGTAACTGTTGCTGGCGTGAGGCTACTCCAGCTAGTCAAGCTACCTGGAAGTTGTGCATACTTCTCCAGCCGTGTGGTTTTTCCCGTAAGCCATGACACTAGGACAGGCTCTGGCGACACGGCTCTCATTGAGTCAGACACTCGAATGCACTCATGTGTTCACTGAGGTAGACTTGGATGAAATCATCTCTTTGATCTGTCATTGGTGCCCATCCTGGAGGGAAAAGATGTTTGTTCAGGTCTTCCCAGGAAAAGTCAACATTAAACAAATTGGCACCTGAACACAGCCGGAGAAAACCAAAGCTGAGTGGGGGAGGAACAGCTGTATGGCTCCCCGCAGTGAGTTTTGGGACACACAGATGAGGCTGGTCCATGCGAGGGTGGAGCATCTGGGGGCGGGCAACACCAATAAGACTGCCATTGCCTGTGCGTCGTGGAATGCCATGCCTCCTTGCCATAGCAAGGCTTTCATGCTCCCCGCAGTAAGTGACAGGACGTGGAACCAAGTCTAAACCATCTGAGAGAACAGTGTCACGAGGGGGGGGGGCACAGCGTAGCCATCTTCTTCGACTTGGTATGAGATGGTGTGATGAATGACGTCACCGGATGACTACAAGATGCTCCCTGAACCGCTGCTGAGCTGGAGGCTCTGTCCTCTCTGAAAGAAGCACACAATGGGATAATCAGGCCGTGGTGTCAGTTACGTGGCCTTTCTTGTGGTCATCCACAAGCAGCTCAAATTTGGTTATCTTCCCAAAAAGAACTTGCCCACCCAAGAGAGGAATGACAAGGCAAAAAAAAAAAAAAAAAGATACCAGATGCTGTCTGCTGCATTAGCCTCTGATTTGGCATAAAATCTTTTTTTTTTTTTTTGGTGGGGGAAGGGGTGAGGAGATGAGATGGAGTTGTTGGCGTGCCGTTTCTTGCAGCTGGCAAGATACAAGGAAATGAGAGCACAAATGAGATCTGTGCTAAATAGCCCTTCCTGGATCCAAAGACTTTGAATTCATAAGCAGCCCTGGACACTGAAGAGGCAGGAAAGAGTGTAGAAATTATGGGGTTGGAGTGGGGGGTGACCCTCAGGTCTAACCTTTTATGCAGAAGGGAAATTCATGGTTTGGCATGCAGACAGGGTCTTAATAACGGGTGTGACAATAAGGGACACTCCGCATCTGAACAAGTTGAATGGGGGAAGACTTGAAGAAGCAATGGAGGAGCGTCTGATGATCGAGGGTGAAGTTGAGATCCAGCTGAGTGTTCTGAACGCAGAAGAACTGATGTAACTTCCCATCCTTCCTTGAGACAAAGCTGCACAGCAGGAGGCAATGGGAGGGATATCAGCCCCCCAGACTGGCTCAAAGGAACCTTGAAGGATTCTTGATGGTCCTTTGTTCAGATGCGTATGAACAGGAGAACTGAAAGACAAAAGAACAAAGTTTTACTGAAGGGGCTGAAAGGGAGAAGGGGTGTGTGTGATGCTCATTTCACTGGACCAGCCAGGGCTGTGCTCGTGAGAGAGTTAAGAATGAGGCGGGTTGCTTCCACAGGGGCCACAGAACTGGGAATGAGCTTCGCTAGCTTTGCTGAAGCAGCGTTGAGATCTTTGGCAGATCTGAATGCACTTAGACCAGCTTGTCAACTGCATCTGTAAGGTGCTAAAGCAATCAAGAGGGGATGGGAGAGGGACAAAGCAGACAAAGGGAACAATGTGGGCAGCTCAAAGGCAAATGTGGCAGACTGCAGTGTGTAGGAAAAAATTAACAGAAAACCAAATGTTATGATAGTTTCTGGAAAACTCTAAGCCTGAGGAACAATCCGCAGGTAAAAGATTAAGCTTAACCTAGGGGTGGACAATTATTCCCCCAGAATATGTTGCGCACATTCTCTCCATATATTAAGAGTAAAGATTGCTCACCTAGCCCAAGGCTCTTTAGGCAGCCAGGTGTATCCAGTGGAAAGTCTAGGCTCACAGTGCTGGCCCAAAGCCTATCAGAACTGGGGAGGTGACTGCAGAGCAGGCATAGAGCATAACCTGCTTCCCGTTAAGCCCGAGGCAGGCCAAGCATTGCCCTGGCCCTGTTAAAACTGTCAGGTGTGGGCAGATACGCAAAGGCCCCATGTCAGAAGAAGGAGGCTAAGGAAGGAGGGAAGAACTACGTGGGGTGATGCTGCTGTTTGACAAAAGAGTTGATACAAGGAACGAGACCATTTTGCACGGAGTTGAGCCTTACTATCTCTTTTTGTGTCCCCTCAACAGCTCATGGCAGGCTCTTAGAATGGATGATGGTGAAGCCTCAGAATCTACCCACTCTCTGTAGAAGGGCTCCTTTGTATAGTGTTAACCCTTGAGTGTCCTGTAGGTTTGTAAAACAAAACAAAACAAAACTGGAAGAACAGCAAAGCTAACAATTACGGAAACTATTCTGCATAGCACACCCAGAAGCCATATGGTTGTCTACTGAAAATCTCAGTGCCAAGGGTAGGCTACCTCACCAGGACTTATTGACCAAAAAGACCCTGGATCTCCCACACCATACAACCTCTTGCCACTGATGCTGGTTCCACAGTAGAAGTACATGGTAGAGATCACATCGCCAAAGACACTGCATGTTTTGGCTATAAGACACAGAGAAACTGGGCTAGGACTGAACCAGAATCTCCTTCCTGCTAGCTAGCTCTCACAGCATCATAAGACACTGTGCGGACTTCTGTGAGAGAACTGTCACCAACAACTATGGGTACGGCATTCTATAGTACCCAAGATGTGCCCACTGGTTCAAAGGTGGCACAATTGTTATGGGTGCATTTCTGATCAGATTTGAGGCCCACCCCACAGATGGAAACTCACAGCTGGTACTGTAAGCCAGGGCAAAATCCCATGGCTTAGTGGGGTCATCAGTCTCTGTGGGGAGGTCACTGCTATCATTTCTCATGTAGATGTTCAGCCCCAGCGCAATTTCCCTGTCTTATAGCCTGTCAAATTGCCTTCTGAATGTTGTGTTTCTACCCATACATGCTTGCTATCAGCCTTGATTGGTTATAGAACAAGAATTTTTTTTTTGAACGGGCAGTCTCCTAATGAACTCCTAACTTGAGAACAAGTGACTCTTGCCATGGCATAGGTTCAGCAACAAAAAACAGAGCAGATGTGCCATCATAAAAATCTATACGTACCAAAACCATAGATGGGGTAGCTTGAACAGAAGAGATTTTATTTCTCAAAGTTCTGGAAATGGAGACCCTGAAAACAAGGTCCCAGAAGAACAGTTTTCCTCTGGGGGTGGTAAGATGACTCAGTGGTTAAAATCCCCGGCTTGATGACCTGCTGTCACTCTCCAGACCCCACAGTGGAGGAGAGAACTGACTTCTAACAGTCATCCTCTGACCTCCACACGTGGACCTTGCTATGTGTGTGTCTGCAACTCATAGGACCAACATTGTATGCACAATAATAATAATTTTTTTAATTTTTTTTAGAAAAGTTTGTTTCCTCTAAGGCCTCTGTGCTTTGTTTGTGGAAGGCCATCTTCTGGTATCTCTGCCAGGCCTGGCCTCTGTGTACACACACACACACACACACACACACCTGTGTTCTGCTCTCTTCTCCCTGTTGAGACACCAGACCTATTGTATTAGGGCTCACCATCAAGACCTCATTATTACTTAAGCCTTAAGCACCTCCACCTCTTTAAAAAAGCCTTTATCTCCCAATACTGCTACATTCTGAGCTAATGAGGGTTAGAACTTCAACATACAAATTGAGGGTGGATGAGCAGCATTCAACCCCAGCAGTCATGATATACTTTGCTTCAGAGCTAGCCCTGAGTGAATATGCTAAGTGTCTTGGAGGAAGAAACTAGCAGTAGAGGCAGAGAGGCAAGGAGGAGGCTTGGCCGGCACAGTTTGTCCTCATATTCTATAGCTGTCCCATGGATGCCCAGATTCATAGAGAAGTAGCACAGCGCTGTCAGCTCAGTCTGGGATTCTTCTGCCATGAGCCTGAACCCTAAAGAGCTGGTAGGGCAGAGCAGGCCTAAAGGGGACTCTATAGGGAGAAGAAGAAGAAGAAGGAAAAAAAAAAAAAAAGCAACCTGGACACAGCTTTGGCTTCACTGTGGCCTGAAACTTTGAGTTTATTTCCTTCAGCTAGATGGCTTCAAAAGCACAAAGATGTCTTCCTCAAGGTTATGGGTTTGGTTTGGTTTTGTTCTTTCTTTGAGACAGGGTCCCACACATCCCAGGCTGGCCATAAACTAGCTAGGTACCTAAGGATGACCTTGAACTTCTGTTTCTCCCGAGTACTCATCCTCCTAAGTGCTGGGTTGCAGCATTTGGAATCATCTGGGAGATTCATCTCTGGTGTGTCTTTAAGGGTCGTTGCAGAGAAGTTAACTAAAGAAAGAAGGGTCACCCGGAATGTGGGTGGCTCCGTTCTATGGGCTGGGGCTGAGCTAGATAGAAAAGAAAGGGAAGACAGCTGAGCACCAGTGACCTCTGTGACCACCTCCGCTTCCTGGCCACAGGTGCCATGTGACCAGTTGCCCCATACTTCTGCACTTACGCCTAGGGCCTTTCATACCGCCACACCCTCCACCACGATAGACGTGCTCTTAAGCAGAAACTCTTCCTTCTCTTCATCACAACACTGAGAAATGGAAAAGTCACCTATAAGCTGGGTGTGGTAGTGCAGCCTTTAACCCTAGCACCTGGAAGGCAGAGGCAGTTCTGTGAGTTTGAGGCCAGCCTGGTCTACATAGAGAGTTTCAGATCAGCCAGAGCTACATAGAAAGATCCAGTCTCAATAGATATACATACATATGTGTATTTTTTTTATTTAAATTGAGTTACCATTGTAAGAAGGTCAAGAGATAGGACTTTTCAAAGGAGATGAGGCCACCAGGACCCTGCCCTCATGAATGAACTGAAATCCTGCTAGGTTGGGTTAGTTGCTGTGGGTATGGGCCTGTTAATAGTAGGACATGTTAGAGTCAGGGCTTTCCTCTCTGTTTCGCACATCCTCACTTGCCAGATGCCAGTGTCATGGCCTTTAGTATTTCTAGCCTCCAGAACCGTGACCTAAAAAAACTAATTTATAAGTTACCAAGCAGTGATATTTTATTATAACAGCAGAAAGCAGACTTGGGGAAACGCGTTGGTTTGCTGACATAAACAACTTAAAGAGGAAAAAAAAAGTATTTATCTTGGCTCACAGCTTCAGAGGTGTCTACAGTCAGCTAGTTGGTTTAGGCCTGTGGCAAGGCAGAGACTACATTGCAGAAGGACATTTTGGAAGAAAACTACTGGCCTTGTGGCAGCCAAGAAGCAGAGAGAATGACAGGCAGGAAGGGTCAGGGACAGATGCCCTTCAAAGGCTCCTATCAGTCCCTCAGCGGGACCAAGCCTTCAGCACATCTGCCTTTTGTTCTAACACCAGGATGGTTTAGATCTCAAACAACCCCAGAAACCAGTGTGCTACAATGGCTTTGTCTCCAAGGCATGCTCTTGGAGGGGATACTGGGACTTCAGCAATTTCTCTCTGCTTTCCGAATGCCATGAGATGAACAGAAGCTACCCCCACCTCTACCATATGCCATGATGTAATCTGCTCCCGTAGGCCTAGAGCAACAGAGCTGAGCAACCATGAAACAAAAACTCTGAAATTATAAACAAGGGATAATTGTTTCCTCTTTATAACTTAATTGTACCAGGTATTTTTTTTTCACAGTAATACACTGTGGCTTAACATAGGCACTCAGACAGTGTCTAAACGGGGTCACTTTAAAAATAATAATAATAATAAACAGGACACATGTACTCATCTGTCAGTGGAGGAATATAGAAGAATGTGTGTCTAATATCACTGCTGGATGGAGGGGGGCTGTACGGGGAGGCGGGGATGGGAACAGGCGAGATCGGGTGTGAGGAGAAAGGAGGGAGATAGTACTGGAAGAGACACTGGAATCAGGGGGACACCTCTAGGATGAGCTGGAAACATAGGACAATGGAGAACCCCCCAGGAATCTCTGAGGATGACCCTAGCTAAGACTCTTAGCAATGCAGGGATAAAGAGCCTGAACTGGCCATCTCCTGTAACCAGGCAAGACTTCCGGTGGAGGGATGGGACACCAACCCGGCCACAAATCCTCTGACCTATAATTTGACCTGCCTACAAGATGTGCTGGGGTAAGGTAGGAGTGGCCAACCAATGGTCGGTTCATCTTGAGACCCATGCCGTGAGAGGGAGCCCATGCTGGACACTGCCTGGACTACCAGGACCCAGAAGCTGGAGCGCCCGGAGACCTGGGATAGAACCAACAAAGCAAGCACAACTGTCCAAAAGAAAAAGAGATTTAAAAAAAAA
>CM053747.1:34262217-34288914 GCA_028658305.1 Pachyuromys duprasi
GCCTTGAAGTCCCGATCCACCTGCCTCCAGCTTCCAAACCCAGTTTTCCCTAACCCTTTTCTTATCCTTCCCACAGAGCTTTAAAACAATGGTAATTGGGACTGTGGATGTCGTTCAGATGAACATTGCTTGCCTGGACTCATGAAGCCCTGTGTTCAGCCCTGTGTTCACCATAGAAAACCAGGCATAGTAGCAGGAGCCTGTAATCTCAGATTTAGGGGGAAGGTCAGAAATTCAAGGTCATTATTGGCGACATGGTGAGGTCCAAGCAGGCCAGGAATATATGATATTAGGCTGTGTGTGTGAGAGAGAAAGAGAGAGACAGAGAGCATGGAAAAAAAGAATTAGCATATCTGAACTTATCAACTAAAAGGAGAACATTTCTCTGCTTTGGTGCCTAATAGAGACACTAGTAGCTGAGAGCAAAAGAGAAGTGGAAGGAAAGGAGAGCAGAGGAGGAACAGGGCGGAGACCCTCCGCCTCTCTCCACCTCCCCAGCTGGCCTTGAGGTTTTCCCCCTCTGAAGCAGCAGGCACTGATCTTATCACGGGTACATACTTTCCTTCACAAGTGTGTTCCTGCCTTGAAGTCGTTAGAGTGTGAACAGCTCACAGGGAAGAGCTGACTGTGCCCCGCTCATCCCTCAGGCCTCCAACCCACCCTATTCCAGGCAGGAACCTAACTGGTGTTCTTTAAAAATTGGCACAGGGTCAGTGCACAAAGATGCAAAAAGAAACCCAGGGCTGCTCAAAAGTGGAAGTAAATGAGGACAGCCTCCCTCAGCCAGGAATCCAGGCTCCCTCTGGGGAGAGATGGAAGCCTTGGTCTGGAGCTCAGTTTGGCCAGGCAGAGAGGGAGGGGCTTGGTACAGAGCCTGCAACATCTGCAGCCCTCTCGGAAACCAGCTCCAGGCCTTCCATGAAGCCAGGGGACTGTCACCATGCTGTCTCTTTCCCGTCATGATTTATTCAATTAAGCTGTGTCTGAAAATATCCTCGGCAGGTGTTTTATTTTCTGTGGGGCCGGGATGTGGGAGGTCACAGAGAAAAGCCTCCTAATAGAGCTCTGAGGCTGGCAGATTAGACACCAACCAGCCTAGTTCACAGTTAGAGACACTGAGGCTGGGAAAGGGAAAGATCTGCCACGCACACAACAGATATTAGATGAAAGAGATTTACTGGGTGGAAGTGGAGAGATGGAGAGAAAAGGGAAAGAGAGAGAGATGGTGGGGGAGGGTGCCCTGACAAAGGAGAGAAAGCAAGAAAGAGGAAGAGCAAGAAAGAGAGGTAAGAGGCAGGGGTCCATTTATAGCTCCTGCCAGGTGCATCTACCTGGCGGGCGACGCATGATGGCATCACAGGTTGCCAGGCAACCCAGAAGCAGGTTGCCTAAATACTAACATTCCTCCCTTTTTCTGTAATTAAAAAATGAGGAGCCTGGACTGCTTCTCATGTAGGGCAAGTTAAAGTGTATAAATGTAGGTTCATTGGTAGCAGCTCTTGGTTGCCATGCAAGGGGGTAAGACAGAGAGAGAGGAAAAAGAGCTCCAAAATGTCCAGATTTCATGGTAAAGAGGAGAGGAAGTCCCTGCCTTGAAAAGTTCAGGGTAGAGGATGGAGTTGCCAGGCATGCCCAGCAGCAGATGGGGGCTGAGGAATGCTGGGAGAACCTGGAGCTGTTGGCCCTGGGCCTGAAGCACACCATTTCAGCCTTTTGTTGATAATAAGTGGATCACAGGCAAAGACATCAAACTACTTCCTGCTGACAACAGGGCTGCAATAGGGAGGTCAAAAGGCTGACATGTTGAAATGTTGGCCAAGCCCAGTAAGAGTAGGCTGTTTTTGATGCTGTCCAGGGTCTGTGAGAACATCCGTGGCTGGGAGTGAAAGTGCAGGCCTGCTTTCCCGGGTTTCAGCACCAAATGTCATTATTTATTTAAAAAGGATGCCAGGCACACAACAGATACTATATGACAGAGATTTATTGGGTGGAGATGGAGAGATAGAGAGGGAAAGGAAAGAGAGAGACATCGGGGAGGGGGAAGGGGGAGAGCATCCGGAGAGAGAAAGGAGAGAACAGAACGCAAGAAAGAGGAAGAGCAAGAGATCGAGGTAAGAGGCAGGGGTCCATTTCTAGCTCCTGCCAGGTGCAGCTAGCCGGTGGGAGACACATGATGACATCACAGGTTGCTAGACAACCCAGAAGCAGGTTACCTAAATACCCACCAGGCTTCTCCCTCAAACTTTAATGAAATAATGAAAACTTGACGTCATTTTGGAGAATGGCTTCAGGTTCATGGCAAAGCTGAACAGAAAGCTGCTCCCTTCAGACTCCCCTTACCACCCCCCCCCACTACCGTTTCCCCATCAAGACCCACATTTTGAGGCAAGTGAGATGGCTTAGTGGATAAAAGTGCTTGCCTCCAAGCCCAAGGACCCTAGTTCAATCCCCAGCACCCACACAGTAGAACGACTCAACTCCTGCAAGCTCTCTGTCCACTGACCTCCATAGGCACACCCCCCTACACAGACACAGACACACACACACACACACACACACAGAGGAAAATCAATGTAAACAACACTAACTTTTAAAGACACCCATGTCTTGCACCTGGTGACCCTACATTGGCACATCATTATCATCCAAAGAAATAGTTTACATTAGGGTTTGCTGTAAGAATTAAACACGTGTAGGATTTCGAACACTGACACTTAACTTCACTGTCCTGACAATCCTAAGTGCCCTATCTTCTCACCGCTCAGCTCCGGGACCGCTGATGGTTTTGCTGTCTTCATCATTATCCAGAATGTCCTCTGATTGGAATAAAATAGTATATAGCCTTTTTTTTTCATCTGGCTTCTTCAGTTAATACTCATTTAAGGTTCTCCATGGCTTTTCATGATTTGATAACTCATGTCTTCTTAGTACTAAAATATTCCTGTTGTCTAGATAAGAAAATATTTTTAGATGCCTTTGCAATTTTATACCTCTCTATATAGTGAATTTTGATCACTTCCAACTCCCATTGCCCTCTCTCATCCCCCTCCCTCTCCTGATGAAACCCTTCTCTCCCTAACGAGCTCCTCTTATTTGTACGTCATGTGTGAATGACTGAGTGTGAATTTGTGTGTGAGAGAGTGTAAGAGTGAGTGTGTGAGTATGGGTGAGAGTGTGAATGAGTATGTGTGATTAGGTATGTGTGTGAGTACGTGAGTGTGTGTGCGTGCGTGCGTGCGTGCGTGCGTGCGTGCGTGCGTGTGAAAGAGAGTAGGAGGGAACTACTGAGTTTAATTCGTGTTGCTTCCACAAACATGAGGGAGGGGCTTACTTTTTGGAGCGTAAGCAGCAGCAGCGTATTAATTATTCCCCCACCATAAGAATCATTTTAGCTAGCACTTGGGAGCAAGAGACGGGAGAATCAAGAGTTCAAGGCCAAAGTCTGGGATAGAGTTCCTTGTTAAAGTCTTTCCCTTTAGTACACGAGGGCCCAGTTCAATCTGCGCTACTACCATCAGAAGGATAACTCAAGGGCAGACACTGTCTCAAAAAACCAAGAGCTAAGGATTCATCTCAAGGGTGAATTCTCAGTTGCCCAGCACGTGCAGTGTTCTAGATTTGACCCCAGAAACACACACACACACACACACACACACACACACACCTTCCTGAATATAACAATCGCACTCCTAGAATCCACAGATTGAAACTATGATGCCAGCACCCATTTATATGTATCATTAACTCCAATGACCTCCTCGTAAATTATTCACATCTCAAATTTTAGATGCCAAGTAAAGATCAAAGTGACAGCGCCTGACAAATCCATGAATTCACAGATTGTGTGACCCAGTGTTACTGGTGCGGTAGGAACTGGTTGGCTAGCGAGGGTTGTTCAGCTGGGCCCAGCGCAGCTCAGATTTGTATTTCAACAAGAACACTCTGGCTAGCTACAGCCTCAAATGGATGCCAGGATCCTCTCTCCACTTCCCTGGGACAATGCCTCCGACCACATGACAGCCAGGAACAGCTGCACCCAATTCAGAGGATCCACTGAACATCTCTGTTGACAGTCAACCAAAAACCTTAACCCAGCTATGCCTTCAAATAGAAACTTGTTTTAGAAAGCAACACAGGAGGGCTGGTGAGATGGCTCAGCAGGTAAAGAAAGGTGCTTGCTGCCAAGCCTAGCCACCTAAATTTAACCCCGGAACCCACATGACAGAGACAGAGAACATACCCTCACCATAGCATGTACACCCCCAACCCCCAATGACAATTTCTTTTTTAAAAAAGGGAGAGGGAAGACTCCAAGAGACAAATATGGCTTCAGAATCAAAGAGCTTGGGGCTTACCCCAAAGAAAACCAGAGAGAGCATAAAAACCAAGCCCAGGCCACAGGCAAAATCAAACAGATTCAAGATAAAGAGATCAGATGATACCATGAGTCTAGCTTTTTCCCTAATACTCCTCCCCATGGAAATCCTTTTTATTATTTTTTTAAAGATTTTTTAGTTTTTAATTTTATGTATATGAGTGTTCTGCCTACACATACGTATTTGCACACAGAAGAACACGTTTTGCCCAATGCCTGACTTATTCCTTTTTAGAGGTGGGGTGAGGGTGGGGACAGAATCTCAGCATGTGGCCTCGGCTGACTGGCCCGGAGCTCATAAAATAGATTACACTGGCCTCAAGCTTGCTGGAAGCCACCTGCCTCTGCCTTCCTAGTTCTGGAATAACCGGTGTGTGCCACTCTCCCTGGGTCATTAGCTCTATTTTCTAAATAGTCATCAGTTGGCTTACTATCCCTCCACCCCCCCCCAACATTTACGATAATTTTTTAAGATTACAGAGTGGTTGGCTTGGCATTGTTTGGCAGTTCCTCACAATTGCGTTCAGCGTATACTTTTGAGGGTGTAAATCTAGCAGAAGTTGTGTCCCTCTCCATCCATCCCTCAGCTGGTACACCATGGCAGTTTGTGCTATTCCTGGTGAAGTAAATTCCAGTATTTTGTTAAAGTGGCATCTGCCAGGCTTGTCAATTGCGCAACTATCCACATTTCTCTTGTAGCTAATAGGGAATCTGTGGGAGAGGCTCTGAACAATGCCTGCTTGTTTCTCATCAAACATTCAGTCATGTGAATTTTCATGTTCACAGAAACTTCCTGCTACACCAGTAAAGTTATGTTTTAGGTTTAAATTGCTGTGCTTAAGGGATCTATAAAACAGCAGGGCATGGTGGCACATGCCTTTAATCCTTGAGAGGCAGAGGCAGGCAGATCTCTGTGAGTTCAAGGCCAGTCTGGTCTACAGAGTGAGTTCTAGGACAGTCAAGGCTACACAGAGAAACCTTGTCTCAAAAAACCAGGAAGGTGGGGAGAGATCTGTGAAACAAACTGCCTTTAACCTGTAAGCCTCACTTGCCCCAAGGACAGATAACTTCCTGGAATGCTGGGCGCTGTTGTTCATGTAAGATAACAAGCCTTGGATTTTCACTTCTGTAAATTAGGTTGATTGCCCCAACTGTATAGGATGTGCTTGATCACATTTAGGTGGGAGATATGTAGGCAAGAAGTACATCAGGACATATGCTTGTCACCGATTGGATGAAAGCAGGAAGTATGCAGCCTTGTGAGGTTTACGGCCATTTAGTTAACAGCCATTCTCTAAGAATCCCAGGTATGGACCTGGCCAAAGTCCGTTATCCTGGCCAGTAGTTAATAAAGTTTGCTCCAAATTTGGCTCAAATTTGTGGTAGTGGTCTTCTCACTCAGTGAGATTAACATCACTTCTGACAGTGATATGGACAGAGCTGTTTGTGCTTCTATTTGCAGAGTCTTTAAGTTCTATTGGACCCTAGAACCAGGCTCACAAAGCATATGGTGCCCTCTTGAAGCCAACCTTACTGTTACCACAGGCTCAGAGTGTTGTTCAGGGACAATGGTGAAGACCCAGGAAAAGCAAAGGAGACAGGCTCTCATTGTGTAGTCCATCTGGTCTGTAACTCGCTGTATAGCCCAGAGCTCAACTGACCTTGAGCTCATTATATCACTTAGTCTTGAACTCATGGTCCTCAGCCTCCAGAGGGCCAAGGCTGTGTCACCACACCAGGCTTTTGAACTTTGCTCTGAGATGCCAGCACATCTTCTCTTTCTGGGCTGGAGTATTGGGGTTATGTAGAGGATCAGACCCCACAGAGATTGAAGATTCCCACCGTGGTCATGTGAAGGCTGGAGAGCCAGGACCCCAGCTCTTAGCTGTTCAGTCTAAGCTGCTGGAAACTTTAAGCCAAGAGGGAACAATGGGTCCTGGGGAGATAGCTCAGTAGGTAAAGTACTTGCCTTATAAACACAATGACCCACGTTCAAACCACAGCCCTGGGATTTGTATAAAAGTCAGCATAGGGGCGGGGGTCCTGTGGGTTTTTTTGTTTGTTTGTTTGTTTGCAGAGGACCTAGGTAGCTCACACCCTTTTTTAAAACTCCAGTCCCAGGGGACCCCATGCCCTATTCTGGCCTCTGTGGGCACTGCATGCATGTGGTACACAGGCATACACACAGGCAAAACAACCCACATCAAAATAAATTTAAAATTAAAAGCATTGTAGTATGGTAGAGACAAGCAGCTCTCTGGGGCTTGCTGGCCAGTCAGACTAACCTACTTGGTGGGTTCCCGCCTAGTGAATGATACGAACTCAAAACACAGCAGTGAGGGAGACCTGAAGTTGTCTTCTGGCTTTATATCACACATCATCACCCACATGTGTACATATTAACTCACATACACACAGATACACACACACAAGTAATGATGCAACCGGTCAGGTTCAGAACCTCCCTGGAGAGCTGCTGGTATGGGTCCATGTTCAAAGACTAAAGAATCTGGGAATGTAATGTTAGCAGGCAACAGCTGCTGTGGAGGGACCATTCAATGATAAGTGAGCTACGCCTTCGTGCACGTGGCCTCCTTCTTGAACTCCTGAGCCCAGCCTGTCGGATGGTACTGTCCACAGTCTCCTTCCTTCAGTTTGCTCACTCATATGCCAGGCATCTCTGCAAGTGCCCTCACAGGACCCCCAGAGTGTGTTTTATCCGTTTTCTAGGTGTCTCTCAATCCAGTCAAGACAACCATCACTGGTCAGGATCCAGATCTTCAATTCAAGGCCAAGTTTGGACTGCTGGCTTAGAAGCCCACCATCCATAAAGCAGGAAACAGGCTCACCATCAGAGTACTGTTTGTGCCTGAAATTTCTCTCCAGAAAGGCTCAAGAAAATGAAATCAATGGTTTCCCAGTGCTATTTTCTGCTTTTCACATTTAACCACTCTATGTGGTTTTCTTCTAAGTCACGTAAATGTGTTATTTAATTAAGTTAACTTGAAGGATGCTTCCCAACAGATTAAGTGGAAGAAGACAGACACCAGAAGTGCCTGCTGCACAAATCCACTTGTAGGAAATGGATGGACTTGACACTAATGTGCTGTAATGAAGTCAGGCTAGGAAGCTCATGTGTCCCAATTTCAAAGCTTATTTCAGAGCTACAACAACCAAAGCAGTGTGGTGCTGGTGTAAGAGCCGGCATAAAGTCACACGGATAAGTGGACTAAGAGTAGGACTCCAGAAAGCATGCATCCATGACCAGTTAAGGTTTAGCATAAGTGAGTGGTGAGGGTGTTCAGCAGGGAGAACACAGTCTACCGAGAATGGTGCTAGGAAGACCAGACAGCCACGTGTCAGAGGAAACTGTGTCCACAGACAACCACCTCACAGAGAACCAACAGGGGAGAACAGTGAGACTTACAAGAAAAGATAACCATGAATCTTAATGAGCTTGGATCTGAAAGTGAATTCTTGGCTCTGACAGAAAAGGCAAAGCAGACAAAGAAGAAACAGACGTGCTGGATTTCACCAAAGTACATCAAGAGCCACGGGGCCTGAAACTAGAAAGGGGGAACACAGGAGATGAGGATGAGATCTTGAAGAGATAAGGGAAGGGAATGGAGTACATGTGATGCCAAAGCAAAATGGGACCAGAGGAAGGAAGGAAAAGAACCATCCAGAAGTGTACAGGAGGTGCAGGGGAGGTCTAGGCATAGGGATAAGTACAGAGCTGGCAAAATGGCTTAGCAGATGAAGGTGCTTGCAGGCTGATCCCTGAGCTCAGCCTCTGGAACCCACATCGTGGAAGGAGAGAACCAGGTCCCCAAGTTTCTCTCTGACCTCCACATTGAGCTATGGCACACACATATCCACACACATACACACATGAACACACACAAACGAAAACCAATCTTAAAGAACAAAGTGAAATGCACACGCGTGCAGGAAGGCGCCATCATGAAACATCTTACTTAATTCTAAAGAGACAGACTGAAAAATTAACAGTGAAAAATGAAGCACTACAGACTGAATGTTTGTGTCTTCCCAAATTCACATGTTAAAGCCTAAACCACACCCCCCCATCCCCATGTAACAAAATAAAGAAGTAATTAAAATTGGATGAGGTCATAAGATCGGGGCCCTTGTCTGATGGAACTGGTTCCCTTATAATTAATGTGTTCATGTGAGTGTGTACATGGAGCAGGGTCAAGGTCAGAAGACAACCTGTGGGAGTCAGTTCTCTCCTTGAACCATACGGGTCCCAGGGATCAAGCTTGGATCATGAGGCTTGGAGACAATCACATTTACCCACTGCATCTTGGTGTATAAACAGAACTCTTAGAATTCAACAGTAAGGAGACTAACAATATAGTTTAAATGAGAGAAGTCTTTTTTTTTTTCAGGGATGGGGTTGGGCAGGAAGGTAGGGGGACAGGATTTTACTATGTAGTCCTGGCTGGCCTGAAACTCACAGAGATCCACCTGCCTCTGTCTCCTGAGTGCTGGGACTAAAGGCGTGCACCACCACCACACCTGGCTGGACAGTCTTGAACAGGCATTTCTCAAAAGATCATCCACAAAATGATCAATAGACATATGGAAGTATGCTTAGCATGATTTGCCATTTGTAAAAGAGCTGGCCATGTCGCTCAGTGGGGAAAGGCATGTGTGTGCAAGGCTGATAAGCTGAGTTCAATCCCCAGAGCCCGCATGAAGGTGGGAAGAGAGAATTAACTTTACAGAGTTGTCCACTGACCTCAGAGCAAGCGCCCACACCCACATGCACACACACGGTTTGTCCACACACGTATAATAAATAAACAAAATTCTTTTTAAAAGAGCAAAAACTCACAAGGAGATGCCACCTCACAGCCACTGGCATGATTATATTTTCTCAAGAGAATAAGGCAGGGAGGGGCTGGGACATGGTTCAGCGGGCAACCGACTTTGCTGCACAAGCGTAAGAACCTGACTCCAAATTGTCATAACCCACATAAAACAATGAGGCACAGTCCCACACACCTGCAACCCAGTCCTGCGGGGAGGTAAAGACAGGAAGAGCTCTGGAGCTTGCTGGTCACCATAGCAATAGTTTCAGTGAGAGACCTCGTCTCAAGCCAACAAGGTGATAGAACAAGGCACATAACATCCTCTTCTGTCCTTTGCAACATATAAGGGCATGGATACATACACACACACACACACACACTCACACACACACACACTGTGCACATACACCACAGACAGAGGAGAGAGAAAGGAAGGAAGAAAAGAATAAGGGAGAGGGCGAGAGGAGGGGGTAATAAAAAGAAAATATGGCTGGGGACATGATTCAGTTGGTAGAGGGCTTGCCTGGCCTATGTGCCAAGTAAACCAGGCCTGGTCACACGCGACTGTAATGCCAGGCTTCGAAAGATGGAGGGAGAAGGATCAGAAACGCAAGGTCATCCTCAACTATATCACAAGTGTAAGGCTGACTGGAGAGCTCATCTCAAAGGAGTATAAAATGCTTCATAAAGATGAAGCATTACTGACAGTGGGGGCCCCTGGAGCCTGCATGTGTTGCACGTGTACACGGCTCATCCTTCATGCAAATTATGGGGCGTCTCCTCAAAAGAGTGGACCATAAACTTTGGTTTTGTTTCTGGTTTTGCCGTTTGTTTGTTTGTTTGTTTGTTTGAACTCTTTTGTTCTGTGTTTCAGTTTTTAGGGTTGTCTTGCTATGTACCCCCAAAGAAAACCTCCTCCCATATCAAGCTCTTAAGTGCTGGAATTCTGGGTGTGTACTACCACACTCCATGTAGATAAACTTTTCAAATCGCACAGCAGTTCTCCATCAAGAAACACAGGCAGAAGAGCTGAAAAGAAATGGTCAGGTAGGCATTCTCCTGTGAGCGTTCATAACAATCATAACAGCACACACACACACACACACACAAAACAAAGTCAGTAATGTCTATCAACAGATGGATACATAAATACAGTTTATGTATACTGTGGAATATTATTCAGCCATGAAAAAGGAATCTAATGCTGGCATATGCTACTGAGTGATAAACTAGGAAACCTTATGCCGAACAAGACTTAGTTATAAAAGGTCACATGGTGCTTGCTGGAGGCTGGGAGAGGAAGAATGAGAAACTCTCCTTTCACAGGAGTGTCTTCCTGTGGAGAAGTTGGAGCTGTGGTTGAAATCTGATAGAAGGGTTTGGTCGCACCTTGCGCATACAAATGCCCTGAATTGTACACACTAGGCTGACTTTATGTGGAGTGAATTTCACCTCAATGAAAAACAGGAGGAGTGGGCTGTGAGAGGGCCAAGCAAGTGGAAACGCGTGCCTCGAAAGCCTGACGACCTGAGTTTGATTCCTGGGACCTAGCAGATGGAAAGCACCAACTTCTGAAAGCTGTCTTCTGCCTTCCACATATGCACCATGGCACAAGCAAGCACACATACATCTTTAAAATATATAATAATAAATATGATAAAAGAACTAAAAGCTGGTCAGAGTAGCACATCCCTCTCATCTCAGCACGTTAGGCAGAAGAAGCAATTGGATCTCTGTGAGTTCAAGGTCTGCCTGGTCTACATAGTGAGTTCTGGGACAGTCAGGATCACACAGTGAGATCCTGTCTCAAAAAAACTTTTTTCTTTTTTAAAAAAGGAGCAAATAGGCTAAGGGTTAGCCTCAGCTTCTAAGAGGTTAGACCCTGTGGGGAGCTGTTTATCTTGGTCTCTAGGCAGTGTGGTATTTACACCTACATGTCAATTTGTGACAATCCATCCAGCTATACACTGCTGACCCAAGCAGAGACATCTATGTATTTTGTACTTGAATAAAAGAAAGTTTTGTTTTGTATTAAAAAACAACAACAACAACAAAAAGTCCCTGCTGTATTTAGGATGGCGGAACTAGTGAAGGTGATGGGAAGAAAATCAGTGTGCAAGTGAGTCAGGTCCTGCCTTTTTTTTTTTCATATATTAATATTTGGTTCCTCGGGCTTCCTAGCATTCATTCTGACTTTCTGGGACATCACCAGTAAGCATCAGCTGTCTTGGAATGAGTAAGATGTAGTGACAATTCTGGAATTTTGGTTTCTTTAAACACACACACAGAGAGAAATATGGTTAAATACGGTTTTGTTTTAATCCCAGGTATGGGAATGCGGGGTTGCTTTGAACTGTCCATAGGAGCTGACTATGATTTGCCTTGTGCTCTAGCAGAAGCGTTGTTTTCCCAGCTGCAGATAGTTTCTGCAACTGTGTGTTGTTTGGAATTCTGGGAACTTTGCAGAGGGTATATAAATCCTTGGGCCCACCCACCCATGGAGGGGGCTTGTTGGTCATTCAGGGAGGTTGATTGTAGTTTGTTAGTAGTTGTGATCAAAGAAGAAACAAAAGGAAAGAAATTATATTCAGAGATCTCTCTCTCTCTCTTTCCCCACCTCTATCCTTCTTTCTTTCGTATCTAGTGATAGGGTGGGAAATGGGGGTTGGGGAGAATAAAGGGTAAAAAAAAAAAAACATAAAAAACAACAAACAGAAGAGCCCGCAAAGTAGCAAAGATCAACCACATAAGGACATGGTGTAAAGGCACCTGGCATCTGGTATGAAAAATGTCAGAATGAACCACAACTTTGTATGCAGACCAAAAATAAAAGGTATGATCGTCATGGTAGCTCGTGCATATAATTCCCCGCACTTCGGAGATGGAGGCAGCAGAATTTCCCACAAGTTTCAGGCCAGCCTGGGCTGAATAGTGAATTCCAAGCTAGCCTAGGCTACAGAGTGAGACTTTGTTTTAAAACAAATTAGTAAATGTTATTATCTTAACTACTGAACCTTTGGCAATCCCCTTGGCTAAGGTCTGAATTCATATGGCCTCTCAAAACTCACAAGCCAGAACCTAATCCCCGTGGTAATGAGCAGTGAGGCCTTTGAGTGGCACTCCTTAAGAACAGGGTTAGTGCCCTGTAGAGGGGACCTGAGAGAGTTTGCCTTCATTCTACCAAGCGATGATCCAGAGTGAAGCCAAACCTTCAGGCCCCTTGGCCTTGGACTTCCCCAGCTCCAAAATGGTGAGCAATAAATTTCCGTTGTTTATACATTTCTTGTTTAAGTTCTGTTTTGAGAGAGGGTCTCATTTTGTAGCCCTGGCTGACCTGGAACTCAATATGTAGACCAAGCTGACCTTGGATGCACAGAGATCTGCCCCTCTCTGTGTCTCCAGCACTAGGGTTAAAGTATGTACCATCATGCTCCATATTTGGTTATAGCAGCTCAAACAGATTAAGGCATTGTATTGGCTTATCTGTTTGTCTGTTAACTATAATAAACTATCTGAGATAGGCTGCTTTATAATGAAAGGAGATTTATTTAGGCCCAGTTCCAGAGATGGAAGATCAGGAAGCAACACCGAGGGGCAGCCCTCTTGCTCTGAATGGCACATGGCAAGACAAGCAGTGTGTGTGTGTGTGTGTGTGTGTGTGTGTGTGTTTCCCCAGTGCTGGACATGGAAGCCAGGGTTTTCTGCATGCTAGGCAAGCATTGCTACTGAGCTATAGCCCCAGAACAACCTTATCTAACCCTAAATGCCTCCCAAAGTCCCACTTCTAAATCCAGGGACAGGGGTTTAGTTTCCATCTCTCAACACCTCACTCTTGTGAATAACTGTCCACAAATGGAGCTAGGGGACTCAGCTCACACCCTGATGACAAGAAGCACCTTTCAACTTTGTACTCCCTTCAAGGGCCTTCCTCACCTTCCCAGGCCTAAATATTCACAGGGAAAGGCAATGCATCTGTAGTCAGAACAGCCACAGTGAGGCGGTGATGCATCTTCCTCTCATTGGCCCCACCCCAGAGAAGACGCAGAAATAGAAACACACATAGGCCCCTCCTTGGAAGAAGAAAGGCCTTCCTGAAATGGCTCCCTCAGGCCTGCGTGACAAAAGACTCCAGCCCATCTCCGTGAGATTGTCTGGACCCCTGAGGCAGGACTACATCACTCAGCAGGCAAGGACTCCAGGGCCCACACTCCCCACTGTGGGGAGCAGGTCCTGAGTAAATGTGTATTGTTGACACAAACAAAACCACCTCAAGGACCCCAATGCCTCAGACCCAGCGGAACTGCCAAAGCTTTCCTCTGGTCCATGTGGGAATACTGACAGTGTACAGAAAGCATCTACCACAACATCCTCCTCCCATTGTTTACAGAAGAGACTGTTCCCCCTCAGTGACCTCCACAGAGAGTAGAAGACACACTCCTCCCCCCGCCCCCTGCCCGGCCATGTGCTGGGTATAGATAATAAACTCCCACAGAAGAAGCTCTACTCCATCAAAGTGGGCACAGCCCACCTGATCTCAGGTTTTCTGAGCATGCGTCTGTGTGTCTGCTCTTTCTTCATTCGCTCGAGGCCCCAGGAAGGCATCCAGGACCACGCCCGTGCAGCTTGAGCAACAAAACAAGGAGCTGGATAAGAAGGAAGAGCCCGAGGCTAGAATAGGGGATCCAAGAAGGACCCAAAGAAATGGGCACACTGAGGCTGAGGACATAGAGCCCAGTCAGTAAAAGTGCTCACCACACAGCCACCAGGACCTGAGTTCTATTCCCCCATTTATGTAAAAAGCTGGACCTGGTGGCAGACATCCCTAGGCCCACTGGCCAGCCAGCCTAGCAC
This sequence comes from Pachyuromys duprasi, assembly GCA_028658305.1. Taxonomy (NCBI): domain Eukaryota; kingdom Metazoa; phylum Chordata; class Mammalia; order Rodentia; family Muridae; genus Pachyuromys; species Pachyuromys duprasi. The sequence goes on from CM053747.1 coordinate 34,276,279, forward strand.
AACTGGTAAACCCCATGTCTTAGTAAGAGACCCTGCCTTTAAAAAGAAAGAAAGAAAGAAAGAAAGAAAGAAAGAAAGAAAGAAAGAAAGAAAGAAAGGAAAGAAAGAAAAAAGAAAGAAAGAAAAGAGAAATAAAAAGAAAAGATGAACAGTTGCTGAGGACTGACCCCAAGATTGACCTCTGACCTCCACATGCATGAACTCACAAGGAACAAATGAACATGCTCCGTTCCCGTAATTCTTGGCAACCTTTTCTGGATGCATCGTCCCCTCCCACCCCCTGTTATCTGAGTGGGCAGATGTAAATGTCAGGTCATGAGCTTGCTGTGCACCTGGAGAGAAGATGAAATTCAGAAGGGAGCCCGCCTTCCTCCTGCTCTTTTTCTCGCATACCAGGAGAATCTGCTAGGGATTCAGACCATTCGTCAGGAAGAAAGTCTTTAGGATGGTGGCACCTCCCTTTAGTTAAAACAAGAACTTTCTCAAGAAATAGATTTTAAGAAACACTGCAGTTGTTTTTTTTTTAAATAAAGCAAAGAAGGGATTTCTCCAAAGAATGTGATCATTTTCAATATTTAATGATTTAACACTTCCTCCCCAGATTATAGATGTGCGTTTATCAAAAAGGTTTTTAAAGATCTATAACATTATAACAGAAGGTTATAATGTTTCATCAACATCTGTATGAACATATATGATTTATGTGCTTTTATTGTAAGATAAGATCATGTGATATAGAACAATGCAGTCTGGTAGAAATTCCTGGTAGGAATGTCTTAGGGTTTCACTGTCTGGTAAGCAGTCATTAACCACAACTGTCCAGTGAGCACTGGACACACAGCTGGGGACTGCCTCATGGCTCAGAGGCACTTGCCTATCTGCACAAGTCCCTGGGTTCTCCATGGCTTGCTCAGCCAGCTTCCTTATACCACCCAGGACCACCTGCCCAGGGATGGAAGTACCCCCAGTGAGCTGGGCCCTCTCACATCAATCATTAATCAAGAAAATGCCCCAGAAGTCTTGCCCACAGACCATCTGATACAGGCACTTCCGTGTCAAGTTGATAGAAAGTTGAACAGGACAATTAGAAACTGCGGCCTAAGCACTGATCCCAGAAAAAAAAAAGAAAGAAAAAGAAAGAAGAAAAAGAGGGAAATAAAGCCAGCATACTTACTAGTAAGTAGGAAAATGATGTGATGACTTGAGTATGCCTTGAGGTCAGTTCTTCTTTATCTGTTTAAATATGTATTATTTACCTTTTGTGTGTATGAGGGGTTGAATGTGGGGGTCACAGGACAACTGGCAGGCGTTGGTTCTCCCCACCATACCCTGTCCTGATTCGAGTTCATTGGGTTTGGAGACAGGTTCTTCCCCACTAAGACATCTTATCGACTCCAGCCCTCCTTTAAATAGCAGAGACAGGGAGATAACTTGGGTGAAGTTTGTCATCAGCCTCTGAAGCGTGAAACTGAATGAGACATAAAAACACAGGCAGATCCATTATTCTTGGCTATACAGCTGCCCTGCACAGCAGTGTCCTCAGCCTCTACCAGCTTGATGTTCATGGTACCTCCGCCCCATGGTGACGTCAACCACCAAAATGATGAGGGAATAACCTAGTGGGAAACTACATCTTTAGACAAAGACGCTGTTCAAGATGGAAAGGAACAAAACAGAGGAAACCAATGGGAAGGAAAAGAGGGAAGAGCCTAAACATGCAACCTCTTGTAGGAATCTGACATTTCTAGCAGTAGGACTGGAAGTCAGAGCTCAGGGAAGATCTGGAGTGAGAATATAAAACTGACCTTCACATTTTACAAAGGAAGAATTTAATGACTGTGATGGTTACTATAGTTAACCTGACAGGACCTAAAGTCACCTGGGAAACAAGTCCCCAGGACTGTCTGTGAGGAATCATCTAGATTAGCTTAACTGAGGTGGGAAGATGCACCATAATCCCATGGACTGGGATCCTTGACTCAATAAAAAGAAGAAAGTGAAGCCTGGCAATGGAGGTACACTTTTAGTCCCAGCACTTGGGAGGCAGAGGCATGTGGATCTCTGTGAGTTCAAGACCAGCCTGGTCTACAGAGAGTTCTAGGACAGCCAGGGCTAAACAGAGAAACCATGCCTTAAAAAAAAAAAAAAAAAGGAGGTAGAGGAGAAGGAAGAAAAAAGAACAAGAATGAGAAGAACAAGAAGAAAAAAATAAGGAGGAGGAGGGACGAGGAGGAGGAAGAGAAGGAAGAAGAAGACAAAGAAGAAGAACAAGGACAAGAAGAAGGAGGGGAAGAAAGAGGTGGCGGAGGTGGTGAAGGAGAAGAAGGAAGAGGAGGAGGAGAGACAGCGCTCATCCCTCTCTGCCTCCTAACGGCAGCGCGCAGTGTGAACAGCCGCCTCAGCTCCTGCCACCACACCTTCCTGTGATGAAGAACAGTATCCTGCAACTACAACCCCAAATAAGCCCTTCTTTCCCCTTGTTTTCATTGGGCATTTTGTCACAGGAACAAGACAAGTGAATACTACAACGATTTGAACTAAGCAATAATAATACCTAATGGCATTCAAATCCTGAAGAATTTGTCCTACAGATAAAGCAGTTATGTGTAAAAATTACATCTGTACAAATCTCTCATTGAAGTGCTGTGTTTAATAGGGTAGTTTGTAAACCACCTAAGTAGCCATTGATAGGGCCCCAGTGAAAGGTGTGTAGTGAAAGATTTACAGGAATGATTTACAGGAATGAATAGGAGATTGGCAGGCCTTGGTAACATGTGCCAGTCAGTAGTCCCAGCAAAGCAGGGGGTTCTTCAATGCAAGGGCATGAAGTCAACTATGTTTGAAATGGAAACATTTGTGAGGAAAATGAGTCTTACTGGACTGCACTGCAAGGCCCTTCTCAAAAATCACAGGGCAAGGAGGAGGAGATACTATGTAACTGCTAAAAGAAAAAAGCTAACTTAATATGTCTTGGCCCAGCATGACCCAAAAATCATTGTTCAATAATGATTGTTCAATAAAATACTGTTCAATTAAACGAAAAGATGCATAATGAAATTTACAACAGACAGTATTTTTCCCAAAGGAACAGGATTGCTAATACTGTTCTAGGCATGGGCTGTTTCTGGAAGAGTCCATTGCTAACAACTGCAAAAGGTGAAAAGACAGGGCCTAGAATGTTCTGTGTTTACTCTGTGGTCTTTCGTGGCATTCTAATATTTGGAACTGCACACATCTATGGCTTTTTCTTTTTAGATAAATATCACTATATAGCTCAGGCCAGCCTCAAACTGGCAGTCCACTTGTCTCTGCCTCCTGAGTGATGGCATTTCGGGAGTATGCCACTGTGTTGGGATTTTTCTAAAGCCATCAGTCCTCTGTTTCCATGAAGTCAACTATGTTTGAAATGGAAACATTTGTGAGGAAAATGAGTCTTACTAAATAACATGAAGACTTTCCTCTTATCATTTTTTAAACAATAGGTCCCCAAACTCTGTGAGTGGTATTTCCATTGCTTTAAGTATGCTAAGCAAAGTAGCGGAAGATTATGTCTACTATGCAGTGTGCCGTAACTATTCCACCTAATATGAAGGAGTGTAACATCTACTTTAGTAATCACATGGGTCCTAGAACTTTGACTACTAAGAGACAAGTACATAAAACTTTTTTGAGGGCTGACCTCACACTCCTAGAACCTAGCAAGTCCTTGCCTCTTCTGCCCAAGTAACTAAGATTATAGGTATGCACTACTACGCCCAGCTGCAATTAGGGGAGAAAACCTGTCGTTTGGAAGAGTTGGCGCTATGGCTGAGCACTGGCTGCTCTCCCAGAAGACCCAGACACAATTCCCAGCACGCACATGACAGCTCCCAACTGTCTGTAACTCATCTTTCTGGTCTCTGAGGGCACCAGGCACACACATACTACACAGACACATACAGACAAACATCCATGTGTATAAAATTTAAATTTTTTAAAGTTGTTTTTAATGTGGTTTCAAACAAACAAAAGGTTATTTTTGTGACATTCCTGAGGCCAAAGCTACAAACGGAATAGCAACTGGCAGATTACCGCAACAGTCCAAGCTAGACTGTACCTCCGCTGTAGCGAGCTTGCTTAGCATGCAAAAAAGAAGAAAGAGTTAAAAAACGAGAAGGACTAGAATTTAGGCTGCATCAGGGAGGGTGGAGAGACTCCAAAAAGCATCTTACAAATGGGACCCGAAATGAGGTGAGTGATTGACTAAAGATGAGAAAGGATTTAGGCTGAGAAAGACTTCTTTCTTGGAGTCACATGCTCTAGGCCTGGCCCTTCCTCATAAGCCTCCTGGAAGGCTAAAAGGATATAAGTGAGCTAAAGAGTGTATTGTAGGGCTGCAGGTGTAGCTTAGGGGAACAGCACTTGCCTAATATGCACAGAGCTCCCCAAAACAAAGGGGAGAAAATATGGGGCCATACTGACAGCTCCTGAGGTCAAGACACTGCTGCCAAACCTGATAACCTGAGTTCTAACCCAAAACCTTCAGGGTGGAAAAATCTTGACTCCCACAAGATGTCCTCTGATCTGCACACACACAGACACACACACACAAATAAATGTAAAACCATTTTAAAGAAAGAACAGGAGGAATGAGAAGAGACAGAACAGGAAAACTAAAGGGAAAGTATCCAGAGCCGAGAGTAAACAAACATCTCTGGCCACCCGTGTGTCTCTCACACTCACACCAGCCTCATCACCGCATGGCTTCTCAGGCTGCTCTCTATGCTGTCACCAAGAAAAACGGACCTTCATATGCACTCTCTTCCCCTCCTCTTTTTTTTTTTTTTTTTCATTTCTTTAAGAATTGTTTTACATTTGTGTGTGTGTGTGTGTACGCGCGCGCACTTGTGTGCACCTTGGACAGAAGAAACGCCTGTCAACATTATCCTTCCTTTCTCCCAGCCAAGGAGCACAGAAATGTCTCCACCATAGAAAAAAATATTTCCGGTTTCCTCCAATTCCGTCTTAGTGTAAAGTGCCCTCAATGTGGCCAAGCAGCCCAGGGTCCATTTGCATCTTGCCACACTACTAGCGGAAGCCAGCTGGAAGGGGTGCTGGGTAAGGGACGGCCTCTCCCCAAGGAGTTGGGGGCATCATGAGCCTACAAATCCAGGGGCAAGAGCTTGCTTACCGAGCACGAGCACGGTGCCTTCGTGCCTTCGATTGAGCCTGTCTGTGGGAATTTCAGGTGGAGGCGGCCTCTGGGAGTTGCGCAACCTTTTCCCTGCCCCATCCCCACCCCACCCCCACTCCTCCCCAAAAAAGCAATTTTACAAAATTTTAAGTAGCCGCCTGCATTCCTCAAAGATGAGTCTCGTTCGTTCCTTGGCTCAGCTGACTCTGCCAAAAATCTGCTAATTCATTTTCCCTTTGCTGGAGAGTCAGCACCCAGCCCCCCTCACGCTCACATGGCCCTTGCTGGCCCCGGTGGCTTTGTACAGACTGAGAAGAGCTGAGCTCAGCCAAACCAAATCACCCCAGGACCCCTTAGCAGACAACTAGGAAGAGTGCTACATACAACCCCCGAGCAGGGGCCGCTGCGGTTCTTCATAGCAACCAAACCTAAGGCTGATGACCTAGCCTCACTCCTTCCCATGTCGGAATGGTAAGGCTCCAGCCTATAGCCTTCCCCTCAGACCTAATTCTTCCCAACGTCCCCCACAGTATGATGTGCCATCTCTGCTTGGAGACAAAGCAGTCTGGCAGACTTCCAAAGGTGGCTAGTTGTGGTCCCTTTGGCTTGCCATGCCTAAAGAAAACCAATTTTATTTATTTGTTTGCTTGCTTATTCATTCAGTCATTCATTGTATATATGTGTGTGCTCACATATACACCTGCTTGTACATGTGGAGGTCAGAGGACAGTTTATGGGAGTTCATTCTCTCCTTCTACCATGTGGACCGAACTTGGGTCGTCAGGTTCAACAGCAATCACCTCTACCCACTGAGCCAGCTCTCCAGCCTAACAATAACAAATTTATTACAGGTGTTAGGAAATATAATACAGGAGGTTCAATGGCAGGCCCATGCCAAGGTGTGCCCCTGAGCAAATAAGCCACACAACAGATCTGGTATGAAGGAGGTTTACTGAGGGAAGGGAGAGGAGGGAGGACCTGAAGAAGGGATAGAGGCAGGTGAATGGACATGTAGACAGGCAGACAGACGGGAGCAGAGCAATGAGGGCAGAGAGAGGGGTGGGGGAGCACTAAGGACAGAAAGGGGGAAAGAGAACACCAAGAACAGAGAGAGCGAGCTGGGGTGGGGGCAGGTCCTTTAATCTGGCAACTTCCAGGTTCCTGAGGACAGGCCAGTGGGATCTCCCGCAGGTTAACATTCCTCTATTTTTTAAAAGTTTAAAATTCAGCCGGGTATGGCGGTGCATGCTAGCCTAGTCTACAAAGCGAGTTCCAAGACAGCCAGGGACAGAAAAACCCAGTCTCAGGAAACAAAACAAAACGAACAAACAAAAAATGCTGCCTTAGTGTTAGTAGGCTATCGATTTTTTTTATAAACTAAATCATGCGGGATATTGTTATGTTCTATAATGATATGCCATATAAAGATCAGAAAAGTTCCTAGTCTCCTAATGGACTAAGTTTATGGATTAAAGGTTTTGTTTTGATGCTGAGAAGGCTATAATTTAAAATTATTATTTTAAATCTAAACCTAACAGGGATAAAACATGAATTCCTAGGCTTATGAAAGCTACTAAGTCATCATAAACTGTTAGGAATAACTGAAAAATGCAAGTTGGTAGTCAGTCACCTTATAAATGACCAAATGCTTTAATGTGTTTAGAAATGTATTTGAATTCATGTTAAGAACTGATGCAATTAATTACAACATTAGAGTTTATTTTGCCTCCTACTTTATGTTTACAAGGTATAGTTTAGAGCAGATAACTAAAAATTTCAAAGATTATTTAACTCAGATATGGTTGGAAGGTACTAGCTCTCAAGCTTGTCAGAGACCTGCTCAATATGGCATTTAATATATTTAAATTTATTATGAGAGACAGAGACTCCCAAATCCTAAGTGACCCCCGCAAGGTCTCCAAGATGGGCACAAGGACAGAGGACTCCACATAGATTATGGTATGCTAACCACTAGGCAAGACTGCCCCGGTGCCAAGCCCACTGCTCGGGCCCAGCCTGAACTGTGCACAAGCGGAACACCTGGAGGGTTGTTCCACATCGCCTAAGACAAGGTGAGGTCAGTCTCTCCTGTGCTCCTTCGCCACAGAAAAACCCTTGCATCGTCTAGGCCCGGTGGCCAAAGACTTCTGCCCACATTGCCATGGAAACCACAGGACCATGGGCCAACTCTCTAGGTAGTGGACTAATATCTGTCATTTTAATTGATATGTAGGCCATTTAGATTACAATGTGTCCTTCTCAGATCTCTGATCACATTAACCACTAAGATAATTGTAGCCTGAACAGCTAGCTCCTTACCCCAGGTAATCCACCACTGTGTTAGCTCATTAGTCAATTCATTAGTTGGTTAAAACTACTAGATCTCTCTCTTTTTTTTTAAAGGCAAATAAACAGGTAAACAGGTTTCACATATAACTTTTTTTCACTATTCTTTTATCCAAAGAAACTTGCTTTACAATAACTTCTCCCGATAATTCCACCTGTGTCTGGTGAATAATTGGATAGGAAAAAGATATAGAGTTTAGGTAAGGTCTAAAGATACAGAAGTTTAAGTTATAGGTAGCCGAGAAAGTACTTTAGGGTTTAAGAAGGTCTTTTAAGGTTGGTCAGTGCAAGAGAAAGCTAAAATGGTGATAAAAATCATTTACGGTATATATAAATGAATAAAAACTGCTTCCGATTTCTTCCCCTCGCTATCCTCCTGTTGTACGAAGACTTCAAAGTTCGGAAGTCCTAACACCCATCAGTGGAGTTTTATAAGCTATTAGTCTACCTCTGGTAAAGCCTTCCACTGTGCGACTCGCTATCATAGTCACGTGCTCAAGATTTCACATTTCCTTTTGTTGTCTCTTAGGTGTAGACTTCAAAGTTTCCCTCATTGTGCTAAATCTATATGCATCCAGTCTTCTGGACAGAGGGACAAAGGCTCTCTTCCAGTTTGTTGTCATGCTGAAGACCAAGATCAAGTGATCAAAAGATCAGCTTTTGCCCCTTCGGCTCCATGGAAGGTTTCTGTCTTCTCTGAGCTCACCTTAAAGAATATTCATGCTTTTAACCCAAAATCCTTTCCCAAGCCTCTACTATGACACAAAGATGTGTGTCTACTGCCTTTTTCTACAATGCAGATTTCAGTACAGATTACAAACACTTGGAAATGAGAACATGTCTGAAACTTATTCCTTTTTCAAAACCTAAGATTCTTTTAACTGGGGACGGTGGTACACGCCTGTAATCCCAGCACTCAGGAGGCAGAGGCAGGTGGATCTCTGTGAGTTCAAGGCCAGCATGGTCTTCTAAGCAAGTCTAGGACAACCAAGGCTACACAGAGAAACCCTGTCTTGAAAAACAAAACAACAAAACAAAATAAAAACAATTCTTGCAAGCTTCAGAAAATGTACTTGGATCCACCTGTCACAGGTCAAACAAACTCCAGAGACGTACCCCTGTCACTCAACAGTCTAAGTTTCCCACCTATCATTGTCTGTTTCAGAGGATGGAGTTCTTCCCCTTGTTCCTGGTTTTGGGACTCCCCCCACCCCAACTACCAACACTATGGGCCTAAAAGTTTCAAATGTACATCAAGAATAACCTATTTAACGTTATCTTCTGCCCCTAACATATATACATATATACATATACATATATATACACATATATATGTGTGTGTGTATACATATACATACATATACATGCATATATATGTTGTGAGCGCACATGTGTGTGTGTGTTCCAGCATATATACATGTCCCATGTCCCAGCATCCTGCCAAGTCCAGGTGTTTCCTCAAGATCTGCATCCAGGATGGCCCCAAGGTGCTCTAGTCCAGCCTCACAGACTCAACCTCAATGGACCTGCACTCTCCTGACCACAGTTGGTCCCACAGATCAACAGTCCCCTAGACATCAGTGAAAAAGCCAGTTCTCCCTGGACTTGGCCAACATCCCAGTTTTCTTAGGATCCCCAAAGATGATGTTACCCCCACCACCCCAGTCAGCAGGAAGAACACATAGCCCTCCCTCCTGCCCCAGCATCCCTCACTCCTTCCTACTTCCTTGCTTTAAAATTAAACAAAAAGGGAGGAATGTTAGCTTGCAGGTGATCCCACTGGCCTGCCATCAAGACCTAGCAATGTTTACATCATCACCAGCTGCAGCCAGTGGACCAGGTGTGTGTGGCCAGAGCCCAGAAAAAAGACCTGCCCGCCACCCCAGCTCTCTCTCTGCTCTTGATGTTCTCTCCCCCTTTTTGTCCTTAGTGCTCCCCCACCCCTCTCTCTGCCCTCGTGGCTCTGCTCCCGTCTGTATTCACTCAAACCTCCCTCTATCCCTCCTCCAGGTCCTCCCTCCTCTCCCTTCCCCCAGTAAAACTCCTTCATACCAGATCTGTTGCATGGCTTAATTTCTCAGGGGCACACCTTGACATGGGCCACCCATTTTATTTCAAAGCAATAGGCACAATAACTTGTCATCTATTACAGTGCTATGATATATTACTTATAGTAGTCTATACTAAATAATAAACAACACCTTGACTATAATAAAGTGCAGCCATTTTGAAGCAACAGCCTCAGGCTGCACCCTCCTCTGGAACCTCCCTCACCGTGTTTTCCAATCTCCTTCTTGCCAAATCCTTAGCTCATACCGCTCACCACTTTCTCACTGGGACATGCCACTTTTGCAGGTCACTCTGTCTGGGTTCAGTGGTCCTGGCCTTAGACTCTTCTGCTGTTGCTGTCCCCATCAGTGCTCTGTAGGGCCCCAAAGCTCTGTCTGTTTCAGAACTACATCTAGTGCCAATTGCCACCTATTTGTAACACCTGCTGGACCCTTTGCAGGGACTCTAACCTGTTCCTTGCTCCAGGCACCTAGAGCTCGATCCAGAACTGATATCCTTGGCCCCAATGTTGTCTTCTCTTTATTCTTCCTTCAGCTCACAAGAAACCTGGGAGTGCCCGGGGCACTCACCAAAAACTTCCCAGGAGTACCTAGGTGATGTATACCCTCTTACCAGCTTCTCTGAACCTGCTGCCATTACCAGCCCCATGGCAGCCCCTTCCCCCTCAGCTGGATTCCAGCCCTTTGCTCTGACCCCCTTGTCACTCCTGTGTACCCTCCAACCCTTTCCCACTTATCCATCCCTGAGACTTCATCAGACTCCTCCCCTGATTTAGGGTCTTCCATAGTTCCCTATCGCTCACTGGAAAGTCTAAAACCCTTGACCTAATAAATGCAGTCTTTGTGGAATGGCTTCGCCTCCAAGCACACCTCTAGCCCAGCTCCTCCTCCCATCCCACACCCCAGCAGCACCCACTTCAGAATGCAGTGTGCTGCCCCAGACGTTCTTCTATTACTCCTTCTCTTGCTTTGGAGGTTCCCTTGAGGCCTGTCCATAAGCCACTGCTCTCTCCCAAGCCTTCTTCTGAATGCTCTCCTTCTGGACTCATGTAATCCTTGTAATGCTAGATTGCTCTTATCTCCTTCCCATGTTTACTCAAAGAGACATCTTCCCAGGCATGGCGGTACACACCAGGTAGATGTTCTGTTGGGTTCGCTGCAATCCCAGCACTCAGGATTGCCAGGATTTCAAGGCTAGCCTGATCTACACAGTAAATTCCAAGCCGGGCTAGAGCATATAGGAGGCAGTGGAGAACCAGAGCCTGGTGATAGTTCAGTGGGTAAAACATAAGCCTGGCAAGCTGAGTTCAATCCCCACAACACTGGAAGGAGGGAATCAGCTCCTGGAAGCTGCTGCATGACTGCTGTCATACACACCTCACAATAATAATAAAATTTTAGATGTCTGTTCTGAAATCACAAAAACAATATTCTTGAAAGTCAGTGTCTTAGATACTTTTCTATTGACACCATGACCAAGGCAACATATAGAAGAGTTTATTTGGCACTTACAGTTTCAGAGGGTGAGTCAACAGCCACCATGACAGGAAGCAGGCAGCAGGCAGGCAGGCATGGTGCTGGAGCAGTAGCTGAAAGCTCACTTCTTGATCCATAAGCAAAAAAAAAGGGCATAGTGGCATTTGCCTTTCGTGCCAGCACAGACAGGCGGATCTCTGTGAGTTCGAGGCCAGCCTGGTCTACATATGGAGTAACACATAGAGAGTTCAAAAGCAAACAAGCAAACAAAGCACAAGACATACAGAGAGAGCAAGAGAGAGAGAGAGAGCACTGAGAATGGTGTGGACATTTAACACCTTAAAGCCCATCCCCAGTTACACACCTCCCCCAACAACATTACTTCCTAATTCTTCCCAAATAGCTTCTCCAACCAAACACTCAAATACATGAGCCTATCGAAGCCATCCTCATTCAAACCATCACTGACAGGCAGAGTTGCACATGCGTCTAATGCCAGCCATGGAAAAGCTGAAGCAGGAGATTTCTACGAGTTTGAGGACAACCTGGGCTGTCTAATGAGTTCCGGTCTACAGGGTGTGTGTATGTGTGTGTGTGTGTGTGTGTGTGTGTGTGTGTGTGTGTGTGTCTTTGTGCCAGGACCTAGAGCCAAAAACATAGCAGCAAAGAAGACAAGCATGAAAAAAAGAAAAAAAAGAAAAAGACAATGCAAGATCCAAGATGGCGGCCACGGGAGGACACTGTGTCTGAGGAGTAGAACAGCAGTGTCGGCACAGTGACCAGGAGACTGAACTCTGGGACCTAAAACACCAGCATTTGTGATTGCCAGGTGAGCAGAATTCCTACAGTAAGGAAATCAAGTGGGAAAGTCCTAGGGACACCCAGTTATTCCCCGGAAAAACTCCAGGTGACCGGCTGTACACAGCCCAGATCAGAACGAGCAGCCATACTGGGCGCCACCAGCTGCCATTCTCTGGGCCAGACTGAGGTCACACATTCTCTGGGCCAGACTGAGAAGGCCCCAGATACCATTCCAGACCTGGGTGCATCGGGGGGGATGCACACTGCTTGGCACTGCCAGCCGCCACTCAGGAACAGGACACATAGTATCAGGTCCAGACTGAGGTGCCCCCAGATACCATCTCAGACCGTGGTGCACAACCCCTGGTCCAAAAAAAGGAGGCGCCACGTCTCCAGACCAGAGGGGAGTCCTTAGCAGCAAGCCTAGGTCAGAGCGTGGAGCCTCCAGACCAGAGCGGTGCCCCCAGCTGCCATCTCAAACCAGGACACTCAGCCTCTGGCACAGAGTGAGGAGCCAAGCCTCCAGACCAGAGGGGTGACCAGCCTGCAGTGCTCACAGCTTCTAGCACAGAGCATAAAGCCGGGCACACAGATCCCACAACAGAGTACAACTGAGGCAACAACACACACTCTCAAACCACTGGAACTCCCTGATCTTCTTGAAGAATACTCCAGACACAAGAGATTGACAGTTCCAGTCTGAAATTCAGCCTCAAAGCACAAACAGCTCCTTGATTATATATAAACAAATGGCCAAAGGTCAACGTAAGA
>CM053747.1:34289414-34395997 GCA_028658305.1 Pachyuromys duprasi
TTGAACTTGATGGCTGACTCTTTGACCCTCCCCCATACAAGCCGGGGAGTGACACACTGGCTGGATCCCAGTGGAGGACATTGCAGCCAGCCCTGAGGAGACAGGATGAGCTGGGGTTGGATGGAAGGGGAGGAGGTCCTCCCCCGTTGGTGGACTTGGAGTGGGCGGGGAGGAGATGAGGGAGGGTTGGGGAGGGTGGAAGGGAGTGGGGGGGCTGCGCATGGGATGCAAAGTACCTAACCTGTGATTGATAACAAAAAATAAAAAATAAAAAAAAGATTAAAAAAATAAGAAAAAAAGAAAATGTGGATTTACCTACAGCCTGATCTGAGGCATTTTCTCAATTGAGGTTCCCTCTTTTCTGATGACTTTATAGCTGTGTCAAGTTGACTTAAAACTAGCCAGGACTGCCAGTTCATAATTTAAAAAAGAGAGTTGGGGGTACTAGTGAGGTGGGGAATTGGGTCAAGGTGCTTGCCACAAACCTTGATGACTTGAAGTTCAACCCCTGGGTCCCACATGGTAGAAGGAGAGAACCAATTCCTGCAATTGTCCTCTGACCTCCACACACGGGCCATGGCATGCAAAAGGACATACACAACAAAAGATAAAAAATAAATAGATTGTTGGACTCCCAAGGTGGGGAGACCCTCTGTGCCTCAGGATAGATGCCAGACCCCAATAACCCACAAAAACAGAGCTTGATGCAAACAGCAAGAGGTTTAATTAGTAGCCAGCATGCCAGGGCTCCGCAGTGAGAGGTCCCGGGTTCAAATCCCGGACAAGCCCCCAAATGTTGGACCTCCAAGGCGGAATCCCAAATGATCAGCAAACTCGAACTTGATGCACAAGCAAAAGGTTTTATTCAAGTACCAGAGCACTCTGGGACCCCGCCACTTGCTCCCATGCAAGGGACAGTGCAGAGTCCCCAGCAACGAAATCACAGAGTTTATAAAGGCAAAACCCGCAAAGAAGGAGGGTTCTAGGGGTAAGGGACTTTTCTAACAGGGCAATCTATGATTGGTTATTGCCAGGTGCAGCCAGGAGGGAATGGTTAGAGATTGTTTAGGCTTTCTCATCCATAACTACAGAAGGGCATCTCTTAGAAACGTTTTGTATCAGATCCGGGTTCGATAATAATTACAGCTCACAAGTTTCAGTTCCTATGGTTGGTTCCCATGGTTAGGGCCAAGTATTGGTTCCTTTTGTTAGGGCCAAGTTAAAATTTTCCGTCCTTATGTTATAAACATAAAAAAAAATTTTTTGTCTTAGTCTGTGTTTTATTTCTGTGAAGGAACATCATGACCAAAACAACTCTTACAACAAAAATCATTTAACTGGGTCTGGCTTGCAGTTTTTTGAAATTTAGTCCATTATTGTCACGGTAGGGAGTGTGGAAACAAAGACAGATATAGTGCTGGAGAAGTAGCTGAAAGTTATACATCTGGATCCACAGGCAGCAGGAAGAGAGAACCACCAGGCCTCACTTGGGTTTTTGAAATCTCAAAGCTCACCCTTAGTGGCACACTTCCTCCAACAACGCCACATGTAATCCAACAAGGCCACACCTCCTAATACTTCTCTATGGGAGCCATTCCTATTCAAACCACCACATACTTAAATACAAAGGTTTTGTTGGGGGTGTTGTTGTTTTGGTTATGCAAGGTTTTTGTTTGTTTGTTTGTTGGGGTTGGTTTGGTTTGGGTTTTGGTTCAGCAAAAAAGGGAAGAATTAGAAGAATTAGAAGAAAAGAGATATGTTTATCTCACAGATTTGGAATATGAAAATCAAGATTGTAGACCCATCTGGTCACATCTAGTAAGACCCTTCCTTCCGGCTGCTTCTGCGGAGATTGTGGAAGATTTACAAAGGAGAGATCACACAGAGTAGAAGCAAGAGTGAGATGAGACTAATCCAGTCCCTCCTTGACCCACTCGTGAAGGCGGAGCCCCTGTGGCCTAATTTCCTTCCACCAGGCTCCACCTCTTAAAGGAACCACCAGATTCATACAGTTATACTAGGGACCAAGCTTCTGGCATGAGTGTCTGGAGGACTCACACATATCTGAATCACAGCAGGGAATATCTCCTGTCTTCCAAGTCATCACACCCAATGCTTTTACCACCTATGCAACTGTTACATAGCACAGGCACCGTGTAATTTCCTTAGTAAGAAAGCTTAGTACCGTTCAGGGTAGCAACAGAACAGGCAGACTTTTTTCATGTGGGCACCAGGAGAAATGAATGTTACAGCAAACCAGGGAAAGTATACATGGCGTGCTTGAATACATGGTTTGAATACGTTTGTGTGTGTGCGCGCACGCGTGTACACACACACACACCAGTAGACTCGAGTTTGAATGCTTGGTCCACAGAGTGGCACAATCAGATGTGGCCTTGTTGGAGGAGGTGTGGCCTTGTTGGAGGAGGTGTGGCCTTGTTGAAGGAGGTGTGGCCTTGTTGGAGAGAGCGTCAGCATGGGGGTGCACTTTGAGGTTTCCTGTGCTCAGGCAGTGGGGAATGAGAGCCTCCTCCTGGATGCCTGTGGAAGCCATTCTCCTCCTGGCTGCCTCTGGATCAAGATGTAGACTTCTCAGCATCTTCTCCAGCACCAGGTCTGCCTGGATGCTGCCATGCTTCCTACCATGACAATAATGAAATTATAAGCCAGCCCCAACTAAATCTTGGCCTTTGTTATGTTGGTTATGTTGTCTCTTTCGAATTAATTGTCTTGGTTAAAAGTTGGTCATGGTGTCTCTTCATAGCGGTGAAACCCTCAGACACATGGCTTCCTGATATTCATGTGCAGAACTCTCTTAGCATCACTTCTGAAGAACCTGTTGATTGAGGCCATCAGAAGCTCATGGAGAGCCCAGGAGGACACAGAGCTGTGGCGCTGCATACTGAATGCTCAGCACTCGGGAGGTACAGACAAGATGGTCAGAATTTCAAAGTCATCCTCAGCTGTAGAGCAAGTTTAGGGCAGAGAGATTCCCCCACAACCACCCATCTCTCTTTCTCTCCCTCTCTCTGTAAACAGGGCCTTGCTATGTCCAGAATTCATTTTTTAATATATAATTTATTTTATGTTCATTAGTGTCTGCATGTATGTCTGTGTGAGGGTATCAGAAGCCTTGGAAATGGAGTTACAGTCAAGTGTGAGCTGCCACGTGGGCTCTGGAAATTGAACCCTGGGTTCTCTGGAAGAGCAGCAAGTGCTCTAAACTACTGAGCCATCTCTCTACCGTCACCCCCACCCGACTTCATTACGCCTTTTTTTCCTTCTTTCTTTCTCTCTTTCTTTGTTTTTTTTTTTTCAAGACAGAGTTTCTCTGTGTAGTCTTGGCTGTCCTGGACTCGATTTGTAGACCAGGTTGGCCTTGAACTCACAGAGATTCACCAGCCTCTGCCTCCCTGAGTACTGGGATTACAGGCACCTTGCCCAGCTCCAGACTTCATTTCTTAATGAGGAAATAGACAAGAATTTGCATTTGGATTTTAGAATCAACATGGGCCAATCTGGAGTAGTTTGTTATTTTGAGAGATATTATTTATTAATTTATTTATTTCCCCCCCCCTTTTTTTTAAAGACAAGATCTCATGTATTTCAGGCCAGCTCAAGCTGGCCTTGAACTCTTGGTCCTCCTGCCTCCAATTCCTGGGTTCTCAGATTATAGACATCTAGCACCATACCTCATTTTGGGATGGTAGGCACTAACCCCTTGGCTTCATGCATGCTAGGCAAACATTCCACCTTCTGGGCTATGCCCCCAGCCTCCATCCTATTGTATAGTGAATCACTTGCAATTACATATACCTCTGTGGTCATACATACACAAAAAGCATGTCACCTAGAAGCTGTCTGAGCTATACAATCCTAAGGGTGATTCATGGTCAGTTCTCCATGTCTAGTTCACACAAGAACTAATTTCCAAGAAAGCAGCTGCCAACACAAAAGCAGTACATGTCTGTTTGCATCACACATACATACACACACACTAATGGCCAACTGGACAAAGCTTGTCACGTGGCCACACCCAGAAATGGCATAGATGAAAGCTTGATGCATTTGGGGGCTACCAATGGGACAATCTACCACCCATGAGCATCTTTGAAGACACAGCGCGCATCTCCTGTGCTGACCTCTTCAGGAGGAAGAAAGGGGCTGGATGACTCTGCCAACACTCTGATAACATCTATAAAATGTGTGGGTCTGAATGAAAATGGCTCCACAGGCTCATAAGGAGTGGCATTATTGGAGGTATGACCTTGTTGAAGTAGGTGTGGCCTTGTTAGAAGAAGTATGTCACTGGAGGGTGGACTTTGAGGTTTCAGAAGCTCAAGCCAGGCCCAGTAGCTCACTCTCTCTTCCTGGAGCCAATGGATCCAGATGTAGAACTCTCAGCTACCTCTCCAGTACCATGTCTGCCTTTGTGCCACCATGTTTCCCGCCATGATGATAATGGACTAAACCTCTAAACTATAAGCCATCCCCAATTAAATATTTTCCTTTATAAGAGTTGTTGCGGTCATGGTGTCTCATCACAGCAATAAAAACCCTAAGACAAAAATCATCCTACATGATTATATTTATATGACTATTTATGTTTATATGACTGCCCATGGGTTCTAAAGAAAAGTATTTTGTTATTGTTTTGATCTTGAGGAGTTTGTTACCCATGTGCCTCAAGCTGGAACTGCAAGAGACAAAGAAAGGAGAGGAGTCCAGATGACCAACCAGAGGCCATCTTACCTTGACTCAATTCCTTTCTACCTTCCAGCTTCTGACTTGTCCAGTAGTAATGGGAGTTTTTCAGTCTCTTCTACTTCCCCATCCATTATCCCTTCCCAGATCCTGAACTGTCTTCTTTGAGCCTTTTACTCCATCCAACTGTGTCGCTCAAGCAGACACAGAGTTGCAAGCTCTCAACAGGCCATGTTCCCCTCCCCTTCCTGAAGGCAGAGTGCCTGGGGACCCAGAAAGTAGGCCAGTGCCTGGAAACCTTCGCAAAGTAGTACAGCTAAGCCTTGGTGGGCCTGCAGAGTAGCATCCAGGGCCTCAGCCAACCTGAATCCTGACACATGCAGTTTACAGCCCTCTGAATAGCCCATGTCCTGCCCCCAAAATAAAGGAATCAACCAGCTCCAGCCCCAAGCTCTGGGAGAAGAAAGTCCCCAAACTAAAGCAATTGTAGCTGATAGGAAAGATCCCTGAACGTGACTAAAAAGCCACTAAGCCAGAAGAAACACACAGCAATCCAGGGACAGGAGAACACAGCATGTGTGGAATGAAAAAGGAAGGAGGCTGAATGAATGAGAAAGAATGGCAAATGGGGGTGAGTAGCTGAGGCCAGGGCACCGGCAAACTTAGAAATTCCCCTAAAAGCTGGGTGGGTTCATTCCATGAATGGGGTGGTCTTTAGGGTCCCTGTTCCTTAGCCCTCAAGCCCTGGGGAGCTTTACGTAAAGACCCCAGGAGTTCAGTGGCTTACCAGAGAAATAGCGCCCCACTCCTGTTAGAATGCCCCATCATCTCAGGCACAGGGAACCACCCAGCCTTCCAAGGGAGGGAACTGATATTGCATCTGCAAGCCCAGGGATGGCTTCCAACAGTGCCATTACTATATTGAAAACCGCCGTGACAGTGCCAGGGCCAACTTCTATTAAGAAATAGGAGAGTGATCAGGCAAATGGCCGAGAGGCAGAGCCAGGCCACAAGACGTCCCAACCAGAATTCAGAGACCAGGAATCCAACTAGCCTTTTAAAAAAGAAATATAGGGACCAACAAGATGGCCTGGTGGGGAAGATGCTTGCCAACAGGCCTGACAACCTGAGTTCCATCCCCCATGGACTACATGGTAGAAGGAGGGAACCAACTGTGGAAGTCTGTCTTCTGGACTCTAAATATGTACACTCAGCCATAACACACACATACCCCAATTTTAAGTTTCATGAAAAAATAATAATATGTAAACAAATAAATCATTAACACTTGGTTTTAGAAAGAGCCTCTTGGTTGACATCAAGTTGATGGTATAGAAGGGGTATCCGTGAGGATCAGAAACTGGGACTCAGCCTTTCCAGTCAGTCATGTAGGCCCATCCTGAGAGTTCTCTCTTTTCTCTTCCTCTAGCTGAAGGGTGCAGAGCGGAGTGGCTCAGCACTGCGGACTTGAGTTCCAGAGTCCTACAACTGGTCGGCCTGGCTACTTACCAGCCATGAAGTAACAAGAGTGGATAGGAGGAGTCTGTTGGGATGGGAGTGGGGATATAATGTGACCGTGGACACAATGAGCCCAGCAATGCTTGATAGAAGGCAATACTCCTTGCCTTGTCTAAAGACCAAATGGGACCATGAGAGCATTCTAGGTGGCTGGGCCAGAAAGTGCAAGTTTGCCAGGTTGTGGTGGCCCATGTTTTTAATCTCAGCAGGGGCAAGTGGATCTCTGTGAGTTCAAGGCCAGCCTGTCTACAGAGGTTACACAGAGAAACCCCATCTCGGTCATGAAGAGAAAGTCAGAGAGATGGGGAGCAGAAAGCACAGTTCCCTACAAGCTAAGTGCTCGGAGTACTTGGAGGTGGGCAGGCCTGGGAAGAGAGGAGCCAGGGAAGTGCATCCCTCGCCTTGCTTCCAAAGGGCTGCTCTAGCATGGAAAAACGACCGACCAACTTTCTTTGCTGAAAGACCAGGCTCCAAAGCCAAAACCTGACACTGGAGGCTCAAGAACAGGGCTCCATCCTAGAAGGAGAAGAATGGGGAAGCTGGAGGGCCTCCCCTCCCCCACCCCCACCCCCCACTGCACGGCTTCACCCTTGAGTTATCCAGACTTCTGAAGGTTCTAGCAAAGAAAGGGTTACAGCCTTAAAAGGAGTGCAAGCATTTCAGACCGTGAGAAAGAGGCTGCCCCACCCTGATCCCCCGGGTCGCAAACCGTTAGAGCTGAAGGCGCCTTTTCAGTAGCAGCAAGCCACCCTTGGACTCCCAAACCCGACACCTCCTACGAGCCTTCGCCCGGCACCCCTCCCCCTCCATCCTTTTTTTCCTCAGCCTCTGATTGGCTGAACCCCGAGGCCCTCCCCGCTTCCCCCTCTCTCCCCCACCCCTGGTGAAAACTGCGGGCTTCGCACTGGGTGCAGCAACTGGAGGCGGTGGTGCATCCGGAGGAGGCTGCTGCTACCGGAGTCCAGGTGAGAGCCGGAGCTGGGAGGAACCCGCACACGCAGGGACAACCGCAGGGCGAGGGTTCAAGCCTTCCCCAGCTGCAGCTTTGGAAAAGGATACCCGAGCGCTTCTGAGGGCAAGGGAACTGCGGGAGGGACCTGCATCCCAGGCCGGGGCGGGAGTGGAGCTGTGCAGGGCTGCTAGCTTTTGCCTGCTGGCAGACGCCTTCTGAGACCGAGGAAGGACACCGAGGACGGTCTTTGGTTCTGCCTTCCATCTAGGGGCACCGAAGTGTCTCTCTCACTCCATCCCCCCGACACCCACCCCTTGATGGCTTGATCACCTGCGATCAGATCGGTGGCCGGAGAGGGAAGGAGAGGAGGGCCGGCCAGGGGTGATGGGGAGGAGAACCAGACTTCTGAGGAGGCAGGCTTCCTTGAGCAGCTCGTTTAACTGGGGGAGGGTGAACAAAGGCTGTTTAAACCTTTGAGGAGTAGGTAGAGGCTTTCGGGATGAGTGTGCATCACTGGCGGAGGCTAATGCCTTGTTGTCATGAAGAGAAGAAATTCCAGATGCTTGCTGCACACGTCCTTATAGGAGGAGCGGAAGTTTAACCTGTAACCGGCCCACCAGGCTGCATGACAGAGGCGGGGCCCAGGGCTTGCAGGCCCGGGGCAGGGAAGGGAGTGGTCCTCCCCCTCCTTCTCTCTAGACGAGATTTCCAGGGCTGAAACCGCTCGACCTCACTCCCGCTCTGGACCAGCTCCTCCCGGTTCCACAGTAGCCCGGCCCCACACCCAAACTCAGTTCCCTAGAATAGGTGGGTGGCAAACTGGAGGGAGTCTCCGCCGGCTGACCTCGCGGCTGGCTGGGTGCGGGGCACCGCAGGTAAGGAAACCGCAGTGCTGAGCGGCAGGCGCGGGGGTGGGGAGAGCTAGATAGGATGCGAGAGGGGGGAAGGGGAGCTCTCTTGGTAGAGGAGGATTGAAATACGGAAATGGCATCAGGGTGGGGTCAGGCAGGCGCGGCCTCAGGGAGAGGGCGCTGAGTTTGGCTGAGCGTAGGCTTCGAAATTCTGGGCAGCGGCTCTGCCAGCCCCCTCTACCCTTCCATCTAGTTCTGTCAGGCTTCTCCAGCCCCAGCCCCATTTCTTTCCTCTAGGGTTCCCTCACAACCCCCCCCCCGCACCATCCTCCCCCGAAATCCCAAGCCTGCACTCCATAACCCAGCGTTCTCAGATCCAAGTCCTATGCTGGCCAGCAGCCCTCAGGAAGTGGAAGCAGAAGGATCTCCGAGTTCGAGATTAACTTGGGCTACAATGCGAGTTCCAAGTTCACCAAGGCTTCTTAGGGAGACCTTTTCTCCAAAATGGTCCCCTTTCTCCACCACAGCGCTTTGGGATCCAGCTCCAGGCCGCAGCTCCTCCCCAGGATGACATTCACAGCCCATCCCGTGGACCCTAGCCTCTTTCCCCACAGACCTTGGACTTCGAGAGTTGGAGAGGGGGGCACTTCCCGCACAAAAGCTGTTTGTAGCCTAGGTGGAGCCCGTTAACTGTAGCAGACTGGGCTTCTCTTGAGCAAGGGCAGGGTAGACTACCTGCCAGTGTTTTGAGCTGGGGTGCTGAAGAGAAGGCAGAAAACTGCAGCCCCAGGAACCCTTGAGAGCTGGCCATTTGCAAACATCTCTACCTTATGTGCCATGAGCCTGCAGTGGCTTCTCATTCACATCCTGTGTCCTATACAGGCTGGTGTGGCACCTCCGTGAGACACATACGTGCCTGACTTCATCCCTAGCCATTAAGCTTTCTGAATCACTCACTGTGGGGCATAGTGCCAGATGCTTATTGGTTTGTTTTTTTTTTAAACCCAGTCACAATCCTATTTGCCTGTAAGGTTCAAAGAGCCTCATTTATTCAATAGAATATCTTTGTCCAGCTCTCAGGGAGCTGAGGCAGGACAGAGTTCGAGCGCATCTTGAGCTACATTGGGAGATACAGTCTCAATAAAATAATAATAGGCCCCATGGAGGTGCATACCTGTAACCCCGGCACTCGGGAGGCTGGGGCAGTTTGGTGAGTTCGAGGCCTGCCCAAGCTACATAGTGAGACCCTAGCACTATGATAGGGTGAGTATCTACTCTATGCTAAGGCTGACCCGGACATTAAGGATCATCTTCTGAACAAGGACTAGTGTCTGAAGGAGGGTTTGTTTGTTTAACGGGCATGAAAGTTTTCATTTGGAAAGACTGAGTTCTGGAGACTGGCTGCACAGCAATATGACTGAGCCTAATGCTCCTGAAGCACACAGTCAGACTGATTAAGACAAGAAAAGTTATGTGTGACTTAGCAAATTAAAAAAAAATTGTCTGTTTATTTGTTTGTTTGTTTTGTTGTTGTTTTTTAGACAAGGTTTCTCTGTGTAGCCTTGGCTGTCCTAGACTGTCTTTGTAGACAAGGCTGACCTCCTCACAGAAACACACCTGCCTCTGCTTCCCATGCACTGGGATTAAAGGCGTGCCACCATGCCCAGCTTGTATTTGTTTTTCAAGACGAGGTCTCTTTGTGTAGCCCCAGTGGTCTTGGCACTAACTCTGTAGACCAGGCTAGCCTTGAACTCAGACATCCACCTGCCTCTGCCTCTTTCAGTGTTGGGACTGAAAGTGTGTGCCACCACCATCCTGCAAATCAAAATATTAAATGCAGGCAATCCTTACCCTATAGGTCTTAAGTCCCAGAGAAAAGTGATGAGGTCATCCAACAGGGAAGTACTCCAGGGACAATGCACACACACACACACACACCATTGCAGGAAGTGTGTTCACTCCTCCTTTGCTTTCTCTGAGTGGCAAAGGGCCTTAGGCAGCGTCACCTTCAAAGAGAAGGCGGTGAAGGGAGGGGCTCATGTTCTCCACGGACCTCAAGCCCTGACAGTAAGCGTGAACCCATTTGTCCCATCTCTTGGCTGACACCCAGCTTTTCCCACCCCAGAATCCAGGACAAAACTCTTGGCACCATGAACCCAGCCATCGGCATCGCTCTCCTGCTTTCAGGTACTGGGCAAGGGTCAGGGTTGGCATTACAGGGCATCGGCTTCCTTCTACTCAGGGAAGTAGCCTTTTTGCCATAGTCTCAGAGGCACAGGTGGCTGGGGTGGAGGACTCAGCCTCACCGATCGCCTGCCTGCTGGTGGTGATCTTTGTCATAGTGGAAATTCCATATGGGGACTAAACTCCTGTTGCTGGGCAGTGGTGGTGCATGCCTTTCATCCTAGCACTCAGGAGGCAGAGGCAAGTGGGTCTCTGAGTCTGAGGCCAGCCTGGTGTACACAGAAAGTTCCAGGACAGACAGAGAAACCCTGACTCATAAAACCAAAAATCAAACAAACAAAGAAACCTCCTCTTGATGTCCTGTATTGAAACACATTGATGGAGTCCAGAGCTCCAGCAGATTAGAGACGGAAGTTGGAGTCTGTGGGTACTGGGACATTCCATCAATACCCCAGGGGTAAGTGCAAACTACACATCCTCCCCAGCCAGGCCAAGTCCACTCTTCCTGCAGGTGGGAGGCCCCTGCTCTGTATCTCCCCCAATTCAGAGAGGGTACTGCTATGCCAGTCTTGCAGATGTCCCGAGGGCAGAAGGTGACCAGCCTGACAGCCTGCCTGGTGGACCAGAACCTTCGCCTGGACTGCCGACACGAGAATAACACCAACTTGCCCATCCAGCATGAGTTCAGCCTGACCCGAGAGAAAAAGAAGTACGTGCTCTCGGGCACCCTCGGGGTACCCGAGCACACATACCGCTCCCGGGTGAGCCTCTCCAACAAGCCCAACATCAAGGTCCTCACCTTGGCCAACTTTACCAACAAGGACGAGGGCATCTACACGTGTGAGCTGCGAACCCCTACCCAGCCTCCCACGGTCTCCTTTCAAAACATCTCTGTGCTCAGAGGTGAGACTGGTCCCCAGAAAGATGAAATGGCCAGGTTAGCCAGGCTGGGGTTAGCCAAACCATGGGCAGACCAAGTCAGAGGGGAGAGGAGCCCTTCTTATGTGCCCCTAACTGCTACCTGGTCCCCTGGGGAACCACTGCCACCTGCATTGTGAGTAGGGGGAAAGATCGGGGGGGGGGGGCAGATAGGCAGAGCCTTGAAGTAGAAAGAGCTGAAGAAACCGAAAAGGAAAGTGGGACAGGCAGTGTGGTGGTTCTGTTAAGACATCAAGGCACTGGCTTCTTAAAGGACTAACACCTGGTGTTGCCTCTGCCTGCCTGAGCCCTGATCGCCCCTTCTCTCTCCACAGACAAGCTGATTAAGTGTGGCGGCATGAGCCTGCTGGTTCAGAACACCTCCTGGCTGCTGTTGCCCCTGCTTTCACTCTCTCTCCTCCAAGCCATGGATGTCATTTCTCTGTGACTGGCTGGGCCTATGAAGAAACAGGAAACCTCCAGGCCCAGTAAAGAGGTCCTGTTTCTCTGTGTCAGCTGACTCCCTCCCCCAGTCCCTCAAATATCTCAAAAAAATGGGGAGAAACGGGGACCCCGTCCCTCATAAGGAACCCCAGCGCTGCATGCCATCGCCACCCGCCTCTGCCACTTCACCCTCTCCCCACACCACTGGCTGTCATTTTGTACCCTTTATTCCAGGGTTGCTTCTGTCTGTTTATTTAGGGTTTATCCTTCCCTTTCTCTGAGAGTTTGGGACAAGGGAGGCCAGGACTGGGGACCTGATGGAGCATAAGGGCATATGATGGGCTGTAGGGTGGCAGGTCTCTGAGGGGGAGTTCCTCCTTGCCAACCAAGCCAGATGCCTGAAAGAGATATGGAAGAGGGAGATGGAGTGTGTCTGTGCCTGATACACCCAGTGGGCGGGGAGGGGATGCCTGAAGATATCAGGGCGCTGCCGTGCCTTTGTGACCCATCTAATGAGGATGGGAACGTCGCTCCTACAAGACCATTCTCAGCTACCACATACAAAACCCCTTCCTATCGCCGAAGAAATCCCCTGGGGCTCTTGAGCCAGGGCACACTCAGTAAAGATGGAGGGAATATTGAGCCAGGGAATATTGGGGGAAAGGATGGGAGGGGAGGCATCGCCCCTCCTCTAAAACAAGAGCCTGCGGTCGCCAGTGCCACTGCCTGTAATGAAAGGGGTGGCAGAGGAAGACAAGCCCCTTCCTCTGCTCCCAAGGAGGCAGAATCCTGACTACAGGATCCAAGTCAGTGAAGGAAGGGGACCCTAGGGCCACCCAGCTGGTCTCAGCTTGCTAAGGAAGATTCTTTGTTCTTTCTCTTGCCCCTCTGTGCCAGCCCCTCTTGCTGTCCCAGATCCCCCAAACAACCAGAGTCTTGCAACCTGCCTCGTTCAGGGCCTCCTAGGGTCAGAGGCAGGTGGTGGCGTGAGACGCAGCGTGCACACTTTTGGGAAGACAGCTTTTCCAAACACCCTCTTTCCCGCTGGCAGCTCTGCCCGTCCTGTCACCGTGTGTGATGTCACCACAGCTTACAGCATCTCACTGAGGAAAAACAAAACTGCACAATAAAGCCAAGCCTCTGGAGCCTGTCCCCGTGTCTGTCTCTGCTACAGTCTTCCAAGGTCCCCAAACTGGATGGTTTGGCAAGGTGCCTCTGTGTATAGAAGGTTCAACAGGACTTTGGGGGTACCCCAGCCCTTCCTATCCCCTTGTCTTCTGTCTCCCACTTTCTGCAGCCCCCTATGCTGGGTTTCTCTTGAGAGTGACTCTAACATGACATCTTTGCTGACTCATTGGGCAACAGCGTTCACCCATCGCCAACATGTGAGCCTGGCCATGTAGCTCTAGAAGTGCTAGGGATTTTGTGGTGAGGTATGCACCCTGCCTTTTTTTTTCCCCCCAGCCCTAGTTCTACAGAAATGCACCCTGAAGTCCTGGGTACTGAGAGGGCATGCTCTGGGGCCCTGGGGCCCTGGAGCAGGGACAATGGGGGAGGGCACAAGCATCAGGCCTTCAATACAAAAACGACCACCTGAGAAAGAGCTTCATAAGCTTTCCTTCTGCAGTGAACACATGGGGTTCCATCCCTGGATTCCTCCTCCAAAAGTAATGAGTAAAATGTGAACAGGTACCACAGGCCTTCCCGAGTTTGGGACACACACATACACCATGCTGAGAACTGCAGGGTGATAACAGGGGGGTTCCATTTGCAATGACCTGCTGAGACAGCCCAACCCCACTTGAACAGGCAATGTGGGGGAGGAGGCTGAATCATTTGGTATTTAGCATGGATAGAATAATTCTCTGAACATTTTTTTTAAACGTCCTTAACTATCTAAATTAGTACCGCTTGCTCTCCAGTCTTCCCGCCCTTGCCTTGGCTGCACTTCTGACCAGGCCTGAAGAAGGCAGAAGAAGTCATCCATCACACACCATGAGGCTGACAGTCATTTTGCAGGTGCAGCCAAAACCTGAGCTGTCTGGGGAAGGGACACTCTCGAGACCCAGGCTCCTTGCTCAGCGCTTCCTTCGAGCTACAAGTATCACGCCAGAGAAGTCTAGGAAAACCTTTGCAGGGAAGGAATGACTCAAACACCAGGCAAGTTTGGGAGGCCTCACCCTTAGAGCAGTAAGGGGTCAAGTTCAAATGTTTTTTCTGGAAGGAAATGGGAGGCCAGATAGGAAACGTCAAGTGAGAAGTCAGTGTGAGAGCCTGGCACCGGGGTGGTATTCCTCGTGTTGCCTTTGTCACACTTGGCACTCTTTCCTAGAGAGCTCTGTGGCCACACTCAGTTGTTAGGGAAGTGGGATTGCTTTCTGAAGTTACCCCAGAGTTGCAGACTCTGAGGCCTGGAGTGGATACTCCTAAGAAGCCACAGAGGACTGTGGGCCAGGAGGGCAGAAGAAGATAAGGAAAAAAAAAAACCCATTAGGCGGGCCTTGTAACCTAAACCAACCCGAGGTGATCATAATGAAGACAGGAACGCTAAAGGTTTTCACAGCTGGCCGTGATACCTGTCCATCCCTCTGGCCAAGTCAGCAAATCTTGTAGAGACGGTGGGATGTCTGTAGTATCTGGGGCACTTAGAAAGGTCTGAGGCTCCTGCTCATATGGCCTGGGCTTCCCACCCACTTTCTTACTGCCCCTAACCTCTCTCTACCTTTGGCCACTTAGTTCCCAAACTTAAGGCCTAGAATTCTTGCCCAAGAGCATCAAATGTCCCTGTCTTGGGGCTGGTGAAATGGCTCAGTAGGTGAAACCACTTGTCACCAAGTCTGATGGCCTGAGTCCAGTCCCCAGAACACACATTGGTAGAGAGAGAGCGCCAAGCAGTAAAAGCCGTCCTGAGCTCCACACTTGTACCATGGCACGCTTGTATTTGTGCTTATGAATGCACACACACACACCAAATTGTTTTTCAAAATGTTTATTTTAAATGTTTTTAATACCCCTCTCTGTACCCTACATCCAAATGGGGTTACCCACTGCCGCAGACTGTACCAGCCATCACTGTAGCAGTCTCCCTGATGTACCAATGTACTTCCCTTGGGAAGGCCAAAGGGAGATGTGGGGAGTTTCACTGGCAAACAGGGAAAACCATCACAGCTTTGGGGACCTGGGACATGCATCTTCCTGCCTCCTTGCACAAAACCCAACTCTTGCCTGAGCTTGTAGCTTTTGTGTTGGGGACCAGGTATACCCCCCATGTGCACCTATGACAGAACACTAGACTAAGCTCTTTCTGAGTGCCAGCATGGACTAGAGAGTCGCCAGCCCACTCCCACTCAGTCAAAGAGGACTCAAGACAATGGTGGGACAGCTTTCCTCAGCCAGGCCCAGGGCTCTTGGTCTTGGGAGACTATGTAGCCCAGACTCTTTCCTAGCCGTTGGACAAAAAGCATCTCTTGGCTGGCAAATGGAAGACGCGGGGGTCAGAGAAATTAGCTTAAGATCAATAGCAGTGACCTATGGAAGTCAAGTTTGGCTCAACACTCAGGAAGGGCTTTGATAGAGGGAGTTCTGGCTAGCTAGAACTCTGTATGTAGGCTAGGCTGACCTTGAGCTCATAGAGATCTGCCTGTTTCAGCCTCCCAAATTCTGGGATTAAAGAAGTACAACACCATGCCCCAAAAGTTTACAATTTAGTGTTGGGCTACATTCATAACTATCATGGGATGCACAGGCCACAGGCTGTGTGCACCAGGATCTGATCTAACCCTGTATTTAGCTCTCTCCTGTTGCTCTGTGGAAACAGACTAGAGAAAGTAATTGAAACAAAAAGGCCAAAGCCAAGGGTAGAAGCTAGCACTTGCAATCCTAGTATTTGGGGGGGGGGGGGCTGAAGCAAGAAGGGTGCCATGATTTCTGGACCAGGATAGGCTACATAGAGAACCCAGCCTAGGCTATGGAGTGGGACACTGATTTGGGGAGGGGGAATTAGAAGATATTGCAGTAGAGAGGATGATGCCTTGACCAGAAGTTGTAGAGGTGAAAACAAAGAGAAGTAGTGACTTGGAGAGGCAGAGTTAAAACAGAAGACGGATGAAATCCGAATAAAGCCTGCCAACTTTGCCAATGCTAATGTCTCAACTTTGCTATTGTTCTGGTTATACAGGCTGCTACCACTGGGGGAAACCAAGTCACAGGTATATAAGACCTCTAACCTCCCACCTCGAGGGTATAGACAGCTTGCAGGCATTGGATCCCCTGGAACCAGAGTTACAGAAGTTTGGGAGTTGCCATCTGGTGCCAGGAACTGAACCCAGGTCCTCCAGAAGAAGAGCAAGGGCTCTTAACCACTGAGCCTTCTTGTGCTGTTTTTATAATTTCACCTTTTCAGGGTTGGAGTAATCTTTTCCACTATATTAGTTTTTTTTAAATTGCTACAAAGATTTAATAAAAGAACACACACATACACACGCTCCCTAGCACAGTGGCTGGAGTGTGTGAAAAGTACATTTCTGTCATTTGCTTGAAGGCCACACTGTCTATGGTATTTGTCACGGCAGAGAGAATGTCACTAAGAGAACATTAAGTATGGTCTTAACCAGAAGCCACAACAAAGCTCTTTGGAAAAGATGAGAACATGAACAAGTGCCAGGTGCAATGGGCACACCTTTAATCCCATCACTCCGGAGGCAGAGGCAGGCAGATCTCTGTGCCTGCCTGGTCTGGTCTACAGAGTGAGTTCTAGGGTAGCCAGGGCGAGGCCAGTCTGGTCTACAGAGTGAGTTCTAGGGTAGCCAGGGCTACACAGAGAAACCCTGTCTCATGAATAACAATAATAATGAGGAGGAGGAGAGAGAAGAAAAAGAAAAAAAAAAGAAGGAGGGAGTTATCTCAGTAGGGTGGAATGCTTGCTGTGAAAGAAAGGGGACCTGAGTTCAGACTCCCAGCACTCATGTGAAAGCCAAGCATAGCTCTATGCCTGTAACCCCAGTGTTGGGGAGCAGACACAGGAAAGTCCCAAGACCTCGCCAGCCAGCCTAGCTGAAATGGCTAGAATCAGGTTTGGTTAAAAAAAAATTATATATGTGCATACACACATACATACATACTCAAGGTGGAGATCTTGTATTGAGAGAAATACACAGAACATTCTCCTCTGGCTTCCATGTGTGTATGTGCACACACCCACAAGACAGACAGGCAGGCAGGCAGGCAGGCAGGCAGACAGACAGACAGACAGACAGACAGATAGATAGATAGATTAGATAGGTGGGTGGGTGGGTGGGTGGGTGGATAGATATCTTTTTAAAAGAACAAGTGTAATCTTAGTAGAAAAAGTAGGAGTTCAGTGTCATCATTAACTATGTAGTGAGTTCAAGGCCAGCATGGGCTACATTAGACTCTTAAAAAAAAAAAGTAAACGTATTTGGTTGGGCAAGAAGTGAGCCTGTAAACGTGCTTAAAACTGAGACTAAAAGATGACTTTGCAAGAAAAGGTGCTTGTCACACAGATGGCAACCTGAATCCCATCTCCAGAGGCTCACTCACACACCTATAACAAATAACAAACAGTCTTAAAGCAACAGATAGCGCAACATCAAAAAAAGTTTAACTTTTTTATTATTTATTTACTTACTTACTTATTATGTGCATTGGTGCTTTGCCTAGATGTATGCTTGTATGACGGTGTCAGATCTTGGAGTTACAGACAGTTGTGAGCTGTCATGTGGGTGCAGGGAATTGAACTTAGGCCCTCTGGCAGAACAGTCAGTGCTCTTAACTCCTGGGCCATCTCTCCAGCTCCCATCAAAAAATTTGAAGTGCCAGGCATGGTGGAGTATGCCTTTAATCCCAGCACTTGGGAGGCAGAGGCAGGCAGATCTCTGTGGGTTCGAGGCCAGCCTGGTCTACAGAGTGAGTTCCAGGACAGTCAAGGCTACACAGAGAAACCCTGTCTCAATAGAAGTTTTTTTTTAATGTTTATACATACAGAAAAATTTAAACATACAATTATCATGGTTGGTTTTAATGTTAATCTGTCACAAATTAGTCTTCTGAGTAGGGAGCTTCACCTGGAAAACTGTGCTGATTCTTTGATTGGTATGGGAAGACCCATTAGGACTGTGAGCAGCACCTTCTGGTAGCAGCCTGGATAAAAAAGGTAGATATTGCAGAAGGAAACCTCCCTCTGGCTGCTGAGTTGATTCACCCTGATGATGATGACGACGATGATGACGATGATGGTGATTCCCCCCTGCCCCCAAAGAGCAGAAGCAGCACCTCCAAGCTTTCCTTGAAGAAAGCTGCTCTCCAGGAAACTTCCAGAGCTGGCACCAAATTGTGACCGCTGAGTAACTACTGCCTTGTGGACTGAGTAACTACTGATTGATCTCCCCTGCAGTGAGAGACAGCTAGTCTAGCTGGACTTCAGTGTTCCAGCCTCAAGAACCACGTAACCAGCAGGTTCCCCACGTGTGACTCCACTGCTGACTTACTAAGTTCTGATATAAGGATTTTATATGTGTGTGTGTGTGTATAATAAAACAAGCAAATAGAACTGAATCGTGAAGAGTGACTACTTAGGGGAATGAGGGTATAGGATGGAGCAATGGACTGCTTTTATATTATAAACCTAGTAATAACTCTTGTCTCTATAAAAAATAAACAACATGCTTAAAGACTTCTATTAATGTTCTGCCAGTTCCATTTGAGGGTTTGCTTACCAGTGTCCATTTTTGTGTTGGGGCGGGACTAAGAGGAAGTGAGAGGGAATCCCAATCTTAACTGACATCACACTTGTTAAGACAATGACAAGTAACCGTCGATGTTGAGAACCAGATATAGGCTATTTGTTATGTCACTGGACATTCACATGAAGTTTGGAGAGGACAGCTGGACAGGGCTGTGCTTCAGCTGATAAGAGTGCTTACCTAGCACACACAAAGCCCTCGGCCCTGGGTTTTATTCCCAGCATCACATATATTGATCAGACATGGTGATACATGCCTATAACCCCAGCACTGGGGAGGTAGAAGCAGACAAATCCACTTAAAGTCATCTTCAACTACACAGCAAGCACGAGGCCTATTTGGAAAACATGAAACCCTGATTTTTAAAAGGATCAACTAGGCTAACTGCTATTAAGAATAAGAGTCAAGAGTGTTGGCTTGTGCCTGTAATTCAGCACTTCAGGCTGGGACAGGGAGACTGCTGTGAGTTCGAGGTCATCCTGAACCTCAAAGTAGGATGGAGAGAAGAAAAGAGAGATGCCAAAGACAAGGACAGATATGAATGGCTTGTGACCAGGATTGATGGCACATTTGGGAGACTGAGGCAGGAGAATTGCAAGTTCAAGGACAGCCTGGGTTACATAGTAATATCCTATCAGCAAAAGAAAGGATGGAGGGAGGGAGGGAAGGAGGAAGGAAGGAAGGAAGGAAGGAAGGAAGGAAGGAAGGAAGGAAGGAAGGAAGGAAGGAAGGAAGGAAGGAAGGAAGGAAGGAAGGAAAAGAAAAGGCCAGGCATAGTGGCACATGCCTTTAACTACAATCCTAGGAAGACAGAGACAGGTGGATCTCTGTTTCAGGTCAGCCTAGGCTACATATGAGACCTTAACTCAAAAACATTATTAATAATGACAATAACAACAATAAAGTAATATGAGGATCAGGTTGTTAGTGACCAGAGTAGCAATTCTCCAAAGACAGCTCCTTAAATCACCTTGGCCTATGTGTAACCCTTCAGTTGCATCTAGCTTGGCCTGGTGTCTCACCTCCAGCCTCTATAGTCATGCTGGATCATGAGGTGCCTGCAACTTCTAGCTGGTTCTCCTGGAATGCTAGCTCCAGGGACACTCCCTCTTGGAAGCCACCTCCCACTCAGAGAAGCTCAGTCACGGGGCTGTGTAGGAATTCCAGTCACCAGGACCAGCTCCAGCCAGCATCCACCATCACCTGCCAGCCATTCCAGGGAGCCACCTGGACATCCAGCTCTCAGGAGCCACGAGGTGCCTGAGGGCCCAGCTTCCCACAACCTTGAGATTTGGCAAGAGCCACCGTGGTAGCTGTGGGAGCAGCAGCCAGCCTGTAGTGGGTGAGCAAAAGTGAATTGGAGACTGTCTACTTGTTTGTCAGGGAGTGCTGCCGTGCCTGGAGTCAGAGGGGGAGTCCGGGGGTCTGGTGTGTTTTAAAGACAGGCAACCACAAGGCTGGAGAGATGGCTAAGTGGCTAAGAGCACTTGTTGCTATTGTAAAGGAATCCACATGGTACTTCATAATCAAATGTAACTCCAGTTCTAAGGGTCCGATGCTTTCTTCTGACCTCTGCAGATGCCAAGTACACATATTGTACACATACACACATGCAACCAAAACAATTACACATGAAATAAAATAAATCTAGTCTTTAAAAATAGGCAATTACTAGGCTGGGCATGGCGGCACATGCCTTTATTGTACACATACACACATGCAACCAAAACAATTACACATGAAATAAAATAAATCTAGTCTTTAAATATAGGCAATTACTAGGATGGGCATGGTGGCACATGCCTTTAATCCCAGTTCTCAGGAGGCAGAGAGGCAGGTGGATCTCTGTGAGTTTGAGTCCAACCTGGTCTACAGCGTGAATCCCAGGACA
The DNA here is from genome assembly GCA_028658305.1 of Pachyuromys duprasi. Lineage (NCBI taxonomy): Eukaryota > Metazoa > Chordata > Mammalia > Rodentia > Muridae > Pachyuromys > Pachyuromys duprasi. The sequence continues at coordinate 34,309,638 of CM053747.1, forward strand.
GCCAGGGCTACACAGAGAAACCCTATCTCAAAAAAAAATTTTTTTTAAATAAAGCTAATACTACATCATAACTATCTAATGATGTTCTGGTTATTGAAGATACTAAAGACAGGGAACAACTGAAGAAGAGAAAATGAGGAAAATGCAGTCTTTGGGATGGCAAAAGGAGATAGTCCGAGAGCTACAAATAAAGACCAGGAATATATGGAGTGGGTGTGGTCTACATGCAATCCCAAAACTTGGGATGTGGGGGCAGGAAGACCAAGAGTTCAAGACTATAGCTAGTTTGGCAACAGCCTGGGCTACATGAAACCCAGTCAAAGCCAAAAAAAAAAAAAAAAAAAAAAAACAAAGGTACATAAGCATAGGTTTGTGAATTTGAAGGTTTGAGATACCTGCCATAACATAATGATTTGAATATGTCCCCTAAAAGTTTATATATTAGAAATTTAATCTCCAAATTCATAAAATAATGGCATTTGGAGGTGAAGCCTGTAATGACTAATTATCAGCTTGACATAATCTAGAATCACCTAAGAAAAGAATCTCAGTGAGGGACTGTCTAGATTAAGTTGGTCTGTATGCAAGTCCATGCAGGATTAACTTGATTACATTAATTGAGGTGGGAAGACAGACCCACTATGGGCAAAACCACTCCCTAGGCTTGGGATCCTGGATAAAAAGCAGAACGCCAGTAGAGCACTAAGCTTGCACACATTCACTCTCCCTCTACTGTTGACTGCGGATGTGACCAGCTGCCTCAAGTTCTTCCTGCCTTGAGCTCCCCATGTGATGGGCTATAAACTGGAATTGTGAGCTCAAATAAATCTTTTTCTCCCGTGAGCTGCTTTTGCCAAGGTATTTTGTTACTAAAACTATCATAAACCAAGACAGGGCCTCTGTGTCTTAATTACGGTTAAGCAGGCTGTGAGGATATGGCTCCTATGCTGGCATTAATGCCTTTATAAGAAGAGAAGGGCTGGTGGGACAGCAATAGCCTAACATGCACCAGGGCCTGAATTCCATCCCCAGCATCATGAAAAGAAAATCAAAATCAGAGAAAAAAGACTCAGGCTCTGTCCTACTATTAGAGCCTTCTGCCCCATTATGATACAACAAGAAAGTACTAGACAGGCATAGTGGCTCATGCTTTTAATCCCACCAGTCAGGAGGCAGAGGCAGGCAGATCTCTATGAGTTTGAAGCAAGCCTGGTCTACAGAGTGAGTCCTAGGAGAGCCAGAGCCACATAGTGAGATCCTTAAAAAACTGTCCTCACCAGATGCTGAGCAAATGCCAATAGCATACTCTTGAACCACTCGGGCCTTAGAACCTTGACCAAGTAAATTTTTTTTATAAATTACCCAGCTTCTGGGATTCAGTTACAGCAACCGTAAAAGGACTACCCCAGGGCTTTCCGTGCAAGAGGCCTCTGCTTCTTAAATACAAGGTGTGGTCAAGCCGACAGGTGGAAGCTCTGAGAGGTGACAAGAAAATAGGGAAGTTTGAAAAGCAAAAAAATCAGCAGTGTGGCAGAGAGCTTATTTGATGGGCTGGGGACACTGCTTAATTGGTAGCATGCTCACTTGACAAGCTCAAAGCCCTGGGTTCAGTCACCAACACATGTAAACAGGGTATGGTAGTGCCTATCTGCAATCCACGTGGCCGTGATGTGGAGACAAAAGGATCAGAAGTTCAAGGTGATCCTCAACTACACAGTGAGATCAAAGTCAACCTAGCATACATGAAACCTTGTCTCAAAAAGAAAAGAAAAAGAAGCCTAAATGTTTGCTCACAGAAGTTAGAGACCTAGCATTAATTCTTTTTTTTTTTTTTTGACCATGTTACCTTAACCTCTTGAAGCTCGATGGTGCCACAGCGTGCTGAGAAGAAACAAAGGAAACAGACGACAAAGCCGCCATCTCAGGAAGTGGGAACAGTGGCAGAATTCCCATTGTTCAGTTCCCCATGATGCAGAGGCCATGGAGGATGTTGCTTACTGGCTTGCTTGCTCATCATGGGGTTTCTCGGTGTGCTTTCTTATAGAACACAGGACCACCAGGCCAGGGGTAGCCCCACCCACAATGGGCTGAGCTCTCCTTCATCAATCACTACTCACTAAAGTAGCCTCTGGATGCCACACACACACCCCAATTCCTGAAACTCCTTGAATGAGCCTCAATCACCTCAACCTGGGCTTAAAAGGCAGAGAAAATTCTCTGACCAGTGGTCTACACGGAAACTAGAAATGGAAGGACCAAAGTGTTGCCATGGCTACATCTGGTCCCAGCAAGAGGAAAATGGGTCAGTCTCTAGGAACAGAGGGGCAGACCCAAAAAGAAACTAAGGACCTCAAATCAGCATCCTAAGAGCTAAATTCCACCAACCACCTGGCCAAGCATGAAGGTATGTTCTGTCCTGACATACTGGCAGGATTCCATCCCAGCACTGTTCTTGATTTGGGCCTTATGAAACCTTAGCCTTGTGAAAACAAAGTCTGTCCATTCAGACTTGTGATCTTTGGATGGCAACAATGAATGATGTTGTTTTAAGACGCTATATGTCTGGGTGTACATTATGTGGCAGTAGAAAATTAATTCAATAGGAAAGGAAACAGCACAGAAACATGGTGGAAATGCTGAACAGGGCCAAGCTGTGTGGTCATGAACTTGGAGTGGACCTAATCAGTTCATCTTTTCCCATCTTGCTTTATTCTTCTGAGGCAGTATTAAGGAGGTGTAGGCAAGACAGCTCAGTGAGGGTCAGGTGCTTCCAGACAGAAGTGACAGGGGAGAGGGCAGAAGAAATCAAGGAAGTTGGCAAGAAGAGTATAACAAGATGTCAGAGACTGAACTGGGCATGAATTTAAAGAAGCCTGTGGGCGGGCAGATGACGCATGGTGAGACAGTGAGGGAGGGGGGTCAAGAGGCCACAGGATGACAGGGAGGCTGATATCAGCAAGAATGATGGAGGGGGTAAACAGTGGCCAGGAGCTGGCTGTGGAGAAAATACCCAGTGTCCTGGAGCCAACAACAAAACCGGCTTCACAGAGCAGGTGTGTAGGGGGGATTAGTGAAGGGAAGGCAGAAGGACTTAGACTGCCTGGAGTAGGTTAAATGGTGTTCCCTGAAAAGATGCATTCAGGTCCTGCTCCCCACTCCTGGTCAGGGTGGACCTCTGTGCAAATATGCTCTTCACAATTGCAACCGAATTAAGACGAGGTCGTCTAGATTAGAATGGGCCATGCTAGCCTCACAAAATCGGAGGAATCGGAACAGAGAGGCGGGAGACAGAAAAGCCAGCCACAGAGAAATGAACAGAGAGACTGGTACAATGTCACCTGGGGCCACCAGAAGCTAGGAGGGGCGAGGAAGGCCCCTCCTCTCAAGCTCCAGAGACAGCGGAACGTTTCTCACACTTTGACTAGGACTTTCGGACTCCAGAGCCCTGTAAGAGAATACACATCTGTCATCTTAAGCCCCTCCCCTTAGTCTTGATCACTTTTATGGTAGCCCTAGCAAACTGACAGTCACCCCCTTTTCAAGGATACACAGGTGAGGGGAAGGGGAAGGGAAGGGGCGTAGAGCTGGCGCTTGAACCCAGGACTTCACTTAAGAGAGACTCGGCCTCAAAACAGGGTGGAAAGGGAGAGTGAACTCTCAAAATTTGTCCTCTGACCTCTACACATGCACCATGACACATGTGGGCCCACATTCTTCATATCACACCACCACCACCCACATACACACACACACACACACACACACCTTGAAGGGGAGAGTATTTCCGTCCCTCTCTCCCATTCTTTCTTGAACTCATCCAAACTCAGATTTTCACCTGATCTCTGTACCAAACTCTACCAAATATGTTCTGGTCAAAGTCACCAATCTTCTAAATCAGTTCTGAAAGTCATCTCAACCTATTGACATTTGACACAGCTGCTCTTTCCATCCTTGGTCAGTTTCCAGTCTGAGCACCCGGTGCACTTAACTATCTGCTGTCTCCCACTTGTACACTGGCCAGTCTTTAGCCTCTCGGATGGTTCCAACCATCTCTGAAGCTACATAATGTTGGAGAACTCCAGAATTCGGGCCTCACACACTTCTCTGTCTCCGTTTGCCACTCTCTTTTCATATTGTGGTTTAAAATAACCTGACGGCTCTCAACTTTATAACCCCCCAGCCCAGATCACACCAGATTACAACATCTGCTTTCTCTATAGCTCTAACAAGCATCTCAAATGTATGATATAATAAACAAGGCTAATCTACCTGCTCCTTTCCACCCTCTCCCCTTCTACAGCTTCCCTCTCTCATGTTCAGAAAAAAATAATTCTTCCCTTTCCCTCTTCCTGCCCAACCCATCACAAAACCGTGTTCATGCTGAAGTCAAGGCATGCCAGGTTACAGCCACGTCTCATCAATTTTCTTGCTTCCACAAAAACCAGTGAGTGCTTCTGTCATTTCTCCCCAGGAGAATTCACTAACCTTGTTCTGTTCTGGCTCTCTTTGAACCCATTCTCCATTCAGAAATCAGATCCATGTTTCTCTGCCCAAAACCTTCTGGGGCCCCTATCTCAGTGCATGGGGAACTGAACAATGGGAAGTGTACTCCTGGGCAGTGGCAAGATTGGGTGGATGCTCCCAATATGAGCCAAAAAGAGGAGCAGATTAATGGATTAGGACACAGGCTAGACTGTTCGTGATTTGCCTAAAGGTAATACCATAGTGAGGTGCATCCATGGCTGAAGGCAGGGTGGTTATAAAGCCCCATATATGACTCTAATGGTTTTACCCCCTTTATGGTTTTCTGGGTGTCCTCGTTAGGGTTAGTATTGCTGTGATGAAACATCATGACCAAAAACAACTTGGGAGGAAGGGGTTTATCTGGTTTGCACTTCCACATCATAGTCATCATTGAAGGACATCAGGACAGGAGCTCAAATAGGGCAGGAGCTGATGCAGAGGCCATGAAGGATGTTGCTTACTGGCTTGCTTGCTCATCATGGGATTTCTCAGTGTGTTTTCTTATAGAACACAGGACCACCAGGCCAGGGGTAGCCCCACCCACAATGGGCTGAGCCCTCCTTCATCAATCACTAATTGAGAAAATGTCCTATAGCTGGATTTCATGGGGCTTTTGTTTTTTTCTTCATTTGAGACCCCCTCCTTTCAGATAACCTAGCTTCAGTCAAGTTGAGAAAATTAGCCAGCACACTGAGAGAGCACGTAGGAAAAAAATCAGCTAGGCAATTCAGAAAACCGTGATGGTTATGATCTAAGTTAGCAAGCTGTGTTGAGACACTAGTCCAGCCACACCCACCTAAGTTTCCTCAAAAGTGGCATATGGCTCCCATCTGAGGACCTTTGTGCTTTCTGTCCCTTCTGCCTAGAACATCCCTTCCCTTCTTACCACTTGCAGATCAGCTGTGTCACTGTCTCATTGGGTCATCTCAGACCACAACCCACACACCCTTTCCACCCCAGCTGTCTCATTGGCTTCCGTCACTGCAGCACCACCTCATACACTGTACTGTGCTTTTACTTTTCCTTCCGTTCCTTCCAGAACCCAAGCCCCTTAAAGAGGGATTGCACCCGCTTTATCTCCAATATCCAGAACAGTATCAGATGTATTCCGTACATACTAGTTGAATGAAGAGATGGAGTGAGGGAGGGCGGAAATTTAAGTATCCCCCTTCTTGGTTTTATCTGAATCCTTTGGGAAGTATAAGAGGAAGAGCTAAGGGCACCTGGAAGAATTAATGATCCAGGCAAAGCTGAAGTCTCGGGACTTACCTTGGCAACACCCTACTTGGTTAGATAGTTTTCCTCATCAGTGTGGAAGAAGGGATGTATAAGAATCAAGGGGGGGGGGGGAAATAACTTGAGATTTGCCTCGGCCTTTTCTTTTAAGAGGAAGCCCAACGGGGTTAGCATTTCATTTTTGTTTTATTTTTTAAGGGTTTTTGTTTGTTTATATGTTTGTGTGTTCATGCACATTAGAGGTCAGACCATGTGCGTTGGTGCAGAGGTAGGCGGATCTCTGTGAGTTCAAGGATAGCCTGGTCTACAGAGCAAGTTCCAGGACATGCAGGGCTACATAGAAAAACCTTCTCTGGAAAAAAAAAAAAAAAAGAGTGACTCTGATTTCTGTAAAGGGTGTTATCAAACTAAACAATAAATAACTCTTAGAGGTCAAGTTTGCAGTCTGGAGAGATGGCTCAGTGGTTAAGAGCACTGGCTGCTCTTCCAGAGGGCCTGAGTTCAATTCCCAGCAACCACATGGTGACTCACAACTGTCTGACACAGATATACATGCAAACAAAACACCATTGCTCATAAAAACAAACAAAATAATAAACAAAAATTAAAAAGGCAAATTTGCTTAAAATGAAAACACAAATTGTCACTTTTTTTATGCTAAAGAGGAGCTGGAGAGATGGCTCAGACGTTGAGAGCACTGGCCGCTCCTCCAGAGTTCCAGAGTACATTTCCCAGCAACCACATGGTGGATCACAACCATCTGCAATGAGATCTGGCGCCCTCTTCTGGTGTGAAGGTGTACATGCAGACGGAACGTTGTATACATAATAAATAAATAGATCTTAAAAAAAAAAAAAATCTATCCTTTCTTGGTAAGTGCCTCCCAGCAGTCACCTAAATGAACTGTGTTGGAAGAAATGTAATAGGTCCTTGACGTTTACTACCTCATGACACTGAACCTGGTCTCTCTAGCCTTCAGCTACATCATGCAATAGATGGCTGTAACAGCGGTTGTCATTTTACAGGACCATTAAAAAGATTAAACGAGAAAACTAATATACGCAAAGTACTTGTCGCGGTGTCTAATAAAGTACTGTACTTAGTAAGTAGCCCAGAGAAAGAATCTTATGAATAACAATGTAAGCTGATAGCATCATGTTGAACCGACATGGTTTTCTTTACCTGACTGACTGATGGGGCTCCGTAAATATTACCAGGAGATGTACTTGGTTGCTCGTTTAAAGAAATGCAGTTTTAAGATAAAATTAAAAGGTAGGCCGAAGGAGAAGAGGCTGTGGCATACGGCATCCCCAGCCCGGTAGGAAAGCATCGAGGAACGTTAAGCCTGCCCTAAAATCTGAAAGCTGCTGTGCCGCCTTTTCCCGTGACGTGACCCTCTGTCTCAGCCCTTCCAGCGGCCGCGAGCTGTCAGATTCCAGTCCACTTCTTTCCTTGCGCCTTCCGGCTCCAAACGGGCGTGCTTTTGCTCCACGTGGTTCTCTGTATATACCGGTTGCCTGGGAGACCCACGCCGGGCGGGGCTCTACTGACGCAACAATCGGAACAAGCCAATAGCGGTGACGTATACCGGTGACGCAAACACGGGGTGTGGCCTTATCGGCCCGGGCGCAATGAGGCGGCTGCCCGCTGGGTGGCGCCGATTTCCCGGGGAGGTCCTTTCTGGGCCCCCGGCGGAGGTGGGGGAGAGGCGGGCAGGCACCGAGCGAGGCCAGGGAGCCCTCTGCGTCAGCCACTGCTCGCTGCGCCGCGCCAGTACCAGCCAGGACTCATCCGCAGCTCCATGCTCGTGCCCGGTTCGACTCGTCCATCCTCCGAGAAGAGGCAGGTACGTGCCACCTGTCGCAGATCGGGGAAGAGAAAAGCCAGGGTCGGTGCCAGCCTTGGAGGCTCCGAAAGTAGGGTGTCAAGGGCAGCCTGGGCAGTCTGGACATGAGAAATGTAGGGCGAAGGCCAGCTGTGTGGGGGAACTCCAGCTGTGGGTGCCAGTGTGTGAGAGGGGCTGCCAGCCCCTTCAGGGTGCCAGGAAGAGCCATCTGTGCGCTGATCAATGTGTTCTGAGGAAACACTGTAGCCGCGGGTACACTCTCTGCTCCCCGCGTGTTGTGTGGCCTGAGAATGACGCCTGGACCCTGACACCCCCTCTCCCCACGTGTGCTTGCAGCTACCTCCTTCCCTGTTGTTACACCTCCTGGGGATGTCTCTGATCAGTTTTCCAAAGCGGGGTGTGTGGGGGGGGGAGAGGGTTTAGGGGGAAGCCTTCAGTTAAACGGAAGGAAAAAATTCTCCACCAATCCCAAATCAGAAAGAGGCAACTTTGAAATTCTCACCAATCCCAAAGCAAAAGCAGCCTTGCTGTGTTCCCTGACATGCAGTTTGTTAAGGAGAGTCCTGAACGGCCGATTCTAGCTCTTCTGAGGAGCGAGAACTCCTAGCTCTTGACCCCAGACTTTGAGAATAAGGTTGAGTTGATCTCTGTAGGGACTTCCTGTCTCCCCAAACACAGGAACACACACACACACACACCCATACATACACACACGCGCGCGCATGCACGCACGCACACACACACAAAACAACAAGCATGGAGAACTGGCAGATGGGCTGGGGTGGGGGTGTCCCCTACTCTTTGATTCTGTAGATGCATGCCACTCTGGAATGAGGATTGGAATGAGGGCGTCCTCTAAAGTGCATCATAGGACCCAGTCTGAGTCAGTACCCTGTTCTGAGACAGGGTGGAGGTACCAGCCCTGGGGCCTTCCAGTCTCCAGAGGGAGAAGAAGACTCATCTTGGGAGCAGACAGGTGCACCAAGGCCAGAGAGGCCCTCCTCTAATGACCCTGTCCAGCCTGACTTTGCTGCCCGGGAACCCTGAGCCCTCCAACAGGTACACTGGAACGGGCCCTCGGGAGCCAAGCACTACTGGCAGCTCTGGGAAGCCACAACTTGCTATTTTTTCTGAGCAAAGGGGAAAGGAGCCCAAGAAGGTTTGGCCTGTCGCCTTGAGAAGGTGGCAAAATTTGTCTGCCCTTTCCATTTTGGGGATGTGGACCAGTTCAGAAAACCACAGGGCCAGTTTCTGGTACCAGCAATCCCTTGAGGGTGGCCCAAGGCCTTTTCTTCTAGGAAGGGTCACCTTCTAGGAAAAGGTTGCCTGCTACTACTAACAGTAGTGATTAGAAAAGTGAAAATAGTCAACGAGATTGTCATTTGTTGAATTCTTGCCATGTGCGAGGAAATTTAAAACTATTATTTTATCCTCATCACTGTGAGGCATACCGTAATCACAACTGTTATTATTGCTCATGGTTTTGTTTGTTTGTTTGTTTGGTTGGTTGGTTGGTTTTAATTTTTCAAGACAGTTTCTCTGTGTAGCCCTGGCTGTCTGCTTCATAGACCAGACTGACCTTGAACTCAGACATCCACCTGCCTCTTTCTCCTAACTGCTGGGATTAAAGATGGGTGCCACCACGCTGATTCTATTATTCATGTTTTACAAATTCCGTAGCTAAGATACGTAAGTACCCTCAAAGGCTATCTTGGATCCAATAAGGGGAAGAACAGGAATTCAGGCCTACACCTAGAAGGCCACCATAAAAAAGAAAAAAAAAGTTAGTGGACTGAAACCGGAGTGCTGAGGGCTCTCTCTGTCCGTGTGTCCTGGAGGTAGGTCTTCCCTGTTGTTACACCTCCTGGGGATGGCTCTGATCAGTTTTCCAAAGCGGGGGGAAGAGGGTTTAGGGGGAAGCCTTCAGTTAAACGGAAGGAAAAAATTCTCCACCAATCTCCACTGGCCTGGGCACAGTTTGGCCTCTTCCTGTACGCTCAATCTGTGACTGACAGCTCTACAGAATCCACCTTCTCCATGTTTGGGACTTATATTCGGCCCCAGCCCTCTATCCTATTCCCCCTTGATCATTCCTGTTGTTTTATTTGCACATACCCCCTCCAGGATCCTGGCTAGTTCTCGGCTACCACCCAGCCACAGGGCATTGGGTGGAGGGTGGGCTTGTCACTGCCCCTTTAATTCTCCTGGGGCTTGGAATGCAAGTGAGTTGGCATCTCTGCGAGGTCAGATAAGATACTATATATATCTAGCTAGCGTAACCTGAGCTCCGGATTACCCAGCCCCAGTCAGACTCCAGCTTCTGGACTCTACACTGCTGTCCCTTCCCTGCTGGGAAAGAAGCCCCCAGGTCCCATCCAGTACCCTCCGCACACAGGTCAGTAGCTCTCTCTTTGGTATCTGAGCTTCAGGGACTGCTGAGTGACCCAAGTAAGCCCTGAGTGAGTTTGGAGGAGCATTCCAGAGGCCACCCACTGGGCCGGGTGAGTGATGTAACCAAGCCCAATTGCTCATCAAGATACGGGGACAGAGGACAGCTGAAGCCTTAAAGGAGAGGGAGAGAGATGGGACTTCCTCAGAGCAGGGGGCACTAGGAGGGTACTTAAGTATAGCAGATGGGCAAGAGAAGTGAAAGGTATCTCTGTTTCCAGAAACCCTGTTTCTTAAAGATATCCATCCTTCCCAACCCCAAATCAAAAAAACACCCTATACTGCTGCCTCTTGGGTTTACCCACTCCACAAGTCAGGAGCTTGTCTTTACTCTCTGATCTCTTCACCTTACCTCCTCATGTCCCCTCCCCTCCCCAAGTTTTGGGCACCTCCTAAGAGCAAGAGAAATGGAGACTGGTACAAATTCCTTTGCTCAATTCCCCCAAAGGTGAGAGGATTCTGTAAAACAGTGGGTGCGTTTTGGTGAACCAGCCTCTAACAGAGTGGTGCCGGCAGCAGGTCGAGGGGGTCAGGCTGGGGCCGAGAGGAGCCGATATATAACACATAAAATGTGCGCTGCCCCATCCCCCGGCCATTTTCCCCACATCTGCCAGGGTGGACACTTGTGGTCAGAGAGTGTAGAGAGGGATCCAGGAGGCCGGGAGGAAGGGTCATAGGTATGACAGGGCCCTCTCTCACCTCTCCTACTCCTCAGGTCAGCACATTCTGATGAGGTTAGCAAGCAGCTTTGGGAAGCTCTGAGGTCACCATTGTGGAGGTTCCCAAGCACCTTGTGGGACCAACTGGGACTCCCCACTGACCCGCCCTGAACATCTGGACAGGAGGAAAAAAGGACTTAGTGCTATTTGGGGTGTGTCCATGAAGTGTGTCTAGTGGGGTGTGGGAAGAAAGTCCAGGCAAAGCTACAGATGTGGATATGCCTTTGCTCAGAAAGGTGAGCACATCTGGAATCTGCTGAGACGTGAGGCATCACCCCTCCTCTGCCTCCAGGGCCAGGAGTGCCTGGGATTCTTGAGGCTTAAGCCCCTCCCCTAGCTGGGCTGGTTGGGGAGCCCTTCACGTGAGCTACAGGAAATGACAGTGGCTGATGACAGTGACTTGATGCCAGGAGGCAGGCTGCCACAGGGGAACAGGGTCCGTTTCAACCCCTGACTCACCTAGTGTGGGTACCATGGGGAGTGGGCTTAGCAGCAGCCAGGGGAAGGAAGCTCAGGGACATACCCACAATCAGGTTGAGGCCCAGGAGCCTGTGCTGGGGTAGATGCCAGTACCAGAGAACACATGGAGCTTGGCACAGCAGATGAAATAGAGGCCTCTCCCTCCATCTCGAGGCTGATCAGTATTGTGCTGCCGCTCAGGTTGCACCAGGCTTCACTTTCATTCAGCTACAGTGGAAAATCCAGGGGCTTCTCCTGCAAGGAGTCATCTCTCCTGGCTGGATTCATGGACATCTGCGTCCCGGAGGGGTCCTCGCTCGACTCCACAGGCCTACCATCCCGCTCCAGGGACTTGAGCGTGACTCTAGTGGACAGTGCGGGTCCCCCCCAGCTCCAGCACCACAGCAGGCTGACTGTGGGAGGTGATCCACATTACTTGCAGAAGGAATTGCTCCCTTAATCTGCAGGTAGACATGTTGATAGCATCCACTGCTTAAAGCTGCCGGGAGGACTGAGGCACTTAGCCCAAGTCAGGGTGGTTTTAAATGTTAAGACCAGAAACATGAACGATAAGAACTTCATTTAAAAGTTTCACTATTAGGTGGGTGTGGTGGCTCATACTTACAATCTCAGCGCTGGGGCATGAGGCAAGATAGAAAGTTTGGGGCCAGCCTAGGCTACAAAGTAAGACTTGACCAAAAAAAATTTAAAAATCACTATTTAACTTTCTTGTGCACTTAGAAATACGGATGTCCTTTTCGTTCTAATTTAATGCAAACAATATAACCTTGGCAATTATGTTTGTAAGCCTGAGTACTTATGTATCTGAAAAAGTTCGAGCTTGCATCTGCTCTGAGACTTTTAGGGCTCTATGTCTGAGCCAGAAAGGCTAGGGAGGGTCAGATGTACATGGTATGAGGCTGCCTGGCAGTTAAAGACAGAAGCTGCTTTTAAGGTCTTTGGTGAGTCTGGTGTCTGGTCTATGGGAGTGTGGGAAACTGCCAGCATGCCACATTCAGGGGTAAACTTTGCAAAAATGATGGAAAATCTCAGAGGGGAAGGGAGGTATCAACGACATCTCTGTAAAGATGGCATGAAGAAGGAGCATGAGCAGGGACTACCACCAATTGTCCAAGGTGGCAGGAACCCTGGAGAGGCACAGCCAGGAGCCACATGCCTGAACTTGCCAGTTCTGGATAAACAATGAAAGGAGCCAGGCAGCAGGGGCCCCACACTGGACAGGGAGGAGTATGGGGGATCCCAGCCAATAGGCCGGCCTTCCACTGCCCCATGAAAGAGCCATTCAGTCCCAGTCGTTCCTGTGGCAACAGGGAGACTCAAAGCCATGTGAGTGCTGCTCTTCCTGTCCCTGTCTTGCGAAGCAAGGCCACAGCCAGATTCCCCACCTGAGGCTCTCGCCCTGGTGCATTCAGTAGCCTCCAGGGACAGCAGGACCAGGTAACACCGAGAGAGACCAACTTAAACTGTCTCCTCATCCACAAGGTGCTGGGACTTTTCTCCAGTAGGAGTAGTGTTTGGTGGAGGGGAGAGATATGTGCCAGGTTTCAGCTCCAAAAAGGAATCTTCTCCTAGCCCTGGGATCTGTGAGGCAGACATTAAATGCTGCCGGTTTCCAGGGGCTGGGATAGAGTAGCTGGTGGTACTGAGGGGAGAGGAGAGGCTGCCAGATTGGAGAAGGCAAGAGAGCTGGGATTGGGGACCCCTCCCCAGGGTTCTATGAGCTACAAGATGGGACTGTGGGTCCAGGCTTTAACAGCACCGACGCTGTCTGGTCCTGTTGCTGTATCTTGTTTGGCCTGGGCACTTGTGCGTCATCCTCCAGGCTAAGAGAGGTCACAGGCTTGAGGCAGTGCCCGCAGAATACCGATTCACCAAGAGCCTCAGTCAGGGAGAAGGGAGGGAGAGCCGTGGGGAGGAGCCATGAGCTCATACCCTGAGGGCAGGGGCCCATCTGATTGGCTACCGGGCGTTCCAGAGCTGAGCTCCGGAGACCTGGAGTCTCTTTGACTTTGAATTATTGATGGAGTTCTCCAAAGTGAAACAGAGCAGGGCAGGGCCCCTGCCCCCACCCCTAGGCCTCTGTTTCCCCACAGTGATTTCCCTCTGTCGCTACTTCAGATCCTCTCCCATTTACTATTTCCCAGAGCTGAGTGGAAGTTGCACCAGACGAGGAAACATAGTAGACAAGTATATATGCAGAGTATTGGGGTCCCTTGGGCCAGGCAAGAAGATGGGCAGCCTTTCTGGTTGCCAGCCAGGACTGAAAATTACTGGAGGTCTCTGGCACAGTTAAGGAACGAGGTCGTGTGGCCACCCGCTCGCCTTCTATCTCCGCTTCTTTCCCAAGCCTTGAGTTTCTGCAACCTTCTTGCCAAGCTCTCAGCATTTGGGGCTTGGCACAAACTCCTCTCTGCCCTAGTGAGCTGGGCTGCTGGCCTAGGCAAGCTGCGGGCTGCTTAAGACAGTGTCTGCTGAATGGCTAGATGTCTACCCACTGGCCACTTAACTCACCAGGTGATGGCAAGGGAAAGCCTGGCGCCCAGGCTGAGGTTAAGCCAGCCCGGCCAGGAGATGGCCAACCCTGCCATTATTATAGACTACAGAGGGAGGAGCCGGGCTGCCTGGCTGGGCTAGCTAGGAGAGGAGATAATAGCCAGTCATTGTTAAGCGCTTTCACGTGTTATTATCTCACTTAGTCTTCACAACAACCCTGAAAGATAGGAATCCTGATAATTAGTATGTGAGGAAATGGGGGGGGGACAAAAAGAGATTAAATAACTAGTGTAATTTTGCTCAGCAGGAGTCAAAACCAACCCTTGGGATGACCCACATTTCAAACCCCCAAACTTACACGGTGGAAAGAGAGAGCTGACCCCCACAAGTTGTCCTCCGACTTTCATAGATGTCATCACCACACCACACCATACCACACCACACACACACACACACACACACACACACACACACACACGAGAGGGATTTTAAGAATCATATGCCACTCTGAGAGTTCTGGCTAGGTCTATCTCCTCCACACCACCCTAACCCCCTTCCCTCACTTAAGAGTCCCTGAAGAAAGCCTAACCCTCTTGCTCCTTTCTCCAAATCATCTTCCCCATGGTGGGGGGGGGGGGGGAGGGCAAGATTCTAAGAGTCTCCAGAACATCCTAACTCTGATGAGGAATGGTAAAGCAAGGCTGAGGGGAAAGGGTGCTGAGTTCCAATCCTGACTCTAGATAGCATGTGACTTTGGGTAAAGAAGCATCACTGCTCCCTATCTGTACAAAAGAGAGGTTAAAAACAATTGCATGGCCTCTGGGGTTATTCAGTCTCCACCTTAATCTGCCAAAATCTTCAAAGTCTGGGAATATCTGCAGTACATGACCTTGACTCTATGGGGCGCCACAAGTCAAATAACGCCAGGATCAGTTTAGCACCTGCTTTGGTATGGAAACCTCCTAGGAGGCCATAGGTCCACTTAGAGGACCAGGCCAAACTCAGGGAAGGGAATAGATAGAAAGGTTCTACCTCACCAGTGTCCCTCTCGCACTGTGAGCAAGCAGCAGGTGCCTGTGTCCAAGGAAGAACACAGAGGTAGGTCTGCAGATTGGAGTCCAGCCCTTCTGCCGGACACTCCCTCGCCACCTCCCTATCTCGACTTCCTCTCCTGAGGCCCCCTTTTCCTCACAGTCTTCATGACATTTCCAGGGGAAGGAATCCGATATCTGAAGTAGTACTGCTTGCCAAAGGTAGAGAAGCAGTTAGAACTCAAAATGCTCATTGTCCCCAGTCTGTGACACTGAGGGTGGCTAGCCCCCACCAGCTCTGAAGCTTCTGCCAAGACTTACAAGAAGATCCATATGGTATTCAGCTGGAGTCTCTGACATAGGTGGCCGGAGCCCTGGAGGAGCTGGGCCTCTGATTCTTCCTCTGTGTGTGGCGGGGAGTCGGAGTACTCACAAGCCATGTACTTGTACGTGTTTGCGTGTGTGTTGAAGCTAGCCTGCCTCTGGTAAACAGGCCCTAAGTGGTCCCTGTTGGGCCCTAAGGCCCTGGCTCACCTGCCATATAGAGCCAGCCCAGAGTGGACCTGGTACCTCGCAGGCCCGTTGACAGCGCTCTCTTTGTCTTTCAGCCCATGAGGCTCCCAGTACCCACTGAGTGCCACCCTGAAGGATGTCCCAGCTCTCCTCCACCCTGAAGCGCTATACAGAATCGTCCCGCTACACAGATGCCCCTTATGCCAAATCAGGCTATGGCACCTACACCCCCTCCTCCTATGGGGCCAACCTGGCTGCCTCCTTCCTGGAGAAGGAAAAACTTGGTTTCAAGCCTGTCTCCCCCACCAACTTCCTCCCAAGGCCCCGCACCTATGGCCCCTCCTCCATCCTGGACTATGACAGGGGCCGCCCCATGCTGAGACCTGACATCATTGGGGGTAGTAAGCGGTCTGAGAGCCAGACCCGAGGTAACGAAAGGCCTTCAGGCAGTGGACTCAATGGAGGCAGTGGATTCCCTTATGGAGTGACCAGCAACTCCCTCAGCTACCTGACCATGAATGCTCGAGACCAGGGGTCGACCCTGAACCAGAAGAAATCGAACAGCCAATCAGATCTGGCCCGGGATTTCTCCAGCCTCCGGACGTCAGATAGCTACAGGACCTCAGATGGCTACCGGACCTCAGAAGGCTACCGGATAGACCCCGGGAACCTGGGCCGCAGCCCCATGCTGGCCCGCACACGGAAGGAGCTCTGTGCCCTGCAGGGCCTCTACCAAGCAGCCAGCCGCTCTGAGTACCTGACAGACTACCTGGAGAACTATGGTCGCAAGAGCAGTGCACCACAGGTGCTCACGCAAGCCCCTCCCTCCCGAGTCCCTGAAGTCCTCAGTCCTACCTACCGACCAAGTGGCCGCTACACACTGTGGGAGAAGAGCAAGGGCCAGGCCTCTGGGCCCAGCCGCTCCAGTTCTCCAGGGCGAGATACCATGGTGAGTTTACTCTTGGGGATCTGGTGATGGGCTGGGGAGACAGCCCGCCTTAGAAAGAGCCAGTCTAGGAACCTAACTGATGGTTGGTGGCAGCGCTAGTGAAGACAAGCATGGGGGGGGGGGGCTTGTCCCATGGCTGGTGGCCCTAGGGCCCGGAGCTGAGGGGAAGGGCTGACCCATGCCCCAAAGACCTGCACACTTAGGGGAATGGTCCAAAGATGCTCTAGAATGTTCAGACACCCTTATCTTTGCCATGCTCTGCTCACCCTGTGCTGTCCCATCCAAAGTGTTAGGGTCCCCTGTAGGCTCTGGTTCATTCAGGGCCAGATGCCAGAGTGGTAGTGACCACTATGCTCCCTGTGTGAAGAAAGCCATCCTCCCGCTCCATCCCTGCTCTGGATGTTTCCCCTCCTGTCCGGGCATGAGATATCAGGAGTAGGAGGACTCTTCCCCTGATGCTGGTAGGCTCAGAACCCAGGGTATCTGAAGAGTAGGATTCGTATCTTTGGAGAAAATAGTGTAGAGTCTTTTGTCTATGGATAGAGATGATCTAATGCCACAGTGCTCCAGCTTGCCTGGACTGGAATGAGGGGAGAGGCTTTGCTGGAGATAGACCAAGAGCTGGCACGGTCTTTTACATCCAACCGCTGAACACACCTCCCAGCGGCAGTGACTACAATTGCCTTTCCTGTAGTTATTGGTGCGTCCATTAGGTGGCGCGCTCTCAGAGTTTTAAAATGATCCAATCTCTACCTCCCTGCCCCAGTGCCTCTGGCAACTCAGAGCTCAGCTGATCTGCTGATTGCATGGATGGATGGATGGATGGATGGATGGATGGATGGATGGATGGATGGATGGATGGATGGATGGATGGATGGATTGGAAGGGGTGTCTGGGGGAGGAGAGGGGTGGGTGGGTGGATGGATGGGCGAGTAGATAAATGAGCAGAATACATAGGTGGGCAAGCATGTTAGCAGGAGGACTGGCTGCTGTGTTCTCTGCTTCCTTATGTACCCCTCCTCATTTGTCCTTTGTAAAGGAGTGCTATGCCGTAGCAAGAAATAGTGCTTCGGGGCTTGTTCAGGACCAGGGCCACAGCTGGGTCATAGACCAAAGCGTATCATGACGAAAGGCCATCGGGACAACTTCGATAGTATTACTTAAAGTGTTTTGACCTTGCTGGGGCACCTGGGAAGTACCATGGAAGATGCAAAAGCTGTGTCTCTCAGGACGTTCAGACCCTAACAGTGAGGGTTGGCTATAGGCATGGGATGGGGTAGGGTCCACTCAGAACATGTCTAGTGTTGTTCACAGGGGTGAGGGGCAATGAAAACGCTCCTCTCGGTGGTCTGAGCCTCTGCTGACCCTTTGTTCAGAAGAAAGACACTTCTCATATATGCATGCCTTTTCACGAGGTCTGTAGCCAGCCGGCAACAGAATCACCTGTGGGCTTAGCAGTGAGCTCACCAGGCCCTCAAAAGCAAACACTCTCAGGACAGTACCTTAAAACCTGCCCCATCACACGTTCTTTGGGTTGTCCAAACACGCCAAGGCTGAGCCTTCTTGGCCAAAGGCTACACTCCAGACCCCCATCATCTACTGCCCTGCCCGGGTTCCAACGGCAATCTGTCATCTTCCCCACAGCCTACACACGACTCATCCTGGAGTCTGCTTCCCCTTTCCTACCACTTCTCCTAGGGACACCTGGCCCTACTTTACACCAGGGCCAGAGAGAATTGTTTTCAGAAAGGACCTTAAAGGGCAGCACATGCCGTGAGCAAACTCAGTCACTGGCACCGCCTTCCCTCTCACCTAGAAGCAAGGCGCATCACTGTTAGGTGGTCAAGAATGCCCTAAAGCTGAGCTAGCATTTTCATCCTGAGTCCCACTAGGTAAATACCACCCACCAGGGGAGACCTTATGTCTCCCTGGCCTAAGACCTCCACACACCCCAGCCCTCATGTGCTCAGTTCTAGGGGCTGACTGTATCCTAAGGAAGCGAGAGCGACGGTTTCGGTGCCTTGAAATCTGCCCCATCACAAGCATTTCAGTAACCCCTGTTCTCCAGGGACGGCTTCTTTCTAGAACAACGTGTGGCTTCTTTTCACGGTTTTCTGCTTTCTAGCTCTGTGCTCCGCACCTAGCACTGAGTTCTCTGCACCTCGCCCCTGGCTTTCTCAGGCAGATTCCATAACCTCCAAACTTGTTTGCTCTTCTGTGTAATGAAAGCACTCAGTTTCTACTTCATAGATTACCGTGAAAGAGCCTGACACATAGTAGGGGCTCAGGAAAGGTCAATCGTCTATGCACCTGACCAGGTGCTTTAGGAGACAAGAAGTGTTCAGCCTTCAGTTCACTTCAGGAAATCCATTCTAGCACAATTTACAGTAGGAGGCAGGCCTGAGTGTTTGTGTCATTAGCTGTAGGGAAAGAAGAGGTCATCGGAGGCTGAGACAGGATGTCCATGACCTCTGAGAGGCGCGGTCTGACCTTTTAACCTTGGCTAGCCATCAGCTCAGATGTATTTCCTCCTCTATAAAAGTGAGCGATGGCACCTGCCCTGCCCACTTCATGGGGTTGCCACAAGGCTCAAAGCAAACAATGAATGCAGAGGCATCTCAAGCCAGTAAAACAGTAACGGCCAACCTGAACTTGGACCTTCACAAGCTCCACTGAGCATAAGTAAAGGACTGGTGGGGGGGAGGCGGGAACCTGGCACCACCAGCATGCCAGTGGCTGAGGGTGTGGCTTAGCCCTGAGACTCTGAGGGTCTCCCCCTGAGGCTTCACTTTCATTAAAAACGCAGGAGGATGAGCCGGGAGCCACCAAGGTATTTCACTATCCCAGTGAGGAGGGCAACCCAGCCCAGGTGGCTCAGCCCTGCAGAAAGCCTAGCGCCAGAGAGTGCCAACCCAGTCGACTCCCCCTCCGCCCCACCCCCTCTGTTCCCCAGGGCCTATGGAAGGACAAGCTGTTCCCACTGAACACTGCCAGGCCTGTGCTTTAACCCTACAATCCCTCCTAATCCTCCTATGATCCACCCCCCAGCTGCTCCCTGGCCAGCCCTGGCAAGCTGCCTGCTGGCCTCAGGCCTTGCTGTTCGCCCCTCCCAGGCCTTACCTCCTCTCCCTAAAGAAAGCCAGGGATTGGCCCAGGGCCCTTCCAAGCACAGTCAGCAGGCTAGATACCTGCCTCCTCCACACAGAGGCAGGGACTGAGGCGCAGGCCTGGCCCAGGCTGTTCTCTGGCTCACACAATCTTATGTATCCTTCCCCTCTGCTCAGGGAAACTGTTCTAAAAGTGATGGAATCCCAGGCTCTGGGTCCTGTTTGCCACTGGGGTTGCTGACTCATCTTCTGAAGCCTTGGGTTCCAGCTGTTCAGTGACAGGGAGATTACATAAAGCAGGGTCATGTGATCCACCTCTCGGGTGGGACTCTGGACTTTAATGGTGCTCGGCAGTGAGAACAAATGGAGGGTGGCAGTGACTGCCTAAGAACTCCAGGACAGAAAGTGGACCTTCCTTTCCTGTCCTGCCTTGCTCACTCTGTTGACTCAGCCGCCCTGGTCGGTACCTCTGCTGTCTAGTTTGTCCAGCTAGGCAGCCTGAGACCCTTGTCCAGCCCACCCCAGGCAAACTTCCTGCGGGCTTCAGTCTGTGCTAAGGTCACTCAGAGGAGACTTTAAGTGAGAGTCCCAGTGGCCAGGACAAGTCCTAGCTACTGAGGAGGAAGGGCAGCGGGTCTGGGCATGACTGTTAGAATCAGTATAGTGCTCACCCCTTGAAGCATTTCTCATTTCCCTCCATCCTTCCTGTCTCCCCATCAACTACCCCTACACACACACATCCCCATGTATACACTCCAGGATGTCACCATAAGTTAATACAGTGCTGAGGTGGGGCAAAGCAACACAAGTTAATCCAAGCCTAGCAAAATGTTCCCTGCCCCTGGGGGACCCGCTCCACTGACCATGAGCCTCAGAAACAAACATATCCAGAGCTCAGAGCTGCACACGTGGTCCCTTGTCCCCTCTTACCTCAATGGATGCATAAAACTACCACCCGAGACAGAACTATGAGCAAGAGAAGGAAGTGTGTGTGGGCTTCTAGCTGGTTCAGGCCAGATTTCCTGGGACCTGAAGGAGCAAAGAACATTTGACCTGTGGGGGTTTAATTCCTACAAGGAAGTACGGTTTCCTACAGCTGATGGGAAGAGTAAACTGTAAAACCGACCCTCCTCCCCAAAGTACACTGTGGGCTGGAAGCCCACAAAACCCTCCCCAAAACTCAGAGCCTCTGCCTTTTCAGTCAGTCATGCCAGCAGTCTGTTTCTGTGACAACCACATACACTTACTAGGATGCGGACCACTGGCCTTGAAACATCTTCCTGAGCCTGAACAGCGTCACCAAACCCTAGGCAAAGCTGCCCACTGGGATCTCAGAGCGGCAGGATGGTTTCAGTCCCTGCCCTTGCAGAGCTAACCCCGAGGGAGGTAAAGAAAATGCTCTGTCTGCAGCACAGGCAGGCTCAGAGAAAGGGTGGCCTTGGGCTGCAGGACTCAGCCTAACCCACATGGCTCTGGAGATCTCAGACTCAGGAGTCATGAAGCCTCAGCAAGATTCAGACCCCACAGGGCGATACTAGCTCCTTTTTATCCAGCCCACTTCAGGAAATGGCTCTGAAGAGAAAGGGTCTCACAGGAATTTGGCTAGCTGAGAAAAGAAGCCATGGATCTCTGTCGGCTGCATTTGGCAGCGGTCGGACCTGCCGGACAAGACTGGACGCTGTGTGAATCTGTTTCCCTCACCCTAGATTTCTCAAAATACTCCCATGCAACAGCTCTCCCCATCTGTCCCTCCCTGCTACCAGAAACACCCACACCTCCCCGGCAACCTCCTGCATCCCAGGAAAGAGGGAGAGCATGCCGGCACAATGGCAAGATGGGAGGGCACATGCAATTAAGTCTAAGTCACGGGCACAGAAGCCAGGCTACACTGGCTTGGACAGCACCCTACTCACAGCACACTTGCTTGGCATGTAAAACCAGACACACCCTTCCCCTGGAGGATAACTGCAACTTGCAGGATTCCGGGCAGAGCTTGGTCTGGTCCTCTTCATTGAGAAAGACCTTGTTAAGGAACCTCAAACCCTGCCCTAGAGGAGGTTCCGGAGTGCTGGGGCAACCAAGACAAGCCACACAGCATCCGAGGCCATTGGCAAGTTTTACAGTTATAAAACAAGGTTAAACACATATTCAGATAAGCAAACTGTGCAAATTGAGGGAATGAAGTAATGGGTATTTAGGACTGGGTGGAATTAATTAGGGAAGGCTTCATAGAAGGCTTGAGGCTGCTGTTTTGCTTGTGGTAGTTCTGGGGTTCAAGTTCAAGGTGTAATGCTACCACTGGAGCTGTGTCTCCCCCAAACCCAAGCATTTTTAGGGTCCAAGGGATCAAGCCCAGGGACTTCAATCTGCTCAGGGAACTGGCCTGCATGTTTTATAAGACAAGGTCTTATTCTGTAACACACCCTGGCTTCCAATTTATAATCCTCCTGCCACTGCCTTCCAAGTGCAAACCACCACACCGGGTTTTGAGTAGAACTTGCAAGTAGGCAGAGAAAAGGAGGAACATCCTAGAATTTCTTAGTATTTGTTAAAAGTGTGAGTTTGGCTGTAGGACAAGTCTGGGTTCAGGCCCTACATATTCATTAGCTTTGCAGTCCTGGCAGAACACTGACCCCTCTGGACCATAAGGTCCTTCACCCATAATTGAGAAGTTAAAGCTTCATGGTGTGATTATGGAAATTAACTAGGAATACATATGTATAGCCTAGTAGATGGCCATATAGCTAAGATGACCTTGAACGTCTCCTCTTGTGGCATTGCATATATGTAAGTGTTTGCGGTGCTGAGGATTGAATCTAGGGCTTTGTGCATGCTAGGCAAACACCCTAGCAGCTACACTGCGTCCCAGCAGGAGTGTTTTTATTACGTTCGTTTATTTATTGCGTGTGGGCATACCCTTGCCTCAGTACATGGGTGGAAGGCAGAGCGTAACTTGCCAAATTCATTTCTTTCCTTCCACCGCATGGAACCTAGAGTTCAGACCCCGGTTGGTAGGCTTGGTAGTCATCACCTATACCAGGTGAGCCATCCTACCAGCCCTCAAGTGTTTCGTTTTGTTTTGTTAAGATTTATTTATTATGTATACAATGTTCTGTCTACCTGCATGCCAGAAGAGGACCCCAGATCTCATTATAGATGGTTGTGAGCCACCATGTGGTTGCTGGGAATTGAACTCAAGACCTCTGGAAAAGCAGCCAGTGCTCTTAACCTCAGAGCCATCTCTCCAGCCTGTTTTTTTTTTTTTTAATGTTTTCTGTCTACGTATGTAATTATAATAATAATGGATTCATTATGATGTTCTCATACATGCATCTAATGTGTTTTGATCATCCCCCTCCCACATCTGCTGACCCCCTTCTTTCTTCTACTCTGCCCCATTTATGGTGACCCAATGAGTTTCCTTGGAGCCGCTTACAGGAACATAGATAAGAGGCTATTTACAGGAGTATGAGCACCATCGGTGGCTACACCGCTGGAGAAATGCTAAGACAAGGTCTTGCTATGCAGCCCAGGCTGGCCTCAAACTGGCAGTGCTCCTGCCTCAGCCTTCTGAGTGCTAGGATTATGGGAGCACCATACTCAGTTAGTTCTAGCTTTTTCTTTTTCTTTACTTTTGATGTTGTTGTTGTGCTGTTGTTGATTGGTTGGGTTTTTGGTTTTTCAAGACAGAATTTCTCTGAGATGCTCTGGATGTCCTGAAATTCTCTTTAGACCAGGCTGTCCTCAATTTCAGAGATCCACCTGCCTTTGCCTCCTGAGTGCTAGGATTAAAGGTGTGTGCCAGCATGCCATCACTACCACCTGCCTTCTTCTGTTTCTTAAAAGAAGAAAGAAAAGAGGAAAAGAAATAACCCAAGCATGGTGATGCTTGCCTTAAATCCCTGCACTCAGGGAGCAGAGGCAGGGGGATGAGGCTACATAGCAAGCTCCTGGCCACATAGTTAGACCCTGTCTTAAAATAAAATTATTGTATTTATTTACTTTGTGTAGAGGTCAGAGGACAACTTGTGTGAATAGGTTTTCCTGTTTTACCATGTCGGTAGTCCTGGCGATCAAACTCAGGTAGCCAATCTTGGAAGCAAGCACGTTTGCACACTGGGCCATCTGTCCTGTTAAGAGCAGAACAGGAGCAAGGTAATTGGTGGCAAGGATCAGAGAAACACGAGGTTGATGATAATGGAAAGAGGCTATGGACAGACAGCTTTACAGCCTCCTGGACCACGTGCAAGATGCTCTAGTTATCTCACAGCTGTGATCAAATGTGAGCATTGATGCACCCAGTGTGGGTCCTGCCCCCTGGAAAAGGGTGTAGCTGCAAAGACCGAAGCTTAGAAAAAAAAAAAAGCTGTTGTAGTGTGCGTCCAGGATCCAGGTTGGGTCAAAGTCTGAAGATCATACCTCCAACCGTGACTGCCCTCAATGCCCAGTGGCTCCTGCTCCCGCCTCCTCCCGCCATCACTGCTGAGGACATGACCGCGAGAGACTGTCCGTACTCCCCACCTATTTGCACCAAATTCCTATTTTGTGGGTAGCCTAAGGTACAGCCCACACATGCATCTCGAACGCAGTCCCCACGCGGCTGTGGTCGTGTGCGCGGTACGCGTGTGCATGTGGGGATGAGCATGCCAGGAGGAACAGAAGCAGCCCACAGATGAGTAACAGCGCACACTGCTGCCTCTCCGAGTATTTTTAAACGCTAAAAATACTGGCTAAAAATAGCCTGCAAGCTCCAAACAAGATACTTTCTCTCGGCAGATTCCTGCGCTTCCCTGTTAGGTGAGGGGACGGAGCATCAGAAACAAACCCCTCTCCCTAGACCCTTTGCCTTTAAGCATTGCCCACGTGGGAGCCAGAGACCACCCCCACATACACAAGACCACCCCCAACACACAAGACGAGCGCCTTTCCTGCCGTCCTCTTACAAAAAGTTAAATTTGAGATCCTAGAAGAGATGAATTGGGCAATTTGTTAGGAGGGTCCAGAAATGGTTCTTTTCCTGGAGCCAGAAGGGCCAGTGACCTATTGTACCTGATAAAAATGGGCGCCGCCTCTCTCGATAATGGGCTAAGCTAGGTCTAGAGGAGGAGTGGAGCTCAGCCCCTGAGGCGGTTGGAAAGCTTTCCTAGTCAGGGTTCCTCAACCCCTGCAGATCGTGAGAATGCTGGACGTCGCGAAGACCTAGGTTCCCCGCACGGTTGACGAAAAGTGTGTGCGCCTGTGCATTCTGCCCTGAAAAATAGTGAGCTGTCCCTGCGATTTCAAAGGGGTCCGCAGCCCTCAAGTTCACAATTGTCTTCTTCCCGGACGGAGGCGCTCCAGGTTGTTGGACACTTGATCCTAAGGGGCCGTCTCCCAAAGACCCCGAAGATTTGTTTGTGGAGTCCCGACACCTAGGCCAGCCAGGGACAGCGCGCCCTCGCTTTGCCACAGTAGGGTTCCCGCCTCTCTCTGGCTGGAGGGGCGGAGGGGGCCGGAGAAGGGTGTCGCGGCTTTGGGCGGGCCCTGCGACCTCGCCGGCGTCCGCGTGCCGGCTGCTGGGACGGGGCGGGGCGGAGGCGGGGTGGGCGTGGTCCCGGGCCCGGCCCCGCCCCGGCGCTGACGTCGCAAGGCTGGAGGCTCCGCGGGTCAGCCAGTCTGCCGGAGCGCGAGCGCCGGGCCCGGTCGGTTGGCTGCGCGCGGTGGGGAGGTTGAGGCGGAGGAGAGCGCGCTGGGCCCCGCAGTAGCGGTTACTGCCCCGCGTCGCCGACGGGATCTTGTGGGATCTCCGCCGGCTTCGGTGTCCGGGTTGTGGCACGGCGCGGGGACGCTCCGTAACCCCTTGGCCAGCCGCTCCGGGTTTGGGGCATAGCCCACCGCCCGCTCCGCAACATGCGTACCTCCTACACCGTGACCCTGCCCGAAGAACCCCCCGCCGCCCCCTTTCCCGCCCTCGCCAAGGAGCTGCGGCCTCGCTCCCCTCTGTCCCCGTCCCTGCTGCTCTCTACCTTCGTGGGGCTTCTGCTCAACAAAGCCAAGGTACGCGGGCCCTTTTCTGGCACCTCCCACGCTGAAGGTCTGGGGTCCTGCTTGCTCCGGGGATCAACCCTAGCCCACCCCGAGTCTCTGAGCCCCGGGATGCTCCTTCCCAGCTTTCTTCCCTCTTTTCCAAGGGTCTCCTGGCAAGGGATGCCCCCTTCCCTAGGCTTCCCCTAGACCCCCCTCCCCCGTTGAAATCTAAGCCCCTAAGGCCCACTGACCCTCCTCCCTGGGTGACCTGGGCACCTGGTGGCTCCTGGCCGCTTAAATCCAGTCACCTATATCAAGACAGGTGCAGGCAAGAGTAACCTTGACTAGGGCTGGTGTGTGACTAGAGAGAACAGGCAGCATGCTGGACTTGGGGTAGACTCCTCCAAGACCAAACTCCAACAAGAAAGGTGGATCAAAGGGGGTACCTCCCCTTCTCTGTTCCCAAATGGGCTCTCTCCTAGGGGTCAGTTGCCAAGGTGCTTTGACCCTGTGAAGGGCAGGGGTTGCAGACAGGTGAGAGAAAAATCCCTTCTCTTCCTGGCCTTTTTCAGTTGTGTGCAGTGGGCAGCGGATTCCTTGATTAAAGCAGCTCCCAGAGTAGTTCTGGGACTAAGGCTGGGCACTGTCCATTTGGGAAAGAGAAGGGGCCCTGAGCTTGACAGGTCTTATGTAACAGGCACCAGCTCTCGTGTTGGCAGTGCGTGCCCTGCCCCGTGCCAGGGCTACACCGGGCTCCCTGTTTGCAGCCAGGACACATGGCTGACCCTCACCATGCAGATAAAGCAAGAATGCCCCTCAGCTGGGGTTTCCAGTGTGAAGTCACAATCTCAGCCCACCTTTCTTACAGGCCCATCCCCAGATGCCAACCCGCATTACCCAGTGACAGGCTGTTTGAGCCCCCGCTCCTGCCCTGGCAGAGGAGTGCTGTTTACTATGGAGGTGGCATCTGCTCTCTAGAACAGTACTTGCTACTGAGTCAAAGCTAGGTTTGCTGATGGCTGAGTGTAAGGAGGCGCCGGGTCCAAACTTTCTCAACTCTGCACACGGGTCCCAGGCAAACAGCCAGGATGGGTTCCTTGTGCTGTCACTGTGAGAGGCTGACTGTACAGGGTTTCTGTCCCACCTTTTTGGTCCTAGCCTCTCTTTCCCTGCCAGCCTCGAGGTAGGATTGTTTGCCCTGTGAGAAAGGTCACTCCTGGGACATTTTGTTCCTCTCTGGAATGGAAAGTGCTGACTTTCCCTGGAGCTCCTGATTTCCTATTCATGGCTGAAGAATATCTGGCCTGGCCTAGAGCAGCCCTCTCTCCCATCCACTCCCACCCCCAGCCCCGCAACCCCCGCCTTCTACACAGAGCATAAAAACCTGGCAAGTGGGGTTAGACATGGTGGTGAATGCCTATAATCTCATAGAGGCATCCGGCCCACATAGTGAATTTCAGGCTAGCCAGGGCTATATAGTGAGACCCCATGTCTAAGAATGGAAAAAAAGAAATTGCCAAGTGTTTTTAGAGTTTAGGAAATTTTAGATGAAACCATGACACACACACACATGAGAGGGCTATGATGCGGATTTAGGGGAGCCTCTCCCTTCTCCCTACCCTCAAGCCAATAGGAGCATTGGGGCCAGAATGCTAACCATGGAGGACAGAATGTGTGTCCCACCTTCCAGCTGCCCAGTCAGACAGGAAACAGGAGTGCCTCTGTGGACTGGTGACTCCGGCCTCCCTTTCCTCACCCTCACTAGTGCTGGGAGATAAGTGCCTCAGCTGAGAGCCCGCCTTGGTGGACGTGGACATGGTCACCGGTGGTAGGATGCTTTCTGTCTCCACAGCCTGTTTAGACCGATGTCGTCCCAGGCACAGGGGGTAAGGACTAGAGAAGAGCTACCGAAACCAGGTGTGAGTGGGCACCGTGTGTGGGCACACCTCAGTGGGTGCCTCCAAGCGGGCAGCAGGAAGATTGCTGCCCTGCTTTCTTGCCGGTCTCTGGGGAAGAGGGAGTCTTCTACCACTCCATCCAAAGTTCCGATAAGATCTTTGTCCCCAGGGACTGTCTCTGTAGGAGCCCACTTACAGGACCCACCACAGATGTCAGCAAGGCAGAATGTACATTTTGCCACGGCTAGGGGGTGAACCCAAGATCTTTAACTAATGCTAGTCAAGCCCTGTACTGCTGAACTATGACACCCAGTAGTGGGATTCACACTTTCTTTGGAGCCACATACGGTTAGCCCCGCAGGCCAGGGTCATGGGAGACCCTACTTGCTGCCAGCAAGCTTTTCTTCCTACCGAAGGCTTACACCATGTTTCTCTTCTGGGAATGCTTTCTTCTCTACCTGCTGGAGTTGGAGCTGAAAACTGACCAGGGGAGGGATCCTCTTACTGGTGGGATGGGCCTGACACTTCTTGAGAAAAGCCCTCCCTCGACCTGCCTCTCCCCCACCCCCCTTCAAGCTGACAGTCTCCTGGGCTTTGAGCCGCTGACGGCCTCATAGGCTGTCAGCACATGGCATGAGTAATTTTAGCTGAGTTATTTCAGGCTCCTGTTCTGATCAGGGTTGAGCTGGCCCCACGCATGCCCCAGCCAGTGTTGCTCCAGAGTTGCCTGCTCCCAGGCCCCTTCCTAAGAGAGGGGGAGGCAGATGCATCCACAAACTCATCCACTGTTTCTTTAACCCTTTGAGCCTGAAGGTTTCCTGATAACCAAGAGGTGTGCCCAGGATTAAGAGACCTTGACAAATAACACTCAGAGCCTGCAATCTCACACCTGTTCTCTCTCCAACCCCCTCACCAGCCTCCACAGTAGAGACAAGAGTGGCACCTTTAGCCAGGTGCTTCCTCAGCTTGGTGCCAGTGACCAGTCCCAGTGTTGAAACCTGAGGCTGGCAGGGAGGATCCTCCCGCCTTGGCTCAGCCCTTAAAAGCTGAGTTCAGCTGGAAAGAATTCCACCTGTCTCTGGCAATTCAGAATGGCAGGCAGCTTTAGTTTTTCCCAGCTGAAGATTGAAGCGCAGAGTGGTTCGTCATTGAATCTTCTCAACCCCTTACAGCGCAAATTATGACAGTTCCTTTATATATTGAACATCTAGTACAAATACAGGTCATTTGAAATACTTCCTGGACTTGAGATATGAAACCTTTTTTTGTTGTTTGATATAGCTCAGGCTAGGGTTTGGGTTCAACTATGTATGTAGTGAATCCACTGGCCCTGAATTCTTCTCTTGCCTCCACTTCCCAACTGCTGGAATTGTAGGCATTCGTCACCATGCCTGACCTGGACTTTCAATTTCTTTCAACAAGGAATTGACTGTATTTCCAGATTTATGAATCCCTAGCCCCAAATTCTAATCTCTGGTTGCCACTGTAACAGAGAAAGAATACAGAGAAGCCAAGTGTAATCCCAAACTCATACCTGTAATCCCAGCACTCAGGAGGCTGAGGCAGGAGGATTGCCACAAGTTCACTAGGCTATCTACTGATCCTGTCTCAAAATAACAAAAGATGGGGAAATACATTAAAAAGCCTTGAAGAATACTTAGTGTGTTGAAAATAGGCATTTCTCCATCCTCTTCTCTTCAAGACTCAGAGCAAGGATGAAAATAGAACACTCCAGCAGTGAGGGGAAGCGTGTTGAATGAGAGAGCTAGCACAGCCCCAGGCTCTGAACCTCATCCTCATACGTCATATGTTCTTTGCTTACAGAATTCAAAGAGTGCCCAGGGTCTGGCCGGTCTTCGAAACCTTGGGAACACGGTAAGTTCCTCCCAACTCTTTTCTTTCTGAGGCTCTCCCACACTGGGATAATCCCATAGAGTCTCCTCCTGGCTTTAGCCAACTTCCTATCCTATGTAGGCAATTGGGAAGGGCACAGGCCCTTCCTGGCTGGTGTTTCAGTGAATTGCTGGGCTCTGTCTCACCCGCCCCCAGCAGGAAGCAGTGCTAAAAGGAAGTTGCCCTTGTCACTGCCAGCTTGCTGCTCTCCTGGACCTTCCTCCTGGTTCCCATCATTTCCCACCCACTTCTGACCAACGTGCCCCGCCCTTTTGTATACCTCAGTAGGAAATAACCAATTATATGGCCTTTTCCCATAGTGGGCACTTGCCTCATACCTCCCTGCCTTCACTCAGAAAAGAGGAACCTGGAGCTGAGAGAGTTCAGTTTTGGGTAGATGAAACAGAGAACCTTTGGTTGCAAGTAATAGAGGTGCTGGGTAAGGGTCTTTACTCCACCACAGTGTTAGGTAGCTTTCCCCTATGATAAAGGCATGAGAGAAAGCAACTTAAAAAGATGGTAAGTTTTGGGGGCTCAGTTTGGGAGGTTTCAGTTCACAGGTTACTTGCTGGCTCTGTTGGTTTGGGCTTGTGACAAGGCAGACATGTTTAGCAAAGCAAAGCCATTCAACTTGTGGGCAGGGTGCAAGAGAGAGAAAAGAAGAGATTGGGGAATTACAGGCCTCTTCAGGGCAAGCCCCCATACCTGAAGGCCTCCCACTCTGCCTCGTGTCTCTAAGCTGTTACCACGTGCTAATAGTGCCATTAGCTGAGAATACCTAGCTTATGAAAACCCTAGAACGTTGTACGCCCACTAACTGCCAGATGATCTTTCAGTGCTTCATGAACTCAATTCTCCAGTGCCTGAGCAACACCCGAGAGTTGAGAGATTACTGCCTCCAGAGGCTGTACATGCGGGACCTCGGCCACACCAGCAGCGCGCACACGGCCCTCATGGAAGGTGAGAGGCCCCGTGTGGGCGTGGCTCTGGTCCCCTTCTCAGCTCTTCTGCTCCACTAGGCTGGACTGACCACTGCACTGCCCCCCCATCACCCCCCCCTCCCAGTTTTCTTTCTTTGCCTGTTCTTGGTTCGGACTCGACTTTCAGACTCTGATGCTTGAGACACGGCCTTGCTGTGTAACCCTGGTTGGAGTCATGCTCAAAGCGCTCCTGTTGCAGCCTCCCAGGTGCTGGGGTTACAGGTGTACAGTGTCATGCCTGACTCCAGTTTCAGTGCGCCATGTTGGTTGGTTGGTTGGTTGGTTGGTTGGTTGATCTGTGGGCTGCTTGGTTGGTTGTCCTGGGTTTTGTTTGTTTGTTTTTTGAGACAGAGTTCCATGTAGCCCAAGCTGGCCTTGAGCTCCTGATCCTCCTACCTTAACTTGGAATCACAGGTGTGCACTATAAAAAAGTGCTTACTGCTCTTTCAAAGGACCAGAGTTTGGTTCCCAGAACCCACATCAGGCAGCTTACAACAACCTGTAACTTCAGGGGATCTAGCACTCTCTTCTGGCCTCCTTACCTACACACACTCACACACATACACTTTAAAATAAAATCACTTTTTAAAAGAGATATTATCTCAGCCGGTCAGTGCTGGCACACACCTTTAATTCTAGCACTCAGAGACAGAGGCAGGTGGATCTCTGAGTTCTAGGCCAACTTGGTCTACAGAGCGAGTTCTAGGACAGCCAACACTACACAAAGGAATCCTATCTTGAAAAAATAAAAGGAAAAAAAAAGAAAAATAAATGAAATGTCTCACCTGTGCCCTACCCTCTCAATGATCACTCTTCCAACAGAGTTTGCGAAACTAATCCAGACCATATGGACGTCATCCCCCAATGATGTGGTGAGCCCATCTGAGTTCAAGACCCAGATTCAGAGATATGCTCCACGATTCGTTGGCTATAAGTAAGGGCTGGCATGCGTGGCCTCCCCAAAGTGGGGGGCAGCATGAACAGGGTCTTGGTAGGTGCTGGTCACTCACTTGCCTTGGGTTCAGTCAGCAGGATGCTCAGGAGTTCCTTCGCTTCCTCCTGGATGGTCTCCACAATGAGGTGAACCGGGTGACAGTGAGGCCTAAGGCCAGCCCGGAAAACCTTGATCATCTCCCGTAAGTAAGAGAAGGAAAAATGCTGTAAAGTGAGGTCTTTGTAAATGGGACATTTGGGCCTGCTTCTTTGAGAGTGATGGACTGGGGGAAATCCATTTGCTTTGGTTTGTTTGTTTGATTGGTTGGTTGGTCGGTTGGTTGATTGGTTTTTCAAGACAGGTTTTCTTCTATGTAGCCTTGGCTGTCTCAGACTCACTTTGTAGACCAGGCTGGCCTTGAACTCACAGAGATCTGCCTGCCTCTGCCTGCCTGAGTGCTGGGATTACAGGCGTGGGCCACCATGTCCAGCCTGTTGTTTTGTAATGTGGGCTTTTTATTTTGGTAGTGTGTGTGTCTGTGTTACCGGGGACTGTACCAGGGCCTTGTAAGTGATGAGCAAGCATTCTGCCTCCACTTTACACCCTCTAGATTGCTTTGGAAGATTAAAAGGTTGAAGCCAGGCATTGTGGCACACACCTGTAGTCCTAGAATTCAAAAGGCTGAGGTAGGAAGGATTATGGATTTGAGACCAGGCTGGGCTAATCCTGTCTCGAGAAAACCATGGCTTGGGAGGTACAGCTCAGTGGAGGATTGTGCGAAGAACAGGAACGAGGCCAGGGATTCCATGCCCGGCACTACAGAAAGTGATACATATAAATACATGAAGACCCTCCTTGACAGCCCTTTAAGCCTACCAGGGTTGAGCTCTGACCCAGCTGTCTTCCTGTCTGTGGCCCCCAGTGACGATGAAAAAGGGCGACAAATGTGGAGGAAGTATCTTGAGAGGGAAGACAGTCGGATTGGGGGTAAGTAAATAGACAAGAAAATGTCTGCTTTGGCTTTTGCCTGCTTTTGCTTAAGAAACATTAGGGGTCATTTTTCCAGGGAGCCCTGCCTCTGCATGTGGCCCTCAAAACTAAGGCAAGAGTGGGTGGGAAAAAGGAAGACAAGCATTCAGTGTGTTCATCGTGCCCGGCTTTCTCTCCCCAGATCTCTTTGTAGGGCAGCTAAAGAGCTCCCTAACGTGCACCGACTGTGGCTACTGCTCCACGGTCTTCGACCCCTTCTGGGACCTCTCCTTGCCCATTGCAAAGGTACGCCCCGCTGTAACCCCGGTGTCAGCTTCCCTCTTGGGGCTTTGCAAGGTTGTGATTGCGACCTGGACCTTTTTCCTCTGCAGAGAGGTTATCCTGAGGTGACGTTAATGGACTGTATGAGGCTCTTCACCAAAGAGGACGTGTTGGATGGGGATGAGAAGCCAGTAAGTTACCCCTCAATCACTGAACAGCCACCTTCAGAATGTCCGGTTGTCTCACTGCCTCAGGCCCAGAGTTCTTTCTAGCCCCTTTGACCTTGTCTTTCAGACATGCTGCCGCTGCCGAGCCAGAAAACGATGTATAAAGAAGTTCTCTGTCCAGAGGTTCCCAAAGATCTTGGTGCTCCGTATCCTTAACCCCCAGGGTGGGGACCTGACTTCTGGGGACCAAAAGGGGAGGGGAGCAGAGTAGGGAAAAAGCAGTATAGACATGTTTGTGTCCCTGCTTCCTGAGGAGGCCTGCTTCTCCCGAGGACTCTCTTCCTGCTTTCTGTCCTTGACTTGTGGCTATCACAGACCTGAAGCGGTTCTCAGAATCCAGGATACGAACCAGCAAGCTCACAACATTTGTGAATTTCCCATTAAGAGACCTGGACTTGAGAGAATTTGCTTCAGAAAACACCAGTGAGTACACTTCAGCCCGGGGGGGGGGGGGGAGAAGGGGAGAGAGAAGGGGAGAGGCAAGGAAGTGACAGGAAGCTAGCGAATTAGGAAAAAAGTGGGAAGCAAGGATTGGTGAGGTAGAACAGCAGGTAAAGGTGATGATGACCTGAGCTTGGTCCCCAAAACCCACACAAAAGTGAGAATTAACTCCTTTATGTTGTCCCTCTATCCTACACACACACACACAAATTGAGTAAGTTAACTTTTAAAGTTTTGTGTGTTAAGTAGAAGCTATGGATTTTTTTGAGGGAAAAAAAAAAAGGTTGGGGAATAAAAGGGAGGAAGGGAAGGAACGGGGGGACAGGCACACCTTCCAGGGTTTGACAACTGTGTTCCCTCCTCAGACCATGCTGTTTACAACCTTTATGCTGTGTCCAATCACTCCGGAACCACCATGGGAGGCCATTATACAGCCTACTGCCGAAGTCCAGTAACGGGCGAATGGCACACTTTTAATGACTCCAGGTGAGAGATGGGATTCAGCAGGGCTCCCGGAGAGCAAACACCTCATATAGCTTCCATCCTGAATGGACAGAAAGCTGGGGCCAAAAGCCACATCATATACAAGTCTGTGCTGCCCTTTCTGGGTACGGTGGCATACAACTGTAACTAAACACCTGAGAGGTGCCAGCAGGAGGGTCAGGAGTTCAAGGTCATCCTCAGCTACTTAGCAAGTTTGAAGTCAGCCTGGGTTATGTGAAACCCTGTCTCAAAAGAAGGGTGGCACTAAAGAAATGGCTCAGTGGTTAGGAGCTCTTACCACTATTTTGGAGAACAGGAGTTCATTGCCGTTGGCCACCATGGACACCTGCACGTTCTCCTATTTAAAAATAATAAAACCTCTCAAGGACAGAGGCAGAGGTTAACTGACATATAGAGAAGTTAGAAAGATACTTCCACAACCTCAGCTACTGGGCTCTGTGGTGTCCTGTCCCGCCCTGTGCTCCACACTCCCCCCTCTCCTCCCCCTCCCCTCCTCCCTCCCCTCCCCCCTTCCCTCCCTCCCCTCCCCACAGCCTTCCTTGACAGGCTCTGACTTTTCCTTGATCTTTCCACAGTGTCACACCCATGCCGTCCAGCCAAGTGCGCACCAGCGACGCCTATTTGCTCTTCTATGAACTAGCCAGTCCACCCTCCCGTATGTAGCATTGAGGAGCTACAGCCCTTCCCTCTTCCCTGTGGTGGCCCCACGTCCTAAGTTTTTAAAAAATTCAGAAAAAAAAAAACACCACAAAAAAAAAAAACCAACAACAAAGTCCTGACAAGTAAGAGAAAAATAAAAGTAAAATAAAGCTGCCGAGCAGAAGTTGGTAACAGCCTGGTCAGGGTCTGGAGCAAGGAGACAGGAGCCCCTGAGCCACGGCCTGTCGGGAAAGACGGACTGATGTAGAGACAGAGTCAGCAGTGTTCCTCGGCTCCTCGGCTTCTCTTGTTTGCATTTTTAAGCCTGTGGTTTTTTTTTTTCCTGTGTGTAATAACAACGGTCTGTGGGGAGAAGATCGCCAGTCCACCTGCTGCCCCGGCCAGCTCCACGCCTTTGGGAGGACAGCGCCATCTGGAGCCTGCTGGGAGCATCGCTGCTGGATGGAGCTAGGGAGGAGCCTGCGCGGAGTCCCCCTTACCCCCACCCCAACCCCGGACCTGCTCACCAGTCCAGAGAGGAAACACCCATGAGCCAAGAGCCCTCTTAACGCTGCTAAGTCCAGGGGTACAGATGAGGGGGACATCTTTGAAAAAAGCTGGTTTGGGTTTTCAAACGCCCAAGGGTTTTGTTTTTGTTTTTGTTTTTTTTTGTTTTTGTTTTGTTTGTTTAAATTAACTGTAACGAATGTATTCTGACTGGAGATGCCGTCCTTCACACCTCTTCACAGCTGGGACATTGGGCTGGCCCTCTGTTTTTGTTTTTGTTGTTAGGGTTTTTGTTTTCTCTCTCTTTTACTTCTCCAAATACAACTTTTCTAATGCTAGCCCCCTGTGGTGCTAGGTGGGTGTTGGCCAGGCCCGCGCGTGGTCACAGTAGACCTGGGATCTAAAGTTTTCTGTTTTGAAAGGTTTTTTCCTTTTTTTTTTTCTTTTCTTTTTCTTTTATTTTCTTTTTTTTTTTTTTTTTTTTTTTTAATATTTTGGATGGAATCTAGTTGCCTCCAAGAATTGTGCCTTATAGCATTTGGGGACCAGGGGTAACTTCCCCTTCCTGAGAAATCCCTCGGCTGCTTCCCTTTATCCCCGTGCCATGTTGAAAGCTGGGTGGGGAAATGGGGTCCTGCCCTTAGCCCCTGGCTTGTTGTACATTGCAGTGGTGAAGAGGGGAATGGGTAAAGGATATTTCTTAAGATGGTGTATCAAGTTCTTCCTGCTGCCCTCTTGCCCACCCGAGTCTACTCCTCAGCTGTTTGAAGGACAGCACAGGCCCCTTGTCCCTGTAGTTCCCTTTAATTTATTCTCTTCTTGCCCTTATCCCCCAGGCTTCCTGCCACCTGTCCCCTCAGAGTCTTTAGACAAAGGCCCTCTGGACTGAGCTTCTCAGGGACACCCACGCCACCCCTTCCCCCTCTTGGTATCAGTCTTTGGTCCTACCCTGGAAGCCTGAGCCTGGATTTATGGGGATGTCTTGTATGGTTGCCTCAGGCTTGATTTCACCCTGACATTAGACAAAACTCCATGCTGTCCCAAGAGCCAAGCTGTTCATCGCTAAGGCATTTTGTACACCCCACAGGTGGGCCGGGCTTATGCCCTCAGAACCTGGAGTGCTTGAGTGTTCCCAGGATGAGGCACCTGAGAAAGACACCCTGAGTTTACCTGGCCTGATACCCTTCTCTAGGGAAGACCTGTGAACCTGAGCCCAAGGGCTGGTGTCCACTTGTTTACTGTGTAAGCAAGAGTAGAGAGTCTGATGTACAGCGGAGCCTTGTACAGAATAAATAGCTTTGAGAAAGAAGCTGCTGGCGTGCCAGTCTTGATTTGGGAGGGGCTTAAATCCGGAAGTGCTCCCAACTTGGAGAGGGTGACGCAGATTTAGCTTTAAGTGCTGCAGTCTAGAAACTTATCCACTTTTCAATTCTTTTTAAATTTAAGTATTTCAGATGCCATATTCTACATCTAGATTCTCAGACTGAGTTTGTCCTTTTGTTTGGATGTGTTTTATTCTTTGGGTCAAAGTGCTTAGAGATGAGGCATAGCACACTTCCAAAGACCTCAGCAGCATCTTCCGAGGACATGCTCCTACAAGGGCACGGTCTAAACATCTGGGGACACATACCTGGTAACTCTTTTAAATGTTTTTACATTTACTGGGAGAAGGGGTGCGTGTGCACACCTGTGAAGGTCAGAGGGCAACGTGCGAGAGTCAGTTTTCTCCTTCCACCTTGAAGGTCCCAGGGATCAAGCAGGCCATCAAGCTTTTACCTGCTAAGCTACCTGAATAGCCACCCCCCTTTTAAAGATGCAATCTCTGTAGCCCAGGCTAGCCTTGCACTCACAGAAAACCTCTTGCTGTAGCCTTACAGAGTACAGAGGTTACAGGATGAGCCACCTCACCTGGCTTATGTTCCTGTGAAAGAACAGATCTGTGTAGACCAGACCATCAGGACTCTTCCTAGCTGCCTTTCACTGCTCTGGGCACCCAAAGGAGTCTTATCTGGCTGTCCTTATGGGGAAAGTACCTGCTGCCACATGGGGCCTGTGGTGCTACTATGTCGTCCACCTCATGAGGGAAGACAGCTTTCTAACCTGGGAAGCTTATGAGGGTGGGAAAGAGAACTTTTCTTATTCTGACACAAGATCTCAGTCCATGTGGTCCTCCAGCTGGCTAAGGCCTAGGATGAGCTAAGCTCGTGCTTCCAGCTTCTCCTGCAGGGGCTAGGGATTCCAATACAGGGCTGTGTGCCCTCACCATCCCATTTTAGTCGGTCCTGGAAATTGAACCCAGGGCCTCTAGTATGCTAGACTGGGGCTCGACCCAGCAAACCACATGAGCAGCATAAGAAGAAAAATGTAAACAAACCCCGTGACTTCTCTCTGAGGGACTTGGACTCCCCTGTCCACTCCAGGAATGGCAGGGCCAGCCCAGGATGAGATATCTCAAAGCCACGGGTGAATAGTATTTGCTTCTAAAGAGAAGTTGGCTTGCACTCAAGTTGATGGTGCCTAGTTTTTCAGTGGGGGTAGAAGCCACCCTGTGCGTTTTGTTCTCCAGAGAACAGGTAGTAACAAACTAGGGACTCGAGTCAAGCCCTTGCCCTTGCTGGCAGCTTTCCTTTCTCTGCTTAGCCATCTCATCCCCATGGCAACCGTCACCAGTACTGCACCAAACCCCAAACATAAGCAGGTCTATCACTGCATTTCTTTGTGATCTGCTTCGCCTCCTAGCAACTTGGATTATTTCACCCGTTCTTAGCTGGGGTTTCCGCAAGCGCTCCCAGAGAGGAGATGCTTGCTGCCTTTGCTGCTGTGACCTTGAAAAAGTGCCTCCCCTCTGCCGGCCTCCAGGCCTCATCCACCTGAAGGTCTCTGCTCAGGTATTTTCATCCTAAGTCATTTTTCTTCCAAATACACATTTGAATTGGGACTCACACACACATGGTTTCCTGGCCCAGCTTAGGGGTTTTTGTTTGTTTGTTTACATTTACTTATTGTAAGAGGACAGTGTGTGCACACTGTATCGTGTGTGGAACTTTTGAGAATTCTCTTTCTGCCATGTTAGTTTCAGGAATCAAACTTAAGCCATGGGTTTTGTAACACGTGCCCTTACCGAGGCAGTAACAAAGAAATGCAGGGACAGACCTGCTTATATTGGGAATTTGGTACAGTACTAGCCAGTTCTCCAGCCTCAGAATTTAGTTTTGATTGACCAATGCTTAGCCCAATTCCTTTTTTTTGAATGTTTAGAGTTGGGACCTTAGAGGCCACCTCATCCATTCTGTCATTGACAGTGAGGGTACTGAGGCCTCAAGACCCTCAACTGCCACACCACCTCGCTGTGCCAGGATGGATCCCACCTAGTTCTTGCTCCATCTGAAGCCTTTTGGTCTAACTGGTGACAGCATTTGGCCGGACTCTTGGCAGAATTTTCCTATCAGGAAGTGAACGGAACAGCCATGTAATGTGCACACATGCCCAGCAGACAAGCCGGTATGATCTAGCTGAGCCCTGCTCGGTCTGTTTGAGCTGGACACTTCCAAGGGTCCCCACCCTTCAACTCTCGTGGACACAAACAACCACCTCTGTGGGTTGCAAAGGGCAGGAGGAACTGGCCAGCAATCACAGCTCAAGATGAGTTAACCCCTTGAAACCCCATTTCCTACCTCTAAGTCGATTGTGATAGCGCCAACTCATCATGAGGCCGTTCAGAAAGTGTGGCGCACAGCAGGTTCTCATTGCCGTGACCAAATACCTGACAAGAAGCAGCTTGCGGCCAAAGAGGTTCTCAGTGGACACCTAACAGCATGCACTGCAAAAGCCCGTGGGCCGGACTTCAGCCCCCACAGTGGAAGAACAGAGCTCTTGAAAGCAGCCCTGTGACTTCCTCACTCATCCCCGCATGTGTACTCATGTGAAGACACACCTTTTACTGGGTTAATATTACTATGTAATTATGCACTACTAGAGAAGAATGCAGTCTTTTATTAGAATTGTGTTGGCATGATAGTTCAGCAAGTAAGGGCCCTTGCCACGGAGCCTGGCAACTTAAATTCAATCCCGGGAATCCAGGGAGAGAGACACATGTGGTACAGTCATATACATATATACATAAATAAAAGACCATGTCTCAAGCAGGGAAAAAAAGTTACAAAGAAAGAAGATGCAATAGCTGGTGGGTTAGCAGCCTCCTTGGTAGATTACATGGATTACCCTCAGGACCTTAGAGATGACTTTCTAGTGGTCTTCATTCCTCTGGTGCCAATGTTGTCCGTAGCCTTGGCTTCAGATAGGTATATCGGTGCCTTTTGGAAGCCTCAGGCTATGGTCAGGTCATCTGACCCACCACAGAGGCCCTGTGCAGAGCCAAGTTCAAGCCCCTTGCCTGCCAGAAGGCTCATATCTCCAAGGGCAGCTTCACTAAGCCTAACAGGGGTGAACTGGAAGACACGGTAGCTGAGACATGGCTGCTGATGGCTGTGGGGCCATCAATGATGGGCCTATACACAGAGGGCTTTCACTGCGCTGTCCTATACCCCTCCCCCAAGTCACAGCTGTAATAAATCCTATCTGGTCCGATTTGGGAGTAGAGGAGTCTCTGAGCCCCACTTTGAAACTGTTCCTGCTAAGTCATGTGCTACTAAGGTGACGTGACCAGCTCCGTCATCCCACCTCATTGCAGCGCCCATTTTTGAACTCTATAAGCCTCTCCTTTCCAACCCCTCAACCCTAGATAAGAGAGAAGGTTGGTGGGAAGGGGAGGCGCAGACCCCTTTACATCTGGCTGTTCAGGGTCAATGGGTTTTGAGAAGCTATACCAATCTCCATCAACAGCAAACACAGCAAGCAGCCTCCTCCAAGCCGCTGCGCTTCTCTCCGTCTGTCTTAGCAGCCACCAAATCCTTCTCCAGGATCTCCAAACTGCCACACACATACCACATGCCACACTTTCTCTCTATCCCTCAGGGTCCTAGACCACGCCCCTCTTCATGCTGCAAGAGTCAGGCTGTTACCAGATGGCAAAGACCACACCCTGCAGAAGGCAATTATCAGCTGTGGACAAAAACATATTTACATAAGTGAGTTTTTAAAGAAAGCAAAACTTCCATTATACTTCATCACCCAGCCAAGCCTGATACCTGCAGCCTCGTCACACCCAGGGGCTTAGCCCCCAAACTCACCATGTGCACATTCACCACGGACCAGTGCAGCCACTCTGTGGGTTCTAGTCCATTCTCTCTCAATCTCTCTATCTCCCATCTCCCCTCTCCCCTATTTTGAGGCAGAGTTTCATTATGTAGCCTTGGCTGTCCTGGAGCTCACTCTATAGACCAGGCCTGGCCTCAGACTCACAGAGATCTGCCTGAATCTGCCTCCCAAGTACTGGGATTAAAAGTATGCTCTACCACACTCAGCTATTCCAAACTCTTTCCATAGCTAGGGATACTTCTCAGTGTGGTCCAACAGGAATAGGTAGAGACTTGTGGCCAAAGAATGCCTCTCATAGCCTCTTCAAGACACTTGTCCCTATAGCTACCAAAGCTGGCCTTCCCTAAAGATCAGGGCTGCTGGGCTCCATGAAAAGAGTCCAGGAAGAAGGCAGGCCTCTGAGAAAGCAGAAGGAGAACCTGGACAAAGGCTTCTTTCCTGAGTACAGAGACTCAGGATCACAGATCTGTCTGCCCCTCCTGGTCTCCTAACATGGCTCGACCCCCTCATAGGTTGTATCCCAAACAAAACACATGCTCTGTTTTAATGCATCTCTTTATTTTTTCAGCTGTCTGACCTTGGGGAAGTTACTTAATGTCTCAGAACCTTAATACCATCTTTTGTAAAATGGTTATGCTATCTCACTGAGCTGTGTATGAAAGGAGGAGAAAAAGAAATATGTAAGGCTTCTTTCCCAGGGCCTGAAGCATCATAGAAATCCTACAATAGTAGCCAGGGATGTGACATTGTCTCCATCTCTCAGCCCTTCCCATCACTGTAATGAAACAAGACAGACTGGCAGTCCCTTGCCTTTCTCCCTGGATCAGCTGTGCCAGGCTGGGATGGGACACACCTTTTTACTCCACGACAGCAACCAGGACCAGCAGCCAGATTCCACACTCAACCTGCCCACCATGTCAGGCATCCTCTCCCGCCTGTCCTTCCTCCTGCAGGCTTGGGGACCCAGACAGTGGAGCCAACCCCTCAATCTCACACCATGCCTCCTGTGCTTTTCCCCTCGTTCTTGTAACAGAGATGATAGATGTAATGGGGGCCTTTCCCAGGCAGATGTGAAAACTCACTACCAACAGCAGGGAGACTGAGGCAAGAGGATGGCTTCAAGTTTGAGGCTAGCTTCAACAGAGAGAGACCCTGCCTCAAAACAAAACAGCAACAATAACACAACAACAACAAAATAGAGTTGAGGCTGTTCAGTCCATAGAGTACTGACATAACACACAAGGAGGGTTCAGCACCTGCACCATGGGGAATGGACAGGAGGCTCAGAAGCGCCAGGTCCTATTGAGGAAATGGCTCAATGGGTAAAACACTTGCCGCTCAGATGTCCAGCACTCACGGAAATGCTATGAGCGCCAGGCAGGTATGGCGGCTCCACCTGTGATGCCTGGACAAATTTGCTGGACAAGCAGGATCAAGCAATCTTTGGGTTCAAGTGAGAGACTTTGCCTTGATATATAATTATGTGTGTGTATGTGTGCATGTGTGTGTACACAAAAATGTTCACGGTCATCCTTGCCTATATAAAAAGTTCAAAGCTACCCTGGACAATATGAGACTATCTCACAAACAAACAAACAAACAAACAAAAAGCCAGGGTGGGGGAGCAGGTTCTTCTGAGAGTTCAGGTTGAGCTAATGACTTTGCCACTCAGAGAGAAGTAGAGGGCTGCTAGCCCTGTGGCTCTTAGAAGGCAGCCCTGCCAAGAGTGCTTGCTACCCTGCCTGTCTCTCTTCACCTGAGGCACCAATGCCTGCCCTGCAGTCATGTTCTTCACACCCAGCTGCCCAGGAGCAGCTTCAATACCTTAGGTGAGGAGGAAGGGCATGGCAACTCCCCTAACCATAGCCCACTGGGCACCCGGCTCTCTCTGCTGGTGCCCACAGCCACTGCCTGTGCCTTTAAGGACTGCTGCTCAGTGCCAGGGTCTTGACCTCAGCATCCTCAGCTGAGTTGGATTAAGGACCATTCCGTGCCTTTTATAAATTCCTTCTCGCCTCAGTTCCCTCCCCCATGGGGAGACAGAGTAGCCTGGAGCCCCAACCATTCTGCCGAAGGCAGCCAGAGAACTGGTCTCTCCTGACAGCCTTGTCCCTTTGAGAGCAAAGGTCACTTCTTTGATAGGTGACTTGTGACCAGGAAGTGGACCCTCAGGGGTCTTGGGCTGTCACAGGATCTCCAGATAGCCATGCAGAATCTTAAGCCATGAAGGACTATTCCGATGTCGTCCTCTGTCCGGAAGCAACTGAGTTGAGCAAGGTAAGACCCACATGGAACCCACCTTCCAAAATCCCATGTCCCCAGTGAACCTGCCTGTCCCAGCTCATAAGCCTCTGCCTTCCATTCCAGACAGAGTTCTGCAATCCTGCTTTCGACCCTGAAGCAGGGTCTTCTTGCCCTCCACCAGCCTTACAGAAAGATGCCAGCAGCAGCCACCAAACTCCCTGGAATGGTAACCATCAGGGGTTGCTTGGACATAAACGGGAGCCTAGGAACTAAGGCGTGAGGGGTGCCCCAGGCAGGGTTGCCACTCAGAAATCCACTGTGTCCTTGCAGCCCAGCATCTCCGGGGGCTACAGCCAGACTGCCACTTCTCCTGGCTCTGCATCCTGCTGCTCAGTGGCCTGTTGCTCCTGCTGCTGGGGCTGCTGGTGGCTGTCGTCCTGGCTCGTAAGGACTTGGGAGGGCTTGCCATGGAGAGCCCATGAGCTATTCTGCCAAACCCCTGGGACCTGCTCCTCTAATGTACACTGTTCTATCCTCCTGCCCTCAGAGTTGCAGGCTACAGCCCTCCCCAGGAGTACCGAGAGCCCACTGCCCAACCGAGGTCTCACCCCCATGGGTAGCATCCCCAGCGCCACCCCTAATACCAACATTACCACCCTCACCACCTCCCCAGCAACCACAGGGCGGCAGGAGGCAGCCGTGAACCCCACAAGCCAGACCAGTGAGTCCTAAGAGCACTCTCTGGAGAAAGCCCGAGATGGCAGTGGGGAGGAAAAGCTTAGAAAAGGAACCTTGCATGTGGGGAAAGGCCTTTCTCCTAGTGACCTCT
This sequence comes from Pachyuromys duprasi, assembly GCA_028658305.1. Taxonomy (NCBI): domain Eukaryota; kingdom Metazoa; phylum Chordata; class Mammalia; order Rodentia; family Muridae; genus Pachyuromys; species Pachyuromys duprasi. The sequence goes on from CM053747.1 coordinate 34,352,554, forward strand.
GAGCTTTCACCTCCAGCTCCTGCAGCCTGCGGAGGCCTCCTTCCTGGTCCAAGAGGTTTCTTCAGCAGCCCCAACTACCCAGACCTTTACCCACCCCACAGCCACTGTGTCTGGCATATCCAGGTAGCCACAGGCCAGACGATACAGCTCAAGATTCAAGCCCTCAGCATAGAAGGCGTATTCTCCTGTCTTTTTGATCGCTTGGAAATTACCCCAGAGCCTGCAGGCCCTCTCCTCAGGTGGGTCCCTCTGCCTCCAGGGGATCCCACTTGTCTGAAGGGTAGAGAAACTGGAAGCTGAAGCAAAAATCTGGACTAGAAGAAAATTAACAGAATTGGCCTCTGGCGCCTCCCTTGCCAGTACCCTGTTGTGTGGCCCAGGAAAAGCAGCTTGCCTCTCTGATCTGTTTCTTACCCAAGTTCAGAGATTCCATCACCCCCACCTGGCTTTCCACAGGGTGTGTGGCAAAACGCCTCCCGCCACACTGAACACCAACACCAGCCGCCTTCGAGTGTCCTTCGTCTCTGACAATGATGTGGAAGGGTCTGGTTTCCAGGCCTGGTACCAAGCTGTGCCCCCTGGTCATTGTAAGTGACTTCGCCCCATGTCCCAGCTACTTCCTCTTCAGCTACTCCTGGAACTGGCAGAGGGGTTGGAAACTCCGGGGGGCGGTGCTGACTCCAGATGCTTTGTGCCCTTCTCCAGGGAGCTGTGCCCATAATGAGTTCCGCTGTGACCTGCTCCTCTGCCTGAAGTATGACTTAGTATGTGATGGTATTACCAACTGTGTCGATGGCAGCGACGAGACCAACTGCAGTGCCAAGGCCCCGGGTACGGGCCGAGCGATGGTCAGGGAAGGCACATCTTCAGGCTTCTGTCCCAGGTTCAGGCTGGGATCCCCTGCTCTGACCCAGAATTTTCTTGCCTGGCCACTCACGAGCCATTTGGCTTCTCTTCAGGATGTGGAGGGAACCTGACTGGGCCCCATGGGGTATTCTCTTCTCCCAACTACCCACAGCAGTACCCTGACCAGCAGGTAAGTGCAGTGCCCTTGGGAACTGGTGTAGGACTCAGGAGACACCAAGAGTGTCTAGGTTAGTGCGCCTGGGAACAGTATGCCGGGGAATGTATTTGGTAACACCAGTTTATGCAGGCCGGAAAAAGACATTGGTAAGCACCAACTGTATACCAGGTATTTCCAGTGTACTGGGTAAACACATCTGTTTCTGAGACCAAACAATTTGAAAAGGCACTTATTTATATATAGACAAGGCCTCACTCTGCACCCCATGCTGATCTTGTAACTGGTGAGAATCCTCCTGCCCCAGCTTCCTAAGTGCTTGGATTATAGGTATGTGCCACCATGCCAGGCCTGGGGTTTTGTTTTGAGACAGGGTGATCTCACTACGTAGCCATGGCTGGCGTGGAACTCACGTAGATCCACCTGCTTCTGCCTGGAACTACAGGTGTGCACCCCCACCCCTTTACCCCTACCCCCACAGCTGCTGGGGTTTTGTTTTGTTTTGTTTTTGTTTCTCCATGCTGAGGGTCAACTCCAGGCTCTTGTGCATGCCAGACAAGCTCTTTACCATCCTACATCCATCCCTGAACCTCTTGACACACTCTCTGTATATAGCTCAGGAAGCTATGAAACTTGACACAGAGCTTGGGCTGACCTTGACTCTGCCTTCCAAGTGCTGGGATTACAGGGGTAAGCCGCTATGCCTGATTGGCCCTTCCTATCTTAAGAGGCACCAGTGATGGGAAGCGAGGTAGGAAACAGCCACTCACACCCTGCCTGGTCTGCTCTGGGCAGGGAAGCCCCCTGTGTGTCCAGGCTTGGAGAGGTGAAGGTCCCTGTGAGTTCTCTCATGTACATCCTCCCCCAGCTTTGCACGTGGTACATCTCAGTGCCTGCGGGATACGGCATAGGACTACAGTTCCACAACTTCAGCCTGGAGGCACAGCCTGAGTGCAAGTTTGACTATGTGGAGGTGTATGAAGCTGGCAGTTCAGGAGCCTTCAGCCTCCTGGGCAGGTAGCAATCAGGACAAGAGTGGTGGGCAACCCATCCCCCAGCCGGCAGGCCAGGGTCCCCATGCTAGGCTCAAGTGAGTCCCCAGCTTCATTGTCTTCCACTGCTCTATACACTAGAGCTCTCTTTACTGGCATCCTGAAATGGTACGTGCTTTCCCCACGGCCCGTCCTTCCCACCTGTAATGACCTTTGCCTTCTCCTTTCTTCCCTGGCTCTCCTCATCTCAAAGTGCCTCAAGTTTAAGAAGTCATTTCACACTTTTTGTAACAAATAGCATGTGTCTCCTTCCCCCTAAGCCCCAAGAATCAGCAGTCTTGTTTCCCGTGGCCCATGACATGGCCAAGAGCCTAGCTCAGAGCCTCCAGGGCTGGCCAGTGGCCTGTGCCCAGGACATCTTTCTGCACTGGACAGGTTCTGTGGCGCAGAGCCACCACCCCGCCTCAGCTCCTCACAGCACCAGCTGGCTGTAATCTTCAAGACGGATCTTGGTATCAGGAGTGGGGGCTTCTATGCCTCCTACCAGGCCATCAACATTACAGAGGGTAGGTGCCCCTGGACAGGTAGGGGTGAGCAACAGAGGTTCCTCCGAGTAACATTAAGGGGTACCCTCAAGGGCAGTGGGTACATGCATGTCCTAGGGCGCTGTCATGTTCCTGTACCCACAGACCTTTGCGGGCCCAGAGAGTTCTGCCAGAGTGGAGGGTGTAAGGACCTGCAATGGATGTGTGACTTCTGGAGAGGCTGTGCAAATGACAGCAATGACAATTGCAGCAGCCACTTGTTCCCACAACCAGGTGGGGAGCCTTACCCTGAGCAAGCCATGCTGGCCAGAACAGGCTGGTTCCTCTACCACGCGTTCCTCACCTCCCTTTCCTTCCTCCTTAATAAGCTCATCCTGGGACCACTTCACAGAGTCTTCGGGAGACTCTGCTGGTGGCGACATCGTGCACTAGTGTTACCTGAAAGCGACATGGGAATGTAGCAGTCAGTCGTAGGGCTTGTGAGACTTATCTACGTTGTCAGAGTCCCTCTCCACAGAGGGACTGTACTACTTCACAGATCACATGATAGAAGTGGCCCCCAGAGGGGCCTTACCTGATGCACAGGATGACAAACGCAAGCTCTGGAAAACAGCGGGGCTCCTTGGAGTGTATGAGACCATTCTGTGGTGGCCTCTTGGGATACTCAGAATGGAAGTCCACAGGACCCATGTGGAAACAATGACCCAGGGACAGGCAGTGTCTTGTCCCCTACAGTGACACAAGCCTTCCCCCACCCCACCCCGTTTCAGAGCTGGCCTGTGAACCTGTCCAGGTGGAGATGTGCCTTGGGCTAAGCTATGCTAACACAGCCTTCCCTAACATCTGGATGGGCCTGGCCACCCAGGCAGAGGTGGTAGACATCCTCAGAGGCTACAAGGTGCTGGGACAGAGAGGAGGGAGGCCACAGGAAGGGGTGGGTGCGTGGGGACTGGACACCTGAGGGCTGTCTCTTCCTCCCACAGAGTCTGACAAGCCTACCCTGCTACCAGAATTTCCGGAGGTTTCTTTGCGGGCTCCTTGTACCCCACTGCACCCCACTGGGCACTATCCTACCCCCTTGCCGCTCTGTCTGCCAGGAAGCAGAGCAACAGTGCCAGTCTAGCCTGGCACTACTGGGCACCCCCTGGCCCTTCAACTGCAACAGGCTGCCTGAGGCAGCTAGCCTGGAAGCTTGTTCCCAGCCCTGACCCAAAGCCCTGCCTTCGGTCTGCCCATCCTCTACCTACGTGGGTGCTGCGCAGGCAGAAAACAGAGGGAAAAGGGACAGACATGGGACTCTGCCCATCCTCTCTGGTGCTTCCCAGGGAGGAGGAGGACCAGCTCCAGCTCTGACCCTGTCCAGGGCTAATGCATCTTTCCTGTCCCTTCCCTGTGCTCCTACCTGCCCAGACAGCCTTAGGCAGTGGCCAGGCCCCATACAGTGCCATCGGACAGCCTAGACGACTTCCTACCCAAGTCTCTGACCCTGATTCCCTGTCTTCTGCCTCCCCGCTTTCCATTTGAGTATTTAAGTTCACTGTCACCTGACCTTCAGCGTTTTCATTTTGTCAACAAAGCTGTATTGAATACCCACTGGAGTGGTGGGAACCTAATCTAAGCCTGGCGGGCCAACTGGCTGTTTTTGGAATTCTTCACTCCGCTAATCCAGTTCTTCATTTACCCCACCCCCGCCCCACCCCCACACACTAGTCTTGACCTTGGTCTCTATCACTGACCCATCCTTCCCTCCCTCCTGCTCCTGGGGACTGGAGCCCTAAGCGTCTGCCTCACAGTTCAGCTTCTCTGTAATGCAGCCTCAAGTCTCCCTCCTCCTCCTTTCTCCACACCCCCCTTCACCCCCACAACTTTGGCCGGCCGCCGGGCGACACCACGAGTTATTTCCCTGCTATTTCCCAGCCCCGGAGCTCTTGGCCCCTGAACAACTGGTTTCCTCTAGGAGTCTGGGAGGAGCAAGGGAGCCGGCAAGGAGCAGCCAGAAGCTGGGAGTCAGTCAGCAAAGGCAGGGGCTGCCTAGTTGGGGTAGGAGTGGGAGCAGGGCCAGCTGGAGGGTCTGAAGAAGCCATTCAGAGGAGCATCTGGGGGAGCTGGGGAGCCGGGAGGGGGTGAGTCTGGCAGAGGAGGAAGATGGGTGGGGGAGGGGACTGTGGGAAAGCCCAGGCGCCAGCTAGGGGGCAAGGTGGGGTGGCTTGTCTCTCCTTTCCCAGTTCTTGGCCTGGGGCACCTCCACCTTCATCCTGTCACACTGTGCTCTGTTTGTGGGGTGGGGAACTGCCGGGTTCCACCTGGGTGGGGCGCGAGGTGGGTCTCAAGATTCGGGGTTTCAAATCTAGTCCTGCCCAGCCTACAGACTACAAGAGGATCCTGGCGTCTGGGCCTTCGGGGTCACCACCATGAGGCCACTTCTTGCCCTGCTGCTTCTGGGGCTGGTGTCAGGCTCTCCTCCACTGGATGATAACAAGATCCCCAGCCTGTGTCCCGGGCAGCCCGGCCTTCCAGGCACACCAGGCCACCATGGCAGCCAAGGCCTGCCTGGCCGCGATGGCCGCGATGGCCGCGACGGTGCCCCCGGAGCTCCGGGCGAGAAAGGCGAGGGCGGGAGGCCCGGTAAGAAGTCATCTTCGTTGCATTGCGGTGCATGGGGACATCCTAGTGAGCACGGCAGCCGCTCTGGTAGATTCTTTAGGGTTCCAGGGTCCCACCAGGGGGCGCTGCTCCCCCTCCATTCCAGTCGGCTGGGGTGGGGCGAGGTGGGCTTCGTGTTGGAGGGGGTGAGTCAGCTTCAGGGAGGCAGAAACCCTCTTACTCTCAGCACTTCAGATCTGCTCCCGGCAGGAGGCAATAGCCAGCAGGGCTGGGAGCCTCAGAGACAGTCAATGGAGTCTACCCTCCTGCGCTCAGCTGTAGCCCATGATTTCTCCCCCTCCCCTCTCCACCCCGCGCAGGACTGCCTGGGCCACGTGGGGAGCCCGGGCCGCGTGGAGAGACAGGTCCGGTGGGGGCTATCGGGCCTGCTGGGGAGTGCTCGGTGCCCCCTCGATCAGCCTTCAGTGCCAAGCGCTCGGAGAGCCGGGTGCCTCCGCCAGCCGACGCACCCCTACCCTTCGACCGCGTGCTGCTGAATGAGCAGGGACATTACGACGCCACTACGGGCAAGTTCACCTGCCAAGTGCCTGGCGTCTACTACTTCGCCGTCCACGCCACCGTCTACCGGGCCAGCCTGCAGTTCGATCTTGTCAAAAATGGCCAGTCCATCGCCTCTTTCTTCCAGTTTTTCGGGGGGTGGCCCAAGCCAGCCTCGCTCTCAGGGGGTGCTATGGTAAGGCTGGAACCCGAGGACCAGGTGTGGGTGCAGGTGGGCGTGGGTGATTACATTGGCATCTATGCCAGCATCAAGACAGACAGCACCTTCTCTGGATTTCTGGTCTATTCTGACTGGCACAGCTCCCCAGTCTTTGCTTAAAATACAGTGAACTGGGAGCTGGCACTTGCTCCTGGAGGAGGGTATGACGCAGACAGGCGCATACCAGGAGGGCTGGCCCCCTGGAATATTGTGAATGACTAGGGAAGAGAGGGAACCACCCCGGGCCCCACTGCTGGCGAGGAAAGGAGACAGGCTGTCTGAGGTCAAGTTGGGCAGCTGAGGTCAAGATGAGCTGGGTTTCTGCCTGGGACTTTAGAATGCGCTGGGCTGGCAACTGTGGGATCCTGGCCCAGGATTCCAAGGTGGGCTACTCCCTTCCCAGCCCTGTGCCCCCTCTAGGTCCTTGCCTCCACCTCTCCTGCTCCCAGGACCAGACTTTTCCTCAGAGGTCACTTAATAAACCTAAAAACCTCCCACTGGCTTCTGCCTTTCTTCTGAGGATCCACAGCAGGAGGGTTGCTGGGTTGGACAGAACCTTGAGGCAGAGATACAAGCAAGCAGTGCTAGAATATTGGCTCCACAGGGCTGCCACCTAGTTATGTAGGTGTTGAGCAGGGTTGCCTGAAGAGGGGTTGCCCTTAGGGCTATGACCACCCAGAAGGAGACACACATTTTTCTAATTCAGAGATGCCAAACTAACTGGGAGCTTCCACTGTCTGGTCTAAAGAAAAAGAAAAAAAAAAGGCATGGACTTTCTGTCATGGCTGCCCTCATTGCCTGCCAGATAGTGGATAAAGACACCTGCTTTCTTAGATAACTGAAAAGCAATTGGCGTGACCCCCACCCAGAGACAAGAAGTTCCAAAGTTGACCACAAGGGGGAGACGAAGCTCCAGACTGCAACAACGGTTTAAGGTCTGAGCTTCTAGGTGGTTTAGGGGAAAGGATATTAAAGTCCGCACAAAGAACTCCAGATGGGAGCGGAAGAACGGAGGTCCTTGGCCCCCAGCCCAGGAAGTTTATCTTCCTTAATAAAATGTTTATCCGCCACATTAAACAGAGACTGGAAGGAGCCAGGCTTCAGCCTGCTCAGCCTCTGGGGTGTGGGGGAGTGGGGTGCAAGCCCTGCCACAGGCCTCAGATCCTGACATGGAGAACTTGTCTCCACTGTGATGGGCACAGCTTGGGTGGGCCAAGTCATAAAGTCTGAGGCTGGCCACAGGCCCTCTGAGGGCTCACCTACTGTCACACTCAGCTTAGCAGGCTCAGACTAATGACTAACAAACATACCCAGGTTTGTTAAGCCCAATTCCTCTAACTCTCAAAGCAGAGCGGAGGGACCTCCTTGAGGCCCCAGCCTCTCCTCCCTCATCCAGAAGACAGTCTCAGACATCGTGGTGCTACATGTAACATAAAATTATGGGGGGGTGCCCCTAATTTCCTGCTGGCCCTGGGAGGGCAGCTGTATCAAAGGACTCTAGGCTTCCTGTGTCTTCCACATAGGCCTCTAGGCTCCAGCTCACAACTCTAGCAAAAGGTCCCACACTCCAGACCACCACAGTACCAGACCCTGTACCAAGACACAAAAAATGACAAGCACCACACAGGGCGTGGTAGCACACCCCTTTAATCCTAGCAGAGGCAGATGTAGATGGACCTCTGTGAGTTCAAGGCCAGCCTTGTTTACAGAGTTCCAGGACAGCCAGGGCTACACAGAGAATCTCTGTCTCAAAAAAAAACAAAACAAAAAAAGCAAACAGCAGCCCCTCCAGGAATCAAAGGGCAGACTGGCCTCCAGGCAGCAGGCCCTGCTGGGCCCTCCTGGAAAGAGTGGCACCAGCAGGAACACAGGAAGAGCTGGCTCCAGGGACAAGTTCACATTCCGATCACAAGCATTTAATGGAAGGCTGCTCCAGAAGCACAATGGCAGGGCTGGTCAGAGGGTGAGCATGAAGCAGCCAGGCTTGCTATGGGCTTTCCTCTCTGCATCGCCAGCCACCCAATATCACCTCATCCCCACCCCCAGAGCTCAGCAATCCACACACTCTTTACTCTAGCCAGTCTCAAAAGACCCTGAGGCAAAACATGGGCTGACCACTTACTGGTACCTGCAAGGACCACACGGTTAGGGCTGTCAACAGAACTTTATTAATAGAAATTGGACAGGCTGACTTAACGGAGCTGCATGACCCCTGAGGCCTGGCCCTTTGATTGGACCCTAGTGAAATGTGCAGAATGCCCTCCCAGTGCCAGAGAGAGCCCAGGAGGAATGTCATGTTTTATGTTATGTTGGGAATGAGTAGAGATCTGGTCATTCCTTCCAAGGATCCCTGTGGAGCTGGGGTGCCTGAGGGTAAATGGTCCCGAAGCCAGGTGTAGCTGCACCCCTATACCCAGGGATAAACTCCTGACCCCAGGTTCTTGTCAAGTTGGGAGTCTTTAAAAGACGCTGACAGGCAGACGTGGATCTAAGGGCACCTTCGGGATTCTACTCCCAGACCCACCAGGGCAGAGGCTCTGGCTGAACATAAAGGTTCAAGATCATTCCAAAACAAGAAGAAAAAAAAAAAAAAGAAAAGAAAAATCAAGATCACTCCAAGGCCCAGGAGTTGCCAAAATCCTCAAATGACATTAATGTGGTATGGCCTAGAGAGAAAGGACCAAAGACTCCAACAGAAAAGCCAGAAGCAGAGAAAGATAGCCCCAGAGGCAGGCATCTGGGTGGGCCGTGGGCAGGCCGCAGAAGAGCCTGCCACAAGAGTCTCAGGGCCCTTGCATAGTGACATACTCACCACCCTCAGCATCTCGGGTCCCCACAGAGGGTTCGGAAAAATTGTTACCCTGTCCCGCCCAGACTGGAGTCTTCAGAGCATTCCAGCTACATGTCCTGGATATATGGCTTGAGGCTTGGCAGAGTCACCATCGGGGCGAAGAAGACTCAGGCCAAATCCCAGAGGCAAAATGTTGATGCTGTTCTAGTCTGTGGAGGGCAGAGGGTAGGCGGGCAGGGAGGGAGTCTTCAGAGGTAGACGTTGAGGGTCTGCAGGATGCCACGGCGGCAGAGCGGGCAGTTGCGATGGTAGACAGGGTGGCGCATGAGGATCTCGGTGCAAGCCTGGCAGAGGCACAGGTGCCGGCAGGGTAGAAGTAGCACGGTCTTGCTCTGGTCCTGGCAGATAACACACTTCTTCCGCTCCTCTTGCTCCTTCAGCAACTTCCATGGGTCTTGCCCAGCCGTAGGCTCATCCTCATTGAGTCTCTCCCGGCGTCTAGCAGGTTCTGTTCTGATGTTCCTGACCTCCTCTTCTGCTTCAGGAAAAGTATTCTGTCCCTGGACCCTGGCTGAGAACACCCTCCTGGGGCCACCTTGAGGGGCCCCAGGTGCTCCTCCTCTATTTGGCCAGTTGGCCAGCTGTAGACTTCGGCTCCAAACCCTGCGCCAGGCCTCTAGACCCAGTGCAAGGCGAGGCATCCGTAAAACATCCTCTCGGAGCCGGTGGTAGGTTGGGCGGGAGAGAAGCTGATTGAGAGTTCGGGTAGCCAGCCTCAAGGTGAGGTCTGGGTGCAACATAGCCAAAGTTACTGCCAGCACACAAGCTAGCAGCGCCAAACCAGTGAGGTGGAAAAGCAGGAAGCTGGCCAGGAGACGGACAGCTGAGGCCAACAGCTCCAGTACCAGTTGGCAGGGGGTCCACAGGAGAATGGCCATGGCCACAGCACTGCTGGAAATGTGAGCAAGGAAAGCAGCCACCACATCTGTCATTCTCCACAGAGGTCCCGTCACAGCATCCCACAGGGCCAGCACCAGGGAGAAGAAGTTCTGAGTGCCGATGAGGCAGATGTTAACCAGGCTGTTGATCACATAGGCCACCAGGCTCATGGCAATGGCACAGATGTCACAGGCCTGGCGCAGCAAAGCATGGCCACTGGAGACCACGTTCAGGATGCCCCTGTTCAGTATTTCCCGGCTCCTCAGAGCTCCGTGAGAGGCCAGGTGTCCCAGTAGCTTTAAGCTCTCCAAGCCAGAGCAGCAGCTATAGAGAAGAGTACACAAGGCCTGTAATCCTCCGAAGGTAAATCGGACCAATGCTTCAACCAAGGCCACTAAAGAGAGTAGGACTCCTCGACCCAAGTGCAGGAGACTAGTCAGCACTGTGTGTGGCAGGTTGTAGACGAAGGCCAAAAGCCAGGCCAAGGTAGCCAGGAGGGAGGACACGAGCAGGAAGTTGAGATCCAACACCAAGGTCAGCAAGTCCAGCACCAGGCCCACCCCATTCACGATCAGGTACACAGCCTCCATGATAGGGGGCTGTGGAGTTCAGGACACAGGAAAGGCTGTCTCCTCAGTGAAGGCGGTGTCAAGGTTGCCAATATTGTTGAGAGTTCGGGGTTAACGTGGGAGGAATGTGAACGTCTAACCAAGGGAGAACCAAGGTCTACAGAAGTGGGTTGGAAGGAAGACTTTCAGAAGAGGGGAAGGAGTCCCGGTTTGGGAGGCGAGCTGTTTGGGAGCGAAGAGGAGGAACATCTCTAAAGTGAAAGGGAGCCCGGACTGGAGGAAGTACCTCAGCTTTAGAAGCCTGGAGCTGCAAACAAGGCCGGGCAACGGGTCGGACCGGGAGGAGACCGGGAAGGATGGGACGGGATCGTGAAGGGCCGGGCCGGGGCCGGGTGGGGGAGGCGCAGGCTGGGCGTGGGCTCGCGGTCCAGCCACGTAGGTGCCCCTGTCCCCGCCCGGCCCCTGTCCTCCCGCTCGCGGCGCCTGGCACCCAAAGGGAGAGCGGGACGGGGAGTCAGCCTCGGCAAACCCCAGGCGCGGCCTCGGCTCCACTGGGCGCCGCCATCTTGTGAGCGAAGGGGTGGGGCAAGCGGGAGGCGGGACTGTGGCCTGCGGCCAATCGGTAAGGGGCAACGGCCGAAATGACGACGAACCATTGGTCTTTTTGAATGGCGCCCAAAGACACGGTTTCCAGGGAGAGGGGTGGGATTGTGTTCAGAAAGCCCCTCCTCTTCGAGGCGGTGATTGGTCCGCTAGCACGTCTGCGGAAGACAACTGCGGGTGAGAGGACGCCAGTTCAGACATCCGAGACGAGCTGGCGGCCGAGCTGTCCCGCATGCCAGCCTTTATCCCGTCCTGCAGCTGTCAGCTTAACGGAGCAACCTGTTACAGCAGAAGACAGATGAGGACACAGACTTCCACAGAATGTTTAAGGAAGCTGGCAGCAGACCCACGATGCAAAGGAAGGCCCCCGTCCAGCTTCCCCCTGAAGCCCGCACAGGGGATTAGCCGCCACCCTCTGGCCGTCAGCACTGTCCTGAAGAACACTCCTTCCTGAAACTGGTTCTGGAACGGGCGGGGGGAGGGCTGTGCTCCCAGGTGAACAAGTTCTGGAGAAAAAAAAATATATATATATATATATATATATTATATATATATATATATATAAAATCAGACCAGCTAGCGTGGATCCGGGCACATGTGCAGCGCAAAGGCTTGGCACTGCAAGCCTTATTTTCAAGGCCGCTTGTTTTCAACTCCCTCACCAACTGCCTGGGTCCCCGAAAGCTTTTGCACAAGGGGAAGTTATACAAGACCTGCATGGGTTCCTCTTCATCAGCTTCCGGCTGCTCCCAGAGCCGAACTTCAAGGAGGTTGCCTTTTAAGTGCTGTCGCCCAAACCGCTCCTGGAGCATGCGCTCTTTGAGCTCCAGGCTGGACTCTGGGATAGTACCTTCTCCGAGTCCCCGCGGGACCCACGGCCTCATCTTATTTGTTTTTTTTGTTTGTTTGTTTTTTTATCATTGATTAAGCACCTACCATGCTTTAGAAACAACCTTTTTAAAGATACCGTCTGCTCTCTAGCTATTCATCAAAAGCAAAGAATGTTGCAGGAGATCGTGGTCATTGAGAAAAGGAGCCACAGACTGAAGGAGGTCTGTCTTGGCCTCTATTAGATTGTAGGCCATCTGTGCCTCATATATTGGGAGCCCTGGTGTTTTCTACTTACTCGGAGGTCTCTTGGGTGACTATCGCCCTTGATAGCCTTAATTGTCAATTTGGTATAGCCTGGAATCAGATGAGAGAAACCTCATTCCAAAGGATTGCCCAGGTGGGGTTGGTCTGTAAACTTGTCTGTGAGAGATTCTCTTGTTAATTGACACAGGAGGACCCACTGTGGGTTGCTTCCCTAGGCGGATGGGTCCTGAGCTGTGTAAGAGAAAGCTTGCTGATAGCAGAGCAGTAACCGAACCAGCTAGTTAGAAGCAGCCTCCCTGGCTCCTGCTCTGAGTCTTGTTCCATGGCTGGCAAAGGTCATGTGTGGAATAGTAAGCATGGCTGCTTTCAGGCGCCTGCTCTGACTTTCCCTCAAAGATGGATTGTGACCTGACAGTGTAAGGTAAACAAACTTGTTCCTCCCCAAGTTGCTCTTGGTCAAAGTGCTTTTAATCATGGCAACAAAAAGTAAACAAGGACACTTATCCTTCCCCTGGTCACCAGTGTTTGTTTCTTCATTTCCTACTTGTTTTGGATTCCAATTCTGTTGCCAACTCTGACCCAAACTCTGAATAAATGCCTAAGCCCTTCATTTTCTCCAAGCATCACCCATGCAGGAGAGCAGTAGCGTGCTTAGCATGAAGTACAACCCTTGGCCTTACATAAACGAGGCTTCCTAGGGCACTAGGGATGCGCAGACATTGCAGACAGGAAGGCTGGCTTCCAAGGTATACAGCAAGTCTAAGGAAAGACAGTCTTGCCTACATGAAACCCTATCTTTAAAAATCAGTGAAGCTTGACTAGTTAGCTCACACCTTTAATCTCAGCACCCAGGAGGCAGAAGGAGACAGATCTGGGAATTAGAGGTCAGGCTGGTCTATGTAGCAAGTTCCAGAGCCAGAACTACATAGAAACTCTGCCCCCCACCCCCCCAAAAAAGCCGGGTGTGGTGCTGTATACCTGTAATCCCAGCAGAGGCAGGTAGATCTTTATGAGTTTGAGGCTAGCCTGATCTACAGAGAGAGTTCCTCAAAATACCAAAAAATAAAAAAATAAAAGCCAGTTTCTGTTCTCCAGGAAGTTTTCTTAACCTTCCCACAAAGGTTAATGACTTCTGCCAAGGGCACCCAAGTTCTGGATCAATCTTGACAGCCTGTATCAGCTCAGACCCCTCTCCCCTCTGACACATAAAATTTGCTTGCTTTTCGGCCATTTTGCCCTTCTCCCTGCAACTCCCCCCCCCCCCCCACACACACACACACACATAAATGCACCAAGAGATGGTCCTGACAGTTTGATCCCCAACAAACCTTTCTTTCTGCCCACAGAGCAGCCTAGTTCTGTAGTTTCTCTGTGCCGTTGCATATGGGTAAAAAGCACTCGCTGTGTGAAAGCCCGGTGACCTGAGCCCAATCCCCAGTGGAAGAGAAAACACATTTCACAGGCACATGCAAGTGCACACACCCTTGCGCACACTTGGAGACCAGGCAGTGTGTCAGTGTCTTCTATCGATTGGCACCTTGTTTTTCGTATTTTGACGATTCTGGCCAGTAAGTTCCTGGGGTCTACCTCCCTGGGGTTACTGGTGTATTCAGCCATGCCCAGCTTTTTATGGGTGCTATGTCTTCTTAACTGTACATACAGGAAGAGCTCTGAGCCATCTCCAAAGGCCTAGCATGGTTTTTTTTTTTTTTTGAACCTGTGTCATCTGCAGCTCACCCTAGAGCTTCACATTCCCCATGCCCACGGTCAAACCTATCACCTATCACACCTGTGGTGGGTGCAATTAAATAGCTAACTAGGGCCTACAACATAGCTCAGCAGAAAAAGGGGCCTGCTGTTAAACCTAGTGATTTCAATCTCCAGGACCCTCATAGAAGGAATGAACTGACTCTCCCAAAAGTTGTACTCTGACTTCTGTGCGTGTACTGTGGCATGTGTGGATGCACACACACACTCAGGACCTCTGGAGAAGCAGGCAGTGCTCTTATCCACTGAGCCATCTCTTCAGCCACCCAAAGCCATTTTTAATGAGTCACAGCCCTTGACCCAAGAACCCAGCTGGGCAAGGTGGGCAACCCTACCTCAGCTAACTTGGTGAAGGAAGTTTAAATTGCTTGCCAGTGTGCTTTCTGGGCTCCGGGAAACCAGCTCTGAAGAAACCCGGATGCCCAGAGGTGTGTTATTCTTGTAGAACTGGTAGGGAAAATGCCCTGACAAGAACCGAAGCCCTCCAGGGCTTGCTCTAGCAGCCAGGGCATCTGCACTGCTGGCTGGGCTCCTCTTCTGCTTGGTAGGAGAAAGCCTGGCTGGACAAGAGCAGGGCTTTCTTAGAGGTTACGGGGTATGTGTGTGGGTTAAGGGATGGAATGAGACTGGGACAGTGTCCAATTCAGGAGTCTCTTCTGTGAGCTCCTTTGTCTCCTCAGCAAACATTCGGTAAGATAAAGGTTGCTTGCCAGGAGTTTTAGAGCTGAAGGCTTTCTTTTTATTTTGTTTAATTTTATTTTTTAATTATTCAAACTAAAGCTAGGGTGTAGCTCAGTGATAGAGCATTTGCCTAGCATGGGCAAAGCCTTAGGTTTCCATTCCTAGCATTGTGTGTGTGTGTACAAGAAAATTAAATATTTACAGGGTCAAAGTCAAATCTGTTTTAAAATGGGGCTGGAGATAGCTCAGTGGTAGAGGAACATTTGCCTGGCATGTACAAAGCCCTGGGTTCAATCTCCAGCACCAGATAGGGGGAAACTATATGAAAAGATCAATTCCAAGCCAAGTATGTTCACTCATAGCTACAATCCCAGCTCAGGAAGCTGAGGCAGAAAGATCAACATGGACTTGAGGCTAGCCTGGTGTCTCAAATATAGAAAAATAAAGAAAAAGTGCATTAACTAAGGACCTGCCCTTCGCTCCTGTCCTCTCCACTCAGCGTGCCCTGCTCCAGTAGAACGCAAGCTTTAGAGGTCACACACACTAAAATGTCTTTGTGAGAGAATTCATGGAGGAGTGAGGCCACCTGCTCCCTCACAGCTGCACTCAGTCCACTGCGGAGCTGCTGCGAGGGAGGCCCACCCTCCCAATCGGAAGTTTAGGCACGAGAAGTTACAGCTGAAGTTAGCAACAGGAGCTGTGTGTCCATGGAATCGTTCAGGCTTCCATCCCTTCGTGACCTTTGCGGTGGACGACTGGGTGGACATGTGAGGTGCTGGGCAGCAGAAGAAGGAAATAGACGAAGTTGACAGTAGCTATTCACAGAGAAGCTCACGAAGGACCTGTTTCACTACGTCATAAAATTGGGTCATGCAGGGCTGGCGAGATGGCTCAGAAATCAAGAACACTGGCTGTTCTTCCAAAGGGCCTAATTCTATTATTCCCAGCAGCCACTTGGTAGCTCACGATCATTAGGAGCACTCTAGTTCCAGGGATCCAACATTCCCTTCTGGCCCCCACAGACAGAGCAAACAGGTGGTACTGAGGCCTACATGCAGGCAAAAACACTCATAATAATCAACTAAAACTTGTTTTAAAATCAGATCATCTACATTTACTTTTTTGAATTTTTTTAAAAAATTATTTACCTTTATTTTATGTGCATTGGTGTTTTGCCTGCATGTATGTCTATGAGAGAGTGTCAGATCTCGAAGTTACAGGCAGTTGTGGGCTGCCGTGGGGGTGCCGGAAATTGAACCCAGATCCCCTGGAAGAGTCAGTGCCCTTGGCCTCTGAGCCATCTCTCCAGTCCCTCATCTATAAATAAAAGATTTATTTACTTTTATGTATGTGTGCGGGTCCTCTGCCTGAATGTATATATGAGTATTGTGTGCTTGCCTGGTCCCCAGGCAAGCTGAAAGAGGCAGGTTAGCTGACCTGACACTGGAGGGTCAGACAGTGGTTAGCTAAATCACAGCTGCCCTGTGGATGCTGGGAACAGGCCCCAGGTGTTTGTAAGAGCAGCAAGTGCCTTTAACCACTGAGCCACCTCTCCAGATCTCTGAAGTTTTTTGACAAATAAACTTTTGGAATGTTGGACTCCCGAGGTGGGGATAAACGCCAGACCCCAATAACTCACAAAACAGAACTTGATGCAAACAGCAAGAGGTGTTTACTTAGTAGCTGGCATGCCGGGGCTCTGCACACAGCTCCCACGCAAGGGGGTGGTACAGAGCCCTGAGCAACAGAATCACAGAGTTTATAAAGGCAAAAACCACAAAACAGGAGGGGGTGTCGGGGTAAGGGATTTTTCTAACAGCATAGTCAGTGATTGGCTGTGCCCAGGTGTGGTGACTAGGGGACGGTTAGGGACTGTTTGCACTTCTCAGTCCAGGAACAAAGAAGGGCATTTAGGGCCAAGTTAAACTTTTCTACCCTTACAGTAATACTAAAACAAAAATTAGCCAGACAGCTGTGGTACACACCTTTAAACCTAGCGTTCAGGGGTCAGAATCAGGCAGAGCTCTGAGTTCTAGGCCAGCCTGGTCTACAGAGTTAGAGGACAGCCAGAGATACACAGAGAAATTCTGTCTCAAAAAACAAAACTTTTTTGTTTGGATACCTGCTAGTTCTTCTGTCAATCAAGCAGAAGCACCATTAACCCTAATATTCATTCTGGAAATAGTAGGGTTCTGGCTCAGAGAACTACTTCTATTACTGGAACCTGGAGGTCCTACTACCTCTTTAAATTTTTTTTCATCTTATTTTATGTGTATGAATGTTTACCTGCATGAAGATGTGTACCACATGCATCCAGTTCCCTAGGTGGCCAGAAGAGGGCATCATATCCCATGGGACTGTAGTTACAGGTGGTTGTGCCCTGCCCTGTGGAGGCAGGGAATTAGAGTTACGACCTCTAGGAGCGCTGGCTGAGCCATCTTGTCAGCCCCTCTACTACCTCTTTATCTTCTGAAAAACAAACAGACAGACAAAACAGAAAGCTGGGAATGGTGGCACACACCTCAAATCTAAGCACATGGGGTACATAAAACCCTGTGTCAAAAAAAAAAAGCAAAACAAACATTTTAAAACTGGGATTACCCTTGAACTCAAGGCAGTCCTCCTGCCTCAGCATCCCAATTTATACGTGCTCCTTTAAAGGGATGGTCTTTATTCCAATCCGGGTCTGAGGAAAATGTAAACTCTCCAACTCGAAACTCCTCATTTTCAAAAGGGCAAGAAGGAGCCTATGGGGTTTTCACCATCTGATGAGGGGAAGCCATGCTCAATATTGCACCTGAGGAAGGGTATGTGGTGCCTTTAAAAAGAAAGAAAGAAAGAAAAAAGACAAGTCTAATCTTGCAAATGTAAAAGAGTGCTGCTTGCTGGAGTGGGGTCGTCTATGTCTTAACCGTTAGGAATTTAGGGTGAACAGCATGGGCTGTGAGAGCTTGGGGGAAGGTGGGCGAGGGAGGTGACAGCTCTGTTCACAGTGCACCCTGCCGAGAGGAAGCTGAATCGCTTTCCCTCTGAAGCGCTTTGTGGCTGTCTTTGCATTCCACCTGGCGGGCTGAGTGTTAGGCGCCACCGCCAGCTCCTGTTCCTCTACTTGGCGGCACCTCTCAGAACCCGTGTCCTTGAAACACTGTGTCACTGTGTACCATAGCCGCAAAGCCTGTGGTTGTACAGGGAAGAGAAGCTCTTGCCTTCCAGTCTGTGGTTCCAGGTGTCCAACCAGCCTTTGCCTGCCACCACAGGCGCCAATAAGCCCAGCTCAGAAATGACTCTAAGCTGTGCTTTTCCAGGGAGCCAGCAATCTGAGAAGAAAAGAACTAACATCCTAGGGAGCAGGCCAGATGTGTCAGTACATGCCTTTCATCCCAGCACTCTGGGAGGCAGAGGCAGGCAGATCTCTGGGAGTCTGAGGTCAGCCTGGTCTACAGAGTGAGTTCCAGGACAGCCAAGGCTACACAGGGAAACCCTGTCTCAAAACAAAAAACAAAAAACCCTAAAACAAAAGAATATGAGAGTCCCTCTCTGACCTCTCGTCCCCTATCAAAGGCACTCACGCTGGAGCCTGAGTCGTGAATTTTGATGCTGGCCTGGATTATACACATGCACAAAAATACACGGTTATGTTATTCTTTTAAAAAATGCGCTTTCAAGTTTTTAGTTGTATTTTCTCTTTGAGAAAGGGTCTCACCACGTGGCCCTGGCTGCCCCTCACTGTTTCTCTTCCCGACCTAGCCGCCTGAGTGTAGGGATTACTGGATTTCTCACCCGGACTAGCAATATATACAAATTTGAAGAGAAGTATGGATTGACGTTACAAAGTGTTCCTCAGACGTTATTGAAAACACTTTGTAGACCAAGCTGGCCTCACATTGATCCGCCTGCCTCTGCCTCCCTAGTGCTGGGATCAAAGGTGTGCGCCAGCCCGCTGGGTTCTAAAATATCTTAGAGTATAAAAACACAAAGCTAACTCTTAAGCTCTGTTTGCTTTTTTCCTATCATCCAATGAATCAATACACTGATATTATTATTAACTGAAAGCAATAATATGTGTTGGGATTTGTCCATTCGTCCAATCCCATTGTATCATACACCCTAGAGGTCTTAATTAGGTCATACTGACAGTTACCACTGACACACGTATGGAGCATTCTGGGGCACTGGGCAGGTGGCGAGCTGTGTTAAAAACTGTTTAAAAGATGGCTCTTAGTGGTAATAAGTTCTGCCTGTGCATGTTGCACACATACATGGTGATCGTTACCATCTTGTGCCCAGAAGATTCATGGACACTCTGAGCTAACTATACAACACTGCAGCTGACTGCCACAGCTACTCAAGGTATCTGAATTTTCCCTATACCAAGCCTTGATGAACTCTAGGTGACCCTGCAACCATCTCCATCTTAGTTAGGCAGGGAAAGACTTGCCCTGGTGGCTTAGCAAAGGGATTCCCGTGATGCTCAGAGGCAAGACTGTGAATGGCCCAAACAAATGGCTGTGATTGGTCCAAACACTGGGCTGTGTACGTGGGCTGATCCGCCCACTCGGTGAGTCGTAGTGAGAATTTTGGTTCCTTTTAAACAACCCAGTTGTTATGTGAATATGTTTTTTGTTTTAATCCCAGGTGTGGGATAAGGGGCTGTTTCGGTTTGTCTCGTGATTTGTGCCAGCTGCAGATAGTTTAGTTCTGGGATCTTTCAAGAGGGTGTAAATGCGAAAGCCCTGCGGGAAAGAGCTCGTGGTGGCGGCTGCTCCGCGGTCACTGAATCTGCTGCTGCTGGCTCGCTGCTGCTGGACTGCTGGACAACCCGATCATGAAGACTGGACTTACCCCAAGGAACTGCATCCCTATTCAGCAGAAAGTAACCGATAGAAGCCTACACTCCCTTTCCCCTCTAACCTTTCTAGTGTGTGGGGTGGTAATGGAAGGGAATAGAGGGGATGAGGGAGGTAGAGATCTAAGAACCTAATAAAAAAGCTAAACAAATATGCCAACAGTGAGCTGACTGAGATGGCCCCGTCTCTCCTTACATGTAGAGGTCGGAGGATATCTTTCAGGAGTTGGTTCTCTCCTACCATGTGAGTTCTGAAGACTGAATTCAGGTCTTCAGGCTTGGCAGCCTGTGCCCTAACCCAATGGACCATCTTCCCAGCCCTACAGCTAGCTTCAGAATAGAAAACTAAAGCCTAGGCCAGACATGGTGGCTCAAGCTTGTAATCCTAGAACTTCAGAGACCAGGTCAGAAGCATCTCATTGAACTACATAGGGAGTTCTAGGTGAGCATAGGCTACAAAGGAAGAGCCTGTCTGAAAAACACATGGAGGGGGAGGGGAAAGAAAGGAAGGAGGGAGAGAAGGCAAAGGGAGAGAAAACTACATTCTGACTATGACTCTAACGTCCTTGCTCTTTTGACAGCTGCGTAGTCCTCCCCTCCATGGAGCTAAGGCTGAGATTGTATACTCCTCTATTGGATGTGGGAAGCAGGAAAAGGTGAAAAAAAAAATAATTCGGTCAAATGTAGGGGACAAAAGGCTAAAATAAGGCCACACGCTACATGTCCTTGGAGATTGCCTCCCAGACATTCCCAGTGTCCACCATTCGAGGGAGAGGAGGAACTCTGAAGGGAAATGGAATCTTAGGAAGCAAGGCCTTCTTTGGCTCTGGCCCTCTGGGGCCTGAACTTATTAATGGATTTAAAGCAGCTTGGGATTGTTCTCTTCCTTAAAACCATGGTGTACGCCCTGTCGCTGTTAATAATTTATCACAGTTTACAAATCATCTGTTATCCAGCCTCCTCCCTCCCCAGCCTCCCCCTTCCCTCGCAGGATGCTGACCAATGGTCAGCAGTCCCTTGCACAGAGCCAGCTGGTCCACTTCTGAGCATCCAGCTACCTCGCTACCCTGCTGCTCTTCCCTCAGAAGGAGGCTAGGTGGCACTCTTCCAGAAGGCTGCCCTTGACCCACACGGCTGTCGTCACAGCTGTTTCCCGCATGTGTTTGCTTCCCAGTGCTTGGCATATTTTCTTATAAATGTACTTGCCTGCCTTATGAATCCCTGCCCCTCACATACAGGGACGTTGTCTTCATGGTCACCCTCCCCCACAACAGACTTCATTCCAAAGGCACAGGGGTTAGAGAACAGAAGGGAGCCCCCGCGTCCTCTGTGTACCTCGAACCTCCTCTGTTACCTCTTTTTGCCACAGTGCTCTGTCATCACTCAGGATAAAATGGAATCGGACCAGCGAAGCCTGGTTTTCTCTAACTGAAATCCTGCAGTTCCAGGCCTGAATCCTCCCACCTAGTCCATAAAACGAGGGAACAATCCAAATAGAGGCACCAGGGGGAGCTCTTGGGCCAAGAAAAACCTCAAGAAACCAGTGTAAAGGCAAATTCCCATTTCATCACATTATTCTGCTGTTGCTCAAAAGCCTTCAGGGTCTCCCCATTGCGCAACTCATTTTGAAATCCAAGGTGTTTCCCCATAGCCTGGCCCTGCCTCATCTTCATGTACCCTCTACCCTGGTGAATTTCTAGCTAACACACTCTTTGCCGAACACTTCCTATTTGCACAGGGCTTGGTTCACACAGGGCTTAGCCCAGATTTTCTGCTGAAGTAAACATAGAGTGGGAACTAATGAAGGGTTGCTATGAAAATATAACCATAAGACCTGTCACCTCACCTCCTCACTTGCCTTCTAGCCAGATAGCTGCCTGGAAACTTTGTAACAGGGTTCCAGTTAGCACAACTGACGCCATGATGGAAGTGCTATTCAGACTGTAAAACTCAGCATGTAGACAGCACACGTGCCAAAAATGAAAACAAAGACCTAATCCATCAAAGTCCATAGTCATGAGAAAGTCTCTAAAGTCACTTACTTTTTGGCTTCTGTCATTCCGCTTTCTGGCTAACTGTTCTTGTTAACTCAAGTAAGTCAGCCCAGGACATGGTTTTTGTGCTTAGAAGCTCATCCTGATAAGGGCTTGGAGCTGCACTTGGATCCAAACAACCAGCATAGTTGCTGGCCAGCTAATAAAGACCTGTTGGCTTAACCCATGTCTAAGCAGTCTTCTCTGGTGAATAACCCACAACAAACTTCCCACACAGAACCCAGGTGGTGGTGGCTTCGGCGATGGAGACGGCACACGCTTTTAATCCTAGTTCTCAGCAGGCAGAAGTAGGAGGATCTCTGTGAATTCGAGGCCAGCCTGTTCAGCAGAGTGAGTTCTAGGACAGCTAAAACTACACAGAGAAACCCTGCCTCAAACAACAACAACAATACAACCTTTCCACATAGAGCTTTAGTTTGCACTAAATGTACTCTGGTCTCTGCTTCCTTCCTCTTTTGAATTTTTAAAAAAATCATTGTTTGGTCTTTAAGACAAGAGTCTCACTTTGTAGCCTTGACTGGCCCCAAACTGCTGCTGCCTTCCAAGTTCTAGAATTAAATATAGGCAAGTACCACTAGGCCAGGCCATTCTGGTTTTGAGACAGGTTCTTCCGTAGCTCAGGGGAAACTTGAAATCCTGATCTTCCTGCCTCTGCCTCCCAAGTGCTAGGGGATTACAAGTATGTGTAATCATGCCTAGCTTCCTTCCCTCCCTCTCTTTGTTGGTGCCATTTCCCCTGCCTGGAATGGAATGGACAGCTTTTTTTTTTTTTTTTTTTTGAGACAGGATCTTGTTATGTAGCCTAGGCTGGCTTCCAACTTGCAGCAACCCAGCAACTCTTGCATTTCTGTTTCTCAAGTACTGAGACTAAAGGTTTCATTACCACACCCTGCTATACACCTGGCTTTTCACTGACACCTCTGGACTTCCAGAAAGACTTCCCTGGCTGGTGGAGGCCCAGGACAAGGCTCTGGCACTCCTGTTCTCAGTCTCTCTTCCAACCCCTTTCAACTCCACAGGGATCAGCCTCTAACTCAGTCCTCCTTGCTGCCAGACTTTGTTCAAACCTTTCTTCAAACCTTCATTGCTTGCTGGGAATGTAGCACATTAGCAGAGTGCTCTCGCAGCATGCACGAAGACCTGGTTTGATCCACAAACATGACATAAGGTGGCACATGCCTCTAATACTAGAACTCAGGATATGAGGGCTGGAAGACCAGAAAGTCCGAAGTTCAAAGTCATCCTTGGCTACATAGGGAGTTTTCGGCCAATCTAGAATATGTGAAACCCTGTCTCACAAAACAAACAAAACTTTCTTTTTTCATTTTCTTGGGCCAATTTAGAAGTTCCGACATAACAAAACTACTGAGATTGTAGCTGAAGGACTGTCACTGTCCTCCCTCCCTGGGCTCTTCCCTCACTCCACTTTGGAAGTTTAGCATCTCTTCCGCCCCCGCCCCCCTCGCCCAGCTCACACAACTGCTTGCCAAACGACTGTATGACAAAGAGAACAAAACTGCCCCAAGCAGTGGTAGGCTTCCCAGAAAAGGCCATCTCCGCCCCATGAAAACCAAAGCCTATGATGACGAGTCTGTACCCCACACAAAAGTAGCCATCTCATGGGACCCAGGCTGCTCCCCTCAAGCAACTGTGAGATTGAACTTCTCCAGATCCACCCCACCCCACCCCACCCCCAGCAGCACTCAGATCATGACCAACCAGGCCACTGGCTTGATGGGAGATCGCCGCTCAGACATGGGCTTCCACCAATGGGCTCTCCATTCTCCTTTCCTAAGAAATCTCAAGGTCCCTGTCAGTCCTTTGAGACACACAGGGTTAGTACTTTGAGATGTGGCCACATTGGTTAAACCCTCTTTTCTCTCTGCCCTTCACTTTACTTTTCCAGCTTTTGCTGGAAAATTCCAGTAGTATACTTAGCACCATTGAAACATTCACTTTTAAATGGTTAAATAATTTTATATTGTGTGCATTTTTTTTTTTGGAGACAGGGTCTCATTATTCCAGGCTGACCTCAAATTCACTTTCACTGAGGATGATCTTGAACGACCAGGTCCTCTTGTGTCCACCTTCTAAGTGATGCTATTACGCATATAAGTTTTCATTACGTGCATTTTAACACAGTTTTAAAAGCTGATTCCATCAGTCACAAGATATGGTCACTTTAGGGCATGTAACTCCCCCCTCCCTTAGTTTTCTAGACAGGGTTTCTCTGTGTAGCCTTGGCTGTCCTGGACTTGCTTTGTAGAACTCAGAGATCCACCTGCTTCTGTCTCCCAGTGATGGGATTAAAATTGCCTTTATAAGGTAAGGCTGGCCTCAAAATCATAGCTCTACTTCCTATGTGCTGGGACTACAGCTTTGTTCCAGTACCTTTTCTCATCTTCAAGATAAACATGGGTGTCTGTCACGAGCGCTTAATTATGCCAGAGGACTTTAACCAAGACACCTCTCAAGGGCGGCAAGGTTTGATAAGAGCCAACGCCAGAATGATTTTGAATGCTTCTTTAATCACACAAATCACACAAATATCTAAGCATTGCATAGCACATTATACATCTCATAGGGGATACAACCTGACCGCAGCTACGAGCTCGGACAAGTTGCCTCCGGTGTTACCGTGTTTCAGTGTCTTCTAGGTCCGCGAACTTCACAGTTCCCGCCGGACCTCAGGCTCGTCTTCTGCTGATTTGTTGGGCCTCGGAGCTTCTCTGCTCCAGCCAGGCCTCAGTTGTCAAGGAAGCTGCATTTATTCTGGAGCCGCCTTCCAGGGCCGGTCTGATAAGGGGGTCCTCACAGGACCGGCTTGTTAAGGTAGTCTGGGCTTTTCAAGCAGCCGTTCGGGAATGGACTGGTTATTGGCGGTCTTGCGGCTTCCTCACTTAAGAGTTTAGCCCGTTGCAACTACACAGGCTCAGGCTGCAGTTTTTATACATTTTTTAGGGCATAGTTTTAACTTATTATGCCTCCACATGCACCAGCTGTTAATCAGCTGGCATTACCTAATTCCATTACCTAGTGCCTTAAGGGCGTTATCTTAACTTCTATACTTTAAAACATCACGAACGCCGGCTGTTAGTCTACTGATATTATTTAATTTTACTACTTAATGCCTTAAAAGAAATGTTTGTTACTGTTTCTAAGAATATCTTCTAACCTAACTCTGACAGCTCTGCTGTCTTACAAACTCTTAATGCCTTAAGGGGGTTACCCAGTCACTATCACCAAAATGTCTCTTAATTTTGCTCCTGACAGCTCTGCTGTCTTACAGGCTCCTTACAGTCACCGAAGTGACCCTTAAAGGAAAGTTCTAAGCTGTAAAGTCCTGTGTAAACAAAGGGACTTCGTTTACTGCTTCACTCCCTCAGAGCCATCTTTTTTCTTTGCTTGAGGTGATTAGCTAATTAGGCAGTAAGCAGGTCTCAACACCATCAATTCCTTCACAGTGCTTGAGGCGTCAAGGGCTGGGGGGCGGGGGGGGGGGGCGGGAGGGACATGATACAAGCAGGGAAAGCCGTGCCTTCTGAGCTAGTTTGAATCCAAATCCGGTGGTCTCTCTACTTTTGAAGTTCCGCTGATGGCCCAAGCCATCAGGGTGTGCGGTCTGGGAGGGAAAGCAGCAGCCGGACCTTTGCTATCTCCTTTCTTCTCAAGCCAACTACCTGTAGGTCCTAACCCTGTCCTGTCCCTTTCTGGAAGCTGGCTGATAGTCTTAAGGACAGAGGGTGTACCCATGTCCTTCTGAGAACACAGGGGCCAGAAGACCCAGAACGTGACGTGTCCCAATTCCCCACAAGTTCCCCAACTGTGGACCAACTTGCCTTTGCCTCCAGGACTTATGCAAAGTCAAACTTAAGCAGCCCTCTGGGGACATTCCTCCCCCTTGGTGGTGGTGTTTGGGAGAGCGGATGTAAAACTCCCAGAGGGGTTTATGTGTTGGCTGCCAGCATCCGGCCTGGGACCCCGACATCCTTCTTTTCCCAGATTCATGCTGGAGACAGGAAAGTGGGATGAGGGGCTGAGCCCAGAGGCTTCGGGCCCAGGACTCCACCAGCGACTGGAATTGAGCTGCTCGTAGCTGCAGGGCGCCCAGCTACCCGGGACCCGGGTGCCTGGGCAGAATGCCGCCCGCGGGGTCCCACTCGGTCCCGGACCCTAGGGCACAGCCGCGCGCCGCACCTCCGTTCTCCCCCGGGATCTGCCTCCGCCCTTCACGGGGGGGTGGCAGGGCCGACTGAATCACCGCTGAGGGCCGCGCTGGGAAAGACCGGATTCGAAGTTTCCGGAGAGTCCAGTGGTCCCCCTCCCAACTCGACTGAGCTGCCTGAGCATTTTTGGTAATGTTTGGGTTGGTGAGCACTGCCGGATGCCCCGCCTCCCCTCGGCATCCCCTGGGCAGAACCTCGGAGCCCGCGGCTGCTGTGGCGCCTTCCCGCCTCGGCTGCTTCTGTGAGACTAGAAACCCTGCGTGTTGCGAAGTGGGCAGGTGGACTGTTCCATGAGGAGAGACCCCTAGGGTCAGAGGGGACAAGAGGGCCAGACTATGGTCTAAGTATTCACAAGGGGCTGGAGTAAGGATGTAAGGGCTATCCATGACCTCTATCCACTGCTGCCTTGTTGGCTTCTAAGGGCTCCTAGTCCCCAGGAAATATCCTGATTCGTTCACATTCACCTCCCCCCATCCCAACCCCATGGCAAGGAGGGGGCCAAGAGAAGAGGCCCGAAGCTCCCAGGGGAGTCCTGGAATGTTGGGAGCCTGGGAACAGACACAGCAGTCCATGGGAAAGCCAGGCAGTGGGAATCCCACCATCCAGACCCCTCCCCAGCATGAACCACCGGATGCTGCAGACCCCAGCACCCCAGCAACGGGCCTTGTGTCTGTGGAAGTTCCTACCCTAGTCCAAGTCTAGTGCAACCCTAAGGTTCAGTAGGCCAGCTGTGACGCCGACGCCCCTCCCCCACACTGCTCCAACATAATCCTCCCCTTTGTGTCACTCACCCCCCCTCCTCTGGCTCCCCCTTCTCTGACCCCTGCACAATAGGGCCTTTGCCGCCTCCAGGGTGGAGATGAACTCACGGTTTTTCCAAGTTTAAAAATAGCTCCTCCCATCCCCCCCCCCGAAAAACTACCCTCCCTCTCTTCCATGTTGCAGCTGATGTGTACCCCAATACAGCGTCCACCTCCTTCCTCCTGCCCTGAGTCAGGTGCGAAGGACATGAGCGAGACTTCGCGTCCGGCCGGAGTAGGGACTGCTTCCCTCCATTCAATTTCTTCCCACACATCTTCCACCCACCCCTTAGTATCCGGTTTCCTGGCTCGGTGATGTCCTCAGCAGTAATTGACCCCCACTCTTCACCCACCTTGGCTTTCACTCTGCAGTCTCCTCCCAGAGCAGATCCCCCTACTCTGCTGAGTCTCCCACCACCCCTCCTGGATCCTGTTTTCTGGCTGGGTCGGGGTTGTGCCCGGTGGGAAGCAGGTTCCCCAGACTTTACATATGCCGAGATTGTTGCCCACCCCCAATCTCCTCATCACAGCTGCAAGCACGTCTTTATCCATTTCCTTCCTCCGCCCAGCCCACCCTTCCCAGAAAAGGCGGCGGCGGCTGGGGTGGGGTGGGGGAACCCTTGTCTTTTTACTTCCAGTTCTGCTCTTCCCCGATTTAATAAGGAGTGGAAAGCCCCAACCAGATGGGCGGTTGTAGCTGATGGGATAGGATGCCCACTGCCCATTGGGCCTCAGTGTGCCTCCCTGCGGTGTAGCGCCTCTCGTGTGCTGGCTTCACTCCTGGCTTACTGAAAATCCTGAGGATGTGGGTGCTCTGTTCTCCGGTGTCTTAGATGAGCTGAAGGCCCTCCACCTACCCACTCCACCCCACAATATGCTCTCTGCTCTCCCTTCTGGTTTATAGCCCTTTGAGTCCTCTCCAGGGTCCTGACCCATTTTTGGTCTGTAATTTCAAAATGCCCCCTTCATAAAACCATCCCTAAGCTGTGTGTCGCCCGACTTCCCTACCAGCCAGGGGCCACTTGCTGCTTCTGCTTCTTCTACTACCACAACTACTTTGAGACAGGGTTTCTCTGTGTAGCCTTGGCTGTCGTGGACTGGTTTTATAGACCAGGCTGGCCTCGAACTCACAGAGATCCATGTGCCACTGTGCCTGGCTCCTCCTCCTCCTCTTCTTTGCCATTTAAAAAAGAATTCTTTTTCTTAATCTTAAAAAAAATCTCATAGGGCTCTTTTGGATAAAACCAGGTACTTGTACGGCAAAATAAGTGTTAAGTAAATGTCTTGTGGGGTGGAGAGGTGTGTGCTCCCACAACCTTGTCCGAATCACTCTTGAACTCAGGCTCCACATCTGGGAGTAGCTGAGACTACAGCTCAGGTAGCCATCAGTCAGCTAACGCTGTCTACCTGGCACGTAAAAGTGCTGGCGTCAGGTTTTTGGTTTTTTTGTTGTTCCTGATAACCTGACAGCTGCTGACACAGAACCAGAGTTCCCAGGGCCTGCCCAGCTTCGGATAAAGGCCATCCTTTGTAGCAGCAAGGTCCACAGCAGCAGGAGAAAGGCTTTCGCACACTTGACATAGAATGAGGATATAAACACAGGCACACGCTGGGAATTGCCCACCATCCCAGTAACTTAAGGGAGATTCCACTGTAGGCTTCTTAGTCCTCAGGTTCATTCAGGAGAAGGGGTGCCTGCCCTTGTAAGGTCTTCAGAGCTCATTTTTTCAAATGTTAAGAGAACAGTGGGTATCTTCAAACCCACATATGAGACACAGAAACAAATGATGAAGAGTTCTGGGCCACCAATCTCTCAGAACCCAAGCTACTACATAGTCTGACCACGGGCCAGACTTCTGAAAATGCAGTCTGTTTGTTTGCTTTGGTTAGGTACTCCCAGGAAGGATGGGATGTCATCCTGGGCTGTAATCTTATTTCACTGCAGAAGTGACTCCTTCTACCCCCACCTGGCATCCGTCTAAGAGGAAGAATTCAGAACTGTCTGTCCTTGGTGGTTAGCTGGCTTTGTTTTCAGGCTGCCAGAGAGGAGAACGAACGATAAGTTAATGGTGTTAAATGAAGCAATGGGGAGGTGCTGAAGCACTTGGCCTGCCTAGCCAATCAGCATCCTTTAGCCGTTTCTTCGGAGAACATGCCTATTTTCCTATTCCACTCTGGGTCAGAGGTCAGTGCTCATCCCTTCACTCTGTGGGGTAGAGGAGGCAGGACCCTCTTACCCTCTCCCCTCAAGGGCCTAAACCAGAGGCCTGGCAGGCTGGGTATGACTCTGGCTGGACACTAGCAGACAGGGAGGAGGGTCAATGAGATGGAACGATGAGGTGGATGTGGCCTGCCAGTCATCTGAGTCATCAGCACACAGCCCCAAGCACCCTCGTAAGTGACCTGGCCATCTCTTGTGTGTGCTGCCTCATCCTCTTCCCTATGCTGCAGCAGAAAGGCTGTTGCAGACCACTAACCTAAATCCAGACCTCTCTCTGGCGAGAGTGCCAGCAGATGTGACCGACACCCTTCCTGAAGCCATAGGGCTGGGGTCCTTTGGAGTCTTAGAATCCAGAAGACCTGGGGAGAAGCTGGGGTTTGGAAAGAAGGGAAGCTAGGGTTCCTGGCGCCTTGCTATGCAGGAGACTTTGTTATCGGGCATCTGCAGCTGATCCATATAGATCCGACTCCTCCAGCCACTGAGCCACGCAGGGGAGAGTTGAGGACTGGGTAAAGCAGTATGTGGGGTGTGAGGGCTTTCAAGCATTAAGAGGAGCAATAGGTTTCTGGGAGTCAAGCTGGGGATTTCCACATCCATTATTCAGGTGAGGGGAAACTGAGACTGAGACCAGGATTGCATGAGGAGGCTTGGGACAGAATTATCTGGGTCTGGGTGTGGACCCTGGCCTTGTGAATTCATCCCCTTTCCTCCCTTCTCTAGTGTAAGAGGGGCTTTCGGGAACTTGAATATGAAAGGATAACCTAAAAGGCACCATTTCCAACTCCCCTGCCCCCCCCCCCCCCGCAGTCACCCTTAGGTCTATGGGACCTGGCACAGTTCGTCCTCCAAGGCTGCCAAGTCAGTGAAGACTCTGGGGCAGTGCCAAGCCGGCAGCCGCCGCAGTGAAGCGGTCCTTCCAGAAGGCGACCAGGGCCAGCTCCATGCTGGGCAGAGGAGCCCGATTGGGAGGCCCCGGCAGAGACACCGCTCTGTTCCTCTTATGCCAGAGGGTCCCCGGGGTCATGTATAATGGCCAAACCTGCGTGAGTGCTGCTACTGCGTCCAAGAGGGCTCTAAGGCGACCAGGCCAGCTTCTTCTGCCGCCCCGGCCAGTCATTCGAGCCCCAGGACACCTGTCATTGCTCCTTCAACCTTTCCAAGCCAGGAAGCTGGGAAGCGGGAGTTGGCCTCCAGGCCGGGATCGGGGAGCAGCTCCCAGCCGGCGCGCCGGGCCCGCCCCCTAGGGTGCGGGGAGGGGGCGGGGGGCTGCGCGGGGCGGGGCCGGGCGGCGCCCGGGGTCCCCTCCCCCGCCCCCCTGACGTCAGCCCCCGACAGCGTCGAGCTCCTCACTTGGCTCTCGCCCTCCGTCGGGGAAGCATGGGGCTGCCCAGGCTGGTCTGCGCCTTCTTGCTCGCCGCCTGCTACTGCTGTCGCCACGCCACGGGTGAGTTCTTTGTGTTGGGGGAGAGGGAGCGCTGGAGGGGGTTCGACCCGCGCCCCGCAGGGCCCAGGAGTTGGGAGTTGGGGGATGTCTTCGACGGAGCCGGAGCGTGCCGGGAGATGAGGGCTGGCAGCAATACAGTCAGGGCTCTGTACTCCAGCGGGAGCTTCACCTTGCCAGAGTCCCCATTCCCAGGCGCTCCGCGCTCGTTCAACTTCTTTGCAGTGGGTTTGCAGCTTAGGTTCTAGAGTATTCTGGGAACGGACTCTGGCGGAGAGGCTTCAGCAACCAGCGGGAAGGGGTGGGGCCGAGTTTTTGCAGAACGCTAGGGCTGACCACCCGCAGGTGCGGGTGCGGGCAGCTGGAGCCGGGTAGAGAGGCGCGGCTGGGGCGCATCCCCAACCCCGTGCAGCCCGCGCCCGCCTGTTGCTGGAAAAGGCAGTTTCCCTTGCTGGAGGGGGCCGCCGACCCCTCCCCCTCCGCCTGGGCCTCATGCCAGCTCGGAGGTGAGCGAGGGAGGAGGCAGCTCCTGCTGGGGCTGGGCGTTGGCAAGGGCAACGAGTGGTGTGGGTCTCCTGTGCCTCTGGGTTTGTTTGGATCACAGCGGACCAACAAGGCGTGGGGAAGTTGTACAATGTAACAGCTTCTGCGGGAAACAAGAGTCAGGTGGAGAGAGCCTGGAGCGTTTCTTTAAGCTTCTAATAGACAGGGTCTCCTGGGTCCGGGCTTCCCTTGCAGGGCCTGCAGCGGGTGTCGTATGTTATTCTTGGCTTCTTATCCCTTCCCAGCCACTGGTCAGGCTGGGGAAGGGGAGGGCTGGGCATTACCCTCTTCGCTGGCTTCATGCCCAGTGCCAGCCTCGTCCCTGGGGTACTCCAGTCCAGTGCCTCCCGGACTGACTTTATTTCTGGGGAAAGGGCTAAACTCAGCTAGGCAGGCTCAGCACAGCAAACTTAACCTCACTGTGCCTCGCGCTTTTGGTTCCCAGAAATATAGATCCAAAGTTCCTGCTCTTGGTGGAAGAGTACCCCACCTTCCCTTTAGTCTGGAAGCCACACAATCCAGGCATCCCAGTGTCCAGACAGCTTGTGTGCAGTGACATCACCTCCTCAAAGGGCTGGCACCACTGACGTCATTCCTGTCCATTCTCTGGTTTTTGACCTAACCCTTGGGGGAGACTCTGACCCCTCTGTACTTGGATGGGGTCTACAGATAACATTGCAGTGTTTCTCGACATGCAGCTTTGGGAGTATGAATTGTAACTTCTGGCCAGAGTTGGTCCACTGTGCCTTCTGGAGGATTTGGGGGGCAGAGGGTAGAATAGTGACGTCTTTGGGGGGGTGACACAAAGGAGCTTGTGTGCCCCAGCCTGGCACATGCCTTGCATTCCCATAGTCTGAGCTCACCAGGACTAGGAAGGGGCCCAGGAGCAAAGGGGCCTTCCTCTTGGCCCAGAGCCCATGTTCCCCTTATCTGTCTCTCTACCAGCTTCTTCGAAGAGATACTTAGTCGCTCTGTCTGTGTTCCAACCATATTCCACTGGGAGAGGTCTGACCCAGACTGGGATGTGGGCAAGGTGAAGCTGAGGGTAAGGAGAGGAAGGGTCCTCTCCAGACCCTTAGAGTAGAACAGCTGAAGTGAGCCTGGGTCAGGGACAGGGCAGCTGGAGCTGACAGAGCTGTCTGACATGTTCCTCCCGTTCCCCAGGTGTGCCAGGAGAGGAGAAGCAGCCGGCACACACACCAGACCTGGTGGAGGCAGAGGTGGGCAGCACAGCCCTTCTGAGGTGCGGCCCATTGCATTCCTCAGGCAACTTCAGCCACGTGGACTGGTTTTTGGTGGGTGCCTGGGCTTTGGAGGGCAGTGGCGGGGGTTGGGGGACGCACCATCCCGTGGGCAGGTAGCTCATCTCTCTGCTCCTTGCCCTCAGATTCACAGGGAGGAGCAGGTACTCATTTTCCGTGTGCGCCAGGGCCAGGGCCAGAGTGAACCTGGAGAATATGAACACCGCCTTAGCCTCCAGGGTTCGGGGGCTACGCTGGCCCTGAGTCAAGTCACTCCCCACGATGAGCGAACATTCCTGTGTAAGAGCAAGCGGCCAAGGCTCCCAGATCACTATACTAAGCTTCAAGTCTACAGTGAGTGCCTCCTCATTCCTGCCTTTGACGTAGTGTAGACCATGTAAAGATGGGTCTCCACATCTCTACTCATTTCCCTCCCATTGTAGAAGCTCCGGAGGAGCCAACCATCCAGGCCAATGCTGTGGGCATCCATGTGGACAGGCAGGAACTTAGGGAGGTGAGATACACTAGGTTAAGTGACAGTGAATTGGGGGGGGGCTAAGCCTCGGCAGAGGGGATTGTCAGAAGCAAGGAGACTCCCATCCTGTCCTCCTTAGGTTGCTACCTGTGTGGGGAGGAATGGGTTCCCCATTCCTCAAGTCATCTGGTACAAGAACGGTCGGCCCCTGCAAGAGGAGGAGAACCGTGAGTAGCCCCCTACGAGGTTCGGGAGGACCATCTAGCATGTTTTTTTTAGAGCTTTTACTGAAACAAACAAGAAAATAATTCAGATTGTAGGCTGGAGAGTTGGCTCAGTTAGGAGCACTGGTTGCTCTTGCAGAAGACCCAGGTCAGTTCCCAACACCCACGTGATAGCTCATAACCACCCACAGCTCCACTTTCAAGGGATCTGATGCCTTCTTCTGACCTCCAAGGGCAGAAGGCATGCATGTGGTGCTCATATACATAAAAAAAAAACTCGTAGAAATTTTGGGATTTTTGTTTGTATTTCCCAGACAGGGTTTCTCTGTGTAGCCCTGGCTGTTCTAGAACTTGCTCTGCAGACCAGGCTGGCCTGGGACTCATAGAGACCCGCCTGCCTCTGCCTCCCAGCCACTGGAATCAAAGGCGTGTGCCACCACACCTGGCTACAAAATTTTTTTAAAGAAAAATTTAGACTGTCAAACAAACAAACCAAAACCCTAGGAATTCCTTTCTGGCCCAGACTCCTCCTAAAAGTGACTTCTGCTGTAACCGTTTTCTCTCATTTTTATTTTTGTGTTTATCACATAAACAAACGTTTACAGCTGTGCGGAGTTTTGTATATGGTATTTTAAGATGGGAACTCATGAAACTCAGGCTGGCTTTTTTTTTTTCCTTTTAAAGATTTATTTATTTATTTATTTATTTGATGTATATGAGTATTCTATCTGTATTTACACCGGTCAGAAGAGGGAATCAGTTCACATTATAGATGGTTGTGAGCCACCATGTGGTTGCTGGGAATTGAACTCATGACCTTTGGAAGAGCAGACAGTGCTCTTAACCACTGAGCCATCTCTCCAGCCCCCTCAGGCTGGCTTTTAACTGCTGATCCTCTTGCCTGTCACCCAAGCACCAGGATTCCATGACTGCATCGCCATTCCTGGCTCAAGGCTTGCGTTTTTGTTTTTGTTTTTTTATTCTCTTAATCAGCAGTGGTTTTTGCACTAGTCTGGGGTACCTGGCAGTGTCTGGGGGCATTAGTGGTTGTCACAAACACAGAGACTGCTATTGGCATCTGATAGGTAGAGGTCAAAACGCCAGCTCAGCACATCCTACAATCCACAGGATGGGCCCCACCACAAAGAAGTAATTCTGCCCCAGAACATTAGTGCCAAGCCTTAGACCTGCCCTTGGTGGGAACGCTGGGCACACATCCCTTTGTGTAACCTTTCCAGGCCAGTCTGTTCAGATAGACCTGCTTTGCTTCCTATTGTCATATTGAATCCGATGTGGCTGAATTACCAGTCCTCTGTTAGCACTTTAATGTCTCAATTTTCTGTTACTTTGGGACTTTTGTTTGGAGTTTGGGAATTGAACCTAAGGCTACACACATGTTAAGAACATATTCAACCAGTAGGCCATTCTCCTTTTCTCTGGGGTGGCACCATCCTTGTGTCTGTGCTAAGGTGTAAATGTCTTTCCAGGGTAGATACCAAGCAATAACAGCACTGGGTTGAAGGATTGCCAGTTTGTATTTGGTCATGGGCTGCTTCTTTAGATATCTCCCTGCTATTCCCCAGGAGAAGCTGGGGCAGGATGGGGATGGGTGGATGCTGAGGCCAACCCTTGCTTCCCTCCTTCTGCTGCCTAGGTGTTCACATCCAGTCATCGCAGATTGTGGAGTCCAGCGGCCTGTACACCTTGCAGAGTGTTCTGAATGCACAGCTAGTTAAGGAGGACAAGGATGCCCAGTTTTACTGTGAACTCAGCTACCGCCTACCCAGTGGGAACCGCATGAAGGAATCCAGAGAGGTCACTGTCCCTGTTTTCTGTGAGTATTGACTTGTTCCCTGGGTTTTCGGGGGAGGGCCTGGTGGGAACTCCTGCTAGTCCCTCTGCATCAAATCCAGGGCCGCTTGGACTGAGAGCCTTCTCTGCTTTGCCCACCCAGACCCCGCAGAAAAAGTGTGGGTGGAGATAGAGCCTGTGGGACCGCTGAAGGAGGGGGATCATGTGAAGATCAGGTGTCAGACCGACGGCAACCCTCAGCCCCACTTCACTATCAACAAGCAGGTACACAAAGAGGGCTCCATGCTGGCTGCATGGAGGGTGCACAAGGCTACAGGCAAAGAGGTGGCAACAGTAACTGGAGGGTTATCGGCCCACCCTCACCCTCTTGTACTCTCCCAGAACTCCGGCACTCAGGAGATGGAGGAGGAGAGCACCGACGAAAACGGCATCCTATCCTTGGAGCCTGCACAGAAGCACCATAGTGGGCTCTACCAGTGTCAGAGCCTGGATCTGGAAACTACAACCACACTGTCCAGTGACCTGCAGGAGCTGATAGTGAACTGTGAGGCGCTAGGATGGAAGTTCCATCTGGGGAAGGAGCAACTGGTTGTCCTGCCCAGTCTGACGCTTTTGCTATGCCTGCAGATGTATCTGATGTTCGAGTGACTCCAACCACCCCTGAAGCCCAGGAAGGCGATAGTCTCACACTGACCTGTGAGGCAGAGAGTAACCAGGACCTTGAGTTTGAGTGGCTGAGAGACAAGGTACCCAGGTGGCTTTGGGACTGTGGGTGATGAGAGCTTACTCCTTCCTTCTCAGACCCCCTGACCCACCTCTCCCCCCTAGACTGGCCAGCTGCTGGGAAAGGGGCCTGTCTTCCAGCTAAACAACTTGAAACGGGAAGCAGGGGGACGCTATCTCTGCATGGCATCTGTCCCCAGAGTTCCTGGCTTGAATCGTACACAGCTGGTCAGCGTGGGCATTTTTGGTGAGGCCCTTTGTACAGTGACCAGGTCACCCTGTGTTGCTTGCTTTTGAGCTGCTGGAGGTCTAAAAAGCTAGCTTGTCCCTTGGGAGCTGTGCTGGGGAGTGGGAGCAGGCTATTTGGGGGATCTAACCCTTCCCTGCCTCTAAGGGTCCCCATGGATGGCATTAAAGGAGAGGAAGGTGTGGGTGCAAGAGAACGCAGTGCTGAATCTGTCTTGTGAGGCCTCAGGACATCCTCAGCCCACCATCTCCTGGAATGTCAACGGCTCGGTGAGCAGGCTCAATTTAGCTTTCCATTTTCTTAATCCCTGCTTAGGTCTTGAGGCTGTGGCCAGAGATGCTCCTCCCCTCTGAGTGCCCCTCTTCTTCTAGGCAACTGAATGGAACCCAGATCCACAGACAGTAGTGAGCACCCTGAATGTCCTTGTGACCCCATCGCTGCTAGAGACAGGTGCAGAATGTACAGCCTCTAACTCGCTGGGCTCAAATACCACCATCTTTGTCCTGAAGCTGGGTGAGAGTTGCCTCCCTGCAGAGGATGGCAGGGGCATGCCCAGGCATGGGCATTAACGTGAGCTTCTACTAACCCCCCTGCCCCACCCCTCTGCCTCCTAGTCACTTTAACCACCCTCACACCTGACTTCAGCCAGACCACTGGCCTCAGCACCTCCACGGTCAGTCCTCACGCCAGAGCCAACAGCACCTCCACAGGTAAGCCAGGCCTGCACCAGGGTGCCCTGTTGAGGAAGGTTAACAGCGTGTCTGTCACCCTGGGCTGGACAGGGTGGGGCAGCAACAGCAGTGTCGCAGCCTGAGGGCAGGGAGTGACTAGAAGTGTCTTTGTTCGACAGAGAAAAAGCTGCCACAGCCAGAGAGCAAAGGTGTGGTCATCGTGGCTGTGATCGTGTGCATCCTGGTCCTTGCCATACTGGGTGCTGCCCTCTATTTCTTCTACAAGAAGGGCAAACTGCCATGTGGACACTCAGGAAAACAAGAGATGTAAGCCAGGCTTAATGGCCCTCATTCCCTCCCTGTTTTCGGCTGCCCAGCTTGCTACTCATAAGGGACATTCCCTGCCTACCCAAGGCCCACTTAGCAGAAAATGGACCCCATTTTGCCACCCACTACCCAGCTCCCATCAACCACACCTTCTCCTCCAATCCTCCCTTCCTGGACTGGCCCAAAGCACCACAGAGTAGCCACCCCAAAAGGCTCTCCCCTTCCCTTGTCCCCAAGTTGCCAACCTTTCACCTCCCTCCTCCCAGCACGCTGCCCCCGCCTCGTAAGAGTGAATTTGTAGTTGAAGTTAAGTCAGATAAGCTCCCAGAAGAGATGGCTCTCCTTCAGGGCAGCAGCGGTGACAAGAGGGCTCCAGGAGACCAGGTAGGAGGCAGTTCCTGAGGCCAGGGCCTGATCCCCCCTTTCAGGAATTGGGGGTAGTGGGCCAATGGTACTTGTTCCTGAACACTAACTCTTCCTGTCCTTCATCCTTGCTTGGAGATGGGGAGCAGGCCCATCCTGCCCTGACATTACTGACAGATGGCAGGATAGGGCAAACAATGGAGGGACCCTGGAGAGACAGAGCAAAGCCCCACCCTACATTCTGCTAAAACTCTTTCCCAGCACAGACTTAGGTGGGGGACTTCTATCTTTTCTTTCCCCCTTCCCCCATTTCTGCTGCTTGCCTCAAGGATGTTGCAAACTCATCAGCTTTTGCTTCAGTCCCTCCTTTTGGTTCTCATGGCTGGGACCCCTGCTGGCTCTCCGTGTTCTGGTTACTTCTCTCTTACTCATTTCCAGGGAGAGAAGTACATCGATCTGAGGCATTAGCTGACTCACCAATATTTCCGGCTCCCCACTCAGTCTTCACCCCAAGCGAAAGCCTCCAGAGGGACAGTAGGGAAGACCCTCGCTCAGCCCCACTGCAGACCAGGTCCAGAGGGCTAAGAGCGGGGACAGAGCCACCTGGAGGATCCATGTAGGCCTGGGTTAGACACCAAGTCCTCTTTTGCGTCCGCTGAGTGATGCTTATCCCAAGGGGCCTGTGTCCCAGGTTTCTTATTCTTCTCTCCTTACACAGCCAGTGGTTCTACATCCATCTCATGCCATCGGCTGTGTGGGCTTGCTTCTCTGAGTTTTGCTGTTCTCCCCTCAGCAACTCAGAGGCTCTCTTCATGCTAGTTCTATCACATGATACGGGACCTGGGCATGAGGCCACATGAGCGAACCCCACACTCCAGAGGCAGCTGTGTATTGCTTTTATACCTTCCTGCCTGCTACTAATTCTGGGTCTCTTTTGGAACATTTTCCTTCAGGCAGAAGTCAGGAACTGGTGGTAGTCCTTCAGACACACCCTGAGTGAGGAAGCTGGGCACTGTTTTTTCTGTTTATGTTTTTTGAGTGAAGGCTACTGAGCCCAAGCTTCCTGCATTCATTCCCTCAGTGGGTAATGGGAGACTGAGAGGAAAGAGACAGGCCAGAGAGGAGGTCTACTGTTCACGGGGATTAGGCTTTTGGGTATGTTAGTACCAAATTTCGATATGTGAGCTTATGGGCCCAGATCCTAAGAGAGCCCAAGTGGGAAAATGGTACTTAAAGAGATGAAAACCTGGCCTGGGAAGAGCTTTTGAGATATGTGTGTATCTGTGAGTCAGTGTATGAGTGAGTGAGTTTATGTACATATATATATATATATGTGGTTTTGTCTGTAAATTTGCAAATTGTTTCCTTTTATATATTATGTGTGTTAGAAAAATAAAGTGTTATTGTCCCAAAAGCATGCTGTTGTTTTCCATTCACTATGGATAGCAGACCTGGAGCTTCCGGACCCACCACTGTCTTCACAGAAGGGCCAGGCTCCTGGAGACTGCCCTGTACCTCTACAGCACTGAACTGTGCACCGTGCTGCTGGGGGCTGGCTGGCAGCTACACCTGTCCTGGGTGTCCCTCTCACCTGCCTGGCTGCCATTGCCTCACAGCTGCTCTGTGTATTGGCCCCCAGCCCCAGATGAAACAGAACTACTACAACAAAAGTGTGTTACAACAGTGTGCTACAACAACAACAAAAAATTTATTTAAAAATATTTTTTTTACAGACACGGGTGCTTGAAAAAGCTCTTTAGTTAACTGTATGGAAATGAAAAAAATTAATAAATAACATTAGTATAACAGACCTCTACACATCAGTACACAGGCAAAACAACATGGACTTGAGAGAATGAGTCTTAAGCTCCGCTACTCTGCAGGAGTATTTACCTCTGCTCTTTACAGGAGAGTGATTAAATACTGCTAATAGAAATCTTTTTATATTAATGACATTTTAAAAATAGTCCACGAGAATCTCACTTAACTATGTGTGTTTTGTTTTCTTAACACTGATATACAAATTGGGACTCTATTCTGGGGAAAATAATACCAAGTTCTCTCTTGTCCCACCCAAATCAAGAATTTGAAAATCTTGAATGAGGAGGTCCTTAAAAAGAACTGTGTCCATCCCCCATTCTTTGTTAGCCACAAGCAGGGGAGAACAAGGAAAAGGGGGAGGGTAAGAAAACTTGTGTTTGAAACCTTGACGGTATGAGTGACAGGCTTCAGGGTTCCATGTCCTTCCCTGGGTGTAAGCAGACCCTGTGAGGGGCACCAGCCACTTAATGCATTACGGTTGAAGCCTTCAAATGAAAAGAAAACCAAGTCTGAGGAGAGGCAGGAGGTTGAAGCTGGCTCAAGGTCCAGCAAAACAAAAAGACAAATGAACCATCTCCTCTTCCCAGGAGAGTCCACCTTACAGCTCTGCTCAGCAGGGCAGTTATCAGGGAGGGGGTGGGGGACATCCAGAGCAGTCGCCTGAACACTAACTGCTGCCTGGAACCAACCAAGTGATGCCAGAATAAAATGCTGCTCTTTTCCAATGAAGCCTCATGGCAGAGGAGGAGACCACAGGCACCTATGTGCCACCTCTCCAGCCAGACATCTTGTCCCCAAGACTCTAGGGTTAAAGATATTCAAGGCAGAGGAGCTCAGACTCTGGTATTTCCATATTAAGTCCTAAGATGCAGCCTGGGGTACAGCGCTGCCTTAGAAAGGCACAAAACATTTGGCTTTTTTTTTTTCAGTGTGCTAAAAATTGTTTTGTTTTGAATAAAGGAAAAAGATATATAAGGTTAAAAATCCCAAGTCACCACAGCCAGAAAGCAGATGTAGGAGGCACCTCACAGCTGCCATGCCCAGCGTGTTTCAGCAGAGGTCACACTTCCCACTTAAGGGTGCTGAGGAGGTCAGGAGGCGTCCTCTTGTTCACACTGCTGGGCGGGCCCAGAAAGCAGGGGAGAGAGCACAGGGCCTGGGATCCTCTTGCCTCTTAAAGACAGCCAAAACATGGTCACCCTCTCCACTACTGGGTGAGAGGTAGGGGAGAAGGAGCAACACAGGCCCATTCAGGGCCAATGTAGTGAGGCAGTGTACCTAACATTCATCGATCAGTCCTCTTCTCTGGCCTCCATTCTAGTATAGATGGAAGGAAATTTCAAGGCAATATGGAGGTCTGCCTCTCACAGTCAGTTGTGGGACTGAATCAGGACTGCAGGGCCAGGTGATCAGAACTCTTGCTGACTTGTTCAGCTGCCAGATTAGTAGTAGAACTCAGGCTGGCACTCAGCCTGGGCTCTGAACAACACAAGGAGTGGTCAGCCACATTTTTCTGAAGCATTAAAACTGGGAAGAGGCTGTAAGATCTCCAAGCAGCTGCTGCTCAGCAGCTAGCCCTTCCCCATAGTGCTCTACATCAGGTACAAAACAATGTGCAGGGCTCTCCCTGTCCCTGTTTCTCTATCGCAACTCTTGTGCTACTTACTGGAACCAAGAAACACTGCTATTTTCTCTTGCAACCAACCCAGATTTCCTGGGACACTGTGAAGGCACATGGCACTACTATCGCTCTGCGCCTTCATTCAGGAGCCTAGCATACACATCAAATGTAAAATCTGACAACCTGCTTTTGCCCTTCTTATGTGCCTCAATTAATATCTTTGGATTAGTAGGTTACTTCTGTGTATACCAAATGACTTGAATATTTAGAAATTAAAAGCAGGATAGTATATATCATATACTATTATGATACTCCTTAAAACTCAGGACAGGTTCTAAGATGAGAGTCCACAGATCTAGGCAAGCAGAAGCATAGTTTTACTTCCCCCCGACCTTAACAAAAAGAAAAAAAATTAAAAAAACAAAACCAAAAACCCACCACACTTGTTTCAGGACGAGAGAAAAAGCAACCAGACAGGGAGACACAGGTAGCTTGCTTGTCTAAGGCGGCACAGAACAAGCTCTGTTTGACACTGAAAGTATCCGTATTCTGGTAAATGTCCCAGCGGTGCCTAGGAAAGCAAAGCTAAGAGCATCACTGCAGGCTCCCTCACAGGAGGACAAACAAAGAGGAGGATGGGGATGAAGGAGACAGGTCAAGAGACCACAGAATGAACAGTATTCAGCACTAAAACGAGAAGAGAGCCTAGCCTAAAGGTAGTAGCTACAGTGGAAGCCATGATATGCACTCTAAGTAATATTAAAGAAGAGCCGAGGTTGAATGAAGGCTAAGAAATACCACCGAAAACAGCCTAGAGTGGCCTCAAGAGTGAGGAAAGCAATCTCAGGTGCCAAAACTTCTAAGGAGAAGAAAAATAAAAATGAAGCAGCAAAGATGATAGTGGCTCCGAATAAGTTAAAGCAGGGATTTCCTCAGCCTCCCAGATAAACAGCAGGGCAGCACTGTGCTTCCAACATGAGAGTCCCTTTGCTTATCTCTTCTCAGAAGCTCCCAGCTCACCGTAATTTCTCAGTTCTACCTGTAAGGCCCAGTCGGGGGACGGACCCTCTAATCAATATTCTTGCTGAGTGTATTCTTTCTTAAGAACACAAGCTAAGGACCAAGCGTCCAAGGGTACTTAGGATGAACAGTGGGTAGGAGATCATGGAGACCAGCTCCTTCATCTATCGCAAGACATTCACAACTGCCCCTGCTGTTGAGCTGGCATCATCGCAGGACGACAGAATTAACATTACCACCACCAACTGTTGTCAAGGCAGCTATAGCAAACCTGTGTGTTCCAGAGGCCATAAACTCCAAAACACTCAGAGGAGCTATTTCACTGCCTTGTTGCTGTCTTCTTGCTGTCTTTCCATATTTGTATGTCATTGGAAACAGGGCTGGAGAAGCTAACCAAAATGGCAAGCGCATGCCTTGGGTAAATGAAGAAGTCAGGGAGACACCAACTCTTATGAATACCATTGTCAAAACTTGGATTTATGTATCATTCAGTCTGCAAGTCCCAACAGGCAGCAACTCAAACAAGTCACCAAAAGATTCAATGCCATGTATGTCACTGTCTTCCAAGGCTCAACTCTCCCAAGCACTGAACTTGACACGACCATTGATCTCAAAGGCGCAGCAGATTGGTCAGCCATAAATGACTTGGACACTCTCCCTCTAAAGGTGGTTTCTGACATAGAGGAGGGTGCCAGCAAGGCTGCCAAGCCTTCACAGACCACCTTCGTCTTGTTGCTGCATATGTGGAGATGACAACTTAACTAACCATTTGGAGCGTTATCAATGAAGGACTATCACATGGTTCACTTCTACCAGGAGCTGGTGCAGAAATAAAGGTATTCCACCAAGCAGAAGCAGAACTCAAGACTACGCATGGAGAAGCTATGCTCCCTTATGCAAAGGCTCTTAAGCTTGAAGGTCATGAGTGCCTTGGACCAGTTCATTACCCAAACCTGTGCAAGGTTGCAAACTCTCACAAGAGGAAACTTGACGGTACATTCAAGGACAAGTCAACCAAGGAAAGTTTATCAAGACTCACTGACTCTGAGGTTGAGAACGCGTGAACAGACTACCAAAAAGGGGAAGAGTGAT
This sequence comes from Pachyuromys duprasi, assembly GCA_028658305.1. NCBI lineage: Eukaryota > Metazoa > Chordata > Mammalia > Rodentia > Muridae > Pachyuromys > Pachyuromys duprasi. The sequence goes on from CM053747.1 coordinate 34,394,686, forward strand.
GAGCAGAGCTGACAAAGAAGGCATACAGGACACCTTTCGAGCAACAGGGGAGGAGGACACAGACACCATGAGAAAAGAAGTGCCAGCAATACAAGAGCAAGTCAACGCTGAAGTCCTTCTAGACCTGATTAGACAACAGTTTTAATTTAGGAAAAAAAAAAAAAACAACCTAAGCATTACTGTCTCTGCTCCTTGACTGTAAGCACAATGTGGCCAGTTACCTCATGTTCTTGCCTCCACGACTTCCCCATCATAAAAGACTGTACCTTCAAACTATCAGACTTAAAGGAAACTACAGTGGAAAAGCCAAAATTAGTTTAAGTGAAACTACTCCATCAGTAATTTGCACTTGAAGAGAGCACCTCCACTCATGCACCAAGCAATGTTGCTGCTTTCCCTGTTGCTAGAAATGAAGAGAAAATATTCTCCATGAACAGGCAAGAGACTCACAGAGTCCAGTCTGGTCTTCAGTTCGCAGTGTACCAAGACTGGCCTGAATTCCTAATTCTTCTACTTCCACCTCCCAAGAGCTGAAAAGACAGGCTTCTTACATGATGTCCAGCTTGGTGCACAGATGGTCTCAGGAGATATATGCCCAGCACAGACCCCCTCAGGATGCCTGATCTGGCCATGGAATCAGTATACAGGTTTTAACTTTCTCCTGTTCTTTCCAGGAATTATTGAGTTTTTCTAAAGAACTGCACTCATTATAAGAAGATCATATGAACTCAAGGACTTGGATACCTATTTTGAAGTCATGTATACCAATATGCTGTCAAGCAGGAGGAGGAGGAACTAAGCCTAAAGTTTTCCAGCCCACTAATATACAAGAACCAAGTCTTCCATGCATTAAATGACTGTGTGCATTCCAACAAAAGGACTGCCCAAGCTGTTCTTGCTTCTTGCTGCCGCATACCTTTAATTTGAGCACTCTGGAGGCAAAGGCAGGCAGATCTCTGTGAGTTCAAGGTCAGCCTGGTCTACCAAACAAGTCCAGGACAGCCAAGGCTCTGCTACACAGAGAAACCCTGCAGAGAGAGAGAGAGAGAGAGAGAGAGAGAGAGAGAGACAGAGAGAGAGAGAGAGAGAGATAGAGACAGAGAGACAGAGAGAGAGACAGAGAGAGAGACAGACAGAGAGAGACAGACAGAGAGAGAGAACCGCCCATGTGTATTGACTGAGATCACAGCTGCATCCAGATGCTCTGTGTAGAGCTAGAGTACTTTTGTTGAATTTTGAAGCTTCAAATGCCAGATGGTAACACTGACAGGGAGGTTCTGATACCTCTAATAAGCTGCCTGCTCTGGGAAGA